>OX297853.1:158732989-159958081 GCA_946477585.1 Cheilosia urbana | reverse complement strand
ATAGGTTAGGTTAGGTTAGAGTGGCAGGCCGCCTCAAGTGCAGCCTCACTTAGGCCAAATTAGGCCCATTGTGTTACCACAGGATCGATATCGACTCCCTATCTACCCGTTGAACCAGCCGGAGTTAAGAATGAAGCGATGGAGGCAGTTGATACCTATGTTTGCGAGTTCGCTGAGGTTGTCGAAGAAATATTCTCCGAGGTATAGTTTTCTACGGAGTGACAGTGCTGGACACGTGCAGAGAAGGTGAAGAATAGTCTCCTCCTCCTCCTCGTCCATACAGCTTCTGCAGAAATCATTTGAAGGGAGGCCTAATCTGAGAGCATGTCTCCCTATGATGCAGTGTCCCGTGATGACACCTACTAGAGTGCTTATTATGGGTCTTTTCAGTGTAATGAGACTTTTTGAGCGCTTTGAATCCAGCTGAGGCCAGATCTGTTTCGAGGTGTGGCACGTTAAGCAGCTAGACCACCTGCGATTAGTAGCGCTTAATGCGTTTTGTTTAATTAGGAGCTTGCAAGTAGCAAGAGGCATATAGAGACTCCCCTTTTCTGGTAGAGTCGACATAGTAGTGCCTTGTCTGGCGAGCTCATCGGCGATGCAATTACCTGGAATGTCTCTATGGCCCGGCACCCATATAAGGTGAATTTTGAATTGTTTCGCCATCTCGTTCAGAGATAGTCGGCAATTGAGGGCAGTTGTTGAATTGAAGACGACAGAATCCAGGGATTTAATCGCGGCTTGACTGTCGGTAAAGATGGTGATATCCTTTACAGATATTACATTATACCGAAGCCACGACAGGGCCTCTTTGATCGCCATGACCTCCGCCTGAAATACACTACAGTGATTAGGAAGGCTGAATGAGATTTTACAATTTAGATCATAAGAGAAAACACCCCCCCCCCCCTACTCCTGTTTCAGTTTTGGACCCATCTGTATAGAAACAGACAGACTCCTTGCGGGGTACTATTTCCTTCTCCCAGTCACTCCTGGAGGGTATGTAAGTTTCGAAGTTCTTTTCGAATTGAAACTGAGGGAGGGTGTAATCAGTATCTTTTGGAATGCATTCCAATGTATTTAGAATCGATGAGTGACCAGTTTGGCGACTGGTCCACAACTGAATTGCTTTCATCCGAGTGGCTGCATTTGCTGCCACTTGTTTACAATAGATGTCCAGCGGTAGCAAGTGGAACATTACGTCCATGGCCGCTGTTGGAGTGGTTCTAAGGGCTCCACTTATGCATATGCATGCCGTTCTTTGGACGCGGCTAAGCTGATTATGATGGATGGCCTTTTCGAGGGCAGTCCACCATACAATAACGCCATAAGTGAGTATAGGTCTGATAACGGATACATATAGCCAATATGTAATTCGAGGCTGGAGTCCCCATCTGCTTCCAATGGCTTTTTTACAGCAGTACAGAGCCGTGGTGGCTTTCTGAACTCTCCGCAGGATATTGGGTTTCCAGCTCAATTTGCTGTCTAAAACTAGGCCTAAATAGCTAGCCGTATTGGTGAGCACCAGGAGTGTGCCGTTTAGTTTTGGGGGAACAAAATTGGGAATTTTGTATTTTCTTGTGAAGAGGACCAGTTCAGTTTTCTGGGCATTGACCGCCAGACCGCATTTTTTGGTCCATTTAGAGAGCTTAGAGAGGGCATTCTGCATGAGATCTCTAAGCGTGTTTAGGTGCTTTCCTGAGACAGCGATGGCAACGTCATCCGCATAGGCAATTACTTTGCAACCTTCCCCCTCCAGTATTAGTAGTAGTTCGTTCACTACTAGGTTCCAAAGAAGAGGTGAGATAACGCCACCTTGAGGCGTACCCCTACTAACGAACCTCCGGACCGATGCATCGCCCAGCTGTGAGTTGATAAACCTGTTGGTGAGCAACTGGTTGACCAATTCGCCAATCGATTTCTCAATTCCAAGGCCCGTCAGTGCGCCGAGAATTGCCTCTGCTTCGACGTTGTTAAACGCTCCCTCAATATCCAGGAAAGCAACCAATGTGAATTCTTTGCAATCGAGAGATTTTTCGATGGTAGATACAAGTGAGTAAAGGGTCGTTTCAACCGATCTCCCTTTACTATACGCGTGTTGAGACTTTGACAAAAGATTTGAGTTGACACTGCAACGTATGTGGATGTCTATCAGTTTCTCTAAGGTTTTTAGAAGAAATGATGACAAAGTAATTGGTCTGAGATCTTTGGGGTTAACGTGTGAGCTTTTACCAGCCTTAGGTATAAACACCACGTTAACTTCTGTCCACAACTTGGGAATATGAGCAAAATCCAGGCAACTTTTAAAAATTACAGTTACCCAAGGGAGGATTAGGTCAGCGTTCCTCTGAAGTTCGGCCGGTATTATACCATCCGGTCCGGGAGATTTAAATGGCTTAAATCCTTTAATGGCCCAAAGAATTTTGGTCTTGGTAATAAGACTTGAAGAGCTGCTTTCTATCGGTCTTTCAGAGGACCTAGCTGGTATCGAAGCAGCATTACAGCTGTTGGGGAAGTGAGAATCCAGTAGTAGATCCAGAGATTCTGCACTTGAGGTGGTCCACGATCCATCAGCTCTCTTAAGGTAGCTCGCTACTTTAGGAGTGGTTGCGAGAATCTTTCTGAGCCTGGAGGCCTCAGAGATTTCTTCTATCTTTTCACAGAAGAGTCTCCAGGAATTCCGTTGGGCTTTCCTAACTTCGGTTTTATAGGATTTGAGGGCTTTTTTATATAAGGCCCAGTCAGCGGCTTCGCGGGATCGCTTGGCCTGGTTGAAGAGCTGCCTACATTTTTGACGTAGAGATAAAATCTCCTGATTCCACCACGGTGGTCTAGGCTTGCCCCGAGGTTTACTTATTGGACAGGAGAAAGACATAGCCCGGTTGAGAGTCTTAGTGAGTTCCTCAACCATGCTATCTAATTCATTTGTATTAGTAGGAGGAACAGGTATTCTGTTAATTATGGAAGATTCCACACTGTTCCTATATTTGCTCCAATCCGTTTTCCTGTAATTCCTAAAAACGGGTTGGACTTGAGGGAGGCACTTTATACCAAATTGAATGTATCTGTGGTCAGAGAAGGAGTGTTCTTTAGAAACTTTCCAGTCTCTGACATCATGGTAAATGGTGTCGGAGACCAGCGTGATGTCTAACACCTCTCGTCTGTTGCTAGTGACAAATGTGGGTTCGGATCCCATATTGCATATGATTAGTCTAGTACTAATTAAGTAATCAAAAAGTAGCTCACCTCTTTTATTGATGTCGGAGCTGCCCCATACAGTGTGATGCGCATTGGCATCACATCCCAGGATCATCGCAGCTTTGGACTTCTCCACATCAGCAATCGCTCTCCCCAGTAGTTCCGCAGGGAGGGGAAGGTCGGACGCCAGATACGCCGAAGTCAACCAGATTTTCCGCAGTCCAACTTCAACGTTTACTGTCGTGGTGTCTCGATCGCTGTAATTAGGAAGAAGGAAAACATTTAGTGTGTTCTTCGCGAGGATGCAGGCTCTTGGTATACCTTCATTCCTCACGTAGAAAAGATTGTAGCCTGGAGTCCTGAGTCCAAGCACCTGATCATTGTTGACCCAGGGCTCCTGAATCAGGACAATGTCATCCGTGCTTTTATGGATCCGCAGAAGAAGAGAGGCCGAAGCCGTTTTTGAGTGATGTAGGTTAATCTGAAGTAACCGCAGCATCATTGCTACAATTACCTCCAGACGCCTCCACCACAGTGATGTTAGCCTCATCCGTATCCGTATCCGATTCGAAAGATACATCAGTTACGGATGGGCTGCCGAGTCCACTGGATAGATCCAGGTCCGACAGTCCAATGCTGTCCATGTCCAGATCCATCCGTGGGACCGAGTTGCTCTTAGAGAGACGCGGGGACCTCTCAGGAGCGCAGTAATCCGTCTCTACCTTAGCCGCTGTGGTCGGTGTATTACTGACCGATGCGGTTCCGGCAGAGATAGGTAACAGCGCTTCATTCGCGGGATTGCAGCCCACCAGCTCCGCTTCCGCTGCCGGACTAGTCAGTTTATTACTAACCTGTTCAACAGTGTCAGCAGAGATGGAGGGTCGCACTCCCTCCCTGGTAGGGTCCTCCTCATCCTTCTTATAAACCCTAAGGTTTATAGCTCCGAAGCCGTAGCTAATTTGTCCTTCTGTTGCAGCCAGAGGAGCCAGAGACTCTACGTTGATCACGATGATCGCAGATCTTTTGTCTCCTTTAGGTTCCTCCAGCTTAGCAACCTTCCAGTTACCTGTAGGAAGATGAGGGTTGCTTGCCCGAATGATTTTTATTATTGTCGCGGGGTCAGAGGGTTCGGCAGGGATCCAGGAGCGAGTTCTAGGTCTGCTAGGAATTTCTTCCCTGCTTACGACCTCGAGCTGCGCCTCTTTCCACACCTCACCCAGAGACGAGATTGCTATTTTATATAGGTCCGCAGACCTTTGATCAGCACAAGCGATCAGCTTCACATGGCCCTGATGCCATCCGCCATCGCGACAGGAGGGAGGAGGCCCTGGATGATCATCCATGACCTGTTGAAACTTAGTAGCCAGCTTCATTTCTACTTTTCTCCATCTCTCAGGGGAAATGCTGCCATCTATGTCACTCCTGTCTATTACAGCGAGAACAAGGTGTGCCTTGAGGACATCACTGAATGGCTTGTTGTGCTTTAAGGAGAGTGAGGAACTGCTGCAGTTTACCTTCACTCTTTTTGGGTCG
Source organism: Cheilosia urbana (assembly GCA_946477585.1). NCBI lineage: Eukaryota > Metazoa > Arthropoda > Insecta > Diptera > Syrphidae > Cheilosia > Cheilosia urbana. Next base: position 159,953,350 of record OX297853.1, on the reverse strand, counting down.
ACAGTGGACTCCTCAATCGACCTTTGTCTTTTGGACGTGGAGTCCTTCCTTGAGGAGTCAGGAGGAATCTCCTTGACAACTTTCGTTGCCCAGGAGATCGACTCCTTATTCCTAACTGAGAGCTGATCTAGCGGGACGTCCTTGTAGCGCTCCAGAATTCTGGAGGCGGTACGTCGCTCTCTGTATTGCAGCACCGGGTTTTTGAGTTGAGCGTTCTTTGCGTCTTTCGGCAAGACTAAGATCAGGTTTGGTGACTGTCATGTACTCTCGTCTATACATGTACTCTCGTCTATATAACAACTACACACTTACTTCATCTACATACGTGTTGCGGCTCGTCTCTTTCTTCCGTTAATTCGTCAGACAATCGTACGATGGACGATGGCTGCGGCATTTATTTTTTCACATAACGCCACTCTTGAATTGGACATCGTGGCGAGTAGTTATAATTTGTAACCTTAATAATTAATTGTAGCATCATGAAATAAAGTGAATTTTGCAAAGACTATTGATAATTTAACACTGGCGCAGCCGAAAGTTTATGATCACTCGCGTTTTTCTTTCGGACAATAATAATCGGCAACACGTGTTTTTTTTTTCTTTTCACACACGGACTCAATCGCATTAGAAGCGGCGTTTTCTATTGTAAATGGACAAGTTCTCTAGAGAATCAAAGACAGTCATTCCAACGATTCCAGAAAACATGACTTCTAGTGCTCCAGTCACGGGATGCATCGAGGCATTCAATCTCTCTCAACCGGAGAAATGGTCATCGTACTTCCAACGATTCAACTTGTACCTGCTGGCCAATGACATACAGGGGGAAACTCGGCAGCGCGCTGTATTTTTGACGATATGTGGATCTCAGCTGTACGACCTCCTGTGTTCATTGGCATCTCCAAAGAAGGTAAGCACTTTGAAATTATCGGAAATAGAGGAAATTCTAAAAGCACATTTTTCTCCTGTTCCATCGGAAATTGCGGCTTTCTACAAATTCTTTAAACGGGACCAACTACCGGATGAATGTTTCGCATCATATATCGCCGAGTTACGAAGATCGACTGCAATTTCGGTTCTCTACTGGACCGCATGCTGAGGGATCGACTAGTATGCGGTCTGCGAGATGAAGCTTTACAACGCAGTTTTCTGTCCGAGGGAGATCTAACCTTACAACGAGTCATCGATAAGGCGTCAACGGCAGAAGCAGCTATAAAAAATTTACACGAGATTCGGCAGTCGGAGTCCATCCATAACCTTACAAAGCTGAAGCCTCAAGCAGCGCGAAGTAATTTCACGAAATCAACTCAGCTGTGTAATGGCTGTGGTGCTAATCATAGCCGCATAACCTGTCCTTATCGCGATTCAGTATGCTCAAATTGCGGAAAAACCGGCCACTTACAACGAGTTTGTCGTTCGGCCAAAGGCACATCGTCCAACAAATCAGCCAGCAAGAGTCGTCGACCAGATAAATTAAGATCTAGTGTCAATATTATTCAACCACTGACCGATTTAAAGAAGCATGTTATCATTACCATCAATAATCATCAGTGTAAATTCGAAGTCAATTCGGGATCTAGTTATACGATCATTTCGTCCGTCACCTTTAAAGAAATTTGGCCCCAACACCAGCCCACATTAACAAAATGTGATGTTCAACTTATTGATTTCCAACGTAATCGCAGACATTGATGCAATATATAACGGAAACTCAATCTCCAATCTTCCAATTATAGTTGTGGACGGCAACAAATCTAGTGTTTTGGGATGTAATTGGTTCGCTCCTATGGGAATAAGTCTGCAAGGCGTAAACCTCGTGAACGATAATCTTATCATCAAAGATGTTGTAGCCAAGCACAAGGATCTTTTCGCGGAAGAGCTAGGTTGCTACACTGGTCCACCAATTTCGTTGGAAATAAATGACGACATTCGTCCAACAAGGCTGCCACCACGTCGAATTCCTCTTGCAATAAGGGAAAAGGTCGAAGCAGAGTTGGATAGGTTGCTCCAGCAAGGGGTGCTATTTCCTGTCGAATATTCCGACTGGGCAACACCGATAGTACCAGTTCTGAAGAATGACGGCTCCATAAGGATTTGTGGTGATTACAAATCTACCGTAAATAAGGCGATAAAGCCACATTGCTGCCAGATTCCAGCCATCAGCACACTTCTATCGTCAATCGAAGGTGGTAGCATTTTCGCTAAATTAGATTTGGCTCAGGCTTACACACAGCTATCAGTGGATGAGAAATCGTCATTGTTACAAACAATCATTACGCACAAAGGAGCTTTTCGCGTAACAAGACTTCAGTTTGGAATTAGTTCAGCACCTGGGATTTTCCAAACTTTCATCGAAAATTCACTTCGAGGTATTCCAGGGGTACTGCCGTACTTCGACGATATCGTGGTCACCGGATCTGACAACAAAGAGCTAGCCACGCGCCTCGACGAGATTTTGTTTTTTTAGATTTGGAAAATTTGGACTACGGCTACGAATGGACAAGTGTCAGTTTGGAATGAAATCCATAGATTTCTTAGGATTCAAAATCGACTCATTCGGCATTCGCCCAACGACGGACAAGATAAAAGCAATAAAGGAGTCGCCATCACCAAATGACAGGAAACAACTTCAAGCATTTTTGGGTCTCCTTAATTTCTATCACTCTTTCCTTCCGCAGAAAGCAACAATCGCAGAACCACTTCATCGCCTTCTTGATAAGAACATACGCTGGGAATGGACAACTCTACACGAGGCCGCATTCAACGAGCTCAAATCGCTAGTTTCATCGGACAGAATCCTGGTTCATTACAATCAAAAGCAGCCCCTACGTCTGGTGTGTGATGCCTCACCGTACGGAGTTGGTGCCGTCCTTTGCCATTACTTCGCCGATGGCTCCGAGAAACCAATTTCATTTTACTCCAGGACTCTTTCCAAGGCAGAACGAAATTATTCCCAAATAGATAGGGAAAGCGTCACGATCATCGCTGGAATAAAAAAATTTCATGAATTCCTTTATGGCAGACATTTCTGTATCATAACAGATCACCGTCCACTGCTAGGAATTTTTAATCCAAACAAACCAATGCCAACCGTATTATCGCCACAGATGCTGAGGAGGCGAGTGTTTCTTAACGCATACGATTACGACATCAGACATCGCAGCGGTTCAAAGAGGGAAAACGCAGATTTCCTCAGCCGTTTTCCGTTGCAGAGCTCATGCAATACAAATGAAGACATCGCAGACGTCCTCATGCTGGAAACATTGGCGGATCCAGTCCTCACGGCAGAAGAAATTGCTAAAATGACATCAACTGACAAGGTATTGTCGCAAGTGCTCAGTTGGGCGTTAAGGGGGTGGCCCGAGAATGTACCGGAGGATGAGAAGCTGCGTCCGTTTTTCAACAAACGAACTGAGATATCGACGTTAAAAGGTTGCTTGCTATGGGGAAACAGAACAGTTATTCCCAAGAACGGTCGGGATAAAGTTCTAAAGGCACTTCACGCGAGCCACCCTGGCATTGTGCGTATGAAGGCATTGGCACGTAGCTACGTGTGGTGGCCGAATATCGGAGACGACTGTGAGCGCATTGTCAAGATGTATCAGAGCTGTCAACAAACTCGTCCCGAGCAGCGGCACGCAGAAGTCCATCCCTGGGAGGTTACTCAAATTCCGTGGTCAAGGCTCCACATCGACTTCGCCGGGCCTTTTCTAGGCCAAATATTTTTCCTCGTAGTAGATTCCTACTCTAAATGGTTGGAAGTTCATCACGTAAAGTCAACGTCGTCGAAATGCGCTATTCAAGTTCTTCGAACGCTTTTCGCAACGCATGGACTTCCCGATAGTATCGTCTCGGATAACGGCACTGCGTTCACTTCGGACGATTTCAAAAAGTTTTGTGTTAACAACCTGATACGTCACATCCGATGTGCGCCATTTCATCCCTCGTCAAATGGCCAAGCTGAAAGAATGGTCCAAACAGCAAAGTGTTATCTCAAGAAGGTGGACGACATGTCAGACATACAACTCAATCTATCCCGATTCCTGCTAAGTCAACACATAACTCCATCGGCAACAACCGGGCGATCGCCGTCGGAATTGCTGTACAATCGGCAAATTAAAACTTACTTCGACAAAATACATCCTAATGCGATATAAACTCACGGATTGCAAACAGATCAGTCAACATCAGGAAGTAGGTACTAAGGCAGTGCATTCATTTGATAGCGGCGACTTGGTCTGGGTGCGAAACTACTCAAAGGGCCCCAAGTGGGTTGCCGGAGTAGTTCAGACCAGCACCGGCCCATTATCTTACAAGGTTGGTCTAGAGGGGGGACAGGTGGTCAAACGACACGTTGATCAACTACGACAACGACAACATTACAGCTATGACGATTTTCCACCCGATTCTGTCGTCGAAACCGAGCGCTCCAAAAGCCCGAATGTGACGGGGTCGCAGGCGATTATCTTACGACGATCCGAACGAATTCGGAAGCAGCAGGAGATGGCTTAACTGGGCGTTAAGGGGTGTCATGTACTCTCGTCTATACATGTACTCTCGTCTATATAACAACTACACACTTACTTCATCTACATACGTGTTGCGGCTCGTCTCTTTCTTCCGTTAATTCGTCAGACAATCGTACGATGGACGATGGCTGCGGCATTTATTTTTTCACATAACGCCACTCTTGAATTGGACATCGTGGCGAGTAGTTATAATTTGTAACCTTAATAATTAATTGTAGCATAATGAAATAAAGTGAATTTTGCAAAGACTATTGATAATTTAACAGTGACCAAGTTCTTAGTTGCCGTCGTTGCAGGAACGCTAGTACTGGAAGCGGGCTCAGAGGCAGTACTTCCAGCCGGTAGTTTAAGAGCACCGGACTCTGAAATTTTTTGTTTTTGTTTTTGTTTGGTTGTTTTGATCATGGACCCACGAGTAGCGGAGAAGGGAAGGTCCATCTGTGCATAGATCCGCATTACACAGATAAGGCTGGCTAATCCGGAGGGCGCCAGGTATCCGGATACTCCGTTTGCGACTCGGGCTATTTTTGAAACTGGGCCCCCAGCCAGGTTGATACTCGGCACGGGTCGTATGACACCTTTATCCAGCCCAGGCGGAAATAGGATGGGATAAGAGAGAATTAGGAGGAAAGTTAAGGAAGGAGTGGGACAAGAAAGGAAGGACGGGTAGGAGAGCACCCTTTGGTTTCACGGTTCCTCTGGAGAGATTCTCGAGAGTCTTTACCATTACTCAGCCCCCACAACTCGTCAAGTTCGGTGCTGGGGTGTAATTATAATAATATAACTAATTTGGTTCTTCTGAATGTTTGAAGTCTGTAGATTGTAAAATGCTAAATGAGCTACCCAATGCAAACTATGCATTTATAAAATGAGTGAAGAGGGTATGATTTGCAAGTGGTCAGCCCCCTTAATTCCAGTAGTTAGCCACAATTTAATTTACACATTTTCATAAGAACTGGAGTGCACGAGGTTTAAAGGAACTGTGTCTTTCTTAGTCAGCCCCCATTTCTCTAGTAAATGTACAGTCAGCACTGACGAATGACTACTGAAAAACATAGCGCCATACTAATAACAAATTTTGGTTTCGACTTATTTTCAGGGCTTCCATGTGTGGCGATTTATCGCCAAATGGGCGATTTTAAGTCTTATTTGGCGACACAAAAATCAGTTTGGCGATATGCTCAAAAATGTGCGATTTTTGACGATAATTTGTTTTCGAATTAAAATCTTACTATATTTCGATTTTCCACATTCCTCGGCTTCGAAAAGAAATTATCGATTTCCGATTTTTAAACTGGAAGTTGAATTAATCGAAGTAAATAGCACATCCCTAAAATTAATGACATGCGTCAAATATTCTGTCACAATAAATTTCCAAACTCGGCCATGTGATTGTGAATGTAAATAAAAAATTAAGTAATTAAATAAATAAAATGAGTACAAAAGAAAAAAAAAACGCTGAAGAAGACCAACCTCTGTGCGTTGTTGTTGCTACGAGTTGTTCCAAAACAAAATTACTGTTATTATTTAGTTTTATTTGATTTTACAAAACTTTTAATTGAGCGATTTTTGGCGATTTAAAATTTAAAATTGGCGATTTGGATTTTAATAACCTGATAACCCTGCTTATTTTACGGAAGCCCACAATTGCAAAATTTTTATGGGAGCCACTGGGAACTATTAAAATTTAGAGTTGAAACTAAAAACGTTTATTGGTAAGGCCCATAGAAAAATGATCGAAATTTTTGCGAGAATCAAGATGAATTGAATTTTTTATTAAAAAAAAAAAAAAATTAACGTAGTCGTCAGAAGTCAGCCGCGTTTTTTGGTCGTGGGGTTGTTTGCATGGCGTCAAAAAACCCCAAAGAAAAAATTCCAATGGCGTTAAATCGCAAGATCTGGATGGCCAATCTGATCGCAAAAACGGCCGATTACACGATTAGGAAATGACTATTGCAGTAAGTGAATTGTTTCTCTGACTGTATGGGAAATATGGCACCGTCTTGTTGAAACCATATGTTGGTCACCTCCATATCTTGTAACTTAGCACTAAAAACTGGGTTATCATGTCCCGATAACGAACACCATTAATTGTTTCTGACTAACCAGCCGTACTTTCGAAGAAGAATGGTCCGATAATGTCTCCAGCCCAAAATCTGCACCGAACAGTCACGCGTTATGCGTTTGTTTCTCAACAATTACTTGTGGGTTTTCTGAACCCCAAATGCGACAAGTTTGAAGTAGCTGACAAACTTTCATGATTTTTAAAATATTCCTCAACAATGAAAATGCGTTGTTCTTTTTTACTAATCCCGAACTGTCAGCTGTCACATTGTTATCTTTTTTTTTTTTTCGCTGACATCACTGTAGGTATAGGTACTATTAAATGGTGGAAAATTCAGATTTTGCGTGAATTATGGGGCACCCTTTTAACAATTTGCTGACTCCAGGATGAACAAGTTACTTTCCACTTAAGTCGTTATAATATATAAATTAACATAATATGTCCACGAACATAAACAATGCAAAGAGAAAGAACAATAAAAAAAAAACAAAAAAAAAAGTCCAAACAAATCCCTATACATACACATAAAAATAAATTCCAATACTATACTATTAATTTTAATTCCATTTCACGAAAACCTAAGGCAGTCTCTCGGAAATTTCCATCACTTAATTCGATATGAATAAACCGATATGCTCCGCTTATTTGGGGTGGGAAATGAATACGGATTATGATTAACACGCATAACTAGAACTACTTCGGTAGAATTATTTCGAAAGATATTTGGGTCGATGGTTTTCAGTTATTAGATATATTCTCTCCCTGAATGTAGATTGGAAACGGCCTGCATCTTAAGTTATTGATTATTGCTTATGGGATTAATGAGGTGTGCAAAATGGAAATGCGTACAAGTTTTTGTTGTTTTTTGTAATACTACGGGGATTCGATTTTTATTTTAGAAATCTTTAGTTACATACTTTGTAAAACATACACGAGTACAAAACATCGTATAATATTAGTAAGTACCTAATTTAAAAGGCGTTTTTTTTTTTGCAAACATCTTACGAAACTGCTTGATAACTTTTACGCAGTTTTAAAAATACGTGCTGACACCACAAACTGTGTTCGGATGGTCATATTTTCTGTAATAAAGCGGGCTAAATCTTTTATGTCAAAATCAGTAGAAAATGGCTGCACTTTTAAAGTTCCGACAGTCTGAAAACTAAGGCGAAATAATTTGATTGTTATAGGGCCAATAAATATACCTAGTATAAAGTTTTTTGGTGTTATCTTTAATTGCAATGCTAGGCGCAGCCTATTATTTTATGAGAAGATGTTTCTTGCTTAGAATAGCATTCAAAGATGCAAGCGCAGTTCTTATTTCAAACCACGCAGGGTCTGATGAAGAATTATTGGTAGGTATAGGTTGTAAACATATCCTATTTCCAAGCTTACAGATGCATGTTTTTGTAGTTAACAACATTTCGTATATACCTTACCACAAAACCCCCTCCAAATCGTGCCAAATTCAATTGTATGAAAAAATCCGCATCCTTGTAGCCCATTTGAAATTTTCCCAAGCAAATTGTCTGACATTGAGGCAAGCGTCTACAGTTCTTCTACACATGCCTAGAGATAGAGGCATAACCATCTTAGAACTTACTGTCTACGAAGCACTCTAAAACAATAAGCAATATCTCGACAATCTGAGAAATATGAAAAACATTATTCCGAAATAGGTACCCGTGCGAAGGTAGAAATATTAAAAAAAAAATATTGTTAGAACCTTCTGTGCACTTCGCTATAAAAAAAAACACATTCCGTCAGTACAGCTTCCCAAAGGTAGGTACCTATATGCAAATTTTATGGAACAAAAAAGATATATAGGAGCACAAACCTGTTATGAAAACACCTTGACAAATGCGCTCTTTATGGAAATTTATTGTTTTGGGGGAAAAAAAAAAATCAAGTGCGTGTGGGAAAATAAAAAAAAATAACCCCGCATAGCAAAACGTTATGGCAATGGGATAACAATAAACCGGGAACAATGGCAATGCAAACCGGGTGTATGTCCCAAGGTATCCCCTTACAGTTCCAACCGACCGCCACATGAACATTGCACGAACATGTGCTAAAGAGATACACAAGAATGTGCACAAAACCGCTTTGTTTCCTTTATTTACTGATGACAACTGTTGGAGAGCGTTTTATGCATTTACATTCTCCTGGGTTCACATTAATTTCTATAGCACCATAATATGCACACAAAGTTTTTACAACTTCAGCTAAGTTTGCTTGGATAAATCAGGCTCATTACGGGACAATGTAGGCGTTAATGCTTGCAGATATGGCATCTTGGCCTTTGGCAGACAATCTCAATGAGTTGTTGATGTGTACCTACATGCGTGGTTAAGTTTTCTATTTTGTTTAGGGTCGACTTAGGACAGGAGTTGAAAAGCTTGATCATTTGGGAGAAGGTTTTTTTTTTTCATGCCGGAAAGCACGTTAAAATATTAGAAGGCTTACGAGAATTTACCTCTTGGCGATTGATTAACGTCGTTGTCATAGATACCAAATTTTAATATCTGAAATGACTCATATTTCGGCAGGAATTTTCGCCAATAAACCGTAGGTGTACCGTCTTCCTATACCGAAGTCGAAAAGCGAAATAAATTAAATTTTTTGCTTAAATTCTGTGAGACTGAGCTTCAAGTATCGCTTTTTACAATACGAACCTTTGACAGCATGTACGATTTTACGCGTGAAAATGATTGCAAAATAACTCGTTATTATAATAAGTTTTTGCTTTTCAAGGCTATGCCGAAAAACAGCGAACTATAATATGTGAGAATATTATTTCGTAATTGTAATAGATGCTGTGCTGTTAAGGCGTTGTTTCAATCCCCGAGGTTTTTGAAATTTTTTCCAAGCGTTTTTTTAAAGCGTTTTTCAATGCGCTCTTTGAATCATTTTCCTACATTGTGGTGCCTTTTCTGAATCGTTTGTTATGCATTTTTGAAAAGTTGTTGGTGCACTTTGGTTTCAAGGCTTGAAAAACGCGATTTTCGAAGTGTTTTTGACGAATTCTGTTTACTCGATTTTGACGCGTTTGCCATGCATTTTTTGACACATTTTTGATGCACTTTCCAAAGTGCTATTTGACGTAGGTATATTTAAAATGTACATTTGACGCGTTCTTTTTACAACTTTTTCTAATGAATTTTAAACTTAAAATAATTTTTTGGATGAACTGAAGCCCTTATTAAAGATTTAAAAAAAAGCCTTAAAAACACAAAAAAGTTTTACTTATAGTACCTACTTCAAAATTTTCTTTTATATTTTTTTCTTTTTTTATTTTGAAGAAAATCTTGAAAAAAAGATTTTCCGATTTTTATCTGGCAGCACTGTCTTGCGTAGAAAAACACCTCCTAGTCTGCCAATCTGCAAGGTGCAAATTTCAAAGACAGCGAGATATCTGGGCGTAATCCCATCGCATCAAGAAGGCATTATGTGGCACTATATGCCTGCAAAAGTGCATTCGACAACACATGGCATACTCACGGGGGTCATTACTGGACACTGTGGGATAGGCGTACGCGCGGAACGGCTGTGGATACCTCATAATGATTTTTGCAGAAGCTGTTAGGGACGTTGGGGAAATAGAATCTGTTCTCTAACTTCCTTGCGAATGCCCAGTCCTTGAAAACAGCAGACAGAGGATTCTCAACAGTTACTTCTTCAATGACCTAAATGATTTGAAGAATGCTGATCTCAAAGTACTCCTGAGATTCATACTCAAATCTGGGTGGTTACATATATACGGACTTCATTTCATCAGCTAATCGTAGGACGAACTAGAGGATAAGGTTACAACGGAGCTTTAAGAACCCATGAGGTTCATACTAAATCTCTGTGGCTCCAATATGAATAGCGGTTTATTTCTTGTCCTTAAACAGGTTGCACTGGATGGTTTCCATTACTGGACACAATGGACCCAATTGATGATCTACGTAAAACTGTTGCAACCGCCATAAGAGCACCCATTTACCTACCTACCTGCCAATCTACTTGTGTTTTTAAATTACAAACTGGCTTAGGTTTAGTTTCCTGGAATAAATTTAATGTAGAGCTAGTGAAATGCATTTAAAATATTTTAAAATGATAGCTATGTAAATATAGCGACGTATAAACTACGCACCACTTTGACCTATCCGCCTATATCGAGGCCCTCCTTTTCACAACCGCATCACTCTTACTCCATCTCATCATTCTATTGATATGCAAGGACGACACCCGTTTTAGAAATATCCTAATAAGTACAAGTGACAGGAACATATTTCCCCCTGAATCAACATGGAAAGTGATTTTACGATTCCAGCACAGATACGCTGACAACATGTGAACACATTATCTAAGCTGACACAACGACGTACATATCTCCAAGAAAATCGCACAAATTTATTCCTCATCATAATAAAACACACACGCGCTCCAGTCATTTCATCCAATCAATCTACGCTTTTACGATCTTCTCAACAACACTCTATGCACACGGTCGTGAGTGGGAAGGAAGCGTCACTCCACGTTTTATTATTCCATCACACATCGACATTTGACGTTTGAATGGTAAAACACACTATCCGCTTGCATTACTCCATTTTTGACAAGCAAATAGTGTCCTCTCCTTGTGGAAAGGATAATGTGTCGTCATTACATACTTTAGCAAAACTTGACCTCAAGAGATGAGGTTATCGAAGAGCAGTCGCCCTCGGATTTTATTTTATTTTTCCCAATGTCCTGGACACTCGTCGGCGTCGTTTGCACAATAGGAAGCTCGCCCATTTTTCCAGTGCACTGTTTTAGACGAATAGGAACATAAAACACGAACAGAAACGTGAGTACAAAAATATCGACAGGGTAGTGATGAATTAAGAAACAACCGCACATATACATCTGGATGAAAATACAGGCGGCTATTGGACTATACCCATACCCAGAGCTGCTGTGTGTGATGTGGCAGTTTTTTGCTCGGCACGGTACCATCTAGATCTACCATGTCCTTCTGATCTCTTTTTGCTCAGAGCCAACTAATGGAATCCCATTTCGTGAGCACATGAGTTGAAGTTTTCAAGTGGCTGGGGAAAACCTTTTTACGACCACGACATCTAGCAGAGTTTATGGTACAGGCGGCTGATGCGCTGTTCAGGATGAGTCGGATGCTTCTGCCTTCCAATACGATGATGATGGCCGGTGGTGGTAATGAGCTTTCAAGGTTTTGCCAGCTGGACATGATTAATTTTTGATTTTGGCTGGTCGTAAACGTTAATGACCCAGTCCAGGGAGCATTTTATTTATGGAGGCTGTAAAGCGATCGCCACGCGCAAATACATACACGTCGCTCTTTCTACATCGGCATTCGGTAATTAGAGTCCAAAATTTAATGTACCGTACCAGCAAACGTGCAGATAATGTTGGTGTCGTCCATAAATCTAATTTAATGCCGGCGAGAGTGGGTAGTGGTATAAATTTCGAAATCGACACATTGACAATTATTTGCCATGAAATATGAAAGCTCGATGGTGTGAATTGTGTGGGGAACCGTAATCATCAATTTTCTTTCTATATTCGCAGATGTCTTTTGGGCAGAGGATGCTGTGGGCAGAGATGGCGTTTCTCGCCAGAATAAGTTTGTGTACAGTTTTTTTTGCACTTTGAGGATACATTAGGGATTGATAACTGTCTACTGTTTGTGGAGTTAGCTGAATCATTTAGTTATTTATTTTTTTTAATCAAAAGGGTTGTGGACAACAGACACGTATAACTTGCCTTTTTTGTTTATAGTTTGTGCCATTGCTGAGTGTTTAGTGTATGCACGAGGGGTTCTCCTAACTACCAAAAAACGTTAGTGCTGTGGCAACACTGTCAAAAAATTAAAATTAAGTTAACAAGACGAGAGGACTTTCGATGTCTAGTAAAAGCGAGTCCAGTTCAATAGTAAAAGTCATAGCAAATGGTCGGTACTTTAAAACTTGTCGTAATTGTTAAGTGAATAAGGAAAATATATACAATCGCAAGGAAATGAAGTTCGTATATATCTAGCCATCTCTTACAGTGCCTAACTCTACAAGTCCTAGGCATCCCATTATAGTTGTCTTTAATGATTCTTCATGTAAAAGAGGAAATGAGATATTTTTGTAAGCACAAATGAAATACCTACAGAGCCTATGGATGACTCCTCGTTTGCTTAATGTTCTGAACAACGTTTTGATGATAAAGCCAACACATGGTTTTTATTACCCTAATATTTAAAAAAAAAATATGTGGGTTACCAAAGACGTAGAACAAGACAAGACCATCCGATAAAATTTACAAGTGCTTGTTGGAGTTGTCCGTAAGTTGTCCATGTTCACTTCTCAAATTTAAAACAAAATAATAAGCGTTATACAAATAGTAGCTTACCCGAAAAAAGGAAGGAAAACTGTCAGTAAAACAATCTTAATTAAGAAATAGGTAGGCTAACTCTCAATTTTATTTATATTCCACTTGTTACATTTCATACTCCATCTCTCTCAATCCATGTGCGCCAAAACGATGCTATGTTATTATCGTACTTCAGTATTCGGCTCGGTAAGCGGTAACAGTTTTTTCGCGCACGTTTCCATATTACAAGAAACAGACTATGTAGGTACATAATAGGCAAATAAGCATTTGTTTTACCAGAGCTCAAAACTTCCGGAATTTTGGGATTTGAATTGAATTCTTAATTATGGAGAATATTTTGTTACCTAAAAATTTCTTTTTGGAGAACAAAATATTTCACTTTTATATGCGAATATTTAAAAAAAAATTTTTTTTGTAGCTTAAAAATATTCCAAAAGTGGAATATTATATTCCACTGTGGTCACACTAGCGCCACACTCCTTCAAACAGGTTTCGTGGCATGCACATGCACATGAATCAGTAATCAAAACAGAATCACTATAGCGCATTTTAAATCACAATTGAGTTGAGTGTGACCTATGACTCCCTCTCAATCTCATTACATACCTACATCTCTCAATCCCATGCACCACATTCGCTCTACTACTCAACTCATTAACAAATCCAGTTCAATTGAAAAAAGTGAGAAAACAAAAATAGTGCGTGGAGTCCCTCCACGCGGAAGAATTGAAACTTCGTTATGTGGAAATGAAAATAGGAAAGGGTAGAATTTGATTTTTAGTGAAATCATATTGTTTCTTAAGCCTAGTATCCTGCTCGCGCTAAATTTTAGCGCCCCTAGTCTCCACTTCGTTTCTCCACACCAAAGATAAATGGTCGCTAAATTATTATTAAACATGATATGGATGGGACAAAACCCATATGCTTATGAACCATGAGTACCACGACAGATATCAGTAAACGTAATTTTAATAGAATTTTCGAATTTCAAACTTGAAAGACGTAAGAAACGTAAGAAAATTATAAGAAGAAGTTCGACATGTGTCCTCAAACTTTCCACAATCTCCTTACCATAGTGGAACACTTGTTATTACCCAAAAGACGACGCCAAATGAGAGCATAAGTCCCCCTGAAAATCGATTCGCTTTATTTATATTTATATGTATCTCTGTTTTGGCTCTGTTGTTTGACTTTGCGTTTTCTTTTATTTACCACGCAAACATTGTCTGCGTTTTCCGCCAAAAAAAAAAAAAATCATTGCAAACACAACACAAACACTTTCCTCCATTTTTTTATGTCAAAATTTATCTTCGATTTAATGCATCGGACATTTTTTTCGGAGCTAAATGAGTGGAGACTTTTCATCGGCCCATCTATATGAAGTTAAGGATTTAGCGTGCGAACAGGATACTGATGCTTTGCTAAACTGCCTCGCTCAATTTGATCTTTGTAGACATTTTTGTATGGGAGATAAAATTTAGCGGGAGCAGGATACTAGGCCTTAAGACAAACTTTATTAACATTACGATAAGTTGGAAGTCGCATTAGAAGTTTCATTTCAAAAATACTACCCTATTAAATTATAGGTATGTGTATCAAATCAAACTACAACAAGTAAATGGAATAATGAGGACGCTACTCGTTGCTAACTGTAGGTATCAATGTATGTAGGTATGTACTATAACAACCATTAAAACAAAAACCTTGAACTCAATTTCTATATACACCACCATAAGTCCATCAGCGCACGTCAACAGCCATCTGCGCATTTCCTCAGAAACACTGGCTGTTGATTACCTATACACATTCACCTCGAATACTTCTCTTTCGTTTCACTTTTGTTGGAGAAAACACCACTCATTTTTTTTCTTTCATATGAACGTGCTTGTGCTGTGCAATGTGCGCCACCCTCACCCTAGCTCACACCTTTGAGTATCCAATTATTAGCGTTAAACGTTTAACGCGACCTTGAGTTGGAAGTCGCATAAGAAGTTTCACTTCAAAAAAGAACACAAAGCGCAGAAGGTGCATAATAAAAAGAGAAAGAAGAAGAAACAGATTTTGCCGCACACACAAAATTTCCTCCACTGAACGTTGGGAAAATCCAACGATCTAGCTTCGATCGAACATTTTACTTTTTGAATTTTATAATTTATTTAATTTATTGCTTATTGTTCGACTTCAGGATAACGTACAAAGATGATTTATACCTTAAGATCTTTGTAAATAATTGGAATTTGTATTAAAAAAATCCCATTTAATCTGGATGAGTGATTCCGAAGCTATGAGCTAGAAGGCATTCGGGAATTATAACTTTGCTTAGATATCAGCTTAGATTTCCGCTTCCAGACAGCGAATTATGGTAAAACATATCCTATAACCTATTCTGGACAATTTCCAATTCAACTGTGAAAACCGGAATCAATTTCGTGCAGTACTTTTTGATTCTATTCATAGCAAACAGTTTACAGCCGAAAAAAAAGTTAGAGTTTTATTATAGTAAGGATTGTTCGACTTCAGGAGAACGTTCAAAGATGGTTTAGGTATATCTTAAAATTTTTGTACATAGTTGAACTATTTAAAAAAATAATCGTATTTCATTTGGAGCTAGAAGGCCTTCGAGAATTACAACTTTTGTGAGATATCTGGACAGTGGATATTTGTAAGAAATATCCTATAATCTAAACTCGACAATTTTCAATGCGTTTTATATATCGTTTTATTATAGTAAGGATAGACTAAATACATATAAATGTATAAAACTACAAATTTGGCTGATGTTATTTTTCATTATTAACGGCATACCTTCCTTTTTATTATGAAATAAACATCCGATCATTTATCTCAAAAAGTGTCATTTTTATTTGAATACTAAAATAACACCTCTTATTGGAAAACCCTTTATTATTCACAAAACTTGGCGGGCCAAATGCAATTTCTATCGTCAAATCTACAACTCGATAGTTAGAAAGTATTAGGCTTTGCTTCCATTCTCACAGCTCTTCTGCCTCATATAGACAACTTTTTTTTTGTGTACCCGTACTGCAAGAACATTTCGCGTGAAGTCATGGGATGCAGATTACCAAACTTAGGATTCCATGCCACGTCTTAGACTCGGGCTGGGGAGCTGCATTTCAAAACATCAAGACCTGCTAAAGTAAAATAATGAGGAGCCCAAAACACATCGTATAAGGTACAACAACGGCATACCACATCGGTAATTGTTTTTGTGCAAACACAGACTTTACCTCTCACGTTATATACTAGTTGGACCGCAAAATTGACCTAAATGTAGTCTAACCGCAGCCAGACTATATAAGGTATGCACAGGCACACTTCATATATGTACATGTGTTCCATTTTCCGATTTTATACATTGTAACATTGCGGTCGTTTGAGAAAGTTTCAGAACTCATTGCTAATGGTGGCAGGGATGGATTAAACTAACTTTAGCCTATTCCGTTTCAAATGGAACATTTAAAAACCAATCGTAATGGCCTCCCACTCCCATTTATAAACAAATTATAAATAATCTCAGCAGGCGATTCGTGTTGGGCTTCAAACTGAAAAATGGACTAGAACCGGAACATAATATACCCGACCCCTAACTTCAGCTCACTCTGAATTGACACACAAAAGAAAGTTGTGCTAACCTCTAATTGATATGTAACTTATACCTAATTGCAAAACATCTTGAAGCATTATTCCCATTAGTTCCGATAATTTACCTCACTACCAAACCAAACCGACGTTGAAAAATATTACAGCCAACCCTAATTTATGTATATACGTATATACCTTTACAACTTTCACTAATAAGGAAACTTCGGGATCCTTCCTGCCCCACCACGATATTGACACTGACTAAACTGATACCTGCCTTGACGTCCAAAAATATCCCCAATACCTCATGATGACGTCCTGTCGATGTCGAATGTTACTATACATAAGAATACCCACCCTCAGCGCCTCAGCTCACAGTAGTTTTAGGGCGGGCGGTCAAGTGGATTTATGGAATTTAATTAATTAACAAAGTGTTTTCCGTCTTCCGTGTCGTGTCTTTCAGTGGCATGTGGGATGTGGCAGTCTCGGCGGACATCCATACGGGAGTACACTTTGAAGCTGGTCAACAATTATTGGCCCAGAAACAACCAACAGCCAATGACTCGGGTCAAATTAAATTTACAATAAATGGCCTTATGTCCTGACGGGGCGAGGTAGCCATAAGTTATAAATGTACTCCCAGTAGGTCATTCGAAACCAATCCAAGTGTAGGTACATATTATGTAGATTTGCTTATCGAAGACCGCAGGCCGCAGGCCACAGCGGCACAGCCACAGCCATACAGGTTAAGGGAGGTTGTCTGTTGATGATCTCAAAAGGTAAATAAATTGTTCTGCTGTCAAAGTCGGTTGCCAAAAATGTTTTCCCGGGGACCTACTGAACTGATAAGTAAGTTTTTTGACTCACTGCATGTGTGCGAACAATGGTAGGCCATCGTTTCATATATATGTATGTGGATATGGGGGCCAAGTGAATTAGTCAAGCAATGATGTGCCGGTGATTTAGGCACAGCTTCGATTCAATGCACCATCGTATTAATTAGGAAAATGTCTTTGATGAGACTATAGTACGATGTGATTCGATTCGAATGTGTGATGACATGACTGCTACTGCTACTGTGCTAATGGTGTGCCGGTAGCAAGCAAATTGGCTCCGGGTCTGTCGGCTAATTGGGATAAGGAAACGTATTTCAGGGATATATAATTGGAAATGTTTGTCAGCATGGGTCAGTCACCGACACAATTGCCACGGGGAAAACGGAGTGACTAATGAAAGTCATTATTTACCAAGTTGCTAATTGAGGTGTCATCAGTGTTGAGTGTAGCGAATGTAGCGTAATGGAAATAATGCCGTTCTTTGAAATATATGGTGATGGTGAGTCGTTGCTGCCATCCATTGGGGTTGCTCTCAGATTATGTTTTTTTTTTTTTTAGTTTGGGAGAAGTTCCCAGATATTGGCTAATATCGATCCAGTTGCGTATGGCACCAACAAAAT
This sequence comes from Cheilosia urbana, assembly GCA_946477585.1. NCBI lineage: Eukaryota > Metazoa > Arthropoda > Insecta > Diptera > Syrphidae > Cheilosia > Cheilosia urbana. The sequence goes on along the minus strand of OX297853.1, from coordinate 159,935,319 downwards.
TGAAACGACAATTGGAATTGCACGGATTCAAAAGTGTTTTCTCGTTTCTCCAGCAATACTCTCATTTTATACTTCAGTACTTTTCTTGTGAGAGGTTCGGTCATGCACTTTTAGGGCAAAGAGTCGATTATGTTAGGTTAGGTTAGGTTAGTTCAGGTTTTCGAGACAGGGGGAACCTCTTTCCGCCGCACTTAGATCATTTTAGATCCGTTGTGATGCCTTTGGGTTCCAATGACCCCCATACTGTGGAAACCTATGAAACCGAATAGTCAAGCCATCCCGAGGATAATACAAATCTATGCTAGTCTTTTGAAGACTTCTCACTTCTTAGAGAGGTCTTCTTAGTCTTCGAAAAAGTGTCGTCCAAGAATTCTAAATCTCTGATGTGGCGGAGTGCCGGGCAGTGGCAAAGAAAGTGTGGAGTGTCCACGATCCTCATCACCGCAGACCGCATCCTCTGCACTGGTCATAAGTATTCCGATTCCGATTTTCTTGGTGTGATATTTCAACATATTGGTGCTTGAGTCCTGAAATAATGCCTATTCAAGAGAGGTTAACGATTGTTTTCTCATTTGTAGAATTATTTCTGTCTTCTGTTTTTATAGATTGGCCTGGTTACGACACAGAATTCGAGTTTACTCCATCTATCATCCGTCGCTGCTAGTATTTTGTTCTAAATTTCTTGTTTGCAGGTAGGAGTTAGTGCCGTGGTAACGACCTGGTTAAGTTCAAGTGGAAGAATCCTTTCCGTACCTTCATCAGGCACTCCTTTGTGTCCGGTGACCCAGCAGATTCTTACTGAATCTCTTCGTGCTGAGCGCCAAGAACTTGTAGCTCTTCACTACATTGACTTACAAGTTTAGATTTTATTGCAACGGCAGAGATAGGTTTTATTGCCGCTCGGCTATCAATGAAGAAAATGCATGAGGTATCGCCATCACTGCAACTCGTTTGCAACTCGTTTGCAACTGTTATGTCACTGCCAGGACTTCAGTCTAGAAAACGCTGCTGTAATCAGGCTGTCTGATTTAACTGGATAAACCAAGTATTTCCGAGTTAGAGTCCCGCTCCCACACCGACATCCATCTTGGAACCATCTGATGTATAGATGTGTTTTATTGATTCGTTTGAGGGCGGTTGGAAATTTTGCCATCCCTCTCTACTGACAAATGATCGTTCGGAGTTTAGGCAGGTAGTTGTATAGTCTATGCATATATTCTTTCCCGCATACTTATTGAGCATCTCTGCATGAACCGTTTGACTGTGTTTCCAGCTCTTAGTCTGACTTAGTCGAAGGGCGCTATTTGCCAGCAGATTACGGCATACGAGAAGGTCAAGGGGTTTAAGATTTAATATAGCCTTAAGATTACCATATAAATTAGTATCGGTCTTACTACCGCCGTGACCCTCCAGGAGTGACTGGGAGAACGAAATAGTACCCTGTAAGGAGTCTGTCTGTTTCTATACAGATGGGTTCAAAACTGAAACAGGAGTAGGGGGGGGGGGGGGGGGGGTGTTTTCTCTCATGATCTAAATTGTAAAATCTCATTCAGCGTTCCTAATCACTGTAGTGTATTTCAGGCGGAGGTCATGGTCATGGCGATCAAAGAGGCCCTGTCGTGGCTTCGGTATAATGTAATATCTGTAAAGGATATCACCATCTTTACCGACAGTCAAGCCGCGATTAAATCCCTGGATTCTGTCGTCTTCAATTCAACAACTGCCCTCAATTGCCGACTTTCTCTGAACGAGATGGCGAAACAATTCAAAATTCACCTTATATGGGTGCCGGGCCGTAGAGACATTCCAGGTAATTGCATCGCCGATGAGCTCGCCAGACAAGGCACTACTATGTCGACTCTACCAGAAAAAAGGAGTCTCTATATGCCTCTTGCTACTTGCAAGCTCCTAATTAAACAAAACACATTAAGCGCTACTAATCGCAGGTGATCTAGCTGCTTAACGTGCCACACCTCGAAACAGATCTGGCCTCAGCTGGATTCCAAGCGCTCAAAAAGTCTCATTACACTGAAAAGACCCATAATAAGCACTCTAGTAGGTGTCATCACGGGGCACTGCATCATAGGGAGACATGCTCTCAGATTAGGCCTCCCTTCAAATGATTTCTGCAGAAGCTGTATGGACGAGGGGGAGTAGGAGACTTTTCTTCACCTTCTCTGCACGTGTCCAGCACTGTCACTCCGTAGAAAACTATACCTCGGAGAATATTTCTTCGACAATCTCAGCGAACTCGCAAACATAGGTATCAACTGCCTCCATCGCTTCATTCTTAGCTCCGGCTGGTTCAATGGGTAGATAAGGAGTCGATATCGAACCTGTGGTAACACAATGGGCCTAATTTGGCCTAAGTGTGGCTGCACTTGAGGCGGCCTGCCACTCTAACCTAACCTAACCTACTATCGCCGTGCCCCAGGTACGGCAAGCTATTCTATTGCAATTGCAGGCATAAAATGCTACCATAGCCTTCTTTGCCCGTTCCTTTGTATCAAGACTCCAATTTAATTGAATTAGGATTGCACCAAGATACTTGGCGTGTTCGAAAATTGTTAGCGGAATCCCTTAAATTGTAGAATTTCTTGGAAATCATTTCCCACAACTTGCGTTACTGTAACTGTAAGTGATATCTCCTCTTTGATTTAAGACATCTGTTGCTTTTTTGTTTAACATTTTACTACAGAGCAATAATTGACCTGATACACGAGGAAGCTTCGCATCGATGTAGTCTGGAACAAAAAGCTACCTAAATTCAATTTCTTTTTGTAGTTCATTACCTGCCTTAGTTTTATATTCTCAATGTTCCTACGTCTACATTTTTCGTAACATGTGTTTGCAAAATTCTCTACTGTACCTATTCGAAAAAAAGGACACATATAGGCCTTCACCTTATGCTTACTAAGCACCTACTTGGCGAAGGCTACGACATTTGCAACTATGCCTTCGCAATGGGCTTCAAATTACACTAATGGATTATAAAAGAAACTAAGCAAGCTTTTACTTAACGTGGAAAAATAGAAGACAAAGAAAAAAACATTTTCCAAAGAGAAACAAAAGGAAAAGTAAAAAAACACAGTAATAACTGCACATTCATCGTTGGCTGCAGTGCACCGTTACCGTAACTGTACACACTCAGTTATCAAAAGTATTCTCTTTCTCGAGATCTGGTTCTGGACACAAGAGCTGTGTACCTACCGCAGAAAGAACCTGAACAAAAGAACGCAAGAAAGTAAATACAACAGTAAAAGAACAAGCCTGAGAAAAAGCGTATGCATACTTGAAGAGGATTTTACTGCAATTCACCCAACTCTTGAACAATCACTTGACACAGTGTGCGCGGTAACGAGAAACGTTTGTTGGGGATTTGGATAGGCCATTGCGAAGAAGGACGATAAAAGCTGCTTTTCATCTAGAAATAATTGTGTAGGGTAGAGTGTCTTATACTGTGGTGTAGGTGTTGTTCCAATTTCTTTTCTAAGGGAATGCTCAAGGAAGATCGTATTTATTTCGAGATGTGCAACAAAATCCGACCTAGGTTAGTTAGTCTGCATAGTTAGTTAGTTTTAGTCGCGAGACAAACGATACTATAATTGTATGTCTCTGGTTTAAATGGGCAGTCATAGCATTTCGGTGGAGGAAACTGGAGCATGTAAGCCAACGCTATAGTCTGCGGAAAAAAAAAAATACTTACCTACGATGCAAGGTGTGGACTTTTACTGCCTTTTTGGGTCCACTTTTTTTTTTGTCGTACCGATTACGGTGTTACTTGAAAACCGATTTTTATTAAATTCATACCAAATGAAAGGTGAGTTTCATGCTTTGTTACAAATTATTTACAAAAATTTGTTACAATTATTAAAAATAAACAAAACGAAGAGTCGTTAACTTTTATATCTATAAATCATAGGTACGAAAAAGAGGAAATTTTGCATATAAATAGGCTACACGATTTGTCCAAGCGATTTGTGTATACCGTAAACTTGGCTAATATTCGCAAATTTTGATTTTGATAAAGTTGTACAATGATTTATAAACCTTACTTACTTACTTAAGGTGGCGCTACAGTCCGGGGTGGACCTGGGCCTCAACCAACAAGCGTCTCCAGCCGGTACGATCGTTGGCCAGCTGTCTCCAGTTTCGCACGCTAAGTTGGTTAAGGTCCCCTTCTACTTGCGTGCGCCACCTGAGTCGCGGTCTTCCTCTACTGCGCCGTCCCTCGGGTGTGGATTCGAAGATCTTCCGGGCCGGAGCATTGACGTCCATTCGCTCTACATGACCCAGCCACCTCAGTCGTTGGACCTTCACTGTTCTGGCTAGGTCGATGTCGCTGTACAGCCCGTACAGTTATTCGTTGTATCTCCTCCTCCATTCACCGTCTATGCAGACGGGACCGAAAATTACTCGAAGAATTTTCCTCTCGATTTTTATTAACCCGAAGAATTTTCCTCTCGAAGTAACCAAGAGTAGCCTCATCCGCTTTTGATAGAGTTCATGCCTCTGCACCATAAAGTAGGACTGGGATGATCAAGGTCTTATAAAGGGTCACTTTAGTTGTTCGAGAGAGGGCTTTGCTACTCAATTGCTTTATTAGCCCAAAGAAACAGTGATTGGCAAGAGTTATTCTTCGTTTAATCTCAGCGCTGGTGTCATTGTCTGAAGTCATAGCGGAGCCTAGGTAGACAAAGTCCTTTACCACCTCAAAGTTATATCTGTTTATGGTAACATTTTGTCCAAGACGTCGGTGATGGGTGTCCTTTTTTGATGACAGCATATACTTTGTCTTGCCCTCATTGACCGCCAAACCCATCTTTGCCGCTTCCATCTCAATGCTCACGAACGCGCCAGTGACATCACGTGGCGTTCTGCCGATTATGTCGATGTCGTCGGCTTGTAAGCGAGTAGGTGAACGGACTTTTGGAAGATAGTGCGTCCATTGTCATCCTGCACAAACGGACGAGTTTGGCAGGGATGCCAAAACAAGACATTGCTCTGTATACCTCGTTCTATAAATACTGTCATAGGCGGCCTTAAAATCGATAAAAAGGTGGTGGGTATCGACTTGGACTTCCTGGGGTTTCTCCAAGATCTGCCGCAGTGTGAATATTTGGTCAACGGTATACTTTCCTGGCCTGAAGCCACACTGATAGGGACCAATCAGGTTGTTGACGAAAGGCTTCAGGCGTTCACACAACACGGCAGATAAGATCTTGTAGGCGATGTTAAGAATACTTATACCTCTGCTCTGTAGTTGGCGCAGTTCAGAGGATCTCCTTTGTTGAGGATCGCGCAAACAATGTTGAGGTTCCATTCATCGGGCATACTTTCCTCCGACCATATTTTACAGATGAGTTGGTGCATGCTCCTAACCAAGCCATCGCCTGCCCCTTTGAACAGCTCCGCGGCTAGGCCATCTGCTCCAGCGGCTTTGTTGGACTCAAGCTTAGATATGGCTATCTTCACTTCGTCCAGGTTGGGTGGACGGAATTGTTGGTCTTCATCGTCCAGGTTGAATGGTTCATTCTGCCTGACAGCGGGATTTTGTTCGTCATCGCCGTTAAACAGTCTGCAGAAGTAGTTCTTCCATACCCTCAGCATCGACTGCGATTATACTACGATGTTCCCTTGTTCGTCCTTGCAGGCTTCGGTTCGGGCTCTGTATCCTTGGGAGGTTCTTTTAACCCTTTGGTAAAACTTCCGAATCTCATTCCTGCAGTATCATCTCTCTGTTTCCTCGATCGCGCGCTTCTCATGCTCTTTCTTTTTCCTCCTCAGAAGCCGGTGTTCGTCTCTTCTCTTCTGCGCGTAGAGCTCATGGGCAGCTCTTGTCCTTCTTTGCAGCGCCGCTTTGTATGCCTCTTGTTTCGCTGCATGTGCTTGCCGGCATTCGTCGTCGAACCAGGGGTTTCCTTGCGGTGGTCGGGTGAAACCCAGCACATCAGAGGCGGCGTCTCTAATGGCTATTTGGCAATGGTGCCACTAGTCTTCAAAATTTGATGCTGGCTGCATAGGACATCTTGAGAGATTGAGAGAGACTCGATCGGAAAAGGCTCTGGAGATATCTTGCGATTGTAGCCGTCCGACGTTAAACTTCCTCACAGTATTTACTTGTCTTGGCGGTGTTCGGGATATCCGCAGTCCTACCTTGGCCCGTTATCGGAGGTGGTGTCGTGTAGGCTGTACCTTCCGACAGTACTACCAAATATCGCCTTTCTTCCTATCTTTGCATTTATAAACCTACCTATATTATAATATTTCTAATTGCATCTATGTAATCAATAGAAGGAGCTGTCTTTAATAACATATTTTAAGATATTACAAAGCTTGTAATTTTTATTCATATTTTAAGGTAAAAATCTTAGAAAAACCGGATGGTTAAAGTTTCACTACCCTAAGTCTAACAGTGACCGCACGTCTTTAGATAAGAGTTTGTAGAATTTCGGGCAAAGTTACCCCAGCTGTCAATGCTAACCAACTCTACGGTTCTCTATAAAAAGGCGCGAAAATAAGAGTGGTCAATGTTGGAAATGCCATGAGTGCCTAATTTGGGCGCACCAGTCAATGTTTCACAAAATCGCCGATCAAAGTTAGCCGTTGCCCATAAACTCTAAGCGGCGTACTAATAACTGACTTGTTTGCAATAGTAAATTAAGAGCGACCGAACCAGTAGGGAGTTAACAATAAACTGAACTTTGTTAAAAGAGTGAAAAGTCTAATGAATGGCATGTAATACACGAAATGTACGTGTAATACAACAACTGTCTGTGTCTATATAATGTGAATGATATTTTGTTATATTGAAAACCTAATACCTATTTACCTTACAATAACAAATTTTAGTCTCAAGTTTAAATTTACGTAAGCTTATAAATTTGAGAAATTTGAATGTAAACTGCGAAATGCTAAAATTTAGTGTCGAGACTCAAAATGTTTATACTATACTTTAAATCAAATTAGATCAGCTACTAACTGGAACAGGTAAAGTTTCGAGAACACAAAAACGGGGTCAAAAAGCAGCTAACCACAAATCTTTTTTGAAAGGTATTAAAATTGCATTCGAACTCTTTCAGATTTTTACCACCGTCTTTGCAAGAATAGAACTGTAGAAATTAAAAATATCAGCAATGCTATCATTCTGTTATGTCGAATAGGTAACGACTTAGAGATTTTGTACCTAATTATTTTCATTTGGCGAAGGAAAGGGAATCTAAGCAGCGACTTATAACTACTTTGGCTAATTACGAGAAAAGGCGTTATCGTAATTTTAGAGCTTAATTGAAGAAAATCTGTAACGGTAACTACAGCAAACGACGATTCCAATAGAGTAGATGTGTTAACCGATTCACGTAAAATTTCTTTGAGGTTAAATTCGCCTTATTTAAATGGATATGGCTGTGGTTCCATAAGTTTTGGTGTGGTATGTTGGTCCTTAGCTGGCTGATCATGAGCTCCGTTTTATTTGAAGACGAGTAAAGGGTCATATTTAAGCATTTCTTTCAAATAGTTTCAACAGACTCTCTAAAATATTCACTGACTTGAGCTGATGTCAAGGTCCGTGAAAAGTAAAGGCGACGGTTGACGGAGAACTCATCAGTCTATTATTACGAACATGACATTCTTTTTCTAAAATGTTGAGTTCAAGTTAAAACGCATTGATATTTGTCCCTAAAGACACTAATAAAACGATCGCCGAGTGGGCCATATGGAGTGATTTTTGTCTTTTTCTTGTCGTCCTGGGTGTAAAGCAAAAAAAAAAAAATGTTCGACCCACAGGCAATTGTTATTCAGTATGCAGTGGAATATCAGAGTAAGTGGTAACCACTTTGTGGGTCCTACGTTGAGCAACAAAAATGTTACCGATCTCAGGTTTTGTTAATCGAGTGAGCGTTCACCCTAATAATTCCATCACTATGTACATTTTGTGAGCAATAAATAGATATTTATACAAAAACGAAAACAGATATATTTTTCTAAAACAGTTGATCCAAAATACTTCCATCAAAAATAAAATATTTCCTAAAATACCGTGTCCCGATAAGTGCTTCTTAATATGCCCTTTGCATTAATTGCAGAAGTAATATGAATTCCAGCTCTAGATTACCAAAACTCATTTCAAGTGACCACATTTAAACAACATACCCTATTAGAAAAAAAACTATAACAAGACAACCAACCTTGCACTCCGCGGTAAAGTTCTCCGCCTTAAGGGATTTGTTTCTGTTTTGGAAAGTCCTCTGCAGTCAGGCGAGGCACAGACTCACCTGCATTGCATTTCTGCCTACATAGGTATGCACAAGCACAAATGCACATTGCACAATAAGCAATCCATTTCCATATATTCTGGATGACAGCATAGTTTCTCAATTTGCATTATCGCATTTGAGGTTGAATCCATTGGTCGGATCAATTGGAGAACGTGACATTTCTACGAGGTGAAATAAGCCAAATTATTTCTTAAAAATCACGTATCTGCGAGTATCACACATGTACTCACTCTATCGAACCAGACTTGGATGATGTCATGCGACGGAAAGTGGGAAAATGCAATTGAAGCATTTTCGTTCCTTCGATAGCCATTGCACGCTGTACGATAGAGGAAGTGCGAGCAGGCGAAACATGCCGATACGAACGAAGCTGATTTAATATAAAAGATAAACAGGATGCAAAGAAGCTTACACTTTTCTTCATGTCTGACGGATGACATGAGTGTGTGTTTTAAGTTCTGGAATAGGGGGTTAAAGTTTGCAAAGTGTATCTTTCAGTCGTGGTAGGTATTTGTGTGAATACTTTTGATATTGGAAAACTGATGAAAGGAAGTTTTTGTTGGTGCGATGTTGTGTGTTCTAGGTACATATTTATTTGTTCGGTTTCGAGTTGTGGTTGTGCAGATGTGGCACGGCCCGGAGTCGTCTTTTTTCAGGAAAAGTAATGTCGATATTTTTCAAAGAATGCAGATTTTAGCCAAATGTTGGCTAAATGTCTAATAAATAACCCTTGCCTCGAATAATTCAACGCATCCTTAAAGAACTCGATTGCAATAAGGCAACGGGACCCGATGGAATCCCGGCTATAGTACTCAAGAACTGTGCACCAGAAGTTGCACCTGTACTGTGTAAGCTGTTTAGCATGTCGTACTCCTAGAAGACGTTTCCTTCTTGCTGGAAGACCGCTCGCATTCAACCTTTTCCAAAGAAAGGGAAGAAATGTCTGCCACAAAACTATCGTCCAATAGCGTTACTTTCAATGCTCTCTAAAGTAATGGAAAAGGCAATAAATGTCGAAATAATCAAATATCTAGAAGGCCATCGATTAATAAGCGACAGGCAATACGGATTTCGGAGCCGTCGTTCCACTGGTGACCTGTTAAGCTACGTAACGCACTTATGGACACAATCAATTGAACAATACGGCGAATCCAGAGCCGTAGCCTTGGAAATATCAAAGGCATTTGACCGAGTCTGGCATAGAGCCCTATTAGGCAAGTTAGCGTCTTACGGATTACCACAACAACTCTGCGGATGGATGCAAAATGTTCTTCTGGGAAGATCGATCCAAGTTGTTGTAGATGGTGTATCATCCAATTCGTTTGCTATAAATACAGGAGTGCCCCAAGGATCTATTCTTTCTCCAACTCTATTTCTTCTCCACATCAACGATTTGTTTGGATCGACAAATAATAATATCTACAGCTTTGCAGATGACAGCACTCTTATATCCTCCATCTCGAACAATGGGCCTGTGAATACGGCTACATTCCACAGTCAGAGATGTGAACAAATTAATTCTCTAAATGATGATCTGGACAAAATCTTGAAGCTCACAACATTTTCCAGAAAAAATGCATCAACAGTTCCTCAGATCCAAATGGATGACCATCCAATCCATCACAAGGACTCAATGCACCTTCTAGGAGTCACATTCAATTCAGGAATCACATGGCAGGACCACATATCCTATATCGCAAGATCGGCGTCCGCAAAGTTGAGCTACCTATTTAGAGCAAAGAGGTACTTTAGCCCCAAGCAACTTCTCCTTCTCTACAAAGCACAGGTTAGACCAGGCTTGGAATATTGTTCCCATATATGGAGCTCGGCCACAAAACATTCACTTAACCTGCTTGATAGCATACAGAGACGAGCAGTTCGACTCATTGGAGACCCTACACTCACATCGAATCTACAACCGTTGGTGCACAGAAGACAAGTCGCTGACCTATGCTTGTTCTATAGGTACTTCCATGGTAGATGTTCTGAGAAACTCAAAGACATTATCCCTCGAAATGCAACTTTTGGGCGCCCAACAAGACAGGCTGCTAATGCTCATGACCATACAGTACACTTGACAACCGCGAGGACATCAACTTTCAAAAACTCCTTCTGTTACACGACAAGCAAACTTTGGAACTCGCTTCCTGGGGATATATTTCCAGAAGACTACAATTTGCAGCAATTTAAGTGCAGAGCAAACATACATCTGCAAGCATCTCGGGGCACTGTTGAAACATTATAGGTTCGCCTTTCCCGGGAGAAGTATATATAAAAAAAAAAAAAAAAAATAGGCACTTGATTCTGCCGAATTAACGGCCCTCAAAACCCAAAAAAGTCTTCGACATCAACCAAATGGGATTCAACAACCATGAGTAGTTAACCAAAGACCGCAGAAACGGCGTATAGGCTGACACCCATTTCCACTACCGGGGGCGAATAACTATGCCACATAAAACTACACCAGGCTTGACTCAATGTAGAGGTCATCCCAATCACTTTCTCTCCCATGCTGAAAGTAACTAGAAATTCAAGCAAAATGCAGCTTATACCTTTTGACAGTGCGTCTTTATTATTATTAGGGTTCGCTAAGTTTCGGTCCTTAACACGAGAAGATCGTCAAAGTGTGCAATAATTCACAAAAACGCCAACCTTTGCAGGCATCATAGACTCACCTCAACACTTCCAGCAGTCGTTTAATATCTGATGGACTTGTCAAAAATTCTAAATTAACTTTGGGTCTAGGCATATACGCCCGTATCTATAAATAGACACTCCTTCCCTTACAGAATACCCAAGTAGCTTTTTGCGTTGAGACTTCTGGCTAATAGATATCATTCTATCTCGTTTTGAACATTCCATCAATATGTAGTCAATTCTTCATACAACCCGCATAGAATATTAAATCCAGCAATACACCACGTCCAAGACCGACATTGGCACTTATTTATACAAGCAATTGTTTTCTTCACATAAGAGGAGCTCCTCAGTGGTGGTTGGCCATTACAAACACCGTTCGTCGTCTAATCGATTCTCAGAGATACACATCTTGCCTTATTATCGATTCATAAGTCTGAGAGCTCATCAACGTGCTTCGTGCTTGCCTTGAATAATTGTGTAGATCCTTGCAAGGCAAAGTGTTGTGACTTAAAGAACATCCGCAAAAACACATATCTAAACATCAGCTATAGGAAATGGACTGTTAAAGATTCACCCTGCAATTAGGGTGGGTGCGCAATCTGATGGCCAAATTCAGTGGCATAAACAAATAGAAAATATTTCACCCTTAGGACCAAATGAAATGGAAAGTTCTATGGGTTCATTTAGTTATTTTCGAAACGGGAGTTTCGCATCGAGCATATGATAAGAGGACAAAACACTTTGCTCGACGGTAAAAGTTCTAAGTTATGAATTATTCGTCCGCTGAGCAGGCTCTCTCGTATCGCTCAGGTAGGTATCCTTCTTTAATATTTAATTTGAGTTTTCCAACTCGTGCGTCGTGCCCTGACTATTGAACAAGCACTGAATGGGATGTAGCAGAGAGTGGACACTCGAATGAATACGCAGAAAGCATAAAGTGTGCTGTTCAGTACATGAGGGTTTGAGTGTCCTTCGCCCGTCGTCGTGGTGGCTGCCAAGCCCGAATGGGCTAAACTTAAAGACAGTCTAGTGTTTGGACTGTTTTTTTTTTTTTTTTTTTTTTATTACCATTTGGCAGGGATAGTAAATATTGTTCGTTCCCTTCCATTGAATGAATGAAAATGGACTACGCAAATATGCCCCTTGTGATGGGGTATTGAAACTGAGGGAAGACATATAAAGTATCTGGTGGGGTGGGTGTCTAACATGAATGGCAAGGGAATTGTAACAAAAAGTGCTGTCCTTTAAGATGTTTTACAATAAATTTAAGTTTGCTTTCACAAACGTGGAAGACGGACTTCGATTTCTGAATAAATTCTGCATCGGAAACTTGAACTTCTTATGACTAGGATATGTCATCATGCCTCATGGGTAGACGAACTTCGCTAGAAATGTTACTGGGTAAGTTATGCTTGCATTTTCAACTAAACGCTAAACTCAGTTAAAAACGAATGACGAACAGTTCTTTTTGAACCCAACTCACAACTTGCTTTCCATAATTTCATATGCACAAGATGCATCAATCTTGCAACCACTCGCATCATGCAAGATCGAAAACCTAACTTTTTGAGGCACATCGATATTTTAGTTGCTAAAAGTTATTCAATACTCGGTTAATGTGTTGAACAACTAAGCGAGGGGTAGGTTCGATTAAAAAAAAAAAAAAATCCATCTTAAAGTTTTTTCCACTGTGCCACTGTCATGAAAAAAGCATCTCCAACCAACCGTTTGGACTTGGAATAAAAATGTAGATCCCTTCCATTCGTCCCAAGAATGATTAAAACACAAACAAATCGAATGGTTGTGAGGAGCTAGGCCTTGGGTCCCAGCGGAAATGCTGCGCCAACTATTTTTTTTTTTTTTTATTTTTTTTTTTTTTAAGATGTTACCCAAAGAATGACTTTCCAAAGTAGAAAAATGACAGCAAAAGTTTGAAAAAAAAAAAAAACGTAAACTAACCCCGGGGACTAAAAAAAGGGCTATAGTAAACAAGATTTCAAATCTATGTATGAGCCGACAAAGATCCCCCCAAATAAAAATAAAAGGGGGCTTCCCAAAACTTGTCAAAATTCCAACTTACCTAAGTGTAGCCAAAGACTAGAAGCTTCCAGATTTTTCTTAGGTTGTAACGAGAGCTAAGTCGTGTTGTACACCTCTCCCAGAATTTATGGGCTTAAATAAAGCGACTAACTTCAGCAAAAATCACTTATGTAAAAGATAAACGCATTAGGATCGCAATGGGCCCACTAAGGAGCCTTAGTGTTTTATGACCGATCTCCTCACAAACCTGCGTCGAACATAGCCTAACCTTATACCATGTTTCCACCAAAGTGATTCAGCCGAAGTGATTTATAAATCACGAAACGCGTTTCCACCGAACTTTACGTGTTTTAGTGTGACATTTAATTCAATTTTGCCCTATCAGTGATGGGACTTTTAGCACTTAAGTGGTATTTCTACCGCTTTTTACACTTTCGGAAATTCTGAACTCGAAGTTTATAACCTTTTAACAAAGCTACTTGCTAATAATATTTATTTTCCATCATTAAATTGAAAATTGTAATTAAAGAGTATACACCATTTACTGCGCCAATACTTCATTATTTGACTTTATTAGTGCGAGAGTGTTTTTCTAAGTTTTGATATTTTGTATTTAACGATGAGTTGAATCTATGCGATTTGTTTTTGTATTATTTCAAAATCTTAATTCAAAATTTAAAAGCTGCCAGGAACTTCTGGAGAACGGGAACGATTTTGAACCCCCGAAATTTTGGTAAAATATGATCCAAAATATAAATTCGCAGACGGTTGCCATACGAAGTAATAATTAAGTTTCTTTGTTTTGAACAACAAATGTGATTTTTAAAAATAATTGAAATTAATAATTAGAAATGACTTTTTTATATTCATTTTATTTCCTTTTTTTTTATTATTATTACTATTTCATCTGTATAAATAAATGAATTATTTATCATGGTTCATTTTTTTTTCCACCACTTTTCTACCACCGTTTCACTTTCCTCAAGTCCCATCACTGACTTTTCGTTTGCTGAATGAAGCGCTAATATAATGTATATAATATAATAATAGAGGTATGTTCGATTTTATTTTGTGTGGACAGATACGTAATTTAAATCTAAACACGTCTAAATCACGTAAATCTTAATCAGGAAAATGTATGATAAATCACTTTATTTATGAGATTTAGCTAAATAACGTAGGTGAAAACATGGTATTAGGTTTGACTGTTCTTCTAGATCGAAGCAAAGCCCTTGAAAATATTATTCCAACATCACCACCGACAAATGGTAAATATGATGGCGGTATTGAACTTAAAAAGCAGCAATTTCATGTCGAGATCCCAGCTGGCAAAAGCAAGCTTAACATTTAAGTTTCCAACTCAGCTTTACTTTGCTAAGCCGAGTTTATACATTCTCGGCCTTAACAATAATAAACTTAAGTCTGGCAGCTTATGAAAAGACTCCACACTTTCCAAAATGGCTTTACCAATAAATAAATATATTTGCCAGAATATCGATAACTGTAGAGGTCAAATGTTTACGTTGAGAAAGACATGTTTATCTCGACAAATAGCTATATAAATCCTCCCTTAATGTCATTTTAAGTACTGAATCTTGTAATAGGGATCTTTCCAAGACAAGTCGTCGCAAAAAAAAAAATATATGTATGTTCACATAAGTCTCGACGGCTCATACGTAGATACCTCCTTTTTCCAACGATTATCAGTACCTTAGGCGGTTCTGGTAGATATTTGGCTGCAACCACACCCCTATCAAACTGTTGAAAAAGTTATTTTGTTTTCCGAGAATGAAGATCTCTAATGAAACAAATTTTGTAACTTCTGGAGAAATACTGTTAGTGTAATTGTGAATCAAACCATCACTCTGCAATCTCAGAGAACGAGTGAAGAACAAGATTCGTATGAAAACCAATAACAGGTGGAAAGAACTAACTACCTGTCAAATATCTCGGAAGCTATGGCCAGTATATGACAGAGGCCGAAGCATCAAACCTCTACAGTTTGACAGGTCATCGCTGTCTAAGCTGGAAGGGGTTCTAACTGGTCATAACTTTCTAAGAAACCACACGCTAAAACTAAGTCCACAGAGATAACGATATATATGTAGAGACGAAGAGGTTCATAAGGACACACCTCACTTCCTCTAACATTGCCCAAGCATCTGTCACTGGAGGAACAGAGAACTTGGAAGCTATTACTTCCATGACTTACGAGAACTTGCAGATGTAACACTTTCTGACCTTTGCAGGTTCTTGAGGACATCAGGATGGCTGGTCGGCGTCGGGTAGATACAAGCAGTAGAGACATGAGCTAACCATCTACAACCCCAATGGTTAACCCCCCAAAAAGGGCATCACAATGGGTCCACAAGGACCTGAGTGTGATATAGTAAGGTCTACCCTACTCTACCAACCCGTAAACCTAACCTAACCTAACCTAGTATATGTGTAAATTCATAGAGGAGGAAACACTAAAGCTTTCGTGCATAAAAAAGTGCGCCATGGCTTTATATTTTTCTGTGAGAATTGGAACTTTTGTGGGTTTCTAAGTTTTTCGAATTAAGTACTATATAAGCCACACAATTTTTAAAAGATCAAATTCTATTTATTTTTAAAAACTGATAGGTTCTTAAAGCGTGTATAGCTTCCTACGTGAGATTTTAATTCACTCTGAAATTAACAGGCTATTATTTATATTTTCAAAAATATCTACTTTCTTACGATTCAATTGTGACAACCAAGTTTTGATTTGCATCATCAGCCTACGAATAAACCAAGACATTCTAATAAATTGTGATCCGTATATTGATACATTTGAAAGGGATTTTATTACGACACAAATGCACTCATAAATC
Organism: Cheilosia urbana; assembly: GCA_946477585.1. Lineage (NCBI taxonomy): Eukaryota > Metazoa > Arthropoda > Insecta > Diptera > Syrphidae > Cheilosia > Cheilosia urbana. The sequence continues at coordinate 159,919,508 of OX297853.1, read as the reverse complement.
AATCGTCAAGTAGTATTACAAAACAATGGAAAGCGTACTATAAAAAGTACCGAAGTACAAGAAAACTTTGTGTCCGATCAAACGACACGATACTGATTTTCATATATATGATTATTTGGTAGACCAGCGGATATTGTTTTCATTTCCTATTTTGTGTTTTGGTTATAATTAACCTCAAAAAGCCTTTAAATAATATCTGTTGGGCAACTATAATTGCAATTTATGTATTCCTTTTTTTGAAATAAAATTCCAGTTGTGAAAGAAACTGTTAAGTCTACTACGAAATAGCCACAATTGCCAACATACCTCGGCAACACCGTTTATACAATCTCACCAGTGATCACAACCAAGCTAAAGCAGTCACGATTTAGCTCGTCCTCCTTTTCCACATTAGCTGTCAATAGAGACAGACGTCTCTCTACTTGGTATGGTATTGAATATAGTTATAACTTATAAGTATCAATGAGAAAATCAAACAATAAATGAACTACCAAATTATAGTCTGGTATTTTATTTTGTATCCAACAGAAACCATTGACCTTGGTTTAAAAAAAAAAATTATATATTTTAAAATTTGAACTGCGATGACAACAAAATGGCAATGGATTCTAAGAAAGTTGTCGCACTAGGAAATTTGGAGGCCAAATTGTATATTTTTACTAAAGCTGGCAAGCAACTAATTGTTGACATTAGTGCTTGATTATTAGTAAGATCGACTTAATTTTGACTATTTGACTGGAATTCTTTTAAAGATTCCTTGGCGTCTTGGTTTGAGGCGTGTCAAAATTTAATAGTATCTCCAGGTGGTTAGTGCCATCAAAATCAATTCCATATATGGAACCCTAAGCTTCAGAGGTAACCACATTCGAATATAAGAACACAGCTGTTTGCGTCCCCAAAATCAGGCGAACTTTGACACTAACGAGCTTCGTGAGTTGGTGCCACTGTTGCCAACACGGTATATTTGGGACAAAGTCTTTGTCTTTTCCAATGTTTCTTTGCTCTGTCTTTGTCTTTCCCGACGATTTCTCAGTCCCAAACTTAATTCATAAAAAAGAAAATAGATTCAACAAAAAACTAAAAATTGGAGTAACGTACATTGTAAATGGTTGTTATTTTCTTGGTTATGCGAACAGATATTTTCTAGGTTATTTTTAGGTAGTGCATTTTGAAGTGTTATAAAATACGTTTTGGGTTTGCATTTATTATTATTTTTTTTTTTTTTTTTTTGTCATAAAAACATACAGTTTTTAACACGAAAAATGGATGTAAAATTTGTAATTTCTGTTGGAAAACTAGATATTTGTCCCAATGTTGATTTCTCCATTCCATTTGTTCGGTATATTTGTCCGAAGTTATATTAAAAGTAGGCAACCCTGGTTCGTGCTGATGGCATACTCTTTTTCATACTCATTACTTCATTAGCAATCTTGACTTTTTGTTTATATTCCATGTACCAATCTGAAATGTCCCCTCTTACTTCGCTACCCATTCACCTATTGGCCTCTTCACAACCAACGATTGCATTTTCCTCCTATGAGACATTAACTAGACACCAGATGTCTGCAATGTTTACCGAAACTTCCTAATTGTCTATCAAAGCACACATCTGGCGCAGGAAATAATCCTTAGGGGCTGTAATAGCAGCTATTGTTACCATAAAACCAAGAACTTCCTGGCTTCTTACTTGTCTTCATTTCTTCCTGCGGAGAAAGGTCATCGTTTGGATTCATAAATACAGACCGTTTTTTTTTATTATTGTTTCCCAAGGAAAGGGCAAGGATCCTCAATGGGCGGGAAAATGTGTTGCAGACAGGATAGCAGACATGTGAAGTTTATATTGTTCTTGTTCGTTGTGTTGTGTTCTTTTATTCAAAAATGATGGCACTACCACAGGATTTTTTTTTTCCGCACCAAAGCTTAGTATATGCTTTGTGATCCAATCCATTAAGTATTCATATGAGTCTGTGGGACTTTTCACATGCAAAGTGCAAGTCGGAAACGTGATGGGGTTTTGAAAGATTCTACCCAGGCATTTTGGCTATTGTTATATAGTTTTTTTTGTATATTATGTTTTTAATTTGCCATTTGGAATGTGACAGGAATATGAGAATGAAGTTATGAAAAATGCTTTTGTACCTTTACCTTGTCATGACGCAAAGGTGTTAGTAATGATGGGCTTTCTGGTTACCTAGTTTGACACACACCATGAAGTTAAGTAGCTCTTAAGGGACAACTTGATTTTCACATGCCTACATACGTAGGAGTTAAGTAGCATGAAAAGGCGGTCTGAAAAACTGTGCTGTCATGATAAGCAAATGCGGGGTTATGAAAATTGATACCTATATTCTGCACCTTTGCGAATTTGTTTGATACCCTTCGTAAAGTCCAGTTTCAGTTAGCACACAAATTTAGAAAAATGTTTTATGAAACTCGCACTTTCATTGGCTGGACGGTGATAGTCTTCGATTAGACAGACTGCAACTATACCACAAGAACATTATTATACAAACGTTGTGAAGAGTAATACCTGACCAAAATGAAGTGAGGATAGCAATATCCAAGCTGAAGTCCAACAAGGCTGATGGACCAGACGGCTTACCTGTCAAGCTCTTCAAGGCAGCCGGAGATGACTTGGTAGAGTACATACACCAACTCGTCTCCAAAATTTGGTTAGAGGAAAGTATGCCTGATGAATGGAACCTCAGCATCGTTTGCCCGATCCACAAGAAAGGAGACTCTCTAAACTGCGCCAACTATAGAGGCATCAGTCCCATTAACACTGCGTATAAGATCATGTCTGCTGTACTGTGTGAACGCCTGAAACCATTCGTCAACGATCTGATAGGTCCCTATCAGTGCGGTTTTAGGACCGGTAAGTCCACGACCGATCAAATATTCACGCCACGTTAGATCCTGGAGAAAACCCAAGAAGTCCAGATCGATACTCACCATCTTTTTATCGATTTTAAGGCCGCATATGACAGCGTTTATAGAGACGAGCTATACAGAGCCATGTCTAGTTTTGGCATCCCTGCCAAACTTGTCAGATTGTGCAGAATGACGATGGAGAACGCTCGCTGCTCCGTAAAGGTCGGAAACAATCTCACCGAGACCTTTGATGTCAAAAAAGGATTAAGACAAGGTGACGCGCTGTCATGTGACTTCTTCAACATCATTCTTGAGAAGATTGTGCGAAACTCACAAGCCAACACCAGAGGCACAATTTTCTATAAGTCTGTGCAACTGCTTGCATACGCTGACGACATTGACATTGTTGGTACAACACAGCGAGCTGTCACTGGTGCGTTTGCAAGTATTAGTACAGAAGCGGCAAAGATGGGTTTAGTGGTGAATGAGGGTAAAACAAAATATATGCTGTCAACAAGAAGGGACACACAACATCGACGAATCAGAAAGAACGTCACGATAGACAGCTATAACTTTGAGGTAGTTAGGGACTTTGTCTACCTCGAATCCGCTATTTACTCTGCAAATGACATCACCTCAGAAATCAAGCGAAGAATCACTCTTGCCAACCGCTGTTTCTTTGGCCTAAGACGGCAATTGATTAGTAAGGCCTTGTCAAGAAGCACTAAGGAGATTCCATATAAGACTCTCATCATCCCTGGCCTGCTCTATGGCGCAGAAGCATGGACGCTATCAAAGGCGGATGAAGATCTCCTCGGTCGTTTTGAACGCAAAATTCTTCGGGTGATTTTCGGTCCCGTTTGCGTTGACGGGCTTTGGAGGAGAAGATTTAACAGCGAACTCTACGAGCTGTACAGCGACATCGACCTGGTCAGAAAAGTACGCATTAGTCGTCTAAGATGGTTAGGACATGTAGAGCGAATGGACACCAACGCTCCGGCCCGGAGAGTCTTCGATTCCAACCCGTAGGGACAACGCAGTAGAAGAAGATCTCGCCTTAGGTGGCGCGCGCAAGTGGAAGGGGACCTTAATCAACTTGGAGTGCGCAACTGGAGGCAGTTAGCCAAAGATTGCGCTAACTGGAGAGGCATATTGGTTGAGGCCCAGGTCCACCCCGGACTGGAGTGCCACCTTAAGTAAGTAAGAAGAGTAATACTCTTAATATGGCGACCTTCACCCACTAACAAAGCAAAAGTCTGCTGCTAAAAAAAAAAAATTACAACCCATAATTTGTTGCTGGAGTCATATCCCTTATTTATTATTTACGGCCCCTTTTAGGGTTAGGCGTTAGGGTCAATAAGCAAACACCCACGGGCTTAAAAAACCATAGAAGCTCTAGAGATTTTTATCAACTGAACAATTTGCTTAAGAACAGAGTTCCCTTTTCCTGGAATAAAAATGGCGACAAAGCAAGTTAAAATCAAAACTTATTTAGTACACTACAAGACTACGACCCTATGTTGATCTGTTAGTCTGCCAACCGATGAAAGTCCAGTAGGGGTTAGGGCTGTATTGAGCCACCTACTTCCTGATGGTATAGTCATAAAGGTAAATATAATTTGCTTCTCAAACTCTATAAACAAATTGATAGAGAATCGTATCCGTATGCTATAAGTTTTGGCATTCATATCATATCAGATCATACTCGTACTAAATTATTTGTACGGAAATTTATGAAGGCCCAATCTGGCAAAACCTGATAAATATGACACCGCCATTCCTCACCCTCTTTATAGTGAGGGTAGTCCTACTATATACAAGCTGCTTTTACTACCCCAAAGATTTAGAAAGCCTTAACCATACAAACCATCTAAAAGACGTAACTCACAAGTCCATGTTTCAAAAAATGTATCTGGAAACTTTCACAAACAAAACTTTGCGAATTTATAACACACGCACCCCACTCGCTCATGCTGTGAGCTTCTTGTTGTTCTTCCCACAGCGATATTCCATAAAAAACTGGAAACACGCAAACAATGCAAACTTCCTCGCAAATCTCAATACACAAAGAACTCATTAAACTTATTATTTCAACATCCATAAGCGAAATGATATATATGGTTGAACGCCTGAAATACGCCTTAAGACGACTACTCATGCCGCAAGCCTAAAGGCACACGTAATGAAGGCACAAAAACAAGACCAGATCTTAATTTCCCCTCATCCTGAGATTAGTTAGGAAAGAGCAATTTGTGTCTTTCATTTAAACTTTCGCACACAAGAGTCGTAGAAAAACTAAGCTCAGTTCGTTTTAGCTCCCTCGCGTGTATAACTGTATATACGCGTATGTCTCTTCCTCATTTGGGGTAAATTCCTTCTGCACTAAATATCCTTTTGATTGTGACAAAGGCAATACAAGAGCATTCATAGACACACACTGTGGAGTGTGCTATTCACGTATATCTCTCATAGCGGACTTATCCCTGTGTCAAACCTCGAAAGTGCGAGTCTATAGCAGTGTGCGACCTACTACTCGTAATTCGTATATCGCGTGCGGGACCCGGCGCCCGGATCGAGCATCGTCTCACCCATCCTCACCACCAATACGCTCATTAGGTATTTATGCAATTTCTTGCTTTTTATTCATCTACTTCTGCGGACTGAAAGTCCCAGCTCCCAGTGCTCTGCCTGCTGCATCTACCTATGTATGTAGAGTTGCTTTCGAAATTTGTAGCCTTAAGGCATTTTGCAAGAGAGAGTATACCTCTGAGAACAAAGAAAATACTAAAATACGAAAAAGTCAAGATAAAGCAGAGCAAACACTAAAACGCTTTGAGTTTTCGTTGCTATTCACATATCACATGCCAGGGCTGCAAGTCGAATGATGGCATGCCCTTCTGGATATCTCGAGGACTATATCATGCGATGCCAAAGATGAGCACAGCAACAAAAAAAAAATGCTTCTTTCATTTTGCTTCACATTTTGGGTTATATCATTTTACCCTGGGAGCAAATAGCAGCCTTTGGAACTTTGGTATGCCGAACAAGTATTTTTTTTTTCTCTCTCTATTTGTCGGTGTGCACATGACTCAGTGTAACCGCTGCAGTGTTCAAAAGATCGCAAGAAAAAGGAAAAAAGTGTCAGTTCTGCAAATTTATAATTTTTAAACGATGTTTAACAAGCGTTCGATAAACACTATAATAGTGTAACATTTTAAAGGGTTTTGGAAATAACACCATTTGAACAGTTTTTAAGCGTATTCCCAACCAAAAAAGGGCCTAAGTAAACAAAAAATGTGGCAGGCTCTCAAAAAAGTGCCAAATTGCAACTTTACACGCACAACGGTCACGCTGATTGACTGTGTGCAGTAGAGAGCATCTTTAAATGAGTCAATGTAAAAGTCAGTATTACGTAAGCAATGTGGCTGGACTTTTATGTAGGTAGGTACCCAAAGAGGGGTGGTGAACGAAGTTAACAATGAGCCACATTTACTACCCTCAACCAATTATAAGAGCGTGTGTTTTTTCAATGTAATAAATCTTGCGTTCTATCTATGATAACTGTAGAGTCAATTTTCGATAAAAGTTTTCTTGTTGGAGCTCGAACTTGGAATAGAAGTATATTGTGTGCGTTATAGGAAGATTATCCCTTTTTATAGTCAGAAGCAGGGTTGCCAGGATTTATTTCGCTTTAAGCCCCCAAACCTTAAGAAAAAGTAGCTCAATATCGTTGCCCAGAAAAAGCCCGAAAATCGTTGAAAATTATGTAATTCAGTTATTTTATTTTAAATGAATTGTGGTAGATTTCACCAATTCCTTAAGTATTTTTTTTTTTTTTTTTTTTTTTTTTTTCCACTTTCCCATTTCAGTGCACGTTTTCTAGATCGTCTGCAATTGACATTTTGTGACTTGTGTCATTGTGTCAAATCAAAAGGCCTGTTCGATGTTACTTGACTGCAAGGGTGTTGCCAACTTTTCAAAGTGCGGGTTTGTTCGAAAATATTTCTTCTCTTAGTTTATGTGAAAGAATAAAACAAAGAAAATTAACACACAATTTGTAAAAAGATTTATATCCCAAAATTGTGTTGGGCGCTCGTGGAAGAAATTTCGATCGTTTTTAAAGTAAAATATAGCCCAAAATACGAAAAATCGCCCAATCTGGCAACCGTGGTCAGAAGGGGTTTTTATCGCGATATGGTTCTAACGTTCTAATAAAATTTCTTTGTCTTTGCAGGTCGGTGATGTCAACCACTTCCAATTCCTCCACTACACAAGTGCGACAACTTGTACTGAGATGATGATGCTTGCATTTTTGTAAATATGCCAATTGAGTATGTATAGGTGACATTTGAAAATAGTTCTTCGACGTAGGTAAGTACCTGTTTATTATTATTATTTATAAAGGAACGTGTGTCAACCTGTGCCGTAATTCAATGTTTTTAACGTAGTGTAAAATATTAGGGGGCCGATTCTGGTTCTGTGGAAAAGTGAAACGAAAATGTTTTCACTGTTTTCATGAACACCGCAATTTTGATTCTCGTTCTATGAAAGGGTTAAACCAAACGTCAAAATTTTTCATGTAAATAATTTCTTTTCACGGCCCCATTTCCAAGTGAATGTTTTTAGTGAGAGTTTGAAAATTTAGAACTCTCTTTCATACAATACAGTGTGCGGTATTGAATTCACCACGATATTTTTAGGTACTTATTGAACCAGAATCGCAAAATTAAAGCGATGCGTGAAAGCGTATGCGAAAACGATTTATTCGATTCAATTTTTCACGAGAATTGAACCCTAGGTATACTAACGATAGCCACACGGAAAAAAATTTAAGATCAAATCAAGAAAAATAAGCGCAGAATCATGAAAAGTTTGTCTCATTTTAGAGCTTAGCTCAGGATTTGGCAGCATCCATCCATAAAAAGAAAGGATTTAATTTTATGTCGGCTACCTGGTGCATACAAAAAAGTCCACACCACGCAAATTACAAAAAATATTTTGCAATTTACGACTTTTCTACGTCAATTTACATGTGCGAAATTATTATAAGATTTTGTTGAATCATCATTCAGTGGTGGTAAATCACGAAATATTTATTGCAATTTGAGATTGTAAAGTGATGTTTAAAAAATTGACTTATTGAAGTGGTTAATTGCGCCAAAAATGTTGCAAATCACTACAAATAAAAGAAGCTCGAATCAATACTTGTAATCGTAATATTCAAAACATCCAATTTGATATTCTTCGCCGTTTTTAACGTCAAATTACGATTTTTTGTATCGATTCAAGTCAAAATCGTTTGCGGTTTGCGGAAAATATATAATTCGTGATTTGCAACTCAAAATTTTGTAATTGGTGATTTTCAGTTCTTTCCGTGCACAGTACCTACTCAAAAAAAATAAAATAGGTCTGTCTTATTTCCCTCAATGGGGTGAAATTGAATTTGTTGAGTCTTCAAAAAATCTAGGTCTTGTCTTTAATAGAACCTTAACATGGAATAATCACATAAATGCAATATAGTAGGGAAAACTTATGGTACTCTACAAACCCTATGGACTGCTCAAAAGTTTACTTCTCTTGAAACAAGATTGCTACTTCCTAAAACGTTAGTTTTTCTTGTAACTACTTATCTAAGGATGCTAATTTTTTTTTTAGGAAGGGCGGTCAGTGAGTATGTGTACTATTTAAAAAGACAATCATAATCACGATTCACATCGTGCAAAACACCTAGTTAACATGTCCTTTTTTAACTACATATATACAATTTCGAACAGCCATACTTCTTTTTAACATACTTTTAAGTAAACAGTTAATGGAAAAATCCAGTTTTCGGCATCTAACAGATATTTTTGTCTATTACTGACGATAGCCGGTGCATTTCGAATACGTAGGACATTTGGGACTCCGCACAACTCCACGGCAGTCCTTGTTGCTGCTGCGATTTTGTTTTTTTATTAGTGGACAGTTCCGCTTGTCCTTCGAAACAAAAAGAGTTGCATGATACTAAGTTCAAGAATATGTAGGAAAATTGACTCCACCAGGTCAACATTCAACTTCAAGCAGGGAATTTGAAAATCCTTTGAGGGAGTTTCTTTATATTGCTGTCTTGACTATATTTAACAAAAAAAAAAAAAAAAGGAAAAACCCTTTGTAAGCTTCTAGTTACTTTCGAAATTCCGGAAAAAACAATTGAAAGCTTACTTTATTTTTAACTGGATTCCTTGGCTGAATATATGCTATAAGGGTAGAGTAAGTGCGGCAAATATGGCCCATTTGGGTATTGTGGTCCACCACTATATTTCCCAAACCATATCCCACAGCGAAATAAAAAATGTTTAGCTGCGAAAACGTTCAACTCGGTTAAGCCTCGCTTCAGTCTTTTGTGGTGAGTGTGGCGCGACGGGTGTGGAAGATATACGGGGCATTTTGTTTTCTATACTTTCGTTGTAATTTTTTGGTAAGTTTTCTTAAGTGTTTTTACATAAAATTCTGTGTTAAATTGGTAAGTTTTTTTTTTTTTAATTAAATAGTGCTAAATATTTTCTTAATTTGTTTGATGTTAAAATCTTAAAGAAAGTTTATGAAGTGTGTTGAAAATTAAAATGAGTAAAAAAATCAAAGTGTGTTTAATATGGTCCACCCCATGTGTTGGTAATATGACCAAGTAGGCCATATTTGACACGTTTTCTCTACTAAAATTTGATTTATTGATTTGTTTAATAAATTTTGTTTTTTGAAGGCTTAAATATCTAAACAAAGTCCACAACCACGGAAGATTTGGCGGAAGGAGGACATGATGAAAGTCATATCGGCAATCTAAAACAAAATAATGGGATCTTCGAAGGCCCACCCTGGGCCATATTTAACACCAGGTGGGCCATATTAGCCGCATTTTTTTCAAAACTGAATTATAGAGTTCCTTGAAGCTTTTGTTTTTAACTTTTAGTTATGTTCGTTTTTTTAATTAAAATTTCTAAAGACTGAAATAAAAATAACTTGTAAGACTGTTTAAAAAAATAATAAATGAATTAGACTTAAATTTATGGTTTTATTTAAAAAAATGTTAAGGGTGGGCCATATTTGCCGCACTTACTCTAGTTTCTAAAGTTCTAACAAAAGTAACTTTTAAAACAATACGAAAAACGCTCTACCTCTTTTAACAGATGAAGCCCTATCAAAGCTCCTTTTTTATGAAATCAAAAATGTTACCCTTGCCGAAGTGAATTTATTTGGGTTGAGGTAAATATTCTGAAAGGGCCCAAAAATATTTCCAACAATTCTGCGAATATTGAAAAAAGCTTTGGAAAATGTTAAAATATGCGCGCTTTTGTAGATATTTTTTTTTTTTTTTTTTTTTTTCAAATAATTAGCCCTTTTTAAAATTTTTGACTTGTCTGTTTTCTATTTTATGTTAAATTTAATTTCAATTTTATTTATTGTTTAATCACTAAATTTTGTCATTTGTTTATTTTTTCGTTTTATCTTTTAATAATTGACAAATGATGCTAGTACCGACTACTCGCTCTGGAATTCAACAAAGAAAATGAACAGGCCAATAGCTCACATTCCGCCAGTAAAAACCAAAGAAGGTAACTGGGCAAAAAGCAGTCAAGAAAAAGCAAATACTTTTGCAGAGTACCTTGAAAACGTCTTCAAACCTTATGAAGATAAAGATTATCAAGAAAACGAAGAAAGGTGCGAAGAAGACAGACCTATTAGTCCGGTAACAGCTAAAGAACTTGCCAAAGAAATCAAAGAGGGCATAAACATAAAAAAAGCCCCAGGGTTCGATTTAATCACGGGGGAAGTTTTAAAACAATTTCCTCGAAAAGGTTTAAAAAAGCTAGCGCAGATTATAAATGCTGCATTTAAGTTGAGATATGTGCCAAGCATGTGGAAGGTCGCGGAGGTAATAATGATACCAAAACCAGGTAAACCACCTAGCGAAGTAACCTCATATCGCCCAATATCGATACTACCAATGTTGTCCAAGCTATTCGAAAAAATGCTGGCAAAACGTCTGCAAAAAATAATTGATGAAAAATTGCTAGTTCCAATTCATCAATTTGGGTTTAGAAACAAGCACTCTACAATTGATCAAGTGCATAGAATCACAGATAAGATCGAAAAAGCATTCGAAGAGAAAAATGTGTGCTCTACAATATTTCTTGATATAGCACAAGCTTTCGATAAAGTCTGGCATAAGGGACTGATCCATAAATTACAAAGGCAACTGCCGGAGCAGTATTCAACAATTCTGGAGTCATATATAACAGATCGATTCTTCAGAATTAAACAAGAGACAGAGTACTCAACATTAAGAGGAATTAAAGCTGGTGTACCACAAGGTAGTGTGCTAGGTCCAGTGCTATACCTTCTGTTTACTAGCGATCTACCTGATAGTGAAGAAACTACTATAGCAACTTTTGCAGATGACACTGCTGTGCTTGCTGTTGGAGCAACTGTCGAAATTACAACAGAAAAGCTCCAAATGGCAATAAACGGTATTTCAGAATGGACCAAAAAGTGGCAGATTAGATTGAATGACCTTAAGTCAGTCCATATTAATTTTACGTATAAAAACGTACCACACATTCCAGTATACATTAATAACAATGTAGTGGAATACTCAAATACAGCTAAATATCTGGGCATGACCCTAGACACTAAACTGCGTTGGAAAGCGCATGTAAAGAAAAAGAGAGATGAGCTGAACATGCGATACAGTAAAATGTATTGGCTTATTGGGAGATATTCATCCCTGTCCAACTACAATAAATTACTGCTATATAAGCAAGTCTTGAAACCAGTATGGACCTACGGGCTCCAATTGTGGGCATGCACATGCCAATCAAATTTACAAAAAATTCAAGTCTTCCAAAATAAAGTACTAAGGAACATAGTTAATGCACCTTGGTACATACGCAACGCTGATCTACATAGAGATCTAAATATTGAAATGGTTGAAGATGAAGTTAAAAAGGTTGCCCAAAGGCACAGAAGTAGGCTTCATAACCACGTTAACGTTGAAATTACAGAACTTTTAAATACTGACAATGTAATCAGAAGATTGAGGCGGGTAAAACCCCTTGATCTATAAGAGTTAGCCAAGGCCAAGAGATTAGGTAATATCTTCAAATAAAAAAGTTTCGAAATCCGACAAACGGCGGATTTTTCTTATGAATTTTCCAAATATTTTAAAAATAAATTGCCGATTAGTCGAACGACTAGGTGCAATCCCATTTCGGGATGACGAAAGTCAGTCCCTCCCGGGAGGTTTTTTAGAGGTTGTTAGAGTCCCTCACTATTGCAGAAGCATCCCTCGCGTACTTGCTCTGCAATGTCTTTCGATGATTTTTCCTTCCAGCGAACCCCCAAACAAAACAAAAAAAAAAAAAAAAAATCTTTTAATATTTTGTACTGTCTGCTCATAGAAGCACTTGTTAGTTATCGTTGAATAAAAATATGAAGGCAAATCTGAAAACTGTTCAATAGCCCTTTTGAGCACTGTAAATACCCAGCAGATACAGACAATAAACTACCCAATAACAAGTATATTATAGAAGAGGAGAAGCAGCTACTTGCTAAAACATACCAATACCAAACGGATGTAGCCGAAAGCAACCTTCGTTCGTTGCATCACCCGTGACAACAACACTGTCACAACTGAATACAGTTCTCCGAAACCCATCTCACCTCATCTAATTGAACATGCAATCCAATCAATGTGACAAGGTATTTCGAATTTCGCACATTTCGTAGAAAACAAAAAGTTCACAATCACTCCCGAGTAAGAGCAAACCTCAAGGATTCGACTAGCATCGTGATGCCTGCCTGTGCCTGAATTTACGAGCGATTCATTGAATATTCTCTTTTCTTTTTATGCAATCCATTCTAGCTCAATGGAAACTGATTGTAAATTGAATTCCAATTCCACCGGTGCACTCGGCACATACATACGAACGACACCATCTTGCTTGACACCAGGTCGGCAAGTTGTAGATTTTCTTGTTAATAAATAATCGAGCAACTGCCTCTCGAGCTATACTTTCGGTGGAATTGAATTTGGAAAGCGTTTGGATATTTCATTATAGGACTCCATCCTTAAGTGGGGAAACTACCTTTCAAAGCAACTCACGTTGGATTTACAATTTTACATACAGATAAATTCCGAAAATTAAAGCAAGTATATTTCGCACTATTATTACAATACTGTTGTAAGTCAAAATGTGACTTTTTTCAGAAATGGCAAAAAACTGATAACTCACATACTGTTACAGATTAAAAAGAAATTAATACTTTATTACGATTGTTAATAAAAATAAAGAAATTATATATTTACTTATTACTTTAAATATTGCAGATAATAAATATATTTCCAATTTTTGAGTTAGGAATGTATTGCCCCCAAAAAAAAATTTTCAGAGAAATGAATTATTTTGAATTGTGTAGGACTCAAAGTGTCATATCTTTTTTCTTTCTTGCACTATGTTAACGACGGTTTTATTGATGCGTAGGGAATTGAGTTTCACGTTTGAATAATGATCTATCTTAAATTTGACAAATTTTGAGTTACATACTACAGTATTGTAACATTAGTGCGATTTCTTTCCAGAGGGGCCAAAGGACCGCCCGTGGGTACGACGACTTTGGCAGATCTCATTCCGCATTCCCTTGTTGTGGGCAAGGGGCAGATTTCTTTGAATGGACTTTTCCTGTCCTTATGTGACAACTTTCTGTGAAATACGAAATTCAAGTTGTTTGTTTCACTGGCATTCAATATTCCACAAGCCAGATGCGTGTGTGAGTAATTAAAACAAATTTTGATGGAGCTCCCATCAAAATCAATCTTTAGTTCGAACTCCCAACACATATACTCGCCATTAACAAGATATATTTTTTTCAGGTGATGTATTCCCAACACAAAAAGAAAATATTTATCCATTCGACTGCTAATTGATGTACCGGATGAGAAGAAACGAACAAAAAGGAAAGGAGAAAATATCCGTACATCCTTTCGGGGAGCTGCATTACTTTCATTGATTTTTGTGCAACCCTTCAGGACGAAATCTGTCGACTCACATTGTATTGCATTTCAATCGACACGAAGTGAGCGTAGATGGCAATCAAATGCAAGAGGCGTTCAATAAAGTTCAATAAAGTACCTATACTCCTGCCGCAGGACCTGCTGCACAGTGCACAGCTGGCAATGCAATTTTCATTGCACAATTTATTAAAAATACTTTCGTGTCGAAAAATGTACCATGACGGGGTGAAGGCGGGAGTTCGTTAATGCGGAATATGTAGCTCCTTTCGCCGGAAGTGATTTTTCTCCACCATGAAGAGAGCAGGAATGCATCGTCGGAATGGGAAAATGAAATCCGAGAGGTCTCGAAACATGAACTCAATTAAATATTAAACAGAGATAGCGACAGAGAGACAGGGATATACATAATATACATACATCTTGTCGACATTACTGCGAAGTGATTGAAGGCGACGGGATTACAATCATTAGTATTTTAGTATAGTGCATACTTACACAAACTGTCTTGAACTGTGGAAGGGGTTAAAGATGAAAGCCTTTATTGGAAATCTTGTGATCGATGAAGGTGTGGGCAATTGTGATTTACAGGGGAATTAGCCTACTGCCATCGTAATTGGATTGCAATTATCACTCTTAATTATAACAATGCACTTTAAATAAAAATTAGCAATACGCTGGGAAGTTTGTCCTTTTGTATGTTGATTTATACAGGCATCACTCGTCCAATCGCAATAAATTCCCTATAGGAAAGGATAGCTCTCAATATGGATCATTGTTTTGTTTTAACGGGTGATTTTTTAGCTGGTTTGGTTTTGGCAACACTGGTTTTGACAGCTGACGTGTGTTTAGTACCTTGTGTCACTGTCAAACAGCTTCAGTTTGGCTTGCAATTTAACCATGGATCGTCTTAAAAATGAACAACGCTTGCAAATTATTGAATTTTACTATCAAAATTCGTGCTCGGTTCGAAATGTTCATCGCGCGCTGCTTCCATTTTATGATCGGCATTCTCGACCTTCTGAGCAGTCTATTCGGAAGATTGTGACCAAATTTCGCACCAAATTTACTTTGTTGGACATGAAACCACCAACACGTTTACGTACTGTGCGTAGTGAAGAAAATATTGCGGCCGTATCAGCTAGTGTGACAGAAGACCGCGAAATGTCGATTCGGCGCCGTTCCCAGCAGTTAGGCCTTTGTTACAGCACTACGTGGAAAATTTTGCGGAAGGATTTGTGCGTAAAGCCTTTTAAGATACAGCTTGTGCAAGAACTAAAGCCAGCCGACCTACCACAACGCCGAATTTTTGGTGAATGGGCTCTTGGAAAGCTGGCCGAGGATCCGCTTTTTTATCGAAAAATTGTGTTCAGCGATGAGGCTCATTTTTGGTTGAATGGGTACGTAAATAAGCAAAATTGCCGCATTTGGAGTGAAGATCAGCCAGAAGCATTGCAACAGCTACCAATGCATCCCGAAAAAGCCACTGTTTGGTGCGGTTTATGGGCCGGCGGCATTATTGGGCCATATTTCTTCAAAGATGATGCGAATCGCAGCGTTACTGTCAATGGTGAACGCTACCGAGCGATGATAACAAACTTTTTTTTGCCCGAAATGGAAGTTCTTGACTTGCATGATATGTGGTTTCAACAAGACGGTGCCACATGCCACACAGCACGCGAAACAATGGCGCAATTGCGAGGCGAGTTTGGTGAACAGTTAATTTCACGTTTCGGGCCGGTCAATTGGCCGCCTAGATCGTGCGATTTGACACCATAAGATTATTTTTTGTGGGGGTATGTCAAGGCTAATGTGTATAGGGACAAGCCCGCTTCGATTGACGCACTGGAAGCATTCATTCGTGAGATACCGGCCGATATGTGTGAAAGAGTATGCCAAAATTGGACTCAGCGGATGGACTACCTGAGACGCAGCCGCGGTCAACATTTGCATGAAATTATCTTTAAACATTAAATTGCAAGGTTCAAACTATCGATTCAAATAAATATTTCATTCATTTTTTCGAATTTTTTGTGTTTTTTTTTTTTTTAAGTTCTAAACCTCTTAAAAAATCACCCGTTACTTCGATAGCAATTGGCCAACTTATTCTGTTTTTGATTCACGCAAACTTTATGACTCTAGGTGCCAGTTCATAGTTGCCTCTCACTGGGAAATACTTTTGCAGGGACTGGTGGGTCTAGTTCGTGTATTTAACCATTTTTGCTGTGCTTGCAAGAGTAGAACCGAACCCTATACGAAGAGGTCGTCCACGCTTGATGGCTTGATCGTGATTTAGTTATTTATTAATTATTTATTAACATCATTTACAGTAGATAAATATTTATAATCTTTAAGTTATATATGAAGATGCATTTCGGATAATTAAAGGGCAAATAATACATGAGTAATGAGTAGACAAACGGGAACGCAAACGGGACCAAAAATCACTCAAAGAAGACCAAGGAAATCTTCATCATCATAATCATCATCATATTATGTCGGTTGTAGATCTACCGGGCCTAAAACCGCACTGATAGCGTCCAATCAGTTGGTTGACATAGATATAGTTTCAGGCATTCGCACAGTACGGCAGATAGGATCTTATATGCGATGTTAAGGGGACTGATGCCTCTATAGTTGGCGCAGTTTAGAGCGACTCCTTTCCTGGATCGAGCAAACAATGCTGGGGTTCCATTCATCAGGCATACTTTCCTCTAACCAAATCTTGGAGACGAGTTGGTGTATCATATATCAAGAGCTCGGCAGGTAAGCCGTCTGGTCCAGCAGCCTTGTTGGACTTCAGCTTGGATATTGCTATCCTCACTTCATTTTAGTCAGGTGGACGGAATTCTTGGCTTTCATTTCCCAGGTTGAATGGTTCATTCTGCTTGACAGCGGAATTTATGTCGTCTGCATAAATGGTTTTTCCATGTCCTCAGTACCGACTGTATGCTGCAAGGTTTCCTTGTTCGTCTCTAAACAGGTTCCTGCTCGGATTTTGTTGCCATGACACGTCCTTTTTACCTTTTGGTTAAACTTCCGAAGATTGTTCCTGGAGTAACACCTCTCTATTTTTTCGATCTCATGCTATTTTTTTTTATTTTTTTCTTCCGGAGAAGCTCACGATCCGCTCACGTCCTTTTATGTAGCACCACTTCTTAGGCACGTTGTCTTGCTGCATATGCTTGCCGGCACTCTTCATCGAGAGGGTGGTTTGAAGAAACGAAGCACATCCGTTGCGGCGTTTCTGATTGCTTCTTGGCATCGATGAAACTGGTCTTCAGCACTTGATGCTGGCCGTACAGGACTTTTCGAGAGGTTGAGGGATAAGCGATCGGTATCCAAAGTACCGGCGGTTTGTTTCGTTTGAGCCGTTCAACTTTGAATCTCCTCACAGCATTTTCCTGTTGTTGTGGCATCTGGATATCGGCTTTTTTTTACCTTGTCTACAACAAGATAGTGATCCGAGTCTATGTTGACCGCTCGGAAAGCTCGGACATCTAGAATACTGGAGGAGTGCCTTGCGTCGATGGCAACATGGTCAATTTGGTTGTCGGATTGATGAATGATGATCCGGTGATCAACATGGTGTGAATATTGAGGTTAGGAAACCGTGTGCTAGCCATAGTAAGCTTAGCTTAGAATTAAACCAGATGCTGAGGTTCTTAGTCTTGCCAACATACTCAATTAGATTATCTTTTATAGTCGGAAAACGACTTACATCTAATTCCATTCTGCCGATGAACAGCATTTTGATTTAATAGAATTAAGTTTGAAAATGTTTTCTTAAGACCAGTTTAAAATCTTTTTTCACAATGGGAACATGTTTGTTAAATAAATACATAACTGAACTTTGAAAATAACTCACATTTAGCTTCTGCGGCATGGATAGGTAGGTACTGACCGGACATTTGTGGTCTCTTTAGGTATGTGAAGCCCTTCTGCTCTACTAGTTGCCATCGCCGAAGATAGAAACAGCTTCTGACAGAAGTTTCTCTCCAAACTCAATTCGATTGAGTCATTTTCAAAAACCATAAACAAGGTTATCCCACTTCATCGAAGTTGTATGTCCTTTCTTGTTAAAGTTCTACTTGATAATGCGTCTGTAACCTCATACCAGTGACACTCAAAATATAAATCACATCTTCCCGCTGCATAATTCCACAAAAAAGTCGTCGTATACTCCCTGAATGTTTATTGGACTTTCTCATACACTCAGCCAAAGCTGGGCTATCACCTAAAACCACACCATACTTGATAAGAGCAGCCATTAAATCCCGAAATCCTTTACGAAAAGCCTCCCACCCCTGACAGCTAAGCACATCAATTCGATCATGAAAAAGCCAGAGCTCGTGAGGCTCTCAAAATCGCCGCCATCATCATCACCACCACGGACGTCGCGTCGCGTCGTCGAAAATCCTTTAATACCCCTGAAATATATCCCAAAGTCGAATGCACTCAAAAGAAACTGCACCATCCCTGCTCACGGTATCCTATCTGGCGCCAGCATTCCGAGCAGCTAACCACAAGTGTGACATCAGGTGATATGCCCGACGATAGGGGCGGGAATATCGCACATTTGCATGTACGAACGTCGGTCTCCTCTAGTTTTGCCGCTGTCCTGGATTCCACCTCGGCTGCTGCTGATGTTGCATTCAATTATTCTCTTTTTACATATTAAATGAGAGCTCAGGACTGGCACTCCGCTATTGGACCCGTTCGACACAGCGCACATGTGCGGCAGGCGGCGGCAGTAGCACTGACAGCTAGAAGCCACATTTCCCAGGTGAGTGCAGCGCGATGCAGGATAAAATCCATTTTCCCCGTTTCCGTGTTCAACCGCATCTATGTCACACAGGACGACTGATTTTTGTCATTTTTCGAGGCAATTTGTTTGTTGTTGTTTTTTTTTTTTGTTCGTTCTTTTTTTTCCCGGCCAACTAAAATGTTGATTACGTATTTATTCAGGACGGCGGGCGATAGGGAATAACAAAAGGACGTTTTCTTCCATTTCGGTGTACTTAACCCGGTGGTGGCTGGTGGGTCGTTTATGATTTATTCCAACGGCACAATGAAAGAAAATTGGGTAAATAGAGGAGACGGTCGGTCGGTGTGGTGGTGGTGCAGAGCGCAAAGCAAACGAGAGGGCATCCGGGTAGGGTTGACTGACATTAAAGTGCAGCCAGGTGGAATGCAGGAATTAATACGTAATTTACACTAGGCTCCTGCTGGGAATGAATGAGCTCTGCATGTGGAAGGTCTTATATTGCTTTCCTTTGGCTCAGTAAATTGAAAAATTTTCTCCACTCGGTTGGGTGTTTATTTTTAGCTGCAGTGGAAATGTGGTGAGTGGCAGCACTTGCTCATGAATGAGTTATTGCAAATCGTGTTTTGGGCTTCTTTTTTTTTTTTGGCAGGACAATATAAGGTGATACTTGACACTTTAAGTAAAGGAGCGGAATCAAGAGAAGGAATTTAGTTTTTTTCTTGTTGCGGACACTTTAATGGGGAGGGGTTGTGAGTATGACTGCTTAAGAGCAGTGCCAATAGAATCCTGTAGAAGTAAGTGCTGTAAGAGGAGCACGTACTTCGGCATACTATCTTCTGGATATATATATCTGGATATATATAGCCACAAACTATGTAGGTACTTCACCAACAGGGGGTGGCGGTTCCGCGGTACCACAATGGTCGGTCATTGGACCTATACTGTTAAATGTAATGTATGACAGACTTCTTCACCACTTGTGCTACACCAAAGATTAAAGGTGGCTCCTAATAATCACGCACCCAACATATGAAATAGTCGCCAGAAAAATGATGTACGGGTCTATCACAGAATCCGTCGAACCCCGAAAGAACTGTTACAGAATACGTCGGCGTCGTAGGGGAATTTCGAAATTCGTAGAAAGTGGTATCACTAAATATACCACGTTCTACGAATTTCGAAAGCAAAAAATGTACCCTACGACGGATTCTGTGATATAGTTCTTTCGGGGTTCGTAGCAAAATTCCGAATACGACGGATTCTGTGATAGACCCGGTGAAGTCTACCGGCCTAATACTCAGCGAGACGGTTTTAAAAGATAAACAGTTGACAGACTGCGAAATATGCAGATTTCGGGCGGAGACTTTGATATACCTACATACAAATAATGGTCAACACGAAAATTGCAAGTGATTTTTTAAGAGTTAAGTTTTTCAGGTTGGCAGCACTGGGGAGTAATGGCGTCCAAACGTCATCTGTAAAAGAGAAAAGTTTTCAGTACACTCTGCCGTTTAATCATGGAAAGACTTAAAAACGAGCAACGATTGCAAATAATTGAAAAATGCTGAAAAGTGCTCTATGAAAAGACGACCGTGGAAGAAATGTTACCGTCAACGGCGAACGATATCGAGCTATGATACGCGAGTTTTTTCTGCCCCAGTTGGCTGAGTTGAACTTGGTTCACATGTGGTTTCATCAAGACGGTGCCACATGCCACACAGCTCGTGAAACAATGGAAGTGTTGAAGAATGAATTTGGTGAGCAGCTTATCTCTCGAAATGGCCCTGTAAGTTGGCCGCCAAGATCATGCGATTTAACGCCTCTTGATTATTCCTTGTGGAGTTATTTAAAGTCGTTAGTCTATGTGGACAAGCCGAACACGATTGAAGCCTTACAGGATAATATAACACGCGTAATTCGTGGAATACAGGTCGAAATGCTTGAAAAAGTGATGCAAAATTGGACCTTCCGAATGGACCATTTGAAACGGAGCCTCGGACATCATTTACATGAAGTTATCTTTTAAAAGTGAATGACAAAGGGCTATTTATCTATTACAACAAAAATTTTGAATATTTGACGCAATTTGAGTATTTTATTCGATTTAAAAAAAAAAAAATACGCTAAAAAAATCACCCGTTAGACAGATCCTCTTTACCATAGTGGTCAGCTCAATTAGTCTATACGCAGCTACATTTGGGCGGAGGCAGTGGTGTTACACGTAGGGAAAAATCCCCACATGTAGGTATTTTGGACTAAAAATTTACTGCATAGACCATAGGGGAAAAAGGACATATTTTTAATATTTAAAACCATTTGATGTAAAGGTAGGTAGTTTTATTATTAAAAAAAAAAAAAAAACATGATAAACGAGAACTTGTATTTCTTTTTTTAGTTTCTCAAAGTTTTTTTATGTCTACAATGTCTACTTATAGTGGAACTAGATTTGAGATCTGGCTACATGCCTCTAACCCTGGTAATTGAAGCGTTGAGAATGAGAAGGTGTTAAGTGACCAATTTCTAATTTCGAGTAAAAGACGTTTAAAGTCGTTTGCCCCTAAATCTGCCTCTATAGGAAGTTGGAGTTCGGTAATACGAAATAAAAGTAAATAAAGAAAATTTTATTTTAGACAACGTGACTTCATTTATTAAACGTTACAATAAGTGGTATTTTTTTTACAAATTAATGCCTTTTACGCCTTTATGCAAAAAAAGTTACAATCACTTTTCATTTAAAAAGTTGTGTATTTACAACCTTTAACCATATTTAACTCCTATATTAAGTACAGTAGAGTATCGGCGAATAGACCAAAATTTAAGTTGTCACATAATACCTTTATAAGATAAAAAACATAAAAATTTTCTGAAAAGTCACTTAACACCTTTTCATTCTCAACGCTTCAATTCACAATTCTATTTCTACCATAATTTTTTGCCCAAAAAAACTCTTCTTGAAGGAAATTTAAACGAGCGATTTTACATATTTAAATAAACTTATTATAATTTAATAAATATATACCTAACAATTTCTTCTGCGTTTTTATTTTTATTATTTAAGCGTTTATATTTTTTATTCTAATTGGATATAAAAAACTTTTCTAAATAAAAACAAAAATTAAAACAAAATAAATAAACCAATATGATGTGAAGGGATCGCACCAGCGGCCACTTAATTAATTGCCACAAATCTACTTCGATATATGATACCCAGAACCCGTCTCGTAAATTGTATCCAACATTGTTTCAAACATCAAAGTATGAACTACATACACTCATGGAACGAACCATGAATTGAGAGAGTCATATTACTCCGATGGCACACTCGGTGCATGAGTCAATGAATACACGAATTGTGCATATTATCAAAGTGATATTGGATCGTGGGTACGGCCGGGGTGTATTTGCATAAGACACTAAAAGTGTCAACTAAGCATTGTACGCAAGTGAACCCAAAACACTTGAAGTGTTTGGTCGTTTACCCTCGTCACGCGAACATGCTGATAAGGCATAATTACGGGGTATCGTTATCGAAGTGGATAATTCAATAACAACTTTCTGTAGTATAAATAGAGACTCTTTTTAATGAATTAATTGATTACCACTTTAGACAAGCCAAGACTGAGTTTTATTTAGCTTACGAGCTGCGATCTCCTTGGTGTAACTAAGTCAAAATTGGGAACCCCGCCTTGTGTGCAGGAAACTGCCGAAGGGTTTTAGTTGAAGGCGCAATAGCCTAAACTAGTGGGAAGCCCAAGGTATTTCCCCAAAACAAGTAAGTTGGCATCCGGGACCAGCCAACATTACAATGAGCAACACATTTCTTTTATTTTTTCGAAATATTATGTAAAGGAAATCTTACGTTGGTAGGGAATTTATTGGAGCCTTGGTAGGTGGTAGGCATTCTTAATTTTTTAATGTATCATCACTGGCGGATGTTTGTCAGACGTTCGCAAGAAGTGACTCTGTAGAAAAAGCCTTTTTGTAATATTTTTATTTCCTCTGATTGAACATGAATCCTGAACCTCAGTAGTGCACCATAAGCTGCGCAGTTGCACCTTCTAGGAAAAAAACAAGAACAAATCTCTCAAGAGCATACAGGCTCTTTGCAATCAAAACAGTAAGTGGTTTCCTAAAAATTTATATAAGTGTACCTATGTTTGCGTATATTTGTAACGAATAGGGTAAAAAAACCTAAAGCTCGATTTCACAGAAAATAAAACAGTTCATTTCCATGCGTGCTGGCAGTGATTAGAATATAATCGGAATAAAACACGATAGATGGCGCTAATATGTTTGCACTGCCTACATTTGAATGCGTCTATACGATAACCACTCGAATTTAGATGCAGTTTTCACTATTGGCACCAGCACATCACGAATGTGTGTAAAATTGTATACCACCAAAAGAGGGTATTCTAAAGAAAATCGGGTTGTACTATTTTTTTTTTTGTTTGGTTGCGCCTGAAGATCTGGAAACTTCGAAAGATACCAATGGTCCGTACCATTGGTTATGCCCGATTTGAAATTCAATTTTCTGTCTTAAAATGCTGAACAGCGAAAATTATCCCAAACAATAGCAAAAGTACATAGAAAATTTATCCCTGAAATATTGGAGCTATAAATTATTCTTCAGTATTGTCCTGCAACTGAGCAAGCATTCTAAAGACCAACTACTATGCATTACTGGTAAATCGAGTACATAGGTTGAGATTAGGGTCCTGTTTGTTAAATGCTAATAAAAAGAGCAGTTCAGGACAGGCTTACGCAAATTTTATAGAATTTATAGAACTCGCAGGATGAGTGTCTCCACTTCGATTTAACGTTTGGTTTTCCCATATTGAATTCTATCCAAGAAGTCGATAAATGCTTTCTGGAGGGTTTTCTTAATCCCCATACACACTGAGAGCAGCAATGGCGACTGAAGTAAATGCTACAGCAATCAAAAGTTTTGATCTCTGGGACCTATAAGTTTGGGCTTAATTAACATGGCAAGGCTCCCATCTTACCCTGGCGCCCTGGACACCATCCTAGAAGCGCCACCCCGAAGACGGCCCTGTGTAAGTAAGGTAACTTCATGCTACATTCATCAATACAACATACATTATAAATGGGCACGTTCGAAACGAAACTCGCTGACCATTGCGCATATAAAATCTTAGGTTCAAAAGAGGTTCAACTAAAGGACAACAGGCGATGCCAGCTTCTTGTGTGCATTAAATAGTCGATGGCCAACGAACGAAATGAAGAATTAAATACCCTCACCGACGCGGTAGCATGAAAAGGCAGATCAATGCTACTTTTGGTCTTAAGGGTTCGTGTTCGTTTAAGGAAGGTGGTATTGAAACTCTTACCGTAAATAGTCCTGATATGGTAGTACAAACTGCGAATGAACACCTGCAACGATTTCCCGCAAACAACTTATCACAAAAAGCCCTCTAACTTGACCTAAGCAAATTTGAATACCGTTCTCGTTTAAGAATTTCCATTCCATTCCGTCACCGAGGGATTAAACATTTTACTCCAGGCAGCATTAGTCGCCTGGTGAGCGCCAACCAGCCCAAGCATTATCCTTTCATTATTTGCCCTGCCATTGAGGTTTACTCTAAAAATAACCACTGCTATCTCATGTAATCCTTCACCGTATTTAAGATGCACAGATGGTTATTTTTTGTTCCCATTATTGTCTTTCAACAAAGCCCAATGACCCTGCCCCAATGGAAGGAATTAACAATAGGTTCGGTATAACATTTATTGTGGTCCTAGATGGCCCACCTACTCACGAGATACTCTAACGCCGTAACAATGGACTTGTGTAGGCGGTCGCACTTAAATCACTCCACAGGCAACATTCTGTAGACCGCCCATTACCGTCAGCATCCCCAACCAAGTGCACCCACAACTATCGACCTCTGGTGCTAGGATTCGGCTTGATGCATGCAGCTACACTATACACTGAGTCTAGCACAACTATGTACATGTGTGTGTGCCGTTTAGAACTACAAAAACTGTTCAGACTGGCGTCTGCTCCCACGTCCCTGGGACGGGGTTGTTTCGTGTTCTCGATGGGTGCATTTTCTGCTGCATTGCAGATTGTATCTGTGTGTGCCGGCGCATCGTGATGAGTGTGAGTAAAGCAATCGCTACTTCTGTCTGCCGTCCGGGTCGTTATGTTTACGTACTCGAATATTGTAATAAAGGCATAAGTGCACTAGGACTGTACAAGCGGTATACGTACAACGTACATGCGACAATCCAGCACAAGGCCGTGCAAGGATAAAACCAAGGGGGACATGTTCGGGAATATTATCCCCCGTCCAACATTTAGTCGCATAAAACTCCGCAAACAGTGCAAAGACCCAGCTACCCAACGACAAGTTGTATTTAGTAATGAATGTGGAGATGTTGAATAGAGGCAGAGTTGGATGCATCAGGCCGGAAAAACTCCAAAGGACGAGTCGCGGCACGCTTGGACGTATTTCTTCTTTATAAGCAATTTTCTGTTTTTCTTTCCTCGGTTCCGGGCGTGGGTAATGGGTTATGCAGCTGAACGAAGTGGATGTTTTCCCCGGAGCATTGAGGCATACAAAGCTGCGAGCTAATGCCTTTGGGCAAATGAATGCTTGTGTTTCGCGGTAGTGGTTAAGTGCACGAATAGGTTGGAGGCAGTTGCTCGTATTAACTTTGAAATTAATTTTTTGAACAATTTTGAAATCGGACGATGGCCAAATTTGAGTCTTTTGTTGTCTTGTGGGTTTTTCTTGTGACTGCAGCTATTGTAAGCAGGGAATGAAGAAGATTAGTTAATTACTTTCACAAACTCCTTAATACACTGCCCAAAGTGGGGCGTGGGTTTACACAATGCGTTTGACATTTTTATTGTTGATTTTGTGACAACCTATTTTTTTTTTGTCGAGAAATGATCAGCAATTCATAATCAGCTCAAAACCGCCCCCTAAAAAGTGGGCGTGGTAGTGCAGGATATTGGATTAAATCCAAGCATTGGGCCTTACTAACCAAAAACCTTTGGTAAGTTGCCCAATTAGAATACGCTCAGGAACGCCGTTGTTAGGCTCTTCGAAAGCAAACACTATACAGAGACCAAAAGACGCAAAATCTCAATTATCGCACATATACTGCAACTAAGCATGTAATAAATTCGAAAGAATTTCCAGAATAGAGGATCACCGCCAATCTTCAGAAATATAATGTTGAACGTATTTTCTATTCTATCCCTCTATCATGTGAAGTATTGCAGTGTCTTTCAAGTCCGTCGTGCGACTAAAGTAGCAATTTGGCACTTTTGTCTAGGGCCTGCCACAATTTTTTGCCATTTTGGCTATAATTTTAGTTGGAACATTTTCGAATGCTGGAATTTCCAAATAAAACTTTTGACGCAGTTGCCTGTCACAACACTATTATAGTATTTAGAGAGCCAATGATTTTTAGATATTGTTCAAAAATTGTAAATTTTCAGAATCGATTTTTTCTCAATGGTCCTTCTTCTTGCGACTTTTGAGAATTCAGCGGTCACCCTGCGTATAAAGCGGAAAATTACGCGACATACAATTGACTTTATGAGCAACATGGGAATTCAAGATTGATTCCACAAAATTGCAGCGATAGTTCTTGCAACTTATTAATAATTATTGTCATAGTAATCTAAGTGCGGAACATCCAAAGAATTTACAAATTAAACATTTTAAATAATTTTTGTTGTATTAGAAGTAACACTGCCCGTTTTGTTATTCAATCTATTCTTTTAAAAGTGCAGTTCTCCATAGAAAGTTCTATCCCTAATGCCCAATCTCATCTCCTTAAATTTTTATGTTCGAGACAAAAAGTAGCATATGTCCTTCATTGGGCCAGTATGAATCCACCAAGCACGATTAATTCCCGAGTTATGAGTTCATATACGGACGTCAGTTATAATATCAATTATACAACTTTAGAAATAGAGTTTGAAATTTCTGTTTTTTTGAATGGGAGTTTCTAGAACCCGTTTTCCGATCCCGCTTATCTTTTACGAAGTGACACCTATCGGGTATAAAGTTATCCTATCTTTCAAGCTTAAACCAACCATACAGAGATCTACAACAGCGCCACCTATTTAAAAGCCCGTCAGCTCCCGCGCATCTACCCAATACCCCACAAATTTTGAAAAAAAAATTCTCTCTTAGATTTCTTAACTGTGAAAGTGTGCATACCTACGTGTGAAGACTGATGAAGTATTTCCCTTGATCATAATTTTTACAAAAGTGCGTAGTTGATTTTTTTTTAGTAAAATTCAACAAAATAGAAAAATATACACCCAGAAAATCTCCTTTTCTTTTTTTGATGCGCACACACACGTACGTCATTTTCTTATATATACATAAATAATATATAGATTTTGCTTAATTATTACGATAATGAACTCGTATCAACAATTGAAGCGTTGAGAATGAGAAGGTGTTAAGTGACATTTTTGAAAATTTTGTTGTTTTCTAACTGATAAAGGTATTATGTGACAACTTAAATTTTGGTCTATTCGCCGATACTCTACTGTACTTAATATAGAAGCTGGATATGGTTAAAGGTGGTAAATACACATCTTTTTAAATGAAAAGTGATTGTAACTTTTTTTGCATAAGGCCATTAAACGCATTACTTTGTAAACAAAATTCCACTTATTGTAACGTTTAATAAATGAAGTCACGTTGTCTAAAATAGAATTTTCTTTATTTACTTTTATTTCGTATTACAGAACTCCAACTTCCTTTATAGGCAGATTTAGGGCAAACAACTTTAAACGTCTTTTACTCGAAACTAGAAATTTGTCACTTAACACCTTCTCATTCTCAACGCTTCAATTGCTTCTTTTTTGTACCCCAAATTGACGAAACACATTTATATAAATAAAAATTAGCCGCATCAAGCATCGAGTGGCTTTGAAAACCCTCCCAACGTGTCATCAGAATTGTAAAACCTTACACCCCCTGTTCAAGCAGAAGGCCCATCAACAAATGTTTCAAATGGCACTGGCAAAAACAGCTCAAACAATTTTTTTTTTTTTTTTTTTTTGTGGAGTTCGTCCTGAGATTAAAACTTCTACGAGAAGAAAATGATTTCTCCGAACCCAATACAAATGCTTTAGAGCCATAAACTGAAAACATCACGTAGCCCGAGAAATGCTTGCTTGCATCTGTTTTAGTGTCCCAGCCATTAAAATCGGTTTGAAGTATCAAAAAAAAATTCACTAGAATCGCCACAAAAAATTAGTTTTACCAAACAATTCGTCGGAGACTTTTGTTTAAACATGAGACACATTGCCGGTCCCGGTCGATGCCTTCAAAGCGATGCATTTCGATTAGGAGTAAGGAACATCAAGAGTGGTAGGTATAGGTATGTGTAATTTAATTTAATTTTTTTAATTCAATTTAATTGCTTAATACAAGTGTGTACAATAAATAATATAGAAACTTAAGACTAAAATACAAATAGGTACAGATATTGGAAGTACAATCGCAAACATAACACATAAGCGCATAATTATATTATTAAATAGGTATAAAAAAAATATATATATAAATAAACATTAGATAGAAGGAAATGAGATGTTAATGGTTAAGGTAATTTATGAAGCGCATTTTTTAGAGTTGCTTTAGTGCAATTTACGTCAAATAAATTTGGTAACATGTTAGTTTTGCAAAGCATTCTTGTTAAAGGCTCGTGTAGGCCATAGTCAGTACGGTGATGGGGAAGGCGGAAAAAGGGACTTGACCGTAGGCGTCGAGGATAAGTGTTCAATGAGATTTTATGCAGTAGATGTGGGCAATCGATGTTACCAGATAGTAACTGATGAACAAAGATTATATCAGCGATATCGCGACGAGTCATAAGAGCCTGTAAATTGAGCAGCTTTAGGCGATTTTCGAAGGAAGGTAAATTGTAAGGGTCATCCCAGTCAAGCCCACGTAAGGCAAAACGAATGAATCTACGCTGGACAGCTTCGATTCTCAAAATATGTACCTGATGGTAAGGTGACCAGACTTGGCTGGAATATTCGAGAAGTGGTCTTACAAACGTCGTGTAAAGGGATTTAGTGACATATGGGTTAGAAAACTCCTTCGACCAACGTTTAACCAAGCCAAGTGCAGAGTTAGCCCTGCTAATTATGTTGTCGATGTGACGACGAAAGTTAAGCTAAGCATCGAAAATAATGCCCAGATCACGAATAGATGAAACCGTGGAGACAGACTCGTTGTTTATGAAATAGGATCTTTGATTCAGGGGATGACGTTTACGAGAGAAGGTAATGGCTTGACATTTATTCACATTAAGTTCTAAACGATTCTGTTGACACCAGGTGTAGAAGTTGTCAAGGTCAGATTGTAATGAGAGAGAATCGGCAGCGAAGGGGATTTGTTTAGAGAACCTCATATCATCTGCATAAATATCCAGGTAATGTGTCTTATTTCCTTACTAGCTACTGGTAGGTATGAATTTTTAACTTTTCATATCAAGGAAAAGAATCAAGGAATATTAGAAACTAAATTAAATGTTCGACTCTTGGAGTATAAGAAAAATTGTAAAACTAGTTACATTGATGGCTTAAATGATAAGATAAGAGATAATTATTCACTAAAAAATATTATTTAAGAAGAGTAGGTACCGCTCCTCTCTATTATGAAAAGTGCAACTAACAGCTCTCCAGGATTAGTCGAAAAAAGGTCCTTCTGTCAAAACCTTCACTTCATTCCCATCCATCCATTTAAAAAAAAAAATAACAAGTCCCTTGTTCAATCCAAAATAAATGAGGACGACTTAATTATTCATTAGAATTTTTAAATAATTCGAGCAAAATTTCGATTTGACTATTGTTTGCCCTCCTTCATCACCGAGAATGTTTTCATGGATGAAGGAGCCCATTTATAATACCTGCTCGGATAAAATTTGCACAGCATTTCTATAGACTACCTTAACCTACATAAATAAGAAAGTCATCAACTACCTACTTCAGAAGGTAACGAGCGCATTAATGATTTTTCCTAGTTCCAGGGTGCAGAATTAATACCTCTAGCAAAACTACATAAAATGTGCTTGTAATAAGATGTTAACGATGAACAAAAGAGGAGCATTTTAATTACCTTGAACCTTTTCGCTCTGAAGCAGTAAAGATCTCCCAATTATACAACGGCTCCATGGGAAAAATTAAAAGAGAAAATCTGGATCACGAGAAAATTATATTCTCACCTTGACTAGGATTTCCCACAAGAAAAAAAAAAAAAAAAAAAAAATATGTATATATATTACTTCGCTGTAACGCACGAAGAAAGGATGCTTTCAACGACGACTATGCAGTTGAGACCTATGCTGA
The DNA here is from genome assembly GCA_946477585.1 of Cheilosia urbana. Lineage (NCBI taxonomy): Eukaryota > Metazoa > Arthropoda > Insecta > Diptera > Syrphidae > Cheilosia > Cheilosia urbana. The sequence goes on along the minus strand of OX297853.1, from coordinate 159,889,469 downwards.
CCTAATGAAAGAGATGGTAAGTGAATTTATCGTCAGGTAGGTAGATACAGGGATATATTTAGTTTAATGAAAAATAGAAGTAGAAGCTTCATGCCCAAGGAAGATGTGACGGGCTTAAGTGCAGGCACTAGAGCTTCAGAAAGAAAAAAATGCTAACGCAACAGGTCCATCAGTTCGTTTGTGTCGTTGGAGGTTCATTATAATAGAATATGTATATTAAACAATTTTCCAATTAGCCTTCCGAATTGCTGTTGCACTTGGCTTGGAAGTCGTTCCTCGTGGCCTTAACGCAGAAAAGCATACATTTAGTTGGCAATGGTTTGGGTGATGTTCGGTCGAAATTCTGCCGATGAAGTTTGAAAGAGAAGGCTGAATTTATCTTCATCTCTTTTCAGCGATATTGACTTGATCTTAAAAAAAAAATTGGTGCGACTGTATCCAGCAGTCCCGAAATATGTGTAAACACCGTGCGTGCGGTATGTCATGCTTTATTTCACTTCAACAAAAAGCTAAAATTAATATGCCCCAGCTCATAAATGTATGCAATCCATCCCCGCAAGTTAAATGACATCAACTGTTATACAGTAAATGAAAGTGTCATTGGAATTTCAGATGACTGCAATGCCCTCATAAAGCGTGTCAAATTCTTATATGACCAAAAGTTGAGGCAAAAAATACTACAATGTCCCAAGGGTAGTAGAAACTTTTGGTCATTTGTAAAAAATATTAAGAATTCGGCCTCGTCAGCAATCCCAACGCTCATTTACAATGACACTCCAGCTGTCAGCTCTTTAGACAAAGCTAATCTGCTCGCTGTACATTTTGCAGCCAGCTCTATGCTCCCAGATTGCGGTTTGTCTACACCTGTACTCGAGTGCGTAGAATTTACCATGGGACCAATCCACTTTCGCACTCGTACAGTCGCAAGAGTACTTTATGATCTCAACATAAATAAATCCGCTGGTCCAGATCGTATCTCCCCCATCGTTCTGAAGAGGTGTTCTTCCACGCTGGCAAAACCACTGCGTAAGCTTTTTCATCTGTCCTATTCTTCTGGACTCTTTCCGAGTAGGTGGAAAACAGCATTTGTCCAGCCCGTCCCTAAAAAAGGCGAATCTTCTTCTCCCACCAATTACCGACCCATAGCACTTACGTCCATTCTTTCTAAGGTCATGGAAACGCTGATAAACCGTCAGCTTATGAAGTATCTTGAATCACGGAAACTTCTCAATGACCGGCAGTACGGTTTTCGTGGCAATAGGTCCAGTGGTGATTTGATGACTTATCTCACCGAGAAGTGGAACCAATCTCTCCATCACTTCGGTGAATCGAAGATTGTTGCGCTCGATATTTCAAAGGCATTTGACAGAGTTTGGCATCAAGCTCTTTTGTCGAAAATGCGTGCTTATGGGATCGATGTGTCTCTTATTCAATGGATTAGAAACTACCTTTCTGGCCGTTCAATTCAAGTTGTTTTGGATGGTTTCAGTTCTGAAACTCACCATATAAATGCTGGTGTTCCCCAAGGCTCAGTTATGTCTCCGACTCTCTTTCTCATTTTTATAAATGATCTCTTGTCTGCAACTTCTAATCCAATCCATTCCTTCGCTGATGACAGCACCCTTAGCTTTTCATATTCTTTCCAGGACTTACGTCCCTGCTCTTCGGCCGTAGAACTGGAACGGCAACGTATGTTAAGCTCATTAAATTCCGACCTTGACAGCATTTCAAAATGGGTTTCAGAGAGTGGAATTTAATGCTTCAAAAACACAATGCTGTCTGCTGTCTCTAAAGCGAAACCCAAATCTACAGCCATTATCCATGAATGGCACTTGCATTACCGAAACCGAAAGACTTCCTATTCTCGGTATGTGCGTTCATGACAACCTTCGTTGGAATGACCATGTACACGAAGTCGCCAAGAATGCAGCGAAATGTCTAGGTTTCCTCAAACGGTGCAAGAACTGTTTTACCCCTTCTGATCTGGCTATAATATACAAGGCGTTCATTCGCCCAAAGCTTGAGTACAATTCCCACATCTGGTCTGGTGCACCGAAAACTATATTGCACTTACTAGATAGGATCCAAAATCGTGCGATGAAACTAATCGGAGACACGAATATCGCGAATTCTATCAATTCGCTTGAACATCGTAGAAACGTTTCGTGTCTCTCATTGTTTTATCGTTTTTTCTACAAACAGTGCTCAAATGAAATTGCCAACTGCATTCATCCCCTTCAGAAATTCAACCGCAATACTCGTCATGCTAGGAATGCCCATCAGTTTACCATCCAGCCTATCTTCGGACGTACAATGAAATACAGAGACTCTTTCATAAGCCGTACAACGCGAATGTGGAATGCCTTGCCCAGCTCTGTCTTCCCTCCCCAGTACAATTTACAGACATTTAAGACCAATGTGCATCGGTATCTCCTATCTCCTCTATCCCAATTTCCTTAATGCCCGCGCTGTGTAAAAACACTATAAGAGTAGTCATAACCTCTTTAGCGCTCGTAAATTATAAAAAAAAAAAAAAAAAAATTCGGCTTGCATTGCATATTGTAGAGGTGCTGGTCTACGACATTTTTGTTAGTCTGAAATCTAACATCTAACCTGAGGGAACGTAGAATGCGTGGACAGAAACGCATAAGCCAGATGGGTCTTTATCACTGTCAATAAATTATTTTTACCACACTACTCCTAACATCGACCACCCTATACCTAACAAAATCTCGCTTCACATATTTCAGTTTTCAAAACGAGTCGTTTAAAGTCGAAAACGGAACGAAAACGACTTCCAATCGTTGAGTTGTTGAAACAAACGCACCTTTTGCAACATTCAGCAGAGCAGGGGGTCGATTCTGGTTCTGTGAAAAAGTGAAACCAAACGTCAACATTTTTCATATGAATAATTTATTTTCACGGCCCCATTTGCAAGTGAATGTTTTTAGTGAAAGTTTGAAAATTGACAACCCTCTTTCATATAACACAGTGTGCGGTATTGAATTCACCACGGCATTTTCACTTATTGACCCAGAATCGCATTTTAGTACAAAGTGAATCGAAAAAATGAAAGCAATGCGTGAAGGCGAATGTGAAAACGATTTATTCGATTCACTCTTTCACAGAACCAGAATCGACCTCCAGCTGACCGAAGAATTGTCACAATTGACAACTTAAAATCATTTTCCGCACTAATTGATGGGCTAATATTATTTTAAAATACTCTGAATTTATTTTATTTGTTAATTAATGTGATCGATATTTGTAAACAAAATAGTTTACACAGAAGTGTCACGAGTAGTGTCTCACAGCTGATTGAAGTGTCAAACGCAAACTGGTTATTGGTTGTGTGAATGCAATTTCGAGTTTTCGACGAAAACACAGTTTTCGCTGCGGTGTGAAAAGGGTATAATTCCGATTCATCGTTTTAGTTTATAAAGTTTAGTTTAAACAGCGGTAAGAATACTGAAATAAAATCATTTTACTTTCAGAAGTCATACGCAATTACGTTTTAATTGTTACCCCTCACCAGAGGTAAGAAGCATTTTAAATCAACCCTGGAACCAAAAGAGGTTTCAGATTAAAACAATCCCTAGCACAGCCTTTTAGAAACGCGACCTTAAAAAATGTGCAGTAGAAGACTAGGGTCGGTGTCGGTGTCGGTGTCGCGAGTTTGCTAGTTTTTGCCCATCCAAATAGTGCCCAACGCGCCTAAAGAAGTTATCACTCCAAAAATCATCGTAGATTAAGCTATAAATTACCTACCCCTAAAAGTAAGCAATAGTACAAAAGTTTACAACTAAAAGTATGCAATCGGTGTCGGTGTCGGTGTCGGTGTCGCGAGTTTGCTAGTTTTTGCCCATCCAAATAGTGCCCAACGCGCCTAAAGAAGTATGCAATCGGTGTCGGTGTCGGTGTCGGTGTCGGTGTCGGTGTCGCGAGTTTGCTAGTTTTTGCCCATCCAAATAGTGCCCAACGCGCCTAAAGAAGTTATCACTTCAAAAGTTTACAACTAAAAGTATGCAATCGGTGTCGGTGTCGGTGTCGGTGTCGGTGTCGCGAGTTTGCTAGTTTTTGCCCATCCAAATAGTACCCAACGCGCCTAAAGAGGTTATCACTTCAAAAAACCTTAAGATGGAATTAGGGTTTTTCGGGAATCGAAACTGAGACCCCTCGCTTAGTAGTCCAACACTCTAACCACTAATCCACGGCTTAAAAGTATAAATTTCGAATTTGAAACGCGAACATGTACATTTGGTTTTCCAAATACGCTAAAGTTTATGGCAAATAAATACACAGTCCTTACGCAAATTAAATGAAATTCTTGTTTATAAAGAAGAATCTCAACGCGTTTCGTACGTTCACAGAATGCCTACAAATTTAATTTTTCAGCGGAAACTCATTTTGAGGCTACCAAAAAGGATATTTTTACAAAATACAAATAAAATAGAATTAAAAAAAAAACCCTAAACAATATCTCCCCCCAGATTTCCACCCGTTGACAAAAAACCCTAAATTTGGGGAAACAACCCCCAAACTGGCAACAGATGTGGGTGATGCGAAACAGAAAAGAAATAATTACATCGGGAAAGTGCTACGGCTACCTGCTAATTTTGATGGGCGTACTGAAAAGTTTTAAAACGAGGGAATTGTTTTTATATTGAAATTGATATCTATGATATGATATGTATAAAAATTGTGTAAAAAATGTATGGTAATTCATAAATTAAGAACATTATAAGGCGAAGGTCGTTACGAAAGAAAATTTTGGAAAAACCATCCGCAAAAGTTGGAAAATTGGAAAAAACGAAAATTGATTTTTTGTATGGAGTTTTGTGTCTTAGTGGAAAACTCGGAAAATTCCGGAAAAACGTGAAAAATTTGATTTTTTTTTTTTTTTTCTAAACCTCACTATATACAAAAGAAATTAAAATGTACTTAGTCAGTTTTACCAGTCAACCGACGAGGTTTTCCAATTTGGGAATGCCAACGCCAAATCGTGTGATGCACGATACATTCAATCGCGAATTTCAACGGGAGCAAGACTATGATCGAGATGACCTGACCGAAAAAGTCCGAACAAATGTGCCGCTGTTGAATGTCGAGCAAAAGAACGTGTACGATTCGCTGATGATGGTTGTTGACGATGGAACGGGCGGCATTTACTTTCTCGATGCTCCCGGTGGGACAGGCAAGACATTCGTCATTTCGTTGATTCTGGCAGGCGGTCGAACTGCACATTCCGCTTTGAAGCTGCCGATGAATCTTCTCATGGTTGACAAGCCAACGTGCACAATGAACAAGAATTCAGCGACAGCGATATTGATGCGAGAATGCAAAATCATCATTTGGGATGAATGCACGATGGTGCATAAACGAGCTTTGGAGGCAGTTGACCGAACGATGAAAGATTTACGAGGTGATTCGAGTCGATTTGGTGGGGCTATGATATTGCTCTCCGAATATTTTCGTCAAACGCTTCCCATAATCCCGAAATCTACTGCTGCCGATGAAATTAATGCATGCTTGAAATCTTAGTCCTTGTGGCGGCACGTCAAGAAGTTGAAATTGACCACGAACATGAGAGTCGCATTGCAGAACGACCCATCGGCTGCTGAATTCTCGAGACTACTGCTGGAGCTTGGCAATGGCCAAATTTCTGCTGATGTCTCGACTGGATGGATATCGTTCCCGGCAAATTTTTGCGAGTTAACATCATCGAAGGAGGTACTCATTACCAAAGTGTTCCCCGACATTGCACAAAATTATAAGAATATCGATTGGATTAGTGAACGGGAAATACTAGCGGCGAAGAATGAGGACGTCGGTAGCTTGAATTTATTAATTATTCAAATCGTCGGCGAACTGCATTCATACTCATTCATCCGTTGACAGCGTAACCGATGAGGATGAAGCGACTAACTATCCGACGGAATTTTTTAACTCGCTTGATGTGCCAGGAACTTCGCCGCATAATTTACAGCTTAAGGTAGGATCGATTATAATCATGTTGCGGAATCTGAATCCGTCAAGAAACTGATGTACAATGTGATTCAAGCGATGATCATCCAAAGCAAATACAAAGGAGAGGAAGTCCTTATCCCATGAATTCCGATTATTCCAACTGATCTTCCATTGCAATTCAAGCGGATTCAGTTCCATATTCGATTGGCCTTTGCGATGACAATCAATAAATCGCAATTTCAACTTATAGGTTTTTTCACTGCACCACCTCTCGCGAACGTCTGACAAACATCCGAGAGTATGACTGTCTTGAAAGAGCTTCTCAATTAGCCGTTTGGAGTCGGCATAAAATTGTAGATCCCTTCCATTCGTTCCAAAAATGAAAACTCACGCAAAACGAATGGTTGTGAGAAGCTAGGCCTATTGTCCCTCCGGACCTGTTGCGCCAACTATTTATTTATTTTTTAATCGTTGGAAGTCTGTGCTATTAATCTCGAATTTCCGTATTTTTCGCACGGTCAGCTGTGCGTTGCCTGTTCGCGTGTTGGCAAACCGTCTTCGTTGTTTGTTTTCGCACCGGAAAACAAATCGAAAAACATTGTTCACCATATCGCTCTCTACTGATTCCGTCACTGTTGCAAAAAGGCTTATTGTACTGATTTCTGTACTATTTGAGTTTTCCGAGTACGCAAGTACCACTTCCCAATTTTGAGTACTATTTGTACTATTTTGAATTTTTGAAATAAATCGAACATTCACTTCAAAAATTAAATCCAATCCCATAATATGTATTATAATGTATTTAAGTTAATGTTCAAATCGCTATGAGCAGTATAAAAAATCGGACCCAAGTATTTTATCTCGGGTTAGAACTCAATTTCATAACATTGACATTTCTTCTTTCAGGAAATAAGTGAAAGTGAGAATAGTAAAATGTGGGAAGAGGCTAAAAAATTAATTCCATTATTTTTAAAGTGGATGAAATTTTGATGGCTTTGTCGTTGGAAGTTGAATTTATTCAACAACTGATGGAACAGCAGATGGTGAAATCAACATCGTCCTCCTAGGGCTTGAGTCAATGATTACGATGTCGAGGATTTTCGGAAATATTTTTGGCTGAAAAAAAGAGTCATATTGGAGGCTAAACTCATAATTAATTCAATAAAAATTAAACTCATCACACAGCAAATCAATTCAATTGCCAAGTGACAGGCAACAAAGAAAAAATGTATTTTTATGTGAAATTTAACACAATGTTTGTTTAAATTGAGCTAAAATCGGTTTAAAGTCTGCGTTAAAATGCATCTTTATCCAGCGGAAATAATGCAAGTTTTTGAGCAAATATTAAAAAATGTAAACTTAAATCATCGGGTTTAAAAAATACGAATTGTAAAAAACACGGGTGTGAAATTAGTTTGAATCTAATTTACACTCGGAGTGAATAGTACGGGTATACGGCCGTTGGATTCAATAAAATATGATTTTTTTTTGCTTGAATGCAATATTTTTGTTATGGTATTTAAAAAAAAGTACTATTTTGTACGTTTCAGCACTATTTCTTTTCAGTTTTAAGTACCATTGAGAAAAGTCGATTTGCATCACTGATTCCGATTCCATTAAAATTAATCACATTGACATTTTAGCTATTTGTGTTTTATTTTCATTTTGAAGTTTTTCTGAAGGCGTTAAATTGGGGCGAGACGAGGTTCGCCGGGTCCGCAAGTATACATATATATATTAAAAAAGAGAACAAAAAGATGAGAGAACAAATAAAGAGGACAAAAAAAGAGCCAAGCGAAAAAAGAAAGTGTAAAATAGATCTCTGACAAAAAAGAGGACATGTTCTCTTTAAAAGAATTGTTCTGGAAACCCTAGTTTAGAGGAAAATCGTTTTTTTTTTTTTTTTTAAACTATTTTATTTATATCTCGTTATAATATTCTTTTTATTAACTTCGAAATCTTTGTAATACTTTAAAATGCAGTTAAATAATCAATCGATTCAAATATGTTTTCAAAATGCAACACACTTTGATATTTTGCGTTGTATTGATGGCGCACACTTTTGCATTCGGAAAACCAAACTCACATGTTGGCGTCTCAAATTCGAAATTCCTTCTTTAAAGTCATACAAAAACATGTTTAAAAAAGTTAAAAATTATGAGAAAAAGTAGCCAAATCTTGGGGGTTTTCAGAGTTATCTGGAGGGAAATATTTTGACCGTGTGGCAACGCTGGTTCATATTTTTCAATTTTATAGTTCATAAACAACATTTTAAGATCAAGATTGGTTCAACCATTCGGATTAAGTGGTCATAAAGAACAAAAGAAATTTTGTACGGTTGGCTTTAACTAGTCCCTTTACCACTTTAACCCTTCAATGGCTGCGTAGCCGAAGCACGCGCTCCAAGTGCATAGCCGAATGTCACTGACTTCATATCATTTGCATCATTTGATCGTCAGTAGATAAATCAGTCCTATTCTAGGCTGCATTCATTAAAAAAAATTCCAAATAGGCTTATAAGGCCAAAGGCCGAGAAAAGATGTCGCGTCTAGTATTTTTAAAAACGCTACCAACAGATTTATATCTAGTCTTGGTAGGTTTTGTAGTCGTACACTTATGCACATGCTATTCATGCAGAGCCCACGTATTTGGCATTTTATACCTTTCTTTAGTACCCGACTGTCTATTCTTTTGAGTATTTTTTTTTTCAGATTTGAATCTACTCTACCGTGCATAACTAACTGACGCACTGCAACGACCTTTCCAAGATCACTGGTAATAAACGTACGCCTCATTGGATACCTAACCCAGGGCTCACTTCGAAGATTTTGAATGGGGCAATACTAACCTGTCGACAAATGGCAGAAAAAAACAAAAAAAAAAAAACGAGTTTAATTCACCATTTTTTTTTTTTTTTTTTTTTTTTTTTCTGTTTATTAAAATGATTTTATGTAACATGACTATATAAGGACAAATTAAGAAATTAAGAAATCAGTCCTAGAAGTACTAAATAAGTTTGCACTTTTGGCTTTTATTTATTTATGACCTTGTCTCTATATTCTTTCAGAAGCTCCCAATCTGGCATCCAATCTTCTAAACTTTGATCAGTTAATAAATTTAGAGCCGACATTTTGGATTGACAAGAAGACACTTTAAGAGAATTTGTGAGCTTATTTTTCCTTGGGCTTAGTTTTGAAAAAAGATCTTTCCGCAAGTGCACTACTGTGTATGTGTATATGCATTGAATGAACGATGGCTAAAGGCTTAACTTATTGTAGCTGATAGAAAGAGGATGCATTCATATCCCAATTAACTGTGAACTAGTTTAGTGAATTATTTATTATGAAATATTCCGTGTTTCATAGAAAACAAATTTTTTTCTCAAAATGGGACAAAGTTTCAACGAAATTCAGAAAAAGGGGCAAATCTGGACAATTTTGGAAAAGTGGTCTCATTTGGGACAGAGAGAAAAAAAGGGGAAAAATGCAACTTTAGTCGCATAAAGGGAGCTCTGACCTAACCTCGCTGTCAATGAAATGTCATCGCCTGGCTTTAAATCAATACGCAACTCATTAACTCATTGGCTTAGGGTAACAATAATTACCAAAAGGAAAGCGCAGCTTTTTTTTTATCGCGGGCGGTTCTACTGTAACTCGATTACGCTAATCAATAATTCTGTAAAAGCGACTCCATTTGGCTGTCTGCTACTCATCGACATAACCGGGTATATTATTTGTACTATGTTCTCCAGTGTTGTTTACACACACGGTTCAAAAGGTCCTTTGTAATACTGTTACGTGTTCAGTAGGTGCCAGTGACCCAAAACCGCTTACAAATCTATAAGTTAACAAGGCGGAGTTGCACGTACGTAAAGGTGTGGTAGGAAGTAAATTGCTCTTTGAAAGGACTCATTGAACCGCAAAATGTCGATAGCGCAACATTGTGTGTTAAGTGGAGTGTAGATACTATAGACATAGACGATTGCTCTGAAGCTGGGACACGGTGTGGAATATAGCCGCCGATAGCGGATAGGGGGCGTTTTTATTTTTTTGCTTTCCTTTTTGTGATGAGTGTGCTTCTTTTGTGGTTTAATTGGTTTAAATTTTCTGTTTTTTGATGCTGTATTTTGTTCTCCGTGTGCTGTTATGTTACTAAAACGAGCTGGGAGCTTATCCATTGGAGCGAGGGTTATTGTCGAGCTGGTATTACTTCCGGCTGGATAATTTGAGAAAGGGCGACTGTAAGTGGGAAGAATATGGAAGGGTGATCTATTTCAGATCGGGGAGAATGAATGGGTTTATAGCTTTAGTAGCTGTTGGTGGTGTTGTTTTAGTAGAACTGTGGTGTGACTCAATGCAGGCACACAAGAGTACGAAAACCCATTACGTAGCATTGTATCGCCCCAGATACACGAAAGTTTCAAGTAGTCTTCGATCGGTATCGACAGTGATTCATGCTACGTAGAGGTTCATTAGAGTTCATGTGTTTGTTATTCTTGTTATTCTTTATTTCGTCAAATAAAGGGTTTTCCAATAAGAGGTGCTATTTTGGTATTCAAAGAAAAATGTCATTTTTTGAGATAAATGATCGGATGTTTATTTCATAATAAAAAGGAAGGCATGCGTTAATAACGATAAACAACATCAGCCAAATGGCCACCACGAGCACGCATACAGAACCATATCCTTTCACAATAACACCTCTTATTGAATAACCCTTTACTTGTATTGAGAAACTTGGCAACGCGATCAATTCCGAAAGACCAAAGTGAAACTTGGCATAACCAGGGCAACGAACTGTTAAAACAGCAAAAGGAAAAAGAATGAAAATAACTTTTTAACGAAAATTTTAGTCGTTTCACTTTGTTTCTAAGGAATTTTAAAATAGTTTACTTTAAAATAAATTTTGTTTAAGCGCTGAATTCAAAAATGTTGGTATTTTACTGATGGGAAGATACTCCATCAACAACTTTGGTCTATAAAAAGGTTAAATGTGTGTCTGGGGCTTAATGCCTGCCAAGCAACTTCGCTTGGCAACGCCGGTCATGTAAACTGACAGATCAGCGGATGATAAAAGCCGCCTGCATCAGATAATTACTTTTCCCTACGTCTACGCCGCCCGGGCAACGTCGCGATTTAATGTCATCGAATCTTCTCCAGTCACGACAAACTAAATACGCTTTTTTATAACAAAAGAGACATATTTTCTAATCGGAAATCGTGTGTTCTATTTCGGCGACTAAATATAATCAAGGCCTTGCCATACTTTCTCTTATCGTCTCCAAGTTTATTTTAACAAAAAAGTTATAACTACGTCAGCTATTAATACCGAAAACAGTGGTGGGAATACTTTTCCCAATGAGCAACTCCCCTCCCAGTGGACTCGATATAATTCAAATGAAATCAAGTGCTTTTCACTATCGAAAGCAGAACTTTCCAATCTCATTGAATTTTCCAAATACACCTACCTCAGAGCTAATTTCTCTGATGGCCATTTGAACTTATCTAAACTAATTGCACAGCGCATATCCAACGTTCATTTGGCACAACCCCCTTCCCTTTATTATTAGCTATCAGAAATAACGTCCCACGACAATAAGGTCGGAAACGCTTTTCCAAAACCTGCTAAAATCATGACATACAAATTCGATGCATATTTTATTTATGCACAGAAAAATAATTTGCATTTCACAGAGCTTCGCCGGTTCACCGCCTCACCACCAACCCCAATTCGCACAGGTATCCGAAAATTTAATGCAAATGGTCCTCTTTCATCCAGCAAATTGTGCAAATGTACATAATTAATTCATTCTACCGCTACAATCCGAGAGCTGGCTCAACTGCATCAACTAATTGAAGTTTTTCCCTTAGTCCCATTCAATAGGGGTGTGTGTGCCTTTGCAATTTTTACCCATTCGGTTAAAATGTGCTGGATTTGATTTAAATTGTAATACAGTAAATATTTGAGCTGGGAATGACAATCCGTTTTTAATACACACGCCTATATAATAAATTGTGTTTCCTTTGGGAATCTGCGGATGGTGGTAGATATTTTCTGTTGTTTGCTTTAAAAACTCATAAATAATATCCCTTTGTGGGAAACTCTTCATATAACCTTGGGGAATCATTAAAATTTATTGCTTGCCTTTTGCAATACGAAGGCGGCTACGCCATCTCCGAGGATGGTGTACGGGGGCGTATCATAACATGCCATCTACGAATTATTGATGAATTTAAATGTGAATTGTCGTTAATCGCTACCATATTGCTTTAGGGCAGTGGGGTGGGGAGATGTGATTTATTTAGAGGCAAGTCTCTTAACGTTGCCATGCGATAAGAAGGGGTTATCCTTGTTTTAATAAGGAGGGATTGCGGTTAGTTAAGTCGGTTGAGACAGACTGATGCTGTTGCCTGTGCCTTGGTGGATTTATTTTTGAATATTCTCCATTTGAATATGCAAACGTAGATGGTTGTTAATTGTTCTTGGTTTGAAAATGAGGATAATACAGTATTTTAAGCAGGGATATCCCATCAGGCTCTTTTGGCGTTACTGTGTAGCTTCTAGAAGCTTTTCATTTCATTTGCAGCGAGGGTAGTGCTTCCGGAAAAAAAAGTTCTTATATTCTTCCATATTTAAGGTGACATATCCGCTAAAAAGAAAAGAAAAAGTGCACGAATGGGTTTGAGGAATGGTTGAGCTCTTTTTCTGTTATTGTCAATTGGTAGGCAGGTAAAAAGTTCAGAAGCAATACTAGATAAAATAAAGCCGATAAATATAAGAATATGTAGTGTTAAAATAAAATTATACGAAACTAAAGCTACTATCAGACGGTTTGTGTATACGCCAAAATTTGTGAATAAATCTATGTATAACATACATAAACCGTCTGAACCACAAATTTTATAGCCACAATTGGGATACACAAACGGTTTGTGTATCATTTGTGAATAGAATATACAAATCGAATTTTTGTATAAACATAAATCGTCTGATCGGGTACACAAATAAATTTATGCTTATTTGTTTACATTTATGTATCATTTGTGTACCTCATGTCATTTGTGTGTTCCTAAAATTAGAACATGCACAAATCATCATGCGAATACACAAATGGTTTTAGGAGTTCAGTTGAAAAAAAAAATGAATGATTACAAGAACTTGGTAGGTTTGTTGATGAAATATGTATATGAAAAATATACTATGGTTTTCACTTGAATATTAAAATATCCTGCAACCTGCAGTTGCACAAGCACGCATTGCTTTTTTGTTTGTGTTAAATAAACAAAACTATTCTTTTGGATTTCTCTTTTTTGATATGTATAGTTGTATACGTATGTATTTATAAATTGCATTATTATGGTTTAAGATCTATTGCTTTTTATGGTAGATTATTATTATTCTGAGACCCCGTTGGCCGTTGGCTATATGGCTTTAAGATGTTTGGCCGCAGAGCAAATGCATCATCAGCGACGAGGACATAAGGAACGGGTGGGCAGTACTTTCGGCGGTGGCAAGCAAAGCTGTTGGGTGTATATCGCTTGTTCAAAAGTACAGCGGTTAAAAACGCCGCCATCGAACTTCCGTTACGGCCAACATCGACGTAAATCAGTTTATATTCGGCGTTTGCGATGCCCATTAGTACGATGCTGTGCGTGGCCTTATAATTATAAAAAACGCTACCCGGATTGGTGGTGCCACCATAGATTAGATTAGATTGTAGGGCGGGAGAGCTTTAAATGAGCTCTGGCACTGCGGCTTCTTAGAGGAGCCTATCGTTCCTTCCCTGGTAAATTCTTAGAGCCATATCTTTACTCCAGAGACCGTCAGGAAGACAAGGATCTTCTCTGAGTGTATATTCGCAAGAGATGCTGAATTAACGATTTCATCACCTAGGATGTTTTTCCTGAGACGACAAACGGCCGGACATTCTGTGATTATGTCAAGAGTGGATTCGTCACTCTCGAGATAAAGTCTTCAGATGGGATCCGGTGAGACGCCAATGCGGTGAAGATGTTTTTTCACGCGAACGTGGCCATTGATTATTCCTGTTAGTATTTTGAGGTTGTTTTTATCCAGATTAATCAAGAAGAGTGATTTTCTGGAGGAGAATTTGGGGAAAAATGTTCTGGTGCAATTCTGCCCAGCTGTGTTTTGCCAGATCTCGTTAGACTCTATACAAGATTGGTTCTTGATGTAGTTCCTGAAATGATTTTTGCTGACTCCGCAAAATGGTTCAGGTCCAATGAGTGGAGTGGTTGCTCCGATTTTAGCCAGTGAGTCAGCCGATTCCCTACCTTTAAATTCCCTATGGGCTGGAATCCAGTGGAGGATGACTAGGTTTTTCTTAGAAAGTTCATAGATGGTTGAGAATGTTTCTAAGACGATTTGATGACTGATGAGTCAAGAGCTTTGAGAGCTGCTTGGCTATGCTGCCACCATAACGACGTGCTTGCTTTCGACAGCGCAGATGCAGTTGGGAAATTGCCACAGCTCATTAAATTGTTTCGCTATAGCTTCTTAACCAGCTGCTATTGACAAAGAGTCTTAAATGAGGACTTTCAGGTAGTTGTCTAAAAGAACTTTATATATTGCAACCAGCACTTCCGGAATAATGGTAGAAATTATATTTTGTGGAGTCCGAAAAAGATACTGTAGCGATGGGAAACTCTTCCCAGAGGCCAGAAAGCGCAGCGTCAATATCAGTCGCACAGATGCAGGAATGCTGGTGCGCATAACTGTATCGGTCTTTTGAATGTACGGCATTGCCAATTGAAGCGAATGATGGAACTGAGCTGCAGTCATTCGGACAAAATTCTGATACAATTGCGGCTCTTCGGCACGCAATTCTAAAAGCAGTTTTGAGCAAAAGCCGTCTGTCTCGTGGTGGCCAAGCCAATTTTTTCTCCAACACGAACGGCGCTTGCGTGGTAACACGACGACGTTTTGTTGGCTTTCGTCTTCCTTGTCGGTACCAAGTAAATACGCAGCCAAAGTTATTGAGGCACATTTTTTTAACTCTTATTTTAACGAATCGAAACGATGGCAGTAGGTATTTTTATTTATTTAATTTTTTGATTTGATATAATACCTCAAAATCAACACAGGAAAATAAAAACCAATTTGATAAATACATATACACAAATTCCATTTGTATAGAAATTTACAAACCGTCTGAACCAACAAATCTGTATACACAAAATAATTTATAGATACCGTATTTGTGTATGGCAATAAGCAAATGAAATTTGTATATTTTTCTCAAAATACACAAACCGTCTGAACCACACATTTTTGTAGAATACATAAATGGCATAAGTGTTCGAATTTGTATACAAATAGTGTATGCGATATTCAAATGAAATTTGTGTATATCTACAAACCGTCTGATAGTAGCTTAACATTCACAACCATTGGTTTTGTGTGAGTTTTTAATTTTTGGAACGAATGAAAAGGATCTACGGTTTTATGCCGATTCCAAACTATTTGGGAAGCTCTTTAAAGACAGTTATACTCTCGGATGTTTCTCAGACGTTCGCGAGAGGTGGCGCTTACTTACTTACTTACTTACTACAGTCCGGGGTGGACCAGGGCCTCAACCAATACGCCTCTCCAGTTAGCGCGATCTTTGGCTAACTGCCTCCAGTTGCACACTCCAAGTTGGTTGAGGTCCCCTTCCACTTGCGCGCGCCATCTAAGGCGAGGTCTTCCTCTACTGCATTGTCCCTCCGGGTTGGATTCGAAGACTATCCGGGTCGGAGCGTTGGTGTCCATTCGCTCTACATGTCCTAACCATCTTAGACGACTAATGCGTACTTTTCTGACCAGGTCGATGTCGCTGTACAGCTCGTAGAGTTTGCTGTTAAATCTTCTCCTTCAAATCCCGTCAACGCAAACGGGACCAAAAATCACTCGAAGAATTTTGCGTTCGAAGCGACCAAGAAGATCCTAATCCGTTTTTACTAGGGTCCATGCTTCTGTGCCATAGAGCAGGACAGGGATGATGAGAGTCTTATATAGAATCTCCTTAGTGCTTCTTGACACGAAAAGCCGGGTGGGTAGGTACAGCTCGTAAAATCATAAAAAGCCAAATTTTCAATAAATGCTTTAAATATAAAACCCGTTATACGATATCTTCCAGAAAGTCTTTCTAAAGATATTTATTTCTTTTTTAAATTTTAACCATCATACAGGCCATCGTAAACAGCTTGATCGGTCTTTTTCTGTGACCAAATATTGACACTAGAATATTTATATTTTGTTTAATAATGTGTTTTTTTGAAGTTAATCTTAAAAGTATTTAAATTCGGGTCGTACGGATTTTTCCTCAGTATACGGTATGACTTGGTAAAGGGCGGGAAAAATAAAACTGGCCGCCCACCGATTTTTAGGTGGTCATTGATTTCTAAGCAAGGAACTAACTAGCTGTACACAAACCTGGACATCCCCAACAGACCCATTTGTTAAGAAATTATACCCGAACCTTAAACCACGAACTTTTTCATATCGTGACGCGCAATCATGTGATTTTTGCAACCCCATTCTTAAAGGATTTGTACAAAACTCAGAAGCATGCACCAGACTTACGGTCTATGAATATTTTATGTATTCACCGATATTGACTTAATAACTCAGGCGATCTTTCAGCGATCAGAAAACCTTTCACAGATTGTAACCACACTTGTGTTGCCCATTGAACACCACCTACCAAGGTCTGAACGTTGCGAAAGTCATCAACTTTACATTTCTTAACCTCCTTCAAAATACCAATACCAAAATAACCAATCTGTGTTCAAATCTTAGAGCCTCCAATCCCTCGTGGAATGTCGAAAATTGTCCCAAAAGCTAAGAACAAGGTTAGGTACTCATCATCTCTCACTACGAGTAATCTTTTTTGAATACCCTTAGAGCTATGGAATAAGGGCAATATTTTTGAAAGCGCAATCTTGTGATGGTATCCTAAACCGTGATTTTTTGATGCATTCTATTGGCAGTAAAAGCTCAATACTCGTCCCACTTTAACTTTCAGTTAAACATCAGTCACTCAGACCGCGTTCTTGAAACTCCCACTCTAATACACTCCAAATAAATAGAGGTATCTCGAAATTCACCAAACAAAACTGGAAATTTATTTGGAAAATTGAGGTCATTTCGAACACTCTGTTCACTATGTTGGGACTTAACTCGAAATAAGCAACACACTTCAACACTAAAACCGCTCAGCCGTAAATCGATTTTGTCTCCTCAATGCTCACCTCATGCCTGGGTTCCGTAAAGGAACACACCCTCCTGGAGGCGACCAAACCCACCCAACCCATTGGAACATTTAATTCTATTAAAAGCGCACCGCAAAAACGCTATTCCCCAACGCATGTTCGCCCTTGACGAATTAAAATAATTAAAATTCACCACTAAAACCATTCGAAGATTATCCATTCGCTTATCTAGCAGATCTACCAACATCACCCTTTCAGGTTGCCTACACTCAATTATAACTAAAACACCGACCGCAATCCGCAACCCTCCATTGGCCCATCAACGGAAGGTGGCAGTCTCGTTCTCAATCTTCAGTGGACTATGCCGCCAAAAACGCTAGCTACTCTGCCTCTAGATATTTAATATGCAAATTTCTATAAACACCTTCGTCATATTATATTCACACAGATATTGGGGCCACCATGTCAATATTAATTCCCAGGATGACTACCAAACCCACGAGCGGGTATACAAACCACACCAACAAAGGCTCACTAATTAATTGCTTAAAAACTAATGATACTTACATGCCACAACGGAGTCGCCGAAATTGTAAGTTAAATCCGAAAAGGCGATACTCTTCCTTGTGAGAGTGTCCTTCCAGTTAAATCCACAGACACGGGGCGTGGGCAAATAATCCAAGATATTAAAGGGCACGTTCTTTTTTTCGGTAATTTCGTATATAATAATATACCCCGGTGACTTTGGTATCCCTTTTACGCCTCAGGATATGAATTTAATTCAATTAAAATTCAAACACTAAACTCACTCACATGATAGGTCGTGAAAACACAGATATCACTCCGCGGGAAAAAGAAAAACCGACCGAAATACAGAAACTACAAACATTTCGTCCTTGATTTCGATTTGTAACAAATTGCTGCCTAACTATCAGACATGAGTAGAGGTTTCAATACAAATAAATAGAGCAATATGTATTTGTGTATCACCTTCGGTTTGGGACGATATTGGCACGCGATATGCTCTCACTGGTAGGACATCACGCCACTTTCACTATCAGCCCGATGAAATATCTATGTACATCCGACGCCTTGACGTAAATTTTAATAAAAACGATGGCTTAATAGATAGATATTTGATGAACACCGAAATCCATTTATTATAACAGCCGACGAGGGTCCTTGCTGGGTGTACGCATATAAACGAGGCTAATTTATTGCTTTGCACATCAGGTTAGCAGTTGCTGCTGCTGTATGAGTGCTCAATAGTGGGTGGGTGTAATTATTTTCCGCTAGGACATACACAGGAAAAAGACGAACGAGATTTCAATAAATTCACAAATTCATATGTATGTTTTAGGAGGAGGTCGAGTGAGGTTATTTTACGCTGCCTCCTTTGATGTGGATTGACTTTTGTATGAGGGATAGAGAGAAATTTTTTCACACCGGGTATCCTTTTACTGACGCTATAAGCATTTAACAATTTTCAAACTTATTTAAACACTCTTGCCATGACTATGCTGAAGGACTTTTTTCACCGCAACATATGCAATACGAACAAACTCTCTGACGGAATATAGGTCAGTTTTCTTTTCTTCTTTTTCTTCCTCTTCGGAAGGATGTCCTCGTGTAAGAGGGCGCTTAACACTCGACACGATTGCACCTGATTTCCACTCGATTTCCGGTATTTAAACAATTAGGCTGGAACAGATTTCTGTTTGTATTTTTTCGCGCTCGAATATCCCACCACAGGTAGCAGGAAATAAACAGTAAAAAGAAATGAAACACCGAAACTGGATGCTCGTTTTTGACTAGAACTTATTTCGACGGGGTGCCACGAGGCCAATAATGTATCGGAAGCTACCGTTGGTGGTAAACTGAAATTTGTTGGGAAAAATTGTCGAAGGTCCTTTTTGGGATGTTTTGCGAGTCCCTTTCTTGAGTGCGAACGAGTGTGTTTCGATGGAAGCTTTAGTTCTCCGATGCGGTACGGCCTTCACGTGGATCTGAACGATGCTTCATGTTTGTTATTGTTTTGTTGGAGAGTCATGCGCAACGGATGTTGCAAGAGTCTGCTGAAATGTGAAAGAGAAACGAAGAGAGTTTCTGTCAGTGGTCGGTAGTCGGAGCTGCGGGAGCTGGGAAAAGGGAAGCACCGAGGAATCAAATTTAAATAAGGATAGAAGATCTGCTTAGCATAAGTCACTAGGGTAATTCTATTTATAGAGCGCATTGTGCACTGGGGATGCGATGAAGGAGGTATTTATAATGCAGAATGTTGAGTTTGAATTACAAAAGCAACAAGGATTTGACTTGAACGTTGAAAGAGTGGAGCAAATCTAAATCAGTCACGCTGTGAGTAAACGTGAACACGAACTTTCCACTTTGCATAGATACGTAGCACACTATTTGGATGTATTCGGTCTAATTTCAACATGACGAAAGTGGTGGTTACGTACATAGTCTTAGGTGCAAATTAAAATTATAAACTAATCAGTGAAATTTTGAGTGGTAATTAAATCTTCCAGAAAGCAGTCAACGACTTTAAGGGAGGTAGGTACAATCATTTTTGCGGAAATGTTTTCTTACCAAACAGAGAGGTGACCCACAATTTCAGAAAGCACGCACTTAGGGCCAGTAGCTCAGTGATTAGTTTGCTGAACTATTAAGCGATGATTCTCAGTTGGAATTCTGAAAAAAAAAAAAAAATTACTTCTTTAGGTTTTTCCCGCTGCACTATCTTTCGCAAAAATTTGGCGAGAGCCCAACTGTATCATGGAAACCTCTTAATTCAGACGAAAAATTCTAGGTGCCTTCCACGCGCCCCCATTTTGTTGTGATCAATTCTGACATAACGATGATAGAGGAACTCAAAAAAGTAGGTCGAAATATTTTGTCCGTCTGTATGTCTGTCTGGCCGTGTGCTCCCGCGGCCTACAAGCCTCAACGGCTGTCCTGATTTTGTTCAAACTTCGGATTTGGAGTTTGTGGCCCTACAGTCCGGCGGCTTTTTCTGTCTGCACGGTAACCTCAATATTAATGGTACATCCCATACAAAATGTTCATTCCAGTTTGATTTCTTTGAAAACCGCTCCAAAGATTTCAACCAAAGTTGAGCTTTGAGCTTAAGTAGATGAGGTTAAAATGACTGCATACCGAGTTGTTGGTTAAAAAATCGAAAGACGGTCCTTTTGAAATTTGGACATAGCTCGAAAACGGTCCATACGATTGTATAAAATATTAACTTCTTAGGTAATATGGTCATTTATAACTTAATGGCAGTTTTTCTCTGTATTATCGTACAGTGGATTTTTGGAAAAATATTTCTTTCTTTAATTTACCTGAAGACGGCGACAAATTTGTTGACCAAAATGCAAAACTTAGAATAAAATTGATGTTTTAAAAATTACTTAGTTTTATATTCGAATCACCGAAAATGCTTATTTTAAAAACTAGTCTTATCTCGAAAACCCCATTTTCAATTTCAATAAGACTTTAAAGACCATTTTATGCTTACAAAAATAACTTGTAATCGGTTTTCAGCTAAATTTTTAAGCAATAGTATTTTTCAAACTAAGCACTGCAATATTTGGTACTATATTGTCTGCCAAATTTTACAAAAACCTTTGTAACGATTTTGATCAGAATATTGTATCAAAGATAATATCAGTATTCTAAATAAGATCCCCTACTTCGTTTTTGTCAACAAATTCTAATAAATAATAATTTTTGTAATTATTTCTCAAAAATTACTACCCAAAAGCCGATCTGTGTTTATAATTTTTTTTTTAACTCATTAAAAATTCAATATGCTATGAAAAAAGCATATTGCTTGAAAAAAAAAAACTCATTAAGAATTCCTTTTCCTTAGCAAATGTTACCCAGTTCTTCTTTTTTCCAATATGCACCTTAAAATAATTCCAACCACTTGGAGTTTACACAATCAGAAGATCTCACTTCATTTACAGCCCCATATATGACTATCGGGATACCCATTCAGCTTATAAATTCAAAATCAAATCTCTGAATTCCTACATAAGGCGTTTTTTTTTTTTAGTTCAGAGCACAACCTGAACTGTTATACAAAAAGTTTGTGCTTCTTTTTTAGCTCGGATACATCAGAGCTCGAAATTGTGTTTCTTTTTTTGTTCAGAGCATGGTCAGAGCGCGCTCTATGAGCTCAGCATTAATTGACTGAGCAGGCTGAGTAAAATGCTAATTACACATATCCATTCACACTTCCAGTCATATTTGAGAGAAAAAAAAAAACAGGAAAAACAGAAAATCATCAGAACGATCTGAGCACGTTCGGTTCAGAGCGGGCTCATATAGCTCGAGCTCAGTTCAGTGCTCAGCTCTGAACTAAAAAAGAAAAATGCCTATAATGTGATGTAATTGAGACTCTAACCTGCGCCACTTATCTGTTCCTGCTCCAGTCAGAAATAGGCACATCTCCTAACTGGTCAGAAAACAGAAACTTATAGTACCTATACACTTATATCAATTAACCATAAAATCTTGTTAAGTATTAAGGCTTATTTTTTTTTTTTTCTTATAATTTTACTCGCGCTCAAGGGGTTATGAATACCCTTATAATGCGGGGTAGTATAGTAGATGCTAAGATCTCTCTAACCAGAATTTGCGACAAATGCCTGTTCAAATTATAAGAACTCGTATTCTTATTTGATATAAATGCAGTCGAACTTGGTTAATTGGAATCTAATGGGCCATTTATTACCCAGTTTCTCACTTAACCAGGTGGAGCAAGTAAATATTTGTTTCACGTAAAAGGTCCTTCAAAATGAAACGTGTTTGGGGAAGCATGCAAAAAATTGAAGCGAAAAACAAGATTTTTGTTGTTTGTGACTCTCACTTACATAGGTTAAAATAAATAAATTTGCAAGTTTGGCCCAATTACAGAGGTTAATTTATAAAATACAAGTTTCTTTTATAGAGGTGGAAAAAGTTTCACTTACAAAGTTGTTTTTGAGATAAATGATGGTGCGCCAGAATTGGGCCCACTAATAGAGGTACTCCACTTAGCCAGGTCCCACTTAGACATGTTCGACTACTGCCTTATCAGATGCATAAGTCAAAATAGATTTTATATAACACTAACAGATTTTTACCTACCTTATAAAATAATAAAACAACTAACCAAACTTCCGATCAACGAGAAAGTTTCATTCGATCCAGTCGTGCACTTTATTTTTTCCACACAGGTTCCGGAAGTTTGCAATGCTCCTTAAGAACACCAACTAAAGTTCGTAGATTATTCTTTATCAGATGTGTCAGAAGTGCGCTACATATTTTCAGATTACCTATATAAAAGGTGATGAAAAGGTGTTCCTTTTATCGTCTTTGCAGAATAGTAGGCTGGCTTGCATTATGACAGATGACAGAAGATAAAGAAACGAGTTATTGAGCTATGCTTAGCGTTGGCGTCCATGCCAAACTCGTAAGAAAATTGTGCAGAATGACGATGGAGAGAGCTCGCTGCTCGGCATGTGACTTTTTCAACATCGTATATCCATTTTTCTACAGGTCTGTGCAATTACTTACAAATATGGATGACACTGACATCATTGGCCAAAATCAGCAAGCTGTCAATAATACGATTCCAAATATTGGGTAAGCCGCGTCAAAAAAAAAAAAAAATGGGCTTAGTCGTGTCTTGTGAATGAAAGCCTTCGAGGAAGGAATGGATAGCCAACATCGACAATACAAATTAAACCTGAAAATCGAAAACTTTGATGTGCTTATGGACTTTACGTACCTCGGCTTTGAATAAACTCTGAAAAAAACAGTAAATAAGAAATCAAACGAGAAAGTATTTTGTTTACCTTTTTCGTTGGTATTAGAAACAGTGTTACCATAAAAATATTTGGACAGATCTGCAATTATTACAAAAAAAAAAATGTCTACGCAAAAATCTTACTTCCCGAAATTATTTTAAAGACTCAAATACGAAAATCATAACATACAGCGAAAGTAAGTGTGCAAAAAATGTTGGAATTATTTTTTAAAAAGAACAAAATTTATTAGGTTCATATTACGAAAGCGGACAGAATCTGAAACGCAGATTTCTGGTTGTTAAAAGTCTGCAGCTACTTTGAAAATCTGCATTTATGGCAACACTGATTAGAAGGTATACATTTGCGTTGAAGAAAATGGATTCAATAGGGAATTCCACGAGCTTGTTTAGCTTGTGGAATTCGATATCGACTTTGTCCGAAAAGTGAGAATCAGTGCTTTGACTCTTTACCTAGGTTAAAAAGTCAACGAAGTAGAAAAACGGTCTATCCTTAGCTACCACTCAAAAAAGAGACCTCAATCTATGTACTTGTAGCTCGTAATGGGTCTAGCTGGCCACAGACCTCGCTTGGTGCGAAAAGGCGGGTTGGTTCTACCACCATACAAAAGTAAATTTGGAAAACCTAATGTTAAAGAAGTCATTGAAATTCCAGTCGTGACCTAACCTTAATTCGATGCAGCTGAATGTAAAGTTGTTTCCTTAGATAATCGCTGCCTATCACATGACTTAACTTTCATTCCTCTCAACAAGTCTAAGCCCTGAACCTCTTTTAGGACAATTTTCTGATGATATTCACTTCGAAAATGCTTCCTTTTTATCAGGACACCAGAAAACCCAATAGAAGTTGTCGGAGCCTGCCAATAAACGATAAGCATTGTTAATCCTTTTCGCTGCATTCAAAGAAATGGACTGTTCGGTTTAAGCCGCCGCCCACCATCAATCAAACTGCCTGCGACAGAATTAACTTCCTGCTAAATCTGCATTGCACTATAGCTTCAACATAAGCGTGATGTAGACGAATGTGCATTTTTAACCAGTTTTTGCAACACATAGCACACTTGAGTATAATGTCAAAGTCTCCCAAAGACTAATTAAGTAAATAAGCCCTTCAACTGCACCAAACAAAAAAGACCTACCATATGCTTAATTAAATTGCAATAATGGATTTGGCCTCACAGGACCTCGCAGTGTGCAAATCCTTTTAGCTTTGATAATTACAAAGAAAAATGCTTACTCAACATTAAACGGAAATGATAAAGAAGTGCTTATCCTGCTTTCTCAAAATGGCCACTTTTGCCATTACAAACATACACTTTTATGAAATCCCGTACACTTATTTAGCGAACTTAAAGAAATTCCCGGTCTACGTAAAAGCCAGCCACTTACTGCAAAGGAGCATAGGAGAGAGTGTGTGCTTTCCAAACGAGCATAGCTATGCTGCGGCTATTTTCATTTTTTTTTTTTTCTTGGTGCCACTTGCTCAAAGTGGAGTGCAACAGAAATATGAAAGTATTAAAAAGCATACATGCAAAGGGGCATTTAAATTCCACCTTTTAATGGCCGCCTGCCATGGAATATGTGCGAAAATGCAGATATAATCTCTCAAAAGAATTACCCCTCGGACAGGACCTCCATCACGACAGGTGCCGCACACTGTTAAAATGTGTGAAATTGTGCATTCAACTAATGGAACGTGAAAATAATCAGGTCGCTTTCTCAAATCGTAAATGTCCATCTAGCTCACACACACTCACACACAGATTTGAAGTGCCATTGAACACATCTGTGCAATGCCATCAATTTTGTCGCCTGCTATCTTTCTCTCTGGCTATCACATCGTCTGTCCTTGACAGAGGAAGTTGGGGGGCAGAGGCCAAATGACGTTGGATCCCAACCAAAAAACCAACACAGGAGACGGCTTATTTTATGGTCATTCCCCAAAGGACGATTGCTGAAAAATTCTTCTCTATTCTATTTTTTGACGATCAGTTTTCATATACTGACAGATAATAACCGACTTTGACATGTGTGTGTTGTCCGGTTGGGCTCTGCAGAACCTCAAAGATGGGCATGGAAAATTTAATTTAATTTCAAAGGACATTTGAGGGGATTGGTTTTCCTTTGAATAATCCCATGATTTTCGTTGTTCAATTTAGGACAGCGGGCGAAAAAAATAAAACAACATTTGTCAATAAAAATCGATTTCAGGGTGGATTTGTGTTAGTTAGGGTGCTTTTGTATTTGTAAGGAATTATTTTTCTGCGAGAGACAAATGTATTTGGAAGCCGATAGTAGTGCCGTAGATGTACTGAAACCAATAAGTAATCTCTTATTAGATTATTTCGGATGATGTGGGTGAGGTAAATGCGTATTCGGAGGATCAAAGGGAAATGTAGCCCAAGAAGATGAGGTGTGTCTTGATGCGGAAGCTATATATTTGAACTCTGAATGCCATCTATGCAGAGCTAATCAGTTAATGTACACACACCAAATCAATAGTTGGGTGAAGCTTGAACTAGGGTCCTGTATGTATATGTCACACCCACTATTGACTGCTGGAAGCGCCTACTCCACCTGGCCTCCATAATTCGACCACTCCACCCCATTCAATATTCCACAGGGCTGGGCAAGAATGTGACTTCGGTCTTCTGCTTAAAGTTGTACCTTTTCGACCTTTTATTCTAAAAATAGAAAGGCATCCTATCCTCGAAAATAGTCATATACAATACGTCAATACACTTCAAATGATTGTTTTGCCGTCGCAAAATGTATTTTCGATTGAACTGTACCCTCAATTTACTCAGTGACAGCTGCTCTAATTTTGGTGGGGGCAAACACCCCCATTTATTCGGCTTATTACAAGCTATAACATTGCTTAACTAACTTAAAACTAAGACTTACGAACTAAGATTTGTAAGGGAAAGATTGGAGAGGAGATCGAGTTTAAGGCAGGCAGTGCTGCGGTTGAAATCAAAAAGAGGAAGCTTTGAGTTAACCTTCCGCAGCATACGGGTGATTGGTTCGTTGGAGCCATAAGAGGTGCGGTGAGTCGGTATATAGAAAAGAGGAGGGCATCGCAAATTACGAGGGTTAGTGTTGAAGAAAATTGACTTGTAAATAGACGCGAGGTCGACAGAACCTGAGAGAAGTCGATGAATGAAAAGAATATCTGCTACGTCCCTGCGTTGTTCAAGGGTATTTAAGTTAATGAGTTTGAGGCGGTCTTGGTAGGGGGGTAAGACGATAGGGTCATTCCAGGGTAAGCCTCGAAGAGCAAATCGAAGAAAACGACGTTGAATGTTTTCGATTCTGGATACGTGAACTCGCTGAAATGGCGACCACACTTGACTGGCGTATTCGAGAAGGGGGCGAACAAAGGTAACGTAGAGGGATCTAGTCACGTAAGGGTTGGAGAACTCTTTGGACCATCGTTTGACAAAACCAAGTGATGAATTGGCTTTAAGAATTATCTCATCAATATGCGAACGAAAATTTAACTCCCTATTATACAAAATACCTAGGTCGCGAAGAGATTGTACGAGGGGTATAGGGTGACCAATAAGATAATATATTCGGGGTAGGGTCTGGATGCACTTACGCGATAAGGTAATAGATTGGCATTTCGCGATGTTAAGCTCTAAGCAATTTTTGTGGCACCAGATCGAAAAGTTATCGAGGTCTTGTTGAAGGAGACTAGAGTCTAGGGGTGAAAGAATGGTCTTGAAAAATTTGGTATCGTCGGCGTAGAGGGACAGGGAGGAGTGTTTGATGACCCTCTCAAGATCGTTTATAGTGAGGATGAAGAGAAGCGGACCTAGATGGCTACCTTGAGGGACGCCTGAGGTTGCTAAAAAGGGAACCGAGAGGACAGATCTGAAACGAACACTATAGGAACGGTTTTCGAGGTAAGAGGATATCCATTTTAGTAATATGGGTTCAAAGCCTAGGGCAGACAATTTGAAAATAATTAATTGATGAGATATCTTATCAAACGCCTTACTGAAGTCGGTTGCAATTACATCTACTTCGTTGCCATTCTCTAAAGCAGAGAGGGCAAAGGAGACGAACTCAACTAGGTTTGTAGTAGTTGATCTGCCTTTAAGGAAACCATGTTGGCAAGGGGAGATAATGGACTTACAACGAAAGCTTAAGGTTTCGTATAAAATACTTTCGAAGAGTTTGGGTATATGAGAAAGTTTAGCAATGGGACGATAGTTGGACACTTCGTTCTTTGACCCCTTTTTATGTATCGGGGTTATAAAAGAGGTCTTCCAAACCTGGGGAAATTCTCCTAGTGAAAGCGATAGACGAAAAAGATTAGAAAGGGGAAGGCAAAGGTTGGAAGAACATCTTTTAAGGAATATGGCAGGGACACCGTCTGGGCCGGGTATGAATTCGTCATTGAGATTCTGTAACTTATTTTCTATAACAGTAGGATCAAAATTTTGAGAGATAATGGGGCCAAAGGAGAAGTTTAGTAAGTAGTTGAAGTAAGAGGGGTCGGGTACGAATGAGTTATCAGCAAAAGATTGTTTAAAATAGGTGGCAAAAAGGTTGGCAATGGTGAGTGGATCTGTTGATGATTTGTTTTCAAAAGATAGGGAGGTAGGGTAACCGTCGGATTTTCTTTTATAGTTGACAAATTGGAAAAAAGACCTAGGGTCCTTTATTAAATTGACTTCCGCATTAACTAGGTAGCGCTGATATAGAGAGTTATAAAGTTGGGTAAACTGAAGAAAAGTACCAATATAGTTGGAATAGTCGGAAATAGAGTTGGTTTGAAGGAAGACAGCCCATAACTTATTTCTTTTGTTCCGTAGGGAACGAAGTCTGCGATTGTACCAAGGAGGGGATGTAGATGAAGTTTTGTGGCGAGAAGAAGGGACGTATAGAGAAATAGAATTAAAAATTTCTCTATAAAAAATGGCGATCGCGTCTTTTAAAGATAGATTGCTGAACTCAAAGGAAGACTTTGCAAGATATGCGTTGATTTTGCGGAAGTTTGCTTTATGAAAGTCGTAAGAAGTGAGATCAACAGAAGGAGTGGATTGAAGTGGAGAGTTGTGGAAAAATGAAAGAAGAAGCGGGGGGTGGAAATTGTCAATAGTGGATAGAGATAGGGGACAAAGCGAGACAGAGGAATTAATAGGATCTGTTGAAAAAATAAGATCAAGTTGCCTATCCATGTAATTTGCAACTCCGCTGACTTGACAAAGACTTGAATCAGTTAGCCGATCTACGAAAAGGCATTCCTTTGTTGAATTGGCATTTGAAGCTGTGAAGAAAGATTCATCATCCGATGGAATCCAACGCAGCTGAGGCAGGTTAAAGTCGCCAAAAATTAGGAAATCGTCAAGGGAGACTGATGAGTCGATTATTTGATCGATCGCATCAATGGCAAGTTGGTAGGATTCGATAGGTTGGGCTGGAGGAATATAAAAGCACATAATGTACAGGGACCTCAGGGGGAGTGTAATCTTTATTGAAACAAAGTTAAGTTTGGAAGAGGAGGAAGTAGCAAGAAGAGATGATTCAAGGCTATTGTGAACGGCAATTAGAACGCCTCGACAGGGAGAGTCATCTGTATGGCGGGTAAGATCGTCATCACGAAAGACATTGAAAGTAGGGGGGAATAACTCTTGGTTTTTTATATTGGGTGATAGGTTGGTTTCAGTTAAGGCATAAATATCAAATGGGAGAGCATGAGATTGGCGTAGTACATCATTGGTTTTAGTGCGCAGGCCTCTTACATTTTGGTAGTAAAAGGTAAGAGGAATATTACTAGAGGAAGATGGATTCAGTGCAGGCAGTGGTGGAAAGTTAGGGACGAAAAAATTTGTTGTGGTCAATGCGGCTTCGTTGGAGGTGAGAGATTCTTTTAGAGTGTACGAAGTTGCTAAAAGCGGCGAGATCTTCCTCTACTTTTTGAGGAGGAATATTGAAAGACTCGTGGAACTTGATGTAAATATTCCTTAGACTGGGAAGGTCGGTAGGGAGACCTTCTTGTTGGATTGAGACCATGACGCTAGTTTTGGTGTTGCCCTCATAGCAAACTGAGTCCGATTTGTCGTGTAGATATGCAAGAAAAAGACGTGTGTTTTCGTAAATCTTTTTTTCTCTAAGCCTAGAGAGCGCATATCGACATTCAGTGGTGTCGGAAGTTTGCTGGGTTATTTTGACATGGGGTGGTAAAAGAGGATCAATAAAGGAGGGAGTCGTTGAGGGATTTATGAAATGAGAACTAATGAAATTAGGGTACTTTGCACCTGTTGTTAGGTCAAAGTTCGGGAAGGAATTACTAGTAGATGGTTGAGAGGTGGTAGAGTTGGATGCTGGGGTTAGATTTAATGAAAAGCATTTACGCTTCGGTACATTTGAAGAAGAAGATGGAGGGTTATTGGGGATATGGGTAGGAGGGGCAAAATTGGGGAAAAGGTTAGTTTTAAGGCTCCAATTCGAATCAGGATTGGGACAGGATTTTAGGTCTGATTTAGGACGAGTTTTGGCAACAGGTTTAGGTTCCTTATTGCTAGTCTTATTTGTATTTTTGCTGGGTTTAGGTTCCTTATTGCTAGTCTTAATTGTATTTTTACTGGGTCTAGGTTTAGGTTCCTTATTGCTAATATTGCTTGAAACAGGTTTAGGTTTACTGGTGTCGGAGGGCTTGTCAATCCATTTGCATATGCGCATCTTACCGAGGTTGAGATTCGCACCGTCGGAACTAAGGAATAACCATTCATACTTAGACGGGAGGTTGAATTTAAAGTTGCGGTTGCTTTTATGGTGAGATGGCAGGAACAATTCGCATTGGCTGATAGTAATGCCGAATCTATCCGAGAAAAACTTCTTAATCCAAGGAGTATCAGCATAATGGGGAGCGCCTTTGATGAAAAGGGTGGTGCGGTTTTCTGACTCAAGTTTACCGAGTCTAATTTTCCATTCGGAACGTGTCCAAGTAGTACCAAACTGTTTGATTAGACTACGTGGGGATACGGCGGGGGGAGCGGACATTGGAACGGGTTCCTTTTCTTGCATTATAGGAGCTGCGGTTGATTTATTAGCTTGATCAGGTAACAGGAGACGTGTAGGTGGTGGAGAGGTTGGGTTTACCTCGGTGTCCAGTAATTCAGCTAAGAGTGAAGTGTTGTATTGAGCGTTAGGACGATGCTGAGTAGTTTGAGTTGATAAATCCTCAATTTTTCTGCATATCATACCGATGTTATTATCGATATCGCAGATGTTCGAGCGGGTCGCTGTTAGTTCATCACCGACATCGTTGATCTTATCCAAAATAACATCGAACATAGGGTCCGGCTGGTTGAGAGAGGGTCGGTTATTAGATGAAGATTGCATGCAGATATCTAAGTCCTCACGTATGGACTTGATAGATTCTTTGGTTTGCAAGTGATAGGAAGTTTGGGTGGAATTGTTTGCTCTGAGTTCCCGTAATATTGAATTTGTGCACATAGGATCGTCCTTCCTGGACCCAGCGTTGTTCGACTCAATTAGACCTGCCAATTGATTTTCTATATTGGCGAGTCTAGAATTAAGTTTATTAGATGAGGTCTGGACCGAATTGCCAATGTCATCAACACATCTAAAGCTGCACTCAATATGGGATAATTTATCCGTAATCTTTTTAATTATGTTTTGTTGGGACGCGTCATTAGAGTCACTGAGGCACTTTATCGCGAGGAGTACGTGTGACAGCGATATGTTTTTGCATTCATCACAAAAGAAGAGGAGATTGTCAGGAAACTCTTTGATAAAGACAGTGTTTCGTTTATTGAGTCCGACACAAAAGGCATGGAAAGTTTTCCCACAGATGCCATTACAAGTAACCCAGTCCGCATTACTATCACTGATTACACAATTGATAATTCCACAGGGCATGTTGAAAGAAGTAAGGGGAAGGTCACGATTCAACAAACGTAGGCACAAACGGTCACAAAGGTCTCGTAGTTAATTAGAATGTGGGTCGGTTCGCGAAAAAAAAAAAAAAAAAGCGAGTCAGCGGAAGAACGTGCACAATAAGCGAGCACAAAAATGAGTCAATATTATAAGGCGTCGGGAAATTAATTGAATATCGTTGACAGAGAATGGCCTCGTAATTAATTAGAATGTGGGTCGGTTCGCGAAAAAAAAAAAAAAATAGGTCTGTTCCTTTACCAATTCTTACGAATTTTTACTCAGTGTCGTTCCTTAACTTGAAAGAGCGAGAGCAGTATATTACCCCTCCACTGAGAATCTATGGATTGGTCCCTTTCGACAAAGATTCAGATATGAAAGAGCTTGTCAATTCAGCCGTTAAAACTTGACATAAAACTGAAGGTCCCTTCCATTCATCTCAAAAAAAAAAAAACTCGTCCAAAGCGAATGGTTCTGAGAAGCTACGCCTAGGGTAGGTACCTATACATGTACCTGTTGGTCCAATTACATAATTTATTTATTTGAAGCAGCTCCCAAGCATGAAAAAGTTGGTTACTCCATTTATGTTGGTTTTTAAAATTAGACCTCCTTAAAAAGTTTTTTTTTTTATAAGGAACGCATGGCTTATTCCCGGAGATTTTTGGTACCAATTCCTCAGTCGGAATAGAGACCATTATATTTTGGAATGCCAGCCCTTCCGACAAAGTCGACAAATGTTGGCCAACATGTCCGTGTCCGGTCTATAACTGAATGTATAAATGTTCTCAAGGAGGTTGCATAATACATAAGTCCTTACTGAGTGTGTTTACTTTTGCATAAAGTACTCAAATTTTGGATTCCAAATCTAAGGATGAATATTTGCATTTCAATATGAACCAAGCATGCACATTACATCTTCCACTCATACCTAAATTAATTTTGTGCAGTTATCCCCTTATGAGGTCATCGGCATACGGGTGCGTTGTAAAATCAAAATCTTGTAAACACCAGCTGGGATGAAGGTAAATGTCATTATGGGTGTTATGTTATAATTTGCCAGTTAAATACCTTTAGCTAGTAAGGTTGTTGACAAAGTACACCAAGCCGACAATGATGTAGACATTGTCTAAGACTGTAAGTCAAAATTTGTGTTTCTAATTTTATTCGGCAGGAGAACAAATAAAAGTTCCTTAACCCTGCACAAGCATATGGAAATGAATTAATTTGCATTGTTGTTTGTTGATTTTCTTGTTGCCTATGGTATTTTATTGGAAGGGCAAAAACAGTACCAAATATGTATGTATTGCAATGTTTAGTTTGAAAAATATTATTGCTTAACTATTTAACTGAAAACTGAGTATGTATGAGTTGTTCGGAATATCAGCATAATTGGGGTTTTCGAGATGTGAGCAGTTTTAAGAATCAAGGTTTTCGGTGAATCGAATTGAAAATGAAGGACACAATAATTTTAAAAACACCAATTTTGCTCTATGTACACATTTTGGTCAAAATCGTTTTTTTTTAAATGCCTTTTTTTTAATGTATTGTACGATAATATAGAGAAAAACAGAGTCTGCTATTAAGTTAGAAATGGCCATATTACCTTAGGAATGAATTTATGAACGTATGGAATGTTTTCGAGATATTTCCGAAAATAAAAAGGACCATTATTCGATATAATAGCAAAAATAAAGTGCACGACTGGGTCGAACAAAACTTTCTCGTTCGTCAAAAGTTTTGTTGGTTGTTGTGATTTTATTATTATTGAGGTTTACAAATACATATGAACAGATATCGGCTTTTGGGTAGTCATTTTTGAGAAATAATTAAAAAAACAGATTTATTCGAATTTTCTGAGAAAAACTAAGTACGGGATCTTATTTAGAATACTGAAAATATCTTTAATATATTGTATTTTGATCAAAATCAAAATTAGAGCGGTTTTTGAAAAATTTGGCAGACAAAACAGTACCAGATATTGCAAAGTTTAGTTTGAAAAATACGCAACAATTTTAAGAGCATCAGTATTTCTCTGAGTTTGTATTTTGGTCAAAATCGTTATTGCCGTTTTCTGGTAAGCTAAGAAAAACTAAATTAAAAAAAAACACTGTTTTCAAAAATCGATTTTATGACAATACCGATAAAAACTGAGTTTGCCATTAAGGTGGAAATAAGGTTATATCTTAGAAATTAATTTTTGTTACAATCGTATGCACCGTTTTCGAGATATGTCTGTTGGAGCACTTCATCAATATTACCTACAAAGAAAACATCATTATCATCTAAAACATCTTGAATTGTATAAATCCATTATTTTGAACCATTGAATTGTACGAAACTTTTAAATTTAGCGCTCAACTGCATTGCAAACGCCATATTTAATTATATAGACAGTCGTTAAGTTTATACCAATTAATCACTATATATAGATAAAATAAAGCTTGTTTTGTTTTATACGCTTCAACTAATCAGTCCAGTCGTCTTTTGGTTTCGCTGCTGCATCTTGTTTTCCGCTCAGTCGTTTATACCGTGCTATTTACCTCGTTGTCTCGAAAACCGTAAAAAGGCCTTGAACCTACAAGTCCCTTCCTTGGTTTGGATTTTCCTACGACAACAAGTAAATTTCTTCACCAAACGGTCAGAAAATTGCTGGTCGTTCAATGTCCAAATTTCAAAAGCACCTTTACTCGAATTCTTAGTCAAAAACTGGGTATGTAGTCATGGTAACCTCACCTACTTAAGCTTAAATATCAATTTTGGTTGAACAGTTTGTATGGGAAGAACCATTAATATTGAGGTTTCCTTGCAAAATAAAAAAACCGCCCCGAGCCCTAAGCCCACAAACTCACAATCCGAAGTTTGAACAGACAGACAGACAGACGGACAGACCAGACAGAATTTTGCGACCCACATTTTTGAGTTGGTCTATCATCGTAATGTCAGAACTGATAAACATCTCGAGTTCGAAATTTTATACGAATACAAAATCGAGAAAGTTATTAATAAAGAGATCCTAGTGGGCTGCTTTTCATTTTACGATTGTGAATACGGCACTGTTCTGCCGACTATACAAATTTCAATTGCGGGATTGCTGTATTCGGATCATCTGTCACCTTAAAAAATTAAAATGTAACTAAAAAATAATTTAGGGAAATTTACTGGACAGCCCTAAGTAAAAAAATAAACACATCGCCACCCGTGAACGAAAAATGCCCTCAGCACACAACTCTGCACTGACCATGACCACTGACTGCCTTTCCTTTCTTAAACAAAAGACAAGAAAACCGGCCAAGTGCGAGTGTCACTCGCGCACCAAGGTTCCGCACATTTTAAGAGTTGGTAATTGCGAAGTTTTTTTTGCAGATTATGTAAACTACATGAATAATTAATGTAAGGGCAAGAGAAGAGAACGCGCTCTAGAAATAAACAGCTGTGCGAATGAATTTTTTTTATTTTGTTCATCAAATGGTCTGGGTTCGGATTCGGACAGACTAACAAAAGCGAAACTAATAAGATTCCGTTTTTTTCCTTAGGGTACGGATAACATGCGCTAAAATACCACTTAAATAAGAAAGTTTTTTTTCTAGAAAAATTGCGGCTAAATTAAAATTACAAAAAAAAAAAAAAAAACTGCACTAGGTACACTGCACTTAAAAAAAGAAAGTTTGTAGTAATAATAGATATCTTTTGCTTTCCGATAATTAAAGCAGGCCACCTATCACTATGCTCAGATTCAATACCTTTGCCAACTGGAAGAGGCAAACATCTTTCAAATACAGCATCACGGTAGGTAATAAAATTACTTTACATAGCAATAAAAAATACATCACTATCGCAATACATATTCTATCAGAAAGGATGTACTGAAAGCAAAAATATATCCCCATCAATTTCCAACTAATGGTTTTTGGCAAAGCAGAAAAATATGCGAAGATGTTTTTTTTTTTTTTTTTTTGTCAGCATACCTAAAATTAGAGTACTTTGAGAAAATAAATTTGCCCGGAGGAAAATTGAAGCAGGATATGAGATGGAGCTGAACGAAGAAATTCCTAAAATATGAAAATGAAGTGAATTACTTAAGGCGTCCTCTCTCAGTAGGTATACCCGTATACCTAATATATCTTCCCCTTGGAGAGGGAAATAAAATTATTTGAATTGAGTGCTAATAAATCACAGTTAGGATAAAATAATGCAGATAAAGGTAGAAGTGGCTATCGGGTTCGGGATGTGTTTCCAATATTAAAAGGCACATCGACTTTGGTTGGTCGTAATTTCTGAATATGGAGGTGGAGTTTTAGGTTCGGTAGTGAAATTGAGAACAACTGTCATAGTTTCGTTAGTGGGTAGTTCAAACATAAATGATATTTTACCCCGTATGAAAAGTTAACCCATACTGAAAATAAATAACTGTTGGGGGAGGCTGCTATTAAATCCCAGGGCAAGAGAAAGTAGTCTTTTGTATACAACATTTTCATATGGAATATTGGGAAGTGCAGAGTTGGTTACGCATTTCGATTGGAGGCTCTCTGACTATTTTCAAAATAAATAAGGCGCAACAGATCTGTAAGGACTGTATAAGACTAGTTTCTTACAACCATTCGGTTTGTGTGCGATTTTCATTTTTGAATCGCATGGAAGAGATCTACAATTTTATGCCGGGTCCAAGCGGCTATAATTGAGAAGCTCTAACATGACAGATTTACTCTCGGATGTTTGTTGGACGTTGGCGAGAGGTGGCGCAGTGAAAAAAAGTCAGATATATATGTATACATAATTTGTGTTTTTTCGGAAATCGAACCTGAGATCCCTCGCTTAGTAGCCCAATACACTAATGACTATTTGAGTTGGGAAAATTTGCCGAGTCACATCCTAAATCGACTGGTTTTAGTGTAATTTGTAATTTGGTGAAATACAAAATTTCATTCACACAAAAATCTATTTATTTCTTGATTGTGTCGTTTATGTATGTGTCGATGACTGTTTTGCCGAAAAGTTACTTTTCTACAAGATATTTACAAAAAACTGCCAATCACGAAGAGTACGCTCTTTTTAACCATTTTTCATTCGTTAATGGTGTGTTCTCTTAATCGATTCCCATTGGAATGGAACTCTCAATGCATACTCAACAGTCAACTTTATTCATACGCATCCACATCCACACACCGACACCACAGACCACATTCCAATTCCATCCAGATTTTAGAATCCACACTAGTTCGGTCATTTTCATTCTCCAATTCTCTATACATTAAACCGGATTCTCTTAATCGTTTTCAATTGGAACTTTTCCTCTGTCATTTCGTTGATTAGACCAGTGTTGTTAGCACTCTCTCTTCATTTATCCCACGAAGCGTGGTAATTTTTCCCTTTTTTCCCTTTTCACTGCACTCAAAATCCCTTTTAAATCCCACGACACTTTTTCGCCTCAAAATCCAGTTTTTAGAAGTAAAATTTGTTATACAAGGAAAGAAAATCACGGTTAATTAACTTTTAGTATAAAAATCACAGTTTGTAACATTATTACGATTATTTCTTTGGTACTAGAAAATTTTGATAAGAGACAATTTATATAAGCAGTTTTTGATGCACGTTGAGTGTGTTAATAATCATCGTGAAATGTAAGAGTTTTCATGAAATTTCAGTAAAAATTTATATTTTTAAGGTTTTTTGTCAGATTCCTCAAAATCCCACGATTTGGTGCATTATCCCTTTATCCCACGAAAGGCTTTTCGGACATCGAAATTCCCACGAAAAGGGATAAATCCCACGATATAACAACACTGGATTAGACCGTGTGGCGTGTGCTCTACTCTTAAGCTGAGATTACACGTGTCATTTTTCGTGGCAAACTTTGACATCAGGTCATAAAATTTCGGCCATTCGGTGGTCACTCCTGTGTCTTTCGTGAGAGACAGACAGGCGACACGTGTAGTGACAAGTTTAAGACAAGTATTTACGTCATAATGAAATCGGCATGTCACAATTTGCCACATTCATGTCATGCAGTTATAAAATCTGCAAAAAAAACTTCACAATTTCCCACCCATGGTACGGTGTGCGAGTTACACTCGTTTGTATTTATTTATATTAAGTAACAGAGTCATACGCGTCTAATATGGGTGATGTTTGTTTGCTTCCTTTAAAAATATCATTTCATTACCCATAATTATTTTATTTATGCAACCGAAAAAGTTGGAACAGTGTGAAAACGATTTTTTTTTTTCGTTTAGGCGAAAAATCTGTCAGAAAAAAAGGGCCGGTCTGTTCACTGCTGGTTAAAGCCTTGGTTAGGTTATCACCGATTTAGGTTAACCCATGATTATAAATCAGTGATAACCAATGAGTGACTGTTGACCGTTTTTTCACTTCGGTCACCAAACCATAGCTTTGCAGCAAATCATTCCATTTTTCCATATTATTTGTCATTTTGTGATTGACCGAAACTATGGTTATATTTTTTTTGTTTTTCGGGTCCGTATGTTTTTGATAAGTAATTTATTTGGGTAGGTATTTTATTAATGTATTAATTTTTAGTAAACTTAATAAACACAAAAATGAACGTCATAACAAAATTATACAGGATTTTTTTAAGAACTAAAGAATGAAACCTTGTCAATGATTTTTTAAAAACAAAACCGAAATAAAACCAAAACCAATAAAATTTATTACAAATTAACTGGCCCCATTTTATTTTATTCAACGACAATCGCAATTTTTTCGTTCTCTCAATATTTTTCCTTACGCGTGTGCTTTATCTCAATTTATGAGAACTGTCATCGGCCAAAAAATGTTGAAAATAATCAGACTTCATCTTTTGCATCCATTAGTTTGGCGTGTTGTGTATTCAATATATATGTGTTAGTTGAAAACCTCAACGAAACCGATGTGAACGATTTTATTGGTTCACTCCATCTTGCGTTATATATTCCTTGGTTCTATTATTTGCATTTTTCTTTTTGTTCAAAAGTTTTTGTAACTATATCAACTACGTCAAAACGAAAACCTACGAAGTCCTTAAAAAATCTTGAACAAACGAAATTACAGAAAATCAGTGGGTAAATATCCGTAACCGCTCAAAATCAGCTGGTTATCGATTTCACTGGTTAACTAACCAAACTACTGATTCTCTGGTTAATATTTTGCTGAACAAACACATTCGATGGTTACCAGCTGGAATACTTACTTACTTAGGTGGCGCTACAGTCCGGGGTGGACCTGGGCCTCAACCAATACGCCTCTCCAGTTAGCGCGATCTTTGGCTAACTGCCTCCAGTTGCGCACTCCAAGTTGGTTGAGGTCCCCTTCCACTTGCGCGCGCCACCTAAGGCGAGGTCTTCCTCTACTGCGTTGTCCCTCCGGGTTAAAATCGAAGACTCTTCGGGCCGGAGCGTTGGTGTCCATTCGCTCTAAATGTCCCAGCCATCTTAGACGACTGATGCTTACTTTTCTGACTAGGTCGATGTCGCTGTACAGCTCGTAGAGTTCGCTGTTAAATCTTCTCCTCCAAAACCCGTCAACGCAAACGGGACCAAAAATCACTCGAAGAATTTTGCGTTCGAAACGACCAAGGAGATCTTCATCCGCCTTTGATAGCGCCCATGCTTCTGCACCATAAAGCAGGACTGGGATGATGAGGGTCTTATACAGAGTTTCCTTAGTATTTCTCGACAAGGCCTTACTTACCAGTTGCCGTCTTAGGCCAAAGAAACAGCGGTTAGCAAGTGTGATTCTTCGTTTGATTTCTGATGTGATGTCGTTATCAGAGTTTATAGCGGAGCCGAGGAATAACCGATGATTAAAGATAACCAACCCAACCTAATCTAAACAATTACAACAAACCAACCCCTGATTGGATTCCATCAGAACAAAAATTTTCTGACAGATGGAACAGTAAAGATATGAAAATTTCATAATGAAATATTTCACAGGAATGATTTGGTATTTCTTTTATGGAATTGACTGAGATGTTGATCAGAAAAAGTTTTACGTACGGAAAAATTAATACCTAAATAATTTTTCTAGAAAAAGATCATTTGCATATTTTTTTTTTTTTTTTTTTTTGATAATCCAACTTTATAATTCATAAGCAACATTTTAAGACCAAGATTGAGTTCAACCATCAAGTTAATGTGTCAAAAAAAAGTAAAAGAACATTTTTATTGTTTGGTTTTACGTATTTCTAAGGTGGCGCAAAAGGGGGCCCGTCCTGAACAACTCAGTCCGTAACAACTCCGGTCAAAACAACTCGGCCATAACGACTCTGGTCAAAACAGCTCGTCGCTAGAACGACTCGGTGCCAAAACAACTCTCGCAGAAACAACTCCAGACACAACGACTCAGGACAGAATCAATACTTATCATAGAACTGCATACACGCATACGCCCCCAACCTCCGCCCCCCAACCCCCACCCGAAGCTTCGCTGACCACCCACAGAAAATATATTATGGATCCCCGCCAGACACAACACTCGCAAGGCCCTAGTTGTTAACAACGATCAGTGTTACATGTACCCACACACACACTATCTTCAAAAAACAATTTGGGTAGCTAATGACAAATACATTTAATGTAATCACGTAATTATTATTGAAAAAAATGAAACATAAATGAAACAATTACAGATTGTGTGCTATACCGCGTAAATACTTAATTATATCGTTGCGATTATATTGCTCAACAGCAGCCTTCAATCTCATTTGACGACTCTCAAATTTCAATTTCTTCCGTGGTCTCTCATCACCAAGAAAAATTTGAGCAATTTTAATTTCAACTTTAGCCTGCTCATCACTTAATAATTTAATAAAATCCCAAACGTTAACGTGACTAGCATTAGCGGCAGCATTAAAATTATGATGCCAACTTTCGACATGATTATTAGTTTTGAACTTATCTAATAACACACTTTCATAATGATTCCAAATATTAACAGCAAAAGACGGACCACGACGTCCGCGAAGACGTAGCTTTACCCCAATCCACGTAGCTTCGTAATATTCAGTCAACCGGACTAGCTCAGTTTTATGCTCAACATAAGACGGCGATTTAAGAAGCTCCTCATATGCATAAACAGCGTCCTCTTCAGGAACAAAAGCCAGAGCATTCAGCATCTTCAAACTCAATTCATAGTTCACATCGTCACCGTAGTTTTGCTGGAAACCACATGCCTTAATATGACGCCAAATGCATTGGCTAAAATAAAAATAGCACCCTTTAATAGTTGTGCGCTGAAAAACTTCGGATGCAGCTTTCATATACGCTGACTCAAAATCACACATAATCAAGTCTGGTGATAATCGTGGCTCCAGGACGCACAGCTGATGTAACATATCTCTATACGTCTTATATGACTTACCAGTCATTAAGACATAAACCAATGGTACATAATGACCGTGAATAAGCCCATGAATGGAATACATCTGATAAAAAATCGTTGGAACAGTGCGGAACGTCCCATCAGAAAACCAGGTATCACAACTGCTCAATAAATCCAAATTAGCATTTGTTGTGAAAATTAAAAACTGATGTTGACGATTTTCATCAGATTCACGAGAATCATACATCAGAAACAAGTCCTTACTTGCCGTTATCGTGTACTCACATATATGATTATCGTATACTTGCATATATGATTATATTCCCTTCATATCAGTATTTTCAACTCTATTTGATAATGAATTAACATAATACAAGTTAAAATATTAATATATAATGCTGTACCTATGCTGCTCGAGCTAAACTATATTTTATTGTCTCTAACTTTTCTCTCCAAACATCACCTAAGGTCCTAGCTAAATTTTGACAAAGAGGGCGATGTGGATAAATGACATAAAAAAATAACTTCCTAATAAATTAATCCCATTTAGCAGAAATTTAAATTTTATTAATTAAGTAACAGGTATGACACAAATGAATTGATAAATAAAACAACCAAAAATTCTACGATAGCCATCTGCAAGGCTCCTTAAAGAAGGATGCTGCTTCACCAGCATCGCCATCTTCTTTTCTCACTCTCCTTTTTTTCTTATTGAATTTCGAGGAATTCTCTGTTATTTCAATGAAATAATCTAGCTCTAAATACTCCTCGTCCATACATTCATTAAAATCAGTAATCTTTTGAAGACAACTAAGAACAGAGCAGAACGATCTGTCAAAATTTAGCATGAGAAGATGTCCCAACCTATTAAAT
This sequence comes from Cheilosia urbana, assembly GCA_946477585.1. NCBI lineage: Eukaryota > Metazoa > Arthropoda > Insecta > Diptera > Syrphidae > Cheilosia > Cheilosia urbana. Next base: position 159,848,378 of record OX297853.1, on the reverse strand, counting down.
TGATTATTTAGCTCGTGCGTCGGCTGCGTACCACTCAGCTAAATGGGTTCACTTAAACTAAACTCAGCAAAATTTTGGAGAGAATTTTGTATGGGAGCGAAAATTTAGTTCGAGCAGCGTACTAAATGCATTTCTAAATTTGTGTATATTCTGTTCCTGGAATTGTATTTCATTTATCGAGTCGTATTTCAGTTTAAACATCGTATTTATATCTGTACAATATCGGAAAAAAATCGGAAAAATATTTACGAAATCGTAGAAAATGGGGGCGAAAAGAGCAAAAATCGGAGCGTCGTATTAACCTTCGAAAATCGTAACATTTACGATAAATACGACCACATAACAACGCTGATTATTATTCACACTAATAGTTGATTTCTGTTTAGTAGTTAACAACTGTCTGGACACTTTCTTATCGGCATGTCATTAAACACAACACCAGAGAAGGACTAATCACAAATCAAGGAGAATCGCCTGGACAGATGGCAGCTTGATTTATAAGTAAAAGTGGCTAAAATTGGTAAAATTTAAAAGCATTTCTCAGACCTGCTTCAGATTTACCAATACAAGTGCGTTTGAGTTTGACAACTAGTGGAGTTTGTTAGGTTAGGTTAGGTAAACGGGTTTTCGTGGTGTACTCCGTGCCTTTTTTTATATAAAACTGATTAGAAAATACGACAAATACGATTTTGAACTAAGAAAATATACGATTCTCAAACAATATCCATAACAACACTGATAATAATACAACAGCGCCCGTACACATGGCGAGTTGTACTTGTAAACTGTGAGGAGTTAGCATTCTGAGTCGTTGTGTCCTGATGTGTTCTGGCTGGAGTCGTTACGGCCCTGAGTTGTTTTGTCCGGAGTCGTTTTGTCCGTAGTCGTTTTGTCAAAAGTCGTTATGTCCGAGTTGTTTTGACCTAGAACCGCGCAAAAGTAATCCTCCTATCAGAAAATGCTATAAATTTTTGCAATTGGCCCCTAATGTCAGTTCTGTTTTGACATTTGTGTAGTAAACACATGCGAAATACACGTTAATAAACAATGTGACGCTACACTGCTCCAGAACGCGGAATATTGGTGACTATTTATTTGAGCAATAATCGGTCGGTGACTTTGGCACAACGTGAATTTCGTCGCAGATTTTCTAGCCGTCGAACGCCTACTGGTGAAACACTGCGACGTTTAGCCGCTCGCCTCTAAGAGACTGGCACAACACGAGATGCTGCCAGGCGTGGCAGACCCCGGAGAAGCCGTTCTGCAGAGAATATTGCTGCTGTAGCCGAAGATGTCATGGAAGCGCATTCGACATTGACCAGACGACGTGCCACGCAAATGGGTATCAGTCGACGGTCTTAACAGCGAATTTTGGTACAAGATTTGAAGATGTTTCAATACAAAGTCCAGACGGTGCATCAGCTGTTAGCTGCTTACCGCCAATCGCGTCTAACATACGCTCAAGCCATCCTTAATCACCACCAAGAGGAAGATGATTTTTCATCAAAAATAATCATGAGTGATGAGGCCCATTTCCATCTTAGCGGGTACGTAAATAAGCAAAATTTACACTTCTGGGGCACTGAAAATCCGCGTGTAACCCACGAAGAGCCATTACACCCGCTCAAAGTCACTGTATAGTGTGCTGTTTTCGTTGGAGGAGTCATGGGATCTTTTTCTTCGAAGACGTCGCGGGCCAAACGGTTACTATGAATAGTGAGCGCTACAGAGCAATGATTAACGAAATCTTTTTGCCGCAACTTGATGAATTGGGATTGGAAAACATGTGGTTCCAACAGGACGGTGCAACGGCACACACTGCACGTGCCACAACCGATATGCTGAAGGATGCATTTCCCGGGCGCCTAATCTCCCGTTTTGGCGATTTGCACTGGCCAGAAAGATCGCCTGATTTGACCGCTTCAGACTTCTTTCTGTGGGGCTTTTTGAAGTCGCGGGTTTATGTCAACAAGCCTCAGACTCTTGCAGCTCTTAAAGACAATATCCGTCAAGAATGTGAGGACCTATCGCCGGAAGTTTTGGCCAAAGTGATGGAAAATGCCATAAAAAGGTCTCAAATGACAATCAACTGTGGCGGCGGCCATTTACATGACATCATATTCTCGACTTGATGTAAAAAAAATTAAAAGACCAAATAAAAATAATCCACAAGAAGAATCAAAGTTTTTCTTTCTTTTTTTTAAATTAAAGCCAAAAAACATCGGAAGGTTTTTTTGCGCCACCTTGTATAACTGGGGCCTTATTGGTGTTGCCCATCACTCAGCCCCAAATAATGGTTGTCCGATATTTTTCATACTAGATAGTTGCTTTCTTCGTGGAGTTCTAACTTCTTACCCACGGTATTCTACAGTGACAGACAAACGCTCTCAGAAGCTATGAGCAACAGAACCAACCTATTTATATTACTCCTCTCTCTTCTTAAGCTTGTAGAAATATACAAGCCCATGCGTAGCCGAATGCCCTGATAGGTAAGGCCTTCTGTATTGGAATGTAATTTATCTTACATTGTAATCCTTAACAAATAAAAATACAAATTAAGCCATGTAAAAATATTAAAAATGTTTCCCCAAAACGTTGGTACATAAATCTAGTGCCTCGATTGAATAATTAGACACCCTTACCATTTCGAATATTTACATCAAGTGTCCTCGCAGCGGTCCTCTTTTGCGCGATAAAAAAACAAAAAAAAACTCTTCTTCCACCAAACAAAAAAATTGTTTCCTTTATCAAACGCTTTTTTTTAATCAATACCATAAGCACGTTGTTATTCTTCTCCCTACATAGAACAATAAAGTTCCTGGGTGTACAATTTGCGAGTATACAACAATCGCCTACTTTGTTCCACCACATTATTGCCAATTATCGAATTCTTTTAGACGAATGTAACCGATGATATCCCACGCAGACTGCCCTGTTACGGAACTGTGGTTGTACTCCAAAAGTTGTAAGGCAAAAAATTAATTATACTTCAACCACCAGACAGGATACTTGAACACAAATTCCTGAAGGATACATTAACAGGTTCAAATACAGGCAGCCATTCAATATCCTGCGAAGCGAAATTTAGGAAACGAAAATTTCCTATCGGCAGCGGTTCTCCGCCTTTCTCCATTCCTTGTGGTTCATCGCCTCAAAGTATCAATAAAACTCATAAACGGAATACTAAAATTGTTCCTCAGACGCAGGCACTGTTCTTATGCCTGCCTTGGAAATTTGAAGACAGAATTACGTTCACGTATTATATTTACTGGAAATTTCCTTGGAATTTAATTATGCAAATTATTTCAATTATAGCGTAGCGTTGGCATTTTCCCATTTTTTTCTTGTTTTTCTTTTTTTTTGTGCCGCGTAATTAGTAAATTCAACCAGGGCAACATTTGTAGCTGAAAACTTTTCAAATTTGTACTGCCTTAGTTAAGTAATTCCGAGGACAATGAAAAAAGTCCTTAGGGAAGTTTTTGTAATATCAATATAGCACAGACAATAAATATACAGATGTCTCATGCCTGTACAAAATTTTGAAGCATATTTTTTCCTTACCAGACAACCTTTTTTATCGCCTTACCAGACAAGGAGCTTTCAAAATAAGCGTTGAGAATAAAGCTCTTTTGTTTCCGTGTGCCTTTCTCTTCGCTCCATTCATTTGTGTAGGCAAAGAGCTTCCCCCTTCCCTTACGCATTGTTCTTGTGAGTTTATGACAAAGCAAGAAGAAAGGAATTATATAATTGCCGAATAATGATCGAGAAAGACAACAAAAATATAATAATACACGAAGTAAGCAGAAGCGGCGTTGCCACTTTGCTGCAACAGCAGTAAATCTACTGCATTTTTCGCAAAAAAATCTGCTGCCACTAAATCCAATCTACTGCACTTTTTTTGTTTGATAAACCTTCTCATGGATCATGAAACCAATTTCTCTCTGTCTATATTTCTATTATTTTCTCGTTTTCTGCTTAACTAACGGGATTTTGAGCTGCAGAGCGAAAGTTTTCGATTGTAAGACATTTAAAAAATAAACTACGAAACAAACTTAACGTGAATGTCAATGAATGTCAGAAACGGTTGCTGGACACCCATAGAGCCCACTCTCCTGGGCTTTAGTATTTCCAAAATGTTAATTTATTTAATGAAACGTTTATAAAAACAATATTAAAGTGATTATCTACTGCGGAAAGATCGAATCTACTGCATATTTTTTAATGATCTACTGCGCTCCTCTTTTTTTTGAAGTGGCAACGCTGAGCAGAAGCACGCTGCCAGATATTGATAAGCAGCAGCAGGCATAATTCGTTTCGAATCACTTGATGCTAGACTCTAGAAGAAATCTTTTTTTTTTTTCATGTTATTTGGTTTCAAGTGATGTGCATTTTTAATAAAAGCGAGTCCTTTTTGCCTTGTGGTTGAGACACAGCAAGAGCAAAGGAATGAAAATAATTATGTAATCTCTATATATACAGGGTATCCGCCGGGAAGGTGTACTACTTTGTTTTGCCGCCATTTTGGTAAACATTAGTTGCAAGTTCATATTTGGCAGTCGTGAAGTAGTAGTAGACCCGTGGCAAATTTATTATGGAAAAATATTCGATAAACTAACGTGTTTTAATCGCTAAAATTTTTATCAAAATCAATCATCGATTAGTTGGATGATGAGAAAGTTACGTGAAATTTTTGGGAGTGCCAAAAAAACGCACTATTTATCGTGTAGTGAATAATTTCAAAGAAAGAGGGTCTGTGGGTGATAGCTGATAGGCCCAAGCATGGACCACAGCGTACCAGAGACAATACTTAGACCCCCAAGCCCCAACTCACAATCCTCTTGCCGCTGGCCCCGTTTTTTTTTTTTTTTTTTTTCAAATTCGCCATTTTGTTTTCCTATCGGCGTTATGTCTATTTAGAATCCGTGTGACATGCAAACACATACAAAAAATATAAAATCAATGCTGCCAACTGCTACCAAGCATGGGGGAATGTGATTGAATTTGGCATCCAATAATTCTTCCTATTTAATATTTATTTTGACTTTTCTATCTCAAAAACTAATTAGAAAGCTAAGTACTATGTACTAGATAGATGGCGCTGTCGCCGATTTCCGAAACAGCTCTACTGATTTCATTTGTTGGTTCCAGTTTGAAAGACGGGATAGTTTTGGAACCTATAGGTGGTACTTTGGAAAACATAACCGGGATAGGAAAACTATTTGTGGCACCTCCCATAGCGTGGAAACGCTATTTCTCAAGTTGTGTAATTAAATTTATTAATGGACACTGTCCAAATAAAGCACTTTGGGAAACGTGACCAATGTGACTTAATGTGAAAGGTGCGGGCAGAGCCGGGTGGGTACAGCTACATATAAAGACTGACGTCCGTACGTACACTCATAACTCGGGATCGTTCTGTTTTTCTGATTTTTGGTTTAAATTCGCATTGCCCCAATTAAGGACATATAATATGCTACTTTCTGTTTGTATGGCATTTTGAAAAAAAAAGAAAAAAAAAAAAATGTCTGGATAAAAAACAGACTTCCAACACAACAAAAATTACGTTATTAAATCACCTACACAATTTGAAATTGAACCGAAGAATTTATAAGAAAAATAAATAGGTTTTTGACCTTCTTAATGGAAAACTTGCGCTTACACGGAATGATCAAAATATTAGTTTTTTACAGGAAATGCAAATTTATATGCTAAACATTGAACCGATAAAAGCGAGAAATAGAGCATTCTGTTTCAAAGGTTATTTTATTAAAATGTACAATTTGACTCGTTATCTCAGGCCGAAGTTGCTTATTAAAAACAACTAGGTAGCATATTATAATGTTCCTACATAATTTTTAATGGAAATCTAAATATTCAACAGGAAATAAATATAGAATAGCAGGATATCTACAATCTGAACTAAAATATCCTAAACCTAAAATACGCACTGCACATCAAAATTCAAACAAAATAACAACCAAACATCTTAACATGGATACGAGTTTGTGCTAAATCAATGATGACGATCACGATAATCACGATCCACCCCTACGCACAAACCGCAAGTTAAAATAAACAAACCAAAAAAAAAAAAAATGTTCTCAACGTTGTGTGAATTGAAGCAAAAGGCAGGAAGAAAGCAATGTACTTTCTGTGTGCGGTTTTTTTATGCGTGGAAAGTAGAAGAGAGAAGAAAAAGAGGCAAAGATACATTTAACTATTGTGCATATATGAAGCTTTTGAAAAAGCTTTTTTTTTAAGTAGATTTCGTTTTCATACATCATCTTTTCCCATATGGATGAGACATCTGTATATTTCTTATCTGTGAATATAGGTAGAGATCCTGTCCCATCGGTGATTGATTTTTGATTGAGGAAAGCTTTTAAAGTACCTATTAAATTTATATAAAATAAAATTAATCCAAGGCGGGCAGTCATTCATACTCAACCCAATGCAATATGACGACCTCTTTTGCGGACCATCCTCCGTATACTAATTTAGAATTTACAAATCATTCCGGTGAAATCTTGAATTCTCAAGGATAATTTTATTGGCTGTTTATTTGACTCATACCCTGATTTTGGGTGGGAAAAAGGGTCGAGATAATGCAAATGAAGATGGTCTCGAAGGACATTGTACAATCGTATTTTTCAAAAAAGAAAACAAAAGGCATGACTCCAATTGAGATTTGGTATTCATATTTTTTTTTTGCAAGTTCGGTTTATCTTTGGAGGGATTTTTTTCACTCATATATTATTTACAAGGCAACGGGGGCTGTTGGTATTCAATCCAATTTGCAGTTTACTTGATTTTGAATAAGGCAGATTCAAGGATGTTTTATAACAAAATTTGCTGGTATGTATACAAGAAATATAATGATATTCGGTAATACTGATGCGAAGGGACGCTGTTTCGATAAGTGCTGATTTAAGTCCGAAATCGAATCGCAGAGTGATCCATATGCAAGGGGCGACAAAGAGCCTCAACACCTCACTGGGTTAAATAATTTCTGGTCGCAGTGTAAAATATATTCAAAGATTAAAATCTGATTAAACAATCAATATTGCCGTATACCACCCCGTTGTTGCCGACAGGTGATGATCTTAAACGCCCGGACTTGAAATCCGCTTTGCGAAACGAAGGTGCAGTAGAAGGCAAATGAGAAGACGAGATTTCATCAGTTTTCGTTATAAGCGATGCAATACATTATTTAAAAAAATTCCTAGCATACACTACTAGCGGTGCCGTGAAAAAACGTCGAATTCTAAAATTCGGCGTTATTGCGCTTTCACATTGACAAAGTGAAATAACGCCGAACATTGCTTGGGAAATAAAGCCGAAGCAAATGTTTCCACAATTCGGCATTATTTCAATTTCTTAAAGCGAAACAATGCCGAATTCAGAGAAAAGGCAAAAGAATCTGTAAAGCCAACTATACCTACTTGTTAGAAAAACAAGTGAACTTTACCGTAATCAATGTTTGTTGATTGTAACTCGATGTGGAGTCATCTCATTAGTTGATGAACTTTGAGTGATACACATCGTTTTAATGGCAAATTTGGGTGAATCAGTACTTGTATATGAAATCTGTGAAGGTTTTAGAAAGGGAAGCGAAATTTTGTACATACCCGAAACAAAGCAACTTTATAAAATTAAATCAAAGTCTAGATTGTGTAAGAGATATAAGAATGAGTGTAATGCAAGTGCAGTTGTTGAGTTTAACAATGAAAATTTAATTAGAATTCCAAAAGTCAGTGCACCACACAATCATTCGACACAAGAAGACCTTTGCGGTAAAATAAAATTATTAAGCGAAATAAAAAATGAATGTGCAAATGTTTCGCTCAAAAGAAGTGGTATTCGGGAAGTTTTTGACGAAGTTTGTGGTAGAGGTGAAAATAGTGCGTCTGTTCAGTTTGGCAAAGTTCGGCGACAACTTATAAACATCCGAAACAGCTCGTTTCCTAAAGACCTCACATCTGCTTCGGAGATATCTGCAATTTTTAAGGATCGAAGTGTAATGCATGATTTTGGTACGTCGCGGTACAAGCGTAGTGATCTGTTCTACAGGAGCACTGTTATTGAACCGGGATTTTCGTACACTATATTTATGTCTACGACAATCTCTGAGGAAATACGGAAGTTATCGGACAGGAGCCCGAAAAATGATCTTCTGGACGGCACTTTTAGCGTTGTTCCATCTTGCGGATATAAACAACTTTGTTTAATCCATTTTGCTCATGACGATCATGTCATACTAAATAATTATTATAGGTATTAAGATTTATATGCATTTAATTTAATTTTACTTGCTTGGTGTACCCGTTCATTTATATATTAATGAGCAATAAATCGGAAAAAAATGTACCTGCATGCATTTCAGTACATTGAAGCCAATTTGTTTAAATTTTGTCCAAGCTCTTTTGTCACGGATTTTGAAAAAGGCTTAAAAAATGCTTTGCAGAAAATATTTCCGTCGGCCACATATACAACTTTTTAGTTCTTCCTCTGTTAAAACCGAAGGTTATGGAATCGGCTTTTGAACTTCTGAATAACGAAGCAAAAGGTGTGCAGTTCAATGTAAAAGGAAAGTGTATATTTAAAGATTTTTTAATATACTTCAGAAAGCAGTGGATAGAAAGGGTAAGAACAAGTTTTCGGTAGTTCCACATCCAACATAAAAAAATATTAATTATGTTTCTGCAAATATGTAATAGGTAGTAAGAGTTGTAAAGGCTCTTCTATTTAATTAAACACTTAGAATTTGAGAAAATAATAGTTCAAAATTCGCGAATTTCGAACTATTATTTTTTCAAATTCTAAATGCTGAAATAAATAGAATGGTCAAAAGTCGGAATTGGGTTTTTGCGGGATTCGAACCTGGGACTCCCGCATAGCAGTCCAACACACTAACCACTAAGCTACTGCGACTACAGAAATATACATTGTATAATAAAAATATTGATCAGACTTTAACTGTAACACCAAATGAATTTCTTAATTGAATGCAAAGTTATCCTTACTATAATAAAACTGTAACTTTTTTTCCGGCTGTAATCTGTGGCTAAGAATAGATTCAAAAAGTACTGCACGAATTTGATTTCGGTTTTCACAGTTGCATAGGAAATTGTTCAGATTTGAACATAGGATATGTTTTACCATTATTCGCTGTCCGGAAGTGGAAATCTAAGCTGATATCTAAGAAAAGTTGTAATTCTCGGATGCCTTCTAGCTCCTAGCTTCGGAATCACTCATCCAAATGAAATGGTATTTTTTTTAATACAAAGTTCAATAATGTACAAAGATTTTAAGATATAAATCATCTTTGTACGTTATCCTGAAGTCGAACAATAAGCAATAAACTATAAATTTAATACAATTGAAAAAAGCTAAATGTTCGATTGAAGCTAGATCGTTGGATTTTTCCAGCGTTGAGTGGAGGAAATTTTGTGTGTGTGTGCGGCAAAACCTGTTTCTCTCTCTATACATTTTCTGCCGTGTGCTTCTCTTTTTTTATGCAACTTTTAGGCTTTGTGTTATTTTTTTTTTTTTTTTGCTCACGTTCTTAAATTATTAGTGAATAATGACAATGAGTAGTAGAACGAATGTGGTGCATGGGATTGAGGGAGATAGCTATGTAATTGAGATTGAGGGAGTCACACTCAGTTGTTAATTGTGATTGTGATATTTAAAATGCGCTATAGTGATTCTGATCAGCGTTGCCACAATGTTACAAGTGTAACAAAAGTGTTACACTTTTTGATTATTTTATAATTTTGTTACAATGTTACTTTCTTTTTCGCTCTGTTACATTTTTTCCCATTAAAATCCTTTTTTGTTTTTCTCATTAAAAATATTGAAAAGCTGAACTGGCAGCACTTTTTTCTTTCGAGCAAACTTCTACCGATTTCTGTCAATGTATTTGTTTGTTTACACAGAGCAAAAGTTGTGCAAAACGTTAAACTGCGAGTGGGAATGGTGTTGGTAATAAAAAAAACACAACTCGAGAATGTTCGCAAAAAAAGGTTTTATTTTCGGCAACTTGCCCGTTCGTGTGTGGAGTATTGACTGTCGTTTAGCCGTTCTCAATGCTTCCTCCTTGCCTATGTGCTTCGTTTCCCATTGTGCGCTTCGGGGTCAACAAAGTAATTCTATCCGTGTTACGTATTCTTGCACTCGTTTGTTTATACGGGTGGTCGCAAGAATACGTAACATTTGGTGTTGAATTCTTTGTGACCTTTTCGTTATTGGGCCCACGGTGTCAACATAAATGTAGTTGCATATTGTTATTGATTGCTGTGCAATCGGGGCACTTGAGTGGGTCAGTGTTGTGTGGTTCCCATTCGTGTTCAACTAGGTCATTCAGTTTGGATGACAATGTGTAATTGACATTGTCATTCATTACTAACCTATTTTGCGTTGCACAAATTGTGGGCACAACAGTCCTCCCCCCTTAAAATACGAAAGGCGCATGACGTTAGGAGTGAAGTCTTTCGGCGTTTGGTGGAATGCATTGTGAGCGACTAAATTGGTTTACTACAGGTTGTTTACATTGTTTATTTTACAGTAATGTTTATGTATAATTATATCTGATCAGGATTTGTTTACGAATTGGTTAACAACTGGTCATTTATATTATTTATTTTACAATAATATTACTATGTAAAAAGATGCGGTTATGATTTGTTTTATTATGGAATTTTACAATGTTTTGCTAGTTTTTTTTTTGAACATTATTTGTTAGGTACTTTAACAGTTACTATCAGTAAGTTTACACATTCCAATACATTTATGTAATGTTTTACAAAATATTTTCTTTAAGTCTATATATTTATTCTAGTTTGTTTAAAATATATAAGTATATTCTTATTGGTCTATGATTACAACGGGTTGATCATTAAGGTGTTCTTGCCCTATAGTGTTGTTTGTTATTGTCCTATTAATTGATAGGCTTATTTTAAAGTATTTGTTTATTATTACTACTAATATTCCAATTATACAAATTAAAGATATAATAGAAAACGGAATGTACATGTGTTCTTGTCTTAAAGATAACAATGTTTTGTTTGCATTAACTAGGTTTTTAGTACTAATGCTATATTTATCTAGGTCTAATTTTTCTACGTGTATCGTGTGGGGTGGAATTTGGGATAGGTTGGTAGGGATTTCCACGGCTTCGGTTAGGTGTGTTTCTTGTAAGTAGTTGTATGTGATAGGGATTTTGTTGTAAACGTCGTTTGAGGCTTGAAGGTATACTTCATTAGTCATTGCCTTGCAATATGGGCTTATTTTGAGAATTCCACTGTCGTGGACTTTGATTGTCTGGGGTGCGTTACCGCACAATATACGTACGCTCGTTGGCTCAGGCATGACATAAAGCCAGGAATTTTTGTTCATTAAATTAAACCAGATTTCGTGTTTTAATACGAATATTCTAGTATCACATGATTCAGGGGTTGGATTACCGGAGACGAGCTGTATTATACAGTTATTATTGTGGTGGTTGTATATGACGAAATTTTGTTGGCATAGGAAATGGTCTGCCTCTATTTTTGTGCATTTTCCAAGGTCTTCGGTGTTTAGGAATATGTATCTCCTATAGTTCTCATTGATGGCAATGTATTCGCTGCCAATTGAGACGTATCGGTAAGTGTTTTGTTGATTTTTTGTCGGAAGTGGTGTGATTTTTACTAAGTGGAATTCTTCATTTACCAATGGTATACTAACTTGGATCATAAGGTTATGATTAACGTATATGGGAGTTGTTGTAGTAATTGTATTTATTATAGGAAGGCTCAGTCGAGAGACTTTTATTGGGAACCTTACGTTTTGTGGTAGTTCCAATTGAATTTGCTGAAGCGTTGACATAAAAATGTCTGAATTTAGGAATCGGCTGTCTAGCTTGCCTAATTTTGCTGCTTGCAAAATGTCAAGTAATTGGGTTTGTTTGGCTAGAATTTGTGCAGAACATATTGATACTAGATTTGTTATTTCATCTAAATTGTGTAACGACTTTTCGAAGTTCGTAAGGTTTGTCAGTTTGATTGCATTTGCCCTAATTTCTTCGGTAATGGAGGCAAAGTTTTTATTTATGTGGTTAGTAGTTTTGTTGAGAGCGTCGAAAACGTTTGAGATAATTGTCATCTGATTTTCAGTCATGTGGTACAAACTATTTTGGTTTTCCGATAGAGATTGCAGTGCGGTATCTATTTTAGCTGCATCCCTTGAGTCCATTGTTCCAAACAGGTATTTTTGAGCGATTCCTATACCGTTGAATAAACCTTCGTTTATTATCGTCGTGTCTCTTTTGCTGATTCTTTGTTTTAGTAGTATACTTTCCAACATTCGGTTGTTGTTGTGTATTTCATTAAGCGAATTTTTTATTATTTGTAATGTAATTTTACAGTGGTCTAAAGGATATTCCTTGATGGTTGCAATGCAGAGATTGGATAAAGTGTTTACATTCTCTACCATGGTTCTAGTGTTGGCTTTTGTCAGTGAGTCGTTGACATGGAAGAGGAATGTCCATTTCGTAAAGGATTTCTCCAGAATGCCCATAGGTTCCAAGTATACACCGGTTTCGTTCAGTTGATGTAGTTCTACTTGCGCTGACATTACGTGTATGCAGTATACTGTGATGACTAAGCTGGAATTGAGAGTACCACAGTGTCGTTTTAATAGTTTTAATAGTGCTTTATGTGATTGTTATATTGTGTGTAGTGTGTGTTCTTTGTGTATAAGGCTTTATTAGGTTATTGTGTATTACCTTTTCTTTCCTACCTATTTTTATTTTAGAGTTCGTAGGTGATAGGATTTCTACAATTTCATGGGGTCCTTCATAAACTGGAGTTAGTTTTTTATTCGACCAATTTTTTGATTCTAATAGTACCATGTCCCCTACTTTATAGTTGACTTCGTTTAAGTTACGATCGTAATATTCCTTCGATCTTTCTTTAGCTTTCAATTGGTTTTCGCGTATGATTTTATATCCTGTTTGCAGTTTGGTTTTGATGTCCGTAATGTAGTCATCGTAATTATATACAGGTTGTGTTTGTCTATTTAGGACTGAGGGGAGTGGAGGTTTGAATCCAAAGAGAGCTTCATAAGGGCTATATTTAGTGCTTGTGTGTTCTGCGGTATTATAGCAGAAAACGGCGTATTTGATATATTTATCCCAGTTAGTTTGGTCATTACTTGCATAGTTTCTTAGATAATCGCCTAAGGTTCGATGTGACCTTTCAAGTGCACCGTTCGATTGTGGATGGTATGGGCTTGTTTGTATCTTTTGTATTTTTAAGAGCTTGCAAACGTTTTTGAATAGGTCGCTTGTGAAGTTCGTTCCTTGATCTGTGAGAATGGTTTGTGGGATTCCGAATGTGCAAATGATTTGTTTTACTAAAGCCTCAGCTACCGTTTGAGCTTCTTGGTTGGGAATTGCTACTGCTTGAACGAATTTTGTTAAATCGTCCTGAAATGTGAGTATGTATTTGTTATAATTTTCTGTAATCGGGAGTGGTCCCACAATATCAAGGGCTATTCTTTCGAATGGGGCTTTGGCTGTTGTAGTTATTACCATTGGTATCTTACTACGCAAGTATAATTTATTTCTTTGACATAGGTCGCAAGATTTGACGTATCTTTTCACATCCGCGTGCATATTTTTCCACTTATATTGTCTCTTGATTCGGTTGAGAGTTCGTTTGACTCCTTGATGACCTCCTAAAGGGGTGTCATGAAATTCATGTATTATTTGCTTGATTTTCTCTGGGTCTGTAATTTCCATGGGCTCTTGACTTTCGTGCATATCGTTTTCTGGAGGGGATTTACTTTTACTGCGGGTCACTACTTTAACTTCAACAGTGTTTAAACGTGACAGGGCATCTGCGTTCGTATTCAGGTGTCCAGCTTTATGGGTTACTGTAAAGTCGTACTCTTCTAGCTTGATGCGCCAGCGCATTATCCTTGAAGAGGGATCTTTTAGGTTAAACATCCATACAAGCGGCTTATGATCGGTAATAACTTCAAAGTGCCGACCGTAGACATATGGTCGAAAGTGCGTCACTGCCCAAACTACTGCCAGAGCTTCCTTTTCAATTGTGGAATAATTCTTTTCTGCTTTATTTAATATTCTACTAGCGTATGCTATAGGTAGATCATTATTGTCACGATCTCTTTGTGAAATTACTGCGCCTATGGCTTCGTTACTCGCGTCCGTGGTGAGGTAGAAGATTTTGTCAAAATTTGGGTATTGCAGTATGGGTGGATTGGTAATGGCTTGTTTCAGTTGTTTAAAGGATTCATCGCAAAATGCATCCCATTTAAATGCGACGTCTTTGCGGAGGAGTTTATTTAATGGGTTTGCTATTTTTGAGTAATTCTTTATGAATTTTCTGTAGTATCCTGTTAGGCCTAAAAATGATTTGATATGTTTCTGGGTATTAGGCTTTTCTATATTTTGGATAGCTGAAACTTTCTCAGGGTCTGGTTTAACTCCAGATTCTGAGATTATATGTCCTAGATACATGACTTCCCTCTGCAGAAATTTACACTTGTCTAATTGAATTTTCAAGTTGTAAACGTCTAAAGCTTCGAATACTTCGATTAACTTTCTGTTGTGGTCGTCTAGATTTTTGCCATAAATTATAATGTCATCTAGATATACCAGACATTTTATGCCTTGTAGACCGGTGAGGACTTTATTCATAAGCCTTTGGAAGGTAGGAGGGGCATTCCGTAGACCGAAAGGCATCCTGGTAAACTCAAAATGCCCGTTGGGTGTACTGAAAGCTGTCTTTTCTCTGTCTTCCTCAGACACTTCGATCTGGTGGAATCCACTGGCTAAATCTAATGTTGTGAAATATTTTGAATCGCCTAGTTGTCCGAGAATGTCTTCGATGTTAGGGATAGGGTAGGCGTCCGCGATTGTGACTTCATTAAGTTTTCTATAGTCTACAACTACTCTCCATTTCTGTTTTCCCTTTTTTGGTACAACTAGTAGAGGAGCATTCCATGGACTTGAGCTTGGTCTAATTATCTCGTCTTGGAGCATTTTGTTCACTTGGTCTTTTATTTCCTGTGTGTGTATCTGTGCTAAACGATATGGTCGAATGTTAACTGGTGCTATATTTGGGTTAGTTTTTATAGAGTGTGTGATTCCAGTCGTCGATGAAAGAGTATCTCCGTCGAGGAAGAATAAATGGTTGTAGTTACGGCAAATTTCGGTTACTGATTTCCTTTCTTCGATGTTAAGATGCTCGAGTTGAAGCTGGTTTTGGATTTTTCCTAACCTGTCGTCTATAGTTGGTTCGTTTTTGATAGAGTTGAGGTTAATTATATGGTAATTATTTATGTCTTCAGCTTCTAGATCGAGGTTTTGTAGGGTAATGTCTTTACTGTTAGCATTTAATATTGATATGTATATAAAACCGTTTGTTGGGTCAGTAATAACTGACGAAGTATAAACTTGAGGTAAGATTTCTTGGGAAAAATATATTTGTTTTGAGTTTTCCTGTATTGGTCCATATTTAATCACCTTTTCGGATCTACCGGGTATTGTAATTGCATTTCGTTTGTATATGAAATCTGTTGCGTACCTTTTTCCTTTGAAATGGTAAATAAATGTTTTATCTTTATAGTTCAATATCGCGTTGAATTTTTGAAAGAAATCCTCACCTAATATTCCATCTTGTGTAATAGGAAAATTGTCTGATACTACGTGGAACAGATGCTTTAGAATTGTTCCTTGAGTAATTTCTATATTCATTAGTACTGTACCTAGCGTTGACGTAGGTATGTCGGTGATACCCTTTAATTCTATGATTGTATCTGTGTGTACCCATAGATCGTTTTCTAGTTTTCCTAACTTTATCAAGCTAAGACTAGCGCCAGTGTCGAGGAGCATTATATTGAGCTTGCTGTTGATATCTTTTGAGTTCATTTTAATTTCGCTTTTAAAACTTGATGCTCTGTTTAGGCAACCGATATTTACTATTTGCTTCGGAAGCTTGGAAAGTTTGTCCGCTCGATTTCTGGAACATTGAGGAGCGTTTGTGGAATTGCTTGACTTGGAATTTGATGATCCGTTGAGGAATTGGTTCAGGTTTTCGATTTGCACAGGGCTTCGATTTTGGCGGTGATTTTGATTTAGAAATGAATTATTTTTTTCAATTTCCTTTTGAATTTTGCATGAGTTTGAATTTTGGCATGACTGGTTAGATTTTTGGTGTATTTTATCTCTTTTATCGCTTTGTTTTTGAGGACTGCTCTTTTTGCTCTGCTTTTGAGAGTTGTTATCTCGATTTGGGAATCTGGATAAGGCTTTTGAACTAGTATTTTCAGTGATTTGAGACAGTGGTTTTGATATTTGTCGAGAATCGTTCTCTAGAACAGAATCGCATTTGGAATTAGTAGATTTAGAATTTGGAATCAGTGAATGCGATTTCCGATCTTGAGAATTGTTTTCTTGACTCAGTAAACCTTTATGTGTTTGGTTTCTAAGGTTTGGATACAGAGAATTATCTTTTTTGTTTTGAGACAGTTGATTCAGTGGATTCAGTGAATTTGATTTTTCATTTTGAGACAGTGGATACAGTGGATTCAGTGAATTATTAGGATTTTTCTCTTCACAGGGATCGCATTTTGAGTTAGTAGTTTTGGAAATTTGAATCGGTGAATGCGATTTCTGATTCTGAGAAGTTGGATACAGTGGACTAAAATTCGAATTTTTCTCTTCACGGGAATCGCATTTTGAGTTAGAAGATTTGGAAATTTGAATCGGTGAATGCGATTTCTGATTTTGAGAAAACTCGACTTGATATAGTAAATTTGTTTGACTTCTCTTAGAATTGGTAGTGTTATTAATTTGATACAGAGAGTTGAATTCTTTATTTTGGTTTTGGGCAGTTTTGGAATTTAGGCACGTTGATTCATGTCCTTTACCTGACTCCGCGTGCCGGACGTGCCAGGTCTTGAATCGTTTCCCGAGTTTTGGGCGGATTGTTGAGGATTATTTCGGTTATTATTAATTTGCCTTTTCCTGCACTGTTCTATCGTGTGCCCGAGGTTTTTGCAGTATCTACATGATACTGGATTTTGCACTGTATTTATTCTAGTGGGCTGGCCAGTATTGGGACTTGGTCTTTGGGTTCTGTGCACGCCACCGTTTGGGTTTTGTAGAAACCGACACTCATTAGTGTTATGTGTCTTCGTTTTACAGTTTCTACAGTACCTATTTTGGTAGTTCGGATGGTGTCTAGGAGTAGAAGTAAGGAGTTTCTCTTCTTCCATCGCTATGTCGACGGCTTCATCCAGCTCAGTGCACCTGGCGCTTTTTACCAACAGTTTTATCTGTGGTATTAACCCATTACAGAAGCTGTTTAAGATCATTCCGCTGTTTAAAGCTCGGATGGCTCTATTTGCAGCTTCGTCAGTGCTGTTTGCGTTTGCATTGTTCAGTTCGTCAAACAATGCATTAGCTCTCTCCGTGTAGGAAGCTATTGTTTCAGTATAGCCTTGTTGAAACTGGAAGATGTCTGTTTGTATTACCTGAAGCGATCGAGTCTTTCTAAAATTCTTAATAAGTGCATCCTTTAACTGTGGCCATTCATTATAATCGTTATATTTCACAATAACGTTATATGCCCGGCCTGTTAATTTAGATTTTACAATGTCTACTAGTTCCGCTTTATCGGACTCAGTGGTTGCTTTTTTTGATTGAAGGTCAATCAATTGGATAAATCTATCCAAAGCGTTGGCAGAACCGTCAAACTCGGGTACGAGTTTTATGGTTTGCGAAGAATTGAACGACATTGTTGCTCTTATTACTGGGGGTTGTAATTCTGGAGGGTTTATTGAAGAGGATGGATCAAAGGTACCGACTTGGCTAGTTAAAACTTTAATCGTTTCTTTTGGTGGTACCGAACGTGGTGGAGAATGTCCGATAGGCATTGGTTTGTGGGAAGGTTTAGCAAGGGACTCGGACACTTCACTATCAGACGACCTACGGACTTTTCTGTTTCTGAGTGAAATGTTCAGATTTAAATTCGACATTAACCGACAAAAAATTTAAAAAATAAGGTTTTGTAAAGGAGGATTTTGGATGAGACACGTAAAAAAAAAAATGAATACAAAATTTTTTTTTTTTTTTTTTAGCTTATTTATATGAACAAGTAGTCTCTATTAAGTTGCTTACATAATGCTCCTCATAATGATGGTAATTTGTTGGTAACTTGGTTTCTTCGGGATTTGGTAACTTGGTTTCTTCGGGATTTTGGTGTTGTTCCTCCAGTCACTGTACGTTTGTTTTGTTGGTAACTTGGTTTCTTCGGGATTTGGTAACTTGGTTTCTTCGGGCTTTTGGTGTTGCTCCTCCAGTCACTGCACGTTTGTTTTTTTTTTTTCACTTATTGTTCCTTTTTTGTTTTAATTTTACTTCGACTTTTGCACTTAAAGATTTTTTTTTTTGATTTGATTTTAAAAAAAATTTTTTGAACTGAATTCGTATTGGGAGTTAAGGTAGATGCTTTACCCTTAACTATCCCACCGCTGCCACCATTTGTTGGTAATAAAAAAACACAACTCGAGAATGTTCGCAAAAAAAGGTTTTATTTTCGGCAACTTGCCCGTTCGTGTGTGGAGTATTGACTGTCGTTTAGCCGTTCTCAATGCTTCCTCCTTGCCTATGTGCTTCGTTTCCCATTGTGCGCTTCGGGGTCAACAAAGTAATTCTATCCGTGTTACGTATTCTTGCACTCGTTTGTTTATACGGGTGGTCGCAAGAATACGTAACATTTGGTGTTGAATTCTTTGTGACCTTTTCGTTATTGGGCCCACGGTGTCAACATAAATGTAGTTGCATATTGTTATTGATTGCTGTGCAATCGGGGCACTTGAGTGGGTCAGTGTTGTGTGGTTCCCATTCGTGTTCAACTAGGTCATTCAGTTTGGATGACAATGTGTAATTGACATTGTCATTCATTACTAACCTATTTTGCGTTGCACAAATTGTGGGCACAACAATGGGAATGGGAGGGAACGAGAAAAGACAACACTATTTTTCTGTTTCGCCGCGTCGCCGTTGACAATGTTCTACATCTCGTGGTAAATAAAGTTTGTGAAATAGAAATTGAAATCTACTTCGATGGTCAATAATTTTGTTTTTTTTATTTGTTAAACACAAAGTGGACAGGTAGGTTAAAAAAAAGAGCTTTTTTTTGAAATGTGATAAAGAGTTCCTAATAAAGATTTTTTTGAGTTGAAAAACGATGATTTTACTATTACATTTTTTTCCAGTTTGTTACATTTTTTATCCATTTGTTACACTTTCTGAAAAAAATTGTTACACTTTTAAAAAAGCTTGCGGCAACACTGATTCTGATCTTATTAGTGATACTGATTCACGTCCATGCTAAAACCTGTTTGTGCATTTGCAGTTTTTTTGCTTCATGTTTTTTTTTTTCTCTTTTTTTAATTTGAACTTGAGGGTGTTTGTGTTTGAGTAGTAAGTGAGCGAGTTGTTATGGGATTGAGATGGGGAATAAAATGTAACAACTTACAAGTGGAATGTAAATGAGATTGAGAGGGAATAATAGAAGTTAGCCTACTAAGGTATTTGTTTGGATTGTTTTACTGGCAGTTTTTCTTCTCTTTTTTCGGGTAAGCTACTTTTTGTATAGCGCTAATTATTTTGTTTTAAATTTGAGAAGTGGAACTCTGGCGAAGCAAGGCGAGCACGGGTCAGCTAGTATATAATATATGTATAATATGTGTATGTTTAGGAAACTCCTTCATCTGTATCTGTGTTCAGGTCTCCTACGAGAACAACAAGCGCTGTTGAAGGGTACAACAGTCAACTGAGCCGGAAGTTGGTGAAATTTGGAAATTTTTTCAAGTTCGTAGACTGCCTGCTGGATGAAGATGTTATAAAATCTTAAGAATTTTTAATGTCAATTGATGGTACATTCCAAATCTTTGAACCACAAAAGAAAAAATACAAATACAGGGGACATCAAATTGAAGCGGCTTTAGTTAAACTGGACAAAAAACGTATATCAATCCAAGACTTTCTTAACCAAATGACAAATGAAAGTAATAATTTACTTTCTGAAGACTTGTTAATTGAAAGTGTACGCAGCGAAGATGAAGACGATGTGAGTCCAGATGATGCAGAACCGGATTATTTTAATGTTGACGATATATCTCTATTGTGCATTATATGTTGTGAAAATGCTCGAACTATCCTTCTACAACCTTGTAATCACTTCAAACTGTGTTTAAACTGTTATACAGGATTGTCAGACAAATATTTAAAGCTTAATAATCCAATTCTTTGTCCAATTTGCAGGCAAACCACCTAAGTATATTATTACGCTCCGATATTTTGAGCTATTGTTTCCTAAACTGTGTTTTATTTATAAGTATTGACACATTTAAGTTACTGGATAGGTTCCTTAAAATCAAAATAAATAGTTTTCTATTCCGAATGTACATATATTAAACGTAGTCTTTGTTAATTAAATAAAACTACGAATTGTTGATTATTTTCTAACCTTAAAAAACGAAAACTTCGTTAAATAAATGAAAAAAAACAGTGTTAAAGTACGTGTACGAATACATTCACACGTATATTTTCAGGGGTGGAAATTTGAAAAAAGGTAGGAATCTTTATCCGAATGTATTTATAAATGCAAAGCGAAATGAGGCCGACTCGGCTTTATTTTACTTTAGCAAAGTGAAATAAGACCAGCATTTTGCTTTAGAAGCATTAAATTCCACTCTATTGATTGTACCCCATTTTATAATGCTGTCAAGATCGGAATTTAATGTGTTTAGCATTACGTCGCCGTTCCAGTTCCACGGCCGAAGAGCAGAGACGTGAGTCAGGGAACGAATATGAAAAACTGAGGGTGCTATCATCAGCAAAAGAATGTATTTGATTAGAAGTAACAGACAAGAGATCATTGATGAATATAAGAAAGAGTGCCGGGGACAAAACAGAACCTTGGGGAACACCCGCATTTATATGGTGAATTGCAGACTTGAAACCGTCCAACACAACTTGAATTGAACGGCCAGAAAGGTTGTTTCTAATCCATTGAAGATGAGACGCGTCGATCCCATAGGCACGCATTTTCGACAAAAGAGCTTGGTGCCAAACTCTGTCAAATGCTTTCGAAATATCAAGCGCAACAATCTTCGTTTCACCAGAGTGGTGGAGAGATTGGTTCCACTTTCCGGTGAGATAAGTCATCAAATCACCAGTGAACGTTGACCGTATTGCCGGTCATTGAGAAGTTTTCGTGATTCAAAATATTTCATAAGCTGATGGTTTATCAGCGTTTCCATGACCTTGGAAAGAATGGACGTAAGTGCAACGGGTCGGTAGTTGGTGGGTGAAGAAGAATCGCCTTTTTTAGGAACGGGCTGGACAAATGCAGTTTTCCATCTACTCGGAAAGAGTCCAGAAGAGTAGGAAAAGTGGAAAAGCTTACGCAGTGGTTTTGCCAGCGTTGAAGAACACCTCTTCAGAATTATGGGGGATATACCATCTGGACCAGCGGATTTGTGAATGGTGATAAAGTAATTTTTATCTCGGGCATTAGCTAATAAATCCTCCCTCAATGTCATTTTGAAGACGAGTGTTGCCCAACTGTCCAAAGTCACGGTATTAAATCTCGTAATAGGAGCGAATTTTAATACGCACTTGTTCGGCCTGAGCGTTTTTATTATTATTTTTATAAATTAATTTTAAGTAAATTGTAAATTCTAATTTTGTTCGTTGTAAAATTTGTACAAATGTATGCAAAAAATAAAAAAAATATAGCATTTTTGTTTTATTTCTAAACACTTGGCATATATTTCTGTTTTTTCTCTGTTTTAACTTGTTTAACCGGTAGTGCTTGTTTTTGTATTGGTTTTCATTTTTCAATAGTTTGCAAGCAACGAATGGATGCTTCTCAAAAATAAATTTTTTATAAGTTTGGGATATTTCCAAGACTTTCTTGACAGTCGTCGCAAAACAGAATAAAATATCTTCTTACTTAAGTATGGACGGCTCATACCTTTTTTCAACCAATCTCATTATCTTAGGCGACTCAGGTATATATTTGACTGCAACCAAACCCTTATCAAACTCTTTGCAAAAGGAGTTTCTTTACCGAGAATGAGGATCTCTGTTGAAACAGTGGTTGGTGTAAAAAGGTTGACTTCACGGAAAATATAGAGATAAGAATAGAATTGTCACCACTCAGTAAAATAAAAGCAATTTAACAAATTAAGGAACTTCTGGAGGAATAACAGGTAATATGTGTGAATTCGTGAAAGGGTAACATGACACTTTTCGTCCATAAAAATATGCACCACAGCTTTATATTTTTTTCCGTTAATTAAGTTATATAAACTACACATTTTTAAAAGATCAAATTGTATTTATGTTCATTCACACTTCTATCTATATACTTTGGCAAGCACTGTTTCGTTGCTTGGCAAATTGAAATTCAAAAACGCAAGCAATAGGTTCTTAAAACGCTTACGGCTTCCTACGTGAGATTTCTGAAATGAATAACCAGGCTATTATTTCTTTTTCCGAAAATATTCACTTGCTAACGATTACATAATTAAGATTTAATTTGCATCAAAGCATTCTAATAAACTGTATTCCGTTTATTGACTGAAAATGATCTTATTAGGACATAAATGCACAAATGAACGATAGGGCATCACTGATTTGCATTTGATATTTGACAGATCAGCGGATATTTTGTGCATTTCCTATTTTGTGTTTTGTTTTTTTGCTTATAATAAGCGTCAAAATGCCTTTGAAATATATCTGTTGCGCAAATTTAATTGCAGTTTATATATTGTTTTTTTTTTTTTTTAATAAAATCCTCGTTGGAAATAAACCATTGATCTTTTTTTCACGAAAACAAATTATGAAATTCAAATTCTGCTGTGACAACAACTGCAATTATGTAGATTCTAAAACAAATTGTCGCACTAGGAAATGTGGAGTCTAATTTTTTATTGGTACGGTTTCAATAATGCTGTACATTTTTACTAAAAGTGGGAGCCAACTAACTGTCGACATTAGTGCTTGATTATTAGTAAGGCAGTACAATTTGTTTATAACGCAGAGCTACAATCGAAAAGAATCGTTCTCAAAATCGATCGCATTTGATAAGACAATGTCCGCCTTTTAATCGTTTTTAAATCCATTCAGGTAAAATCTATGCAAACGCATTTTAATGGTTAACACAAACCCAACGTCATCCTATTGTCATATATTACCGGAAATAAACCGTAACAATAGAAAAGTCATTTTTATGTTGCACCCAAGGTGGCTATCCATACCAATAAAGCAAAACTTTAAATTGCAACTGCAACTCTTTTAAGTAGTTTTGTACAGAAACTTTATCCTGTACCTCTCCAATGCCCATGGGATTACACCGACCAGATACTCTCCCTATATATCTCAGCATAATCCATTGTGCAAGAGGAGAATCATCCCTCGAATTTGGTCATTGAAATAGATTCATTGATTGTGGATTCAGTGTCCTCTACAAGAAGTGGATCCTAGAATATACCTACCTCAGGGCAAGCTCCTCGGAATATTTAATTCATTGGGTCTCTGGCTAAATGGAAGTAAAGTTAATGCATCAGCCTGCAGCATTAAAAACTTTTCGGCAGTGACCTGAATCAAGTTGCCCAAAGTTAGTGAAGTGATTTAATTTTTTTACTTGATTCGACGAGGCCAGTGGTATTGGTTGCGTTAAAACTCAATTCACCTATACCTGTGTTAGCCATCTGGAACTGTTCTCTGAACCAAAGGGTCAGTGCAAATTAAGATTTAATGCTGGAATTTCAATAATCAGTTTTTTTTTTTTTAACCGTAACCAACATATTTTATTTTTACAAAAACTATCCTTTTTCGGGGATTTTGAATTGCCTACTTGAGCATCCTACTCCGTGACCTTTGTATTGGTCATTGAAATTATAATCATGGACTTATTGTTTATTTTTAATGCTCTTTTAGCAAGAGAAAAATATTTAAATTTAACTGAAACAATTTTGGAAACCTAAATTCCAAGTCGTGCAGCAGAAACTGCCCAAGGAACTTGCGACCCTGTCGTACACTTAAGCGCAGCGATTTATACATGATTTTAGACTAACATTACACACAGATCCACACATAAAATATCCATCCATTTCCCATGGAGGTATGCGTTTCTATTTAAAATTTTAAACTCGTGTTGAGATTCATTTGCTCTTCGCCTTTGTTCGTCGACCAGTCACCACAAAATTTATGCTGACCATAACCACGGTTCATGAACAGAAACGAATGGACGAAATTTGAGTAGCCATTGTTAAAATATTCGCATAGCTATGCAGTATAATAGTTGTATGCATCTGTATGGGTAGTTGGCAGTAACTCCGAAATTTGGTTAGAGGCGGGGCTATGTTTTAGTTATGTTTAGAACAATAAAATATTTTAATTCGTTGCAAGATAAGAGGTTAGGCATCATGGAAAAAAGAGATCAATAGTGCGGCACTTATAGTATTTTAGTATTTAGTATTTAGTATTTATTAGATCTACGACAGAGATATATCAACAGATAGATAGATAGATATATTTATTTCGTTAATAAAGTACAGTTTGCTATCGCACAATTTACATTATTCGCACAGAGATATGATTTACAAATGTATATCTTTCTACTGAAAAATTATTTATATACCTATTTTAATGTGATGCTAAAAAATTTATAAAAAGGAACCTGAGGAAACAACGAAAACAAAACCTCAATTTGAAAGAGGGATATCAACAGATCGAAAAAGAAAGAAAAATAAATATAAGTACAACAATAAATAATAATCATCTTAATGCTAACAATACGAGTTCCTTAAATCTAGGTCTAGGTAAAGCAATATCAATTTGATCGTATACAAGATTAAATAACCTACAACTATGCGTAACAGGCTCATTGGCCCCGTATAAAGTGGAGTGATGAACTTCGAATAACAATTGTCTGACTCTAAGAACCCTTTGGGGGGCATAAATACAAATTAGGGAAAGTAAGTTACTACAGTCAATAGAGGAACAGAGTAAATCTCTAACAAACATAACGCAATGCATTTTACGGCGAACTTCGAGGGAATCAAAACCCAACAGCAAACATTTAGAGCGGTAAGAATAGTGAATATTGTCATTTAGAAAGGAACGACGTAGAGCATATCGCAAAAAGTTTTTTTGAACTTTTTCGATTCTATTAATATTTTTCAAAGAATGCGGGTTCCAAACAACAGTACAATATTCCAGACAAGGACGAACAATGCTTATATAAATGGCTTTGAGAGTATAAGGATCCTTGAAATCCGATGAATTTCTTTTCAGAAATCCTAGAGCCGAGTTAGCTTTTGACATTAATTTGTTAACTTGTGGATCAAAGGTAAGTTTACTATCGAAAACAACACCAAGATCTTTAAATTCCTCTACAACATTAATTGTTTGGTCTCCAAAACGATAATCAGGAATTAGCACATTATGCGTCCTGTTATAAGACATGGTGGCACATTTGTCCATATTAAGATGCAGATCATTCAGTTTACACCATTCAAAAAAATATTCTAAATCTCTCTGGAACAGAAGACAGTCACTGAAACTAGAAATAGTCGCAAACAATTTTACATCATCCGCATACAAAAGACAATGACAAAAATTTAGAATTTTCGGCAAATCATTAATAAAAATGAGAAAAAGGATAGGCCCAAGATGACTTCCCTCCGGGACACCCGACACAACGTTAATTTCAACCGAAACCAATTGTCCTATAGAAACCAGTTGTTTTCTGCCAAACAGATATGACTTAAACCATGAAAGTAATGGGCCGAAAAATCCGTAACACTTAAGCTTTTTTAGAAGGATTTGCAAGTTAATTCTACTAAAGGCCTTCACAAAATCAGTGTAAACTACATGCACTTGCTTGTGATTCTCAATGGAACCTAAGCAATAATTAGTAAATTGAACCAGGTTAGAGCAAGTCGAACGACCCTTCCAGAATCCATGCTGAGAATCACTTATAAAGTTACTTAAGATGAATACCATCCGTTCTTTCACTAGGCGATCCAAAAGCTTAGGTATAATAGAAAGTTTAGAAACTGGTCTATAATTCGAAACTTGGTCCTTTTTCCCACTCTTAAAAATTGGAGTTATGAGCGAATACTTCCAATCATCAATGAATGTCCCACTAGCCAATGACTGATTGAAAATATATAGCAGAGGGTAGCAGAGAGAAATAGCACAAGATTTTAAAACAATAGGGTAAAAACCCAAGAAATCTGGAGTTTTACTGTCCTTCAAATCCTGTAATACCAACAATAATTCTGATCTGGTAAGTACCAGTGAACTTGATGCAGTACAATTATGCAAAGAACCGAAATAATCATCATGTAAAGAAATGGGACATGAGGAATCATAAATACTTTGAAAGAACGACGCGAACATGTTCAAAATATCTTTGGGATTACTGGATGATTTGCCTTGAAAATTCATGGTTGACGGAAAACCGACACTAGCCCGTTTGGAATTTATGTACGCCCAAAAACACTTTGGGTTGGACTTTAGATTCCTTTCCAAGCGTTGAATATAATTGTTCGAGAGGAACCTAGAAAGAAAAATAAATTCTTTTCTCAACCGAGCAAATAACTCATAGTCCGATAGAGATTTATTCCTTTTAAATTTTATATGAGCTCTGTTTTTGGCATTTTTTAAATTAAGTAACGGCTGGTTATACCATGGTGGATGGGCGTTTACTCGTTCACGCACTATAGGCACGGAATTATTTAAAATATTGAAAAAAATCTTAGAAAAAGCGTTAAAGTTTTCAGCCACTGTGTTGTACCGAAGTTCATCACCCCAGTTCACTGTCGCAAACTGATCACTCATTAATTTCATGTTGCAACTATTAAATTTGAAAATGAATTTAGTCGAGTCACTAAACAACAATTGATTATTATAGACGTAAGATTTGATTAAAATATTAATAGCGTTATGAGACAAAGAATTTCTTAACAAAGGTAAACAAGAATCAACAGAAACATTCATCTCTTCAGATGCAAAAACAAGATCTAACAAGTTATTAAAAGAATTAAGAACATTACTAAATTGGCAGAGATCTAATGACAGGAGAAAATCCAAAGTAGTCTTTTCAACTTCCGAAGAAAAACGATACGGTAGCACTTTATTGCCATCAGAATACCAATCGAGATCTCTAAAATTAAAATCTCCAAGAACACAAATGTTAATTGAACGTTGGTCTCCGAAAGTTGAAATGACTATATTAATATTCTGTAAATGTTTATCATAAACAGATGCGGTACAATTTGTAGGAAAATAACTAAGAAATAAAAGCAAGTTAGCATTTCCAACATTAGCAGCAGTCACCCGAACACAAACTTGCTCGATATTTAATACACCTTCCTCCAGAACAATATCAATGGGAATCTCGTAAGCAGACAGCTTGCGACGTACGCCACCACCACGGCTTTTATTTAAATCAAACCGATCCAAGCGGAAAACAGCAAAAACATTCTCATCAAATATTTCATTTGTAAATATGTCTTTATGCAGCCACGTCTCCGTTAAAGCAATAATATCGTACTCGCAAGCATCAATCGCTGTATACATTTCTCTTAATTTCGAAGAAAATCCACTCATATTCTGGTAGTATATACTTAGTTCATATGGCGATGACGATGAAGAAAAAGTGGGACACGGGGTATTTGCATTAAGTACACCATCAGTATCGGTAATAAAGCCAGAAGCATGAACAGGAACACCAACAACACAATCAGCGATCGAATGATCGGCAACAGCAGCAACAAACAACAAGTCATCAACGACACCATCCGAGACTGAGTCATGCGTACAAAAAAGTGAGCGAGAATCAATTGCACTAAAGAGTGGCAGTGAGACATCAGCAATAGCAACGGGAACAGAAATAGCATTTATTAAACTTGAGGGAGCTCGATTGGAGTGACCACCTCGTTTTTTGAGTTTGGTTTAAAAATCCGAATGCGTAGACCACTCATCCAAAAATCGGAGTTAAGAAACGTAGAAAGCATATCTTCAGGCACACCGAGTTTAAAATTTACGAACTTCAGCGTGTTTACATCTGTATCGAGTTTTATCAGCTTATGACAGGATAATAGCGATGAATCCACTTTAAATGCCAACGACACATATTCCATAATTGCCTGGCATGTTGTAGTTGGTTTAAAAGACGATAAATGGAGCCATTTAAGATGTTTTATGACATCAACTTCCACTCCCAAATTATTGGTATTTGTTCCCACAATAGTCTTGGCACGATTATTCGAACGCCTCTGCATATTAGATGGCCCCGCACTAGACTCACTGGTCACACTAGAAATGGAACTAGGAATAATTGCAGGAACAGTCGATGGGTTTTTCACCATAGCAGCAGAAGCAGTAATTTCCTCATCGTCCACAACAACAACAGCAGCTTGCTCAATTGAAGTAGTTTCCGAAGAAGAATGATTTTCTTTGACTGGTATTATAGAGCACAGTTTAGCATTAGAAGCAGTAACCCGTGGGGTGGTCGGAGTATTTGAATTTATTTTCTTAGCATTGGACTTCTTAAGCGATACTGAGGACTTAAGAGAAGGTGATGCACGAGCAGAAGCGGGAGCAGTTAATAACTGAGAGCGAGTAACAATTTGGGATTTTACACCAGTTTCGCTCATCGGTGACGAAATTAATTTTTTTATTTCAATTATTTCGCGATGCAATTGATCGAGTTTTGTTAATAACATATCACTATCCGCAAGCCCCAAATTACAATTAGGGCATTGTTTACTGGACATTTTTAACAGAGTGTTGTTATTTCTTTCTTATAATCGCAGGTTTTAGTCTAAAGAGAAAAAAAAACACGTCCGCACAGCACAATGACTCAGCAATTTTATAGTCGAGTTGCATCGCAATGGCGAAGTGGATCCGAGTTCCGTAAAGGAACTGGAGGTAAGTATCTATGTGAACAGACTTAATTGCGGAGATTTATTGAACGGATTTGTGTGTCGTTCCTTCCGTTAGTAGTGGTTAGTAGCTTACCCTGAATGCAACGCCTAGTGCGGCTTTGCGACTTAATTTTACTAGTGATGCTCCATCTTGAGGCTACTGAGGGTTGGTATACATTTGTTCACGATATCATGCATTCTTAAAAAAAATATTAAATATTCTACATTAACAGTGGATAGTAGCGAAGATTTAAATTTTATTACACAGAATATCGGAAAGCTAGTGAGCTAGACTACTGAGCAAGGGGTCTCTAGTTCGATAAATCGATACCCGAAAAAGCACCAACTTCGTCTTAGTTACCACTGCGCCAACTCTCGCGATCGCAAACATCTGACAAACATCCGAGAGTATAACTGTCCTTGAAACACGGTTGCTAAATTGAAACATAACTTCGGACATCCATACCGAAATAATGGGATGGAGAAATCAACATTGGGACAAAGATTTTATTTTCTAACTGAAATAACAAATTTTAAGAATGTTATAAACTGCACACCCAACTCTTATTTTAGCAAACTTCAAAACGTACTACCTAAAAATAACCTAAAAAATATTTTATCGCATAACCAAGGTTATAATATATATAGATTTCGAGAGATTTTTGAATCAGACCACCATTGTCGGGTCTCTTTTCGTCTCTCCACCACTATATAAATCTTACCCAGAGAGACTTTCTGGATTTCTCCAGAGTTCTTCCCTGAGCTCAATTCCTAGTGTTAACTCTAGCATCTGTTTATGGGAGATCTGTTTCATCGATTGGGTCTCGACCCAATGATGTCCCAAGATCCTCATTCTTTTGCCAGCCAACGCCGGACATTGACAAAGTATATGTGCCGCTGTCTCAGGTTCCTCCAGGCATAGTTTACAGGTATCATCCTCTCTAAGGCCCATCTTCCTTAAGTGATACCCGAAATTACCATGTCCTGTTAACAAAGTCACCACCCATTTCAATGTTCCTCGACTCATGCTTAGAACCCTTCTTTGAGTGGAGCAGGTCGGCCACTTAATTGCCATTTTAGCCTATCTACACTGTTCCACGGTTGACCACCTTCTCAGATGTTCCGCCGTGATCCATTTGTGAATGAGCTGTTCTACCATTCCTTTGCCAATTGAAGAGAATGGTTCTGGTCCCAGCAACTTTTCAGTTGACCCCTGTTTTGCAAGGGAGTCCGCCTTTTCGTTGCCTTCGATCCCTATGTGTCCTCGTACCCAAGTCAGTGTTACTTCATTTTTAGATGAACACTTATTGAGCTAAGTGCACATTCCAATGCCAATGATGTTGTTATGTTTGTTTGTTCCATGCATCTGATCACCGCCTGATTGTCCATGTCCAGTGCTATAAGGATATTTCTTCCCTCCACCTGACTCTCAAGCAAGTAGTCCAACGCATGCAGCAATGCAATCATCTCAGCCTGGTATACAGAAGTGTGATTCCCGAGGCTAACGTGTCGGGCTAGTTCCAGCTCAGCTGAATAGATACCGGCACCCGCTCCGTCATCCATCATGGATCCATCTGTGAAAATCACTATTTCACCACTTCTTTTTTCTGGAAGTAATATGTTCTCAATACGAGTTTTGTGATTCCTTTCCATAATACGCATATCCCATCCATAGGCATGTTCAGTTCCCTAATCTCGTTTTTGACAAGTTCCAGGATCTTCCTATGTCCATAGATGGTACCACGATTGTTGTTGTTGTCCTTATTGCACCTGTAACTCCTATACATACTAAACGTTGGACCCTATCCAGGTTCTTCCTCACAGTTTTCTGGGAGGCTTTCGCCCACCATACAACCGAGGCGTAGGTAATAATGGGTCTAGTTATCATCGTATACATCCAGTATGCTGACCTAGGCGAGAGTCCCCACCTCTGTCCACATACACGTTTGCACTGACGTAGTACCCTTTTTGCCTTCCTGACCTTCTCCTCAACATGGTAGTTCCAAGTAAGTCTAGTATCTAGATAGACTCCGAGATACTTAACCTTCTTGGCCATTTCTAGTTCCGATCCGAAAAGTGTTAAGGGTCGAAATTCCAGATTTTTCATCTTACTCGTAAAGATTATTAGATCTGTTTTCTCCGCATTAATGGAAAGCCCTTGTTCCAGACACCACCGTTCCACCACTTTGAGCGCATTCCTCATGATATCTGCGGTGACGTCTATGAAACTGCCTCTGGCCATTATTGCTATGTCGTCGGCATATCCCACTGTGTGAATGCCAGTCGCCTCAAGTCTGTCGATAAGAGAGTCCACAGTGATATTCCACAGTGTAGGTGAGAGAACACCTCCTTGTGGGCAACATCTGCTAACCCTTCCTCTGAGTTTTGAGGTTCCCGTCTGAATATTTATCGCCCTTGTGTTCAACATATTGTCCACCCATCTTACCACCAATGGGTTAACCCTACGTTTTTCCAAGGCTTGTTTCAGACTTTCAAAGCATATCTTATCGAAGGCACCTTCAATGTCCATTATGGTGGTCATCGCAATGCCCCCGGTATTTAGCTCTTCTTCTGCAACGCGTACTACTTGATGTAGCGCTGTTTCTGTAGACATGCCTGCCCTGTAGGCATGCTGTCTACTATTTAAAGGATACCTACATCTTAAGCGCAGTACTCTCCATATAGTCCACAACCACCCTTTCCATTGTTTTCAACAGAAAGGATGTTAGGTTAACTGGCCTGAAGGCCTTTGCCTCGGTGTAATCCTTTTTCCCCGGCTTTGGAAGGAAGACCACATTTGTCTCCCTCCATGTAATCGGGATATAGCCTATTGCTAGGCATGCAACGTATATATTCCTGAGCGTTGGTGCAATTACGTCTACTCCCCGTTGCATTAGACCTGGCCCCGCGGTATTGAAGGGTGAAAATGTTGCTATCGCACCCTTGACCGCTTCTGGTGTTACGATCCGTTCTGCTTCCGTCCTCTCCATCCTGTTCGCTCCTTGTTTCCTTGGAGCCCAGGGCTGATCTGACTTATAGCTTCCTGGAAAGTGTACCTCCATTACGACCTCATTTGTCTGATCCAGTGTTTCCAACATCTCCCCATATCTATTACGAATCAGTCCGATCTTGGAAACTGGATCCCTGGAGACAATCTTTTGCAGTCTACTGACTTCATAACCAAGGTTAATTGTGCACGTTCTGTACGTTACCGTATTTTTTAGTTATTTGTTGAATTAATTTTCTTTTTTTATAAATTATGGTTTGGACTGCGAAATCGTCGGGAAGGACAAAGGGCAAAGAAACATTGAAAAACAACAAAGAGCAAATGTACCGTTTTCGCAACCATTCCTTGAAAAGCACCTCAAAAATGAGAAGCTACGGTACACGAACTGTTATAAAAAGACTAATTATTAATTTTGAGACCAAAATAACTTGCATGACTACGGGCTGCTGGTTTTTTGCCGAATATCTGTCAAGATTGATTTCCAATTTGCAAGAATTTGCTTTATTCCTGAGAAAGCTTCTCGGACTCAGCATAACATTTTATGTCCTTTCTAGTCGAATCGAAAATAAAAAAAAAAAAAACATGTCAAACAGCAAAGTAGTTGTGAAATAGCCTAGAGTCCTCTATGGACCTGATGCACCAGAAAAAGATGTTCTCCAGCAATAACAAACTTTGAACGACCTAAGGGGCAATTAAGGGGTGAAACCTTAAATTGGTCCCAATTTGTAAGTTTGGTCCCATTTCATATTTCCTCGACTTAATTGCTTCCAATTAATCTTTTTTAACAGACAGCCACAATTAAGATTATGAACTCTGTTTGTCTACCTGTCAATTCCAACCCAATTTGTATACTTCCCTAATTGTGTTCGGATGTAATCTTATATCATCTTATCATCTTATCACTTAACTACACGGATTTAGTTGATTCCAGTCCATTAAACCTGGACACAGTTTGCCAGAATAAATCACCCTGAAGTCGCGCATATTACCCCTCCACTGACTGCCGATAAACGTGTAATTATATCGACGTGAATGTCACACTTTACAGTTAACAGAGATACAAAATACAACACCCTCAGCCATATGGTGACTTTTCCAAATCCAAATAAATATTCCCCTATGATGTATTGTTGTCTTGCAATAATAATGATAAATTGCTGTTGAAGGCAATTGCCACACTAAGAAGAACATAAAAGTATAAATTTAAATTACACTTTCACATCGAACTCATCCATATACATGTAGGTATATATGTACACCGAATTCGCCATCATGCAATAACAATAAATTGTTTGTCTTTCCAAAACATCCCATTAAAACCATGCAGCGGCCGTGTTTGCTTACCACCGGCACTCAACCCTGATTTCCCCAAATTATTCATTTTGTTTGCCGGATAATTCATTGTTATGAAATTGAAATAATAATACAGGACTTTTGTGATAAACAAGCCAACGGGATCAGCACTGACACCACCGCCATCAGCAACAACAAGAAAGACAACGATAAGAAAACGTAAAATAAATTCTTCGGGACAAGCAACCTCTGTAAAGTGTCCAGGCAAATTGATGACTTCAATTTACTCCGGTATCCGCAAAAATGACGCCACCTGTATCATTAATAATAAAATACCCTATATCCATCTCGATATGGTGGAGCTGGATAGCTGGCCGGGCCGCCCACACAAATCAGTGGAGTATTAGGGGATGAGTTTTGTTTTCTGTTCACAGGGCTTATTTGGTTTTTTTCTATTTCGGATATAATTACAGAAAAGCTTACGAGACTCTACCGCCTATACACGTGATCCATTTCCCCGAGACTTTATAATTGCATTTCATATTTTGCGACATTATAACCTGCGATAATAAGGAGCCAATTTCATTTTCCGAGAACTCACTAACGAGGGGAGATTTGAGCTTATCGGATGGGTTCTGAAGAACAACAAGTGGATATGGAAATATTGACTACACAGGGTGGTGAGTTTGGAAGTGGACTGGTAAATCCATCTACGGAGATAACAAGGGTTTTTGAAATCAACAAAAAAAAACAAATTTCATACTGATGCGGCCCAAGAAATATATTTGGAAGGCAGCTATTTTTTTTGCACTTTTGTCAATCAAAATAATTGGAACCGTAGTTCATCAAACATTCACACCAATAGCTCAATGCTAAGTCAGAATATTATGTAAACACTGTATAGCCCAAATTCATATTCATGTTTTGATAGTCAACTAATATTGACCAAGTTCACTTATTCAACCCACAACTGCTGCTTTCGCAACACCACCATAACATCCCTTGAACAAAAATACCGCCATCTTATTTCAACAATGAACTTATTATTTATCCATGTTTTACAATGAGTTTCCCTGTTCCAGAGAGGTTGGTAAATAGATTCCACTAGCAGCCCTTTTCTGCACAATGAAAGCATCAGATTTCATGAATATTAACCAAGTGCAAACTAGAGTTAGGGGGCGACTCTTTCCACAGAAATGCAACTACCATCTACCCACCCCCAAAAGTCCATAGGTAGTACACATCCCTCGAACGTATAGCTCTGTCGTATTTTCGGTGAATAGGTCCATTGCAGCTTGCATATGTGCGACATAGATATCCATGAATTTATATGCAAATATCAAGGTCGACAAGATAATCAGCGAAATTTACGTGACTCCAGTGTAATGTAGGTCAGGGTAAAAATAACCCCGCTATGCGTATAGAGGGAGCTATGCGGAAATGTTGCGCAGTATTCGGTGCTTTACACTTGGGGTAGAGAAATTCAGACATTTTTTTTGCATATACCTACATATTTATGTTTAAAGAAAAATTGAGTCGAACTCCGCTTACATGCTATTATGGCCGTTATATGTGATTTCCTTGCGGACAAGTTCATGTTTATCAGTGGCGTTTGCCTGGTGGGTATTGAAATGTAACACAACTTGACGTATGTGGTTTGTGACAAAGCATCAAATTCAAAACAACGGGAATCGTTTTATTAAATTTTTTTAAAACTACCCAAATGCGTGTAGTTAAACTCCTTGTTCAACGGAAAGGCTTGCTTGCGGCAAAGGGAAACGAGTACGAGTATATCTAATATCTATGTCGGTATTTCGTTTCAAAATAAATCTGCCTAGCAACTCAAAAGAGTGGGCGTTAGCAGTGGGACTGGGACTCGTATTTCAACTCGAAGAAGTGTACATGAATTTGTACTGACATTATTATTAAAATTAAAACTTCGAACAAGTGGAGAAAGTGTTTTTCTCTGCAGTGTACTTTTTGCGGCACAGGGACATAAGTACACGAGATATAATTTTATAATGGACTTTTGCTCCACTTCGGTGGGACATAAGCTCAAATTTTTATTGTGGAATTATGTCCCTCCAAAATGTGCTGCAAGTTTTATTTAGTTTTCAAACATGGGACATAATTCCAACATTTTGTAAGTAGAAGAATGTGCTACCATAAAAAAGTTAAAACCCCACGTTATAGGCACTTTTGTTTTTACAAAGTACATCAGAATAAAACCCATATTAAGAACACATTATTGTCATTAACAAATTAAGGTTAAAAAATTCTGGAGCTAAAAATCTAATTATTTTCTCAAACCACTTTTTGCCTTAGTTTTAGAAAATTTGAGAAAATAAAAAAAGATCGACCATCATTACCAGAGACAATACTGAGACCCCCAACTTCGACCGATTAACAGTTATTTTTTTCTGGAAACCTTCGGCACAATAGATCTTTTAGGTCAAAGTGCCTCTTTATCGCCCTGGCGATAAGTCAGAAGTTTAAGAAAAAAAAAAAAAAAAAAAACAGTTATTTGCCTACAAGCTAAATTTTACGCTCCCAAAAAGTTTAGGTGCGCTAGTATTGTTGCATAGAAATTCGTATTGACAAATGTCAAAAATCCTCTCAACCAACACATTCGCACCTAATCTTTTTACATTTCACTGTGCGCAAAGCTAAACGGATAGGAATTGGCGTACACGGATAGGACAACAAAATGGCGGATTCCTGGCAAAAATTGAGGGGGCCAGCGGCAAGAGGATTGTGAGTTGGGGGTCTCAGTATGATTTGTTTATGGTCATTACATGCGGTTTTTCTTTATGGCGCTAGGTCGAATGGTCTTATATTTTATAGTCGGCGCTCAAGGTCTGTCACGCGTAGTGTACTGATAATTTCATTATTGCAATGCGAACTGTTCAATAGATCTCTGTGAATATCAGTATTCCTTATATACCAACGGCATGGAGCATTCACCATTGCTCTAAGCGTTTTGTTTTCTTAATTTTTGTATTAAAGCCATATTGCTTGGTGTGTTTGGTACAACCCCAAAGTTGTATACCGTATGTCCAACAGCGTTACCACTTGTACTACATAATTATGTAGTACTGTGCTACATATTTACTGGATTTTTTTTAACGAAGTACTACATACTACATCGTTACCCAAAGTACTACATTTCTTAAGGGCCAACCATTTTAAATTTATTTAAGGAGTTTCCCTGTAAGAAAGCAAATTTGGAAATTTTAAAAGAGCAGTAGCGCTTGTTGATTGGAGCTTTCGATCTTTTTTTGAAATGTGGACCTCAAAATAGCGACATTGTGGCAATATGGGTGAAATTAAATAAACAAAAAAATAGCTTAGGAAAACTAATATTTGAAGAACTATCTAAATAAAAACTATATTATATTTAACTACCTATTTAATTTCAATACAAAAAAAAAAACTAGAGGCACTCCGGGAGTGCCGACAGAAGTGATAACTTAAACAATTACGTGCGTATTTTTTGAATCGTCAGGAAATATTTAATTGCGCAGGAAGTATTTTTAAATAAAATGTTTTTTTTTATTCATTACAGTCGAACTTCCATAAATCGAACTTCCATATACCTAACTCGAATTTCTCCACAACTCAAATTTTTATGGATAACTTTGATAACTTTTGTTATCTAACTTTCTTTTACTTAAACATTTTTTTCTCTTTTTGAAATTTGTATCCTTATAATAAAATAAAAAAAAAATCTAGTTTTTGTTTTTATTTCTCTAAGTCGAATTTTCTATAACTCGAATTTTTTTTCTTACATTTTGACAGTTCGACTTAAGGAAGTTTATCAGTATTATAAACGACTACTACAAAAATTGTGTTACATTTTTCATTTTTATTTAAGTTATGAGTTCCCCAAACAAAACAGGTAATTGAAATAAATTTGGATATCTAGATGTCGATCCTTTCGTTAGAGAGAATAATTTACCCAAAGGTATGCAATGCAATTACCCCTAAATGAAAGTGTCGCATATGCAAAGATATAGATCTATCACGAACAATACTTCCAATCATTGACAACTTAACCCAGCATTAATTTATTCCAGTCAAAAAGAAAATCATTCCCAAACAGATCGAAAATCAGAAACTCCTACTATTCCTACTTGTTCTCGTACTCAAACACTTATAAAGTTTATAACTCTCTAACAAGAACTTCTAGAGTTTCAACTTTTAAAAACTAAAAGTGAATTTTATTTATTAACACTATGTATTCCTTTTTCTATATTTCAAGAACCGGTTCTTTTACCCAGCGTTGCTTCATGAATATTACAATTATTTATACAGTATACCTCTAGGCCGGAGTGAATTGAACCATTTTTTTGATATTGTTTTTTATTTTACTGCCTATAGTTCTAAAAGTTGAATTTGATTATTCCATAAAGCTACAACCGGTTTTTAGCAAAAGCAAAAAAGGTCCTGTGGTTCCTATATTCAAAAACAAAACATCCTTGAATTTTTTTTGTATTTTTTTGTTTTTTCTATGTACTTTAAACGATATAAATTGTTACACTTGCCTCTTTTCTGTCCTTTTATTTTCCGTTCATCAAAAATAATAACGCACACTCAAATTCTTTTCTTAGTTTTTATTTCCGTCTGAATAATATCGACCGCACTCGTTCGCTTCTGCGTTTCGAATGAATCTTTTCTTCTCTTTCACATAATAAACATAATAATTCTCTCTTACATAGTTTGCCTGCCTGTAGCACCGGTAATACCTATACATACTCATGCCCTTCTCTTATTCCTGCTACAGTACCTACTGGAAATAATGTAATGTTATAATTATATTATAAGGAAAGTATATTAATGATAAACAATATAAATAATCATTAGATTAAAATCATAGAGAAAGTATATTTGTTCGAATATTTATGTTGCGATAAAATAAATTTTGTGTTCGCAATCAAAATCAATTCCCTGAAAATGAGAGTTTATTAAAGTCTTATTATTGGTAGAAATACTGAATTTATCTTACACATTGGTTTATTGCATTACATTTAAGCAAGCTCCATCTGTGGGTGTTGGTTCAAGGACTACACTATCATTCTAAAATGAGCAATTTTCAACTAATTATTTTAACCACAACATTAAATTTACCCATGTAATTTACGAAGTATTTCATTTTTTGAGGGTCTTGATGAATTCTTTCTTCGTTTCAAATCGTGGCAACATTTTTCGAGATGAGATCCTAGCTTTGATAAATCCATCTCTCGATTCTCGGCCACACACTGAAGCAGAAGCTTCTGCACCAGCTTAACACATCTTTCGACTGCTTGAGTGTGGCAGGGATATTTTGAAAGCGCTTTATCTATAGCTGAATCTATATTATCAGGGACATTTTCCACCATGGCTCGTAGGTCCTGATCTGATATATTTTTCGTTAAAGGAAGTTCGGAGACGTCAGCCGTAGCCCATTTTATCAGATCAATATAATCATCGGCTTCAAAATTTATTTTTGGGATTATAAAACGTCGGATTCCATCAGTTTTCTTTTTTTCCATCTCCGCTCTGTATTTTAGAATCCTCCCCAAACCTAATTCTCGAACATGGCTTCGGCTATCAGCTAACATAGCAAGTAAAATGTTTTCTGGATGGCAAAAAAACGAGTTGCGCTCTATAACCGGATGAACTACTACCTTAAGTTGTTTTGGCAGGTATTTGCAAGCTTTTATAATTTCTAAAATATGCTTTGGTCCATCCAAACAAGAGGGTTTAGTTTTGATTTGAAACCAAGCAAACGCATATTCTTTTACTGTGTATGTAGACAGAATCACTAATTCCGTTGAAGGTTTCGCAGTTGCTACATAAAGTCGTAGAATCGTGTTAGCTGTTGTAAGCCACCGTGAATGAGACATTTTACCAGGCTGTCGTTGTGCCAAATCTAAAGATACTTTGCCATGAGAAACTGCCTCACACATTTCATACAGATATTTTTGATCCGTGCTTAAGTTTTCGATACTTATTTCAGGCAGCTCCACTGGTATATTTTTAAATGTCTGTATTGGCAAATTATCACAACTCTCAAGAGCTCTTCCCAGGATTCCATAAAAGCCTTTGGGGTCATTGGTCTTGCCATCAATGTGTGCCATTAAATGCCGAAAGGGAAGTTCATTGAAATGAAGTAAACAGACAAACCAATGGACTGGCTTACCTATGGCCGCTTCAAGTTGACATATGATACCATTTTTAGAACCAGTGTTCACAACAGTTCCATCGCATCCAACTGCTTTAATTTTTTGCATGTCAATACATAAGTTGTTTTTTATGAAGTCAACTATGCTGGATGATATTGTTTTGGCATTTCCACAAGTTGGAGCGACATGTCCAAGATATTGTCCTCCTGGCTCAGAAACAAGTACCACATGTTCTTCGACTGAAATCTTCCGGTATGATTTTAAGCCAATTGTTTCCAAAACCATGGTTTTGTCTTTTCTTCCATCAAAGTATAGGCCGGTTATATTCTCAGTTTGACATTGAAGATTTTGACGTAATTTTTTTCTTTCTCGTCTTATTTTACTTCTGTCAATTATTTTCGACGAATCTAGCTTGGCAACGATGCCAATGTCTTGTAGAACTGAGCTTACCAGGATTGATGCTGACCTGTCGGACACTCCTGTTCTCTCACAGGCTGAAGCTAAATTTGTCAACTTTATCCTAGCCTGTAATTTTTGAATCGGCGAACTTATGCTGGGTAAAATTTTGATCTTGTCCTCATCATCACTCGAAATAGCACTGCCATCCTCACTGTCTTCAGAAATATGGAGGTTTTTTTTGAGTCTCTTAGATTGTTTCGCATCTTCGTGCTTTTTTCGTTTAAGATCCTCCTGAATTTTGCGATCGTTTCTTTTTTTAATCTTTTTCGTTAAATCAGAGTCAATGTTACCAATCACCATTCTCCTAAATTGTCTTTGATCAAGTAAGAAACTGCGTTCTGCATATGGTACTTTTGTGATACAAGTACAAATTAAAAAATCTTTACATTTGCAAGTTGATAAGTCAAAAAGTTGATTGCTATTCGATTTAAATAAATTAAGTCTTTCAATAAATAAGCTTCGCTTTGATTTTATATTTTTTTTTATAGCTTTGTATTTTTCGTTGTATGTTTTAATTTTATGCAATATCTGCTGATCTGACACAACAGGGAGAGAAGATTTTAGCCACACACTTTTTAAGTCCATCAATAATTTTGAACAAACTTCGGAAACACTTGGATCATATCCTTTCCTTTTGTCTTTTAATGAAATTCTAATAAACATAAACGCTTTCATTACGTCACAATAAGTCGGAAGAACATTGCTCTGAAGTTCGGCAGGTGCTCCAAAAACTTCACACTCGGTCTCACTACGCGTTTTTGGCATTTTACAATGAAAGGACAAAGTTACAGGTACTCACAAACAAGAATGGAAATAGAAAACAATTAAGTCAGGGCCTGTTGTCTATAAACAGAATAAATTTGTAAACACAGTAGCAGTTAGCAGGTTTTTT
This sequence comes from Cheilosia urbana, assembly GCA_946477585.1. Lineage (NCBI taxonomy): Eukaryota > Metazoa > Arthropoda > Insecta > Diptera > Syrphidae > Cheilosia > Cheilosia urbana. The sequence goes on along the minus strand of OX297853.1, from coordinate 159,807,535 downwards.
TCAAATCAAATTGGGCCCATGCGCTAGACTACAAATAAAAATATAACGATAATTTCATCCATTATATTTAATTCGATGTTGTTTTAGTGTAGTTTCAATATTTTCGTTACGAAAGTTAAGTATAATAAATACAAAGATTACCTAATTTTTTTTTTTTTTTTTTTGTCAAATTTGTATACAAAAAAGTTTCATGATTGGCTGACAGGTAACGTACAGACCAAACCGCTGGACGTAAAAAGCTCAAATTTTGATAATGGTTGAATAACGTGGATATCAGCTAAGAAAGTTATTTTGTTAAAGTTCATGCATAAGCGCAACATGCGCGGAAAACACAGTTCAGTTAGTTAAATTATACAAAAAAAAAAAACAAAACTTTGACGTCATGTAGGAACCTTGAGATGACGTCACAAATTAACCAAATTTTTCACACATATTTTGGGTTCCTAAATTCAACTTTTCCGCATATAGGCTTAAAAGATTTTCAAAAACTAATTTTTCGCTCCACCCTGGTACTCTTAGGGTGGCAAGTTTACCACAGTCTTCTATTTCTTGTTTCGGTAATTATAACACAAGCTACTGTGCCGTAAATGTGCACAAACCCAAAATCGTGGATATAATATGTCGGAATTAAGCCTGGTAAAATTAAGTTATGAATTCCCCATACAAAACAGGTACCATTGAAATAATTTTGGTGACAATCAATTTGTCGCTGCCATAAATTACCAAATAATTGAACAAAATTGTTACACTTTTAAAAAAATAACCTCCGGTAACACTGACAACTAGGCGTTACCTGGACAAGAACCTTTCGGAGATTAAGTGTTATACATGTCGAGTGTCGCTGTTATACATGTCGAGTGTCGCTGTTATACATGTCGGTGTCGCTGTTATACATGTCGGTGTCGCTGTTATACATGTCGGTGTCGCTTTAGATATTACCGGCAGCAGCCTAATGGGTCTATATGATTTCGTATTTCTTATGACTTCGGCTACTTTCCATTGTCTTGGAACATATATGAAAGTCTCAAAGAAGCATTTGTAATGTAGAGCAACTTAATTAATGTTTTTTTTTTTCGTAAGCTCCTTCAGGATTTCGCAGCAGTGATTAAATCATATCCTGGAGCTTTGTTATTTTCCTGCATTTTTATTGTCATTCGAAGCTCGGTCAGGGATACGGCTTTCATTTTATAGTTGTCTGATGCAGATGAATGCCATATTAGCATTCAATTCTCCATTTAAAGGTCTTCCATCGTACGGCCTGAAGGTTTCTTCTAGATGCTCGGCAAATAAATCCGCTTTCTCTTTGTCTCCTTTTGCCCATCCGCTTTTAGCTTTGCCTATTGGTGGCGGGTGCATTTTGAGTTTTCTTATGTATTTCAAGGCTGTGTTTTGTAGGCGCACTGGCTTAGTGGTTAGTGTGTTGGACTACTAAGCGAGGGGTCGAGATTCGAATCCCGCAAAGACCCAAATTCCAACTTAGGGTTTTTTTCACTGTGCCACCTCTCGCGAATGTCTGACAAACATCCGAGAGTATAACTGTCTTGAAAGAGCTTCTCAATTAGCCGTTTGGAGTCGGCATAAATTGTAGATCCCTTCCATTCGTTCCAAAAAAGAAAAAACTCACACAAAACGAATGGTTGCGAGAAACTAGGCCTAGGGTCCCTCCGGACCTGTTGCGCCAACTGTTTATTTATTTATTTATGTATTAGTCAGTAGTTAGAGCTCTTATCAGCAGTCAAGCCCTCGAGGTAAGTAGAAATTTTGAAATTTCTTAGATTCTGTAGCTCATTTTTAAGTTTGTTGCAAAGATGGTTCAGATAAGTTTTATCATGGGGCGCGGGATTGTTGCCATCTCTTGCGCGCTATCGAGTTCGTTGATATCAGGCTGGTATATGACTTAATTATTCCGTGTTACTGTCTTCCGGTAGGGAGTGTTTTTCCACGCTGGCGCTTTGAATGGCTTCCACGAGATTTTCAATTTCAGCTTCTATTTCGAGCGGTGTCTTTAGTGGCACATTTAAAGCAACATTTTCCTTGCAGTATTTTCTGAACACGTCCCAACTGGTTTTGTTACTAGTTAACCTGGGCGGTCCTTCTTTTTTTGCTGCACTTCCACCCATTTTTAGAGTGACTGCTGATTAAAGAGACATAAGTTCATAATGGAATTATGTCCCTGAGTAACTTGTTTCAATCGAAACGTTGAAAAAGCACAAAAAATTAAACACGATCCCACTCTTACACTTTCTATGTCCCAATTTTGCAAATTTCAGGGCTAAAGCTAAAGATTTTGGGGTTCTGAATAAATTTGCAAAAAATTGTTAATTTTATTTATTTTAAAGCACACGCGTATTCGAATGCAACAATGTGCACAAATTTCAAGCCAATTCAACCACAACTTTACTAGTTTAGCGAGCATAAGGGCACGGAGTCTGAATTGTTATAATATAAATAAGACTGATCCTCTGGCATCATAACTAAATGAAAACTGTCTTGAAGCAAATTTGTCAAACAAATTTTCTCTTTGCCCTCCCGACAAAAAATAAATAAACAATAACAACATTCTGCAAATTGTAGGCGTCATTCCGCAGCTAGTATATCACCCTCTCAAGTCGTAATATTTATATCTTTGCCATTCTTCACGAGACCCTTTTTTAACCTACAGTATTTCCAGTAAATCGCTAGACATAAGACATCTATCCCCCGCTGTTCACTACCTGTCATGGGAGGGAAATTGAATACCCTAATGGACTTTGCTGGAGTGCCGTCAGAAGACGCTTTATCATACGTTAGGATGCTCTTGGTTCACAACGTCTTAACAAAATTATAATATCCTTAAATATCATTCATAGTATCATCATACATAGTACAGACGAGTTTGAAGATTAAAATTAACGAACAGATAGGTGGTGAACGACATTCAAAGTAATTTCCCCCATCAAATCTCAGTTAGGGTCGAATAAAACGGAATTCTTTGGGGTCGAAGAAAGTTGTTTACGGGAGAATGAAGATAACAAGGCAAGTAGATTTATGGAAGTCGAAATAAAAGATGGTCACTATGGACCTATAAGAAACGACCGTATAGGAGACCGAAGTAATTACTTGCCAACTCGATGTGATTATTCTATAGGCCAAGCTAAATCAAGTCAATTAACTTAATTGCAAATTCCCTCCGACTAAACAAAACAATTCTTTAATCGAAGAGAAAAACAAAATATCCTTCTGTTAAAGCACCGCACCACTCAAACGTATACATTCGCAATACACATACAGAATACGGAATGTGTGAAACACACAAATTTGCACGAATGGGCAGACCAAATATTAGCACATTGTTCAGTTGAATATGAAATCTGCCAAGTAGAACAATAAAGCCGAATTAAGATGCCCACAGTGGCCGTTACCGACATTATACACACTCCACACAGGAGTTTTATGGCTATAATGGGCTCTGTGGGTGTGTGTGTGTGATTTTTGGCAGCATTCACGGATTCGCTTCGTTTGGAGAAATATCCCCATGAGAGGACTGAACCGAGCACTGATTTTTGATACCAATTGGGGAAACAGGTCAATGTTAATTATGACAGTATGTATGTGGGAGAAATTTGCTGTTTTGACGTAAGTTGTTAGTCTACGCCCTTTTAGGGGAGGTCTTGAGAGCATCAATTAAACAAACGCAATATTGGATTGAGTAATAATTGTAGCTACTACAATACAGCATCCAACGTTTTGTGGTTTGCTAAACAAAACAATACATGCGGTAAATCAGCTTTCCATCTATATAGCTGTATAAAACAAAGTTGCATCCGTAAGTACGCCCATCACTCGAGAACGGATCGAACGATTTGAGCTATCTTTTCTTTGTTCTGTTTTTCTACGCCAGTTTTGCAAGTTTGGGGGTTTTTTCTCCCAGATTTAGGGTTTTTTTGGTCGACTTTGGGAAATCTGGGGGAACAATTGTTTATGGGGAAAATCTGTTTTTTTTAATTGTATTTTATTTGTATTTCATTATAATATCCTTTTTGGTAGCCTTAACCTTTTTAGTATTTGAAAATGCAGATAAATAATCGGTCGGTCCTGCAAATCAACGTTTGAAAATTATTTGTGCTAATATCTTTAAACTATTTTTGTTTAAAAAAGGAGTCTTTCAAATAAAGGTAGTGCCAGTTTCAATATGAAAAAAAGTTTTAGTTTACTATAATTTCCATAAATATTTTTCGGAATCATCAAAACGACAAAAAGTTGGGGGTTTTTATTGAAAAAATGGGCAAATCTGGGGGTTTTCAGATTTGTCTGGGCGGAAATATTTTCACCGTCTGACAACGCCTTAACCTAAGATGACGAGAAAATTGGAAATTATTAAAAGTAAATTGAAAAATCCATAAAAATAAATTTTCCATTCATTTTATACTCCGATTTTTTTTTAATTCTAATCGTAATATACAGTGAGATCGTGTTTGTCAAAAATTCTACATGTTTTTTTTTTTCCGGAAACTATTTTTGATGTGAAACATTTATAAGCGCGATTTGGGAGTAAAACTTCTGTGGCGACGAAGGAAATTGGCCTGTCGCCATCGCCATCGCTCTGGACTCCTAAACCACAGAACCGTTTTCAATAAAATTGTGTGAGTGTATGGTTTCTCGCCGATTTATTAATCACCAACGGCGCACACGGCTACGCCACCATGACGAGACTGTTTCGGTTTACCCGGCGCTTATATCCGAAGACATATCGTCCAGTAAGTTATCCCCAGTCTCTTCCTTCAAGGAGTTGTCTGAGGATTACAGGCGATGGGACGACTGTTTCGGTCACCCCTCCCATATCCGAGGATAAACTGCCCCAACTCTCTACACGAGACGTAAGAATTGTTTTTTTTTTAGACAAAGAAGACTAAAGTCACAGGCACAAAGATAGCAATACGCCCACTAGTATGTCCTGGCCTTATCCCCCCCTGGGGACCTGGGAAGTGAATTGATAAAGCTTTGTCTTATGCAGACACTAGGCTACTGGATCAGTTGACTAAAAGTCTAAATGCAACCGAAAACTGTAAAAATGGAAAACTTAGGATTGGATTGCGTTATGGAAAATTCTTAAATGAATGAATACTTTATCTACTGCGCTGTAGCTATATTATGATTATTATATTATAAAGATACTACAACACAAAATAATTTAACATCCCCATTCAGCGAGAGAAGTTTCACATCTGGTGTGTGGTCACAACCAGAGACAATACTGAGACCCCCAACTCCGGCCGATTTTCCGTTACTTGCCTACAAGCTATATTTCTATGGGCTGGTACACGCTAAGTGCGTTAGTATTGTTACATAGAAATTCGTATTGACAAATGTCACGTAACTTCACTCACCAACACACTCGCACCTTGCGTGTCCCACTTTCGCTGTCGGCAAAGTTGCTGCCAGCGTTCATAGAATTTTGTCAGTTAAATTTGAAATTATTCGTTTCGTGTAAATAGTATTTTATTTAGGAATAAGTGCACTTTTGTTGAAAATATTTATGAAAAATGATTACTGCAGAATGGTTGTAGGAAAATGAAAACATTTTGAGCAATTTTTCTTCAGTTATTTTAGAAAAATTTACTCATGAAATCAAAGTTAATAATATTCAAAAGCGGAAAATACACAACAATATTTTTCCTAATATGTTTCTAGTATATAAAACATCTCATTTAGATAGCATTATTAACTAAACAAATTATATTCAACGTCTTTTAAAAATGTATAATAACCAACCAATAGCATTCAGTTATCTTAAAATGTCGTATTCACGAGCTCTATCACATTCCCCAGGGTTGGTAGCAGTTGGCAGCATTGATTTTATATTTTTTGTATGTTTTTGCATGTCACACGGATTCTTAATAGACATAACACCGATAGGAAAACAAAATGGCGAATTTGAAAAAAAACTTAGGGGGCCAGCGGCAAGAGGATTGTGAGTTGGGGGTCTCAGTATTGTCTCTGGTCACAACCACACTCTCTGCTTCTTTTTTTTTTCTACCACTGGCGAAGCCGGCCGGGAACAGCTGGTGTTTTATAAAAATCGGTACGACGAAAAGCCCTCTTGCATTTTAATTCAATTAGGATATCAACACGTGTTCGGGTTCACAAATGTGTAAGAAGTATGTGGTTATGACACTTTCCAAACGGACATTCATACTGAGCTTCTTTCTACAATAGGTATTTTCTACAAAGTTCGGGGAACCAATAAACAAATTTGAACTCACGAACTATCTTTCGAAGAAAGGTATATTGCTTAAGCTTTAACAATCACTGAATACATGAGGAAATCTTCTTTTTTTTCGCAAGTTTTGCAGAAATGTTGGGTTGGGTTGGGTTGAGTACTAGTAGGTACTATAGTTCAATTAAAATGTATATAAATTCAATGACAAAGTCTACATTTGTAAAACACTCATAGACAGCAATAAATAGCTTAAGAAAGAGGTATAAAGTCATTCGTTTTTGTTCCCCATCACAACATATACAATTTCGACAGCCAAAGCATAGAAACCATAATTGTCAAAGAGAAGAACAAATGCCACAAGTAGAGTCCGTTCATAGCAGTGGCATTCGATTTTAGTTGAAAACACGAAGATAGAAAAAAAACCAACACCTGTGCAAATATTTCCCATTGCGATACCTGTTAGTTGACATTTCAAACCGTTAAGTTTGCGTGAAGACAAAGTAAACTTGCATTGCAAACAGTATCGTAAAGTTTAATGTGACATTAGCTGTCTTTCAGAAAACTTTCAAAGGAATTATCTTCTGATTGATTCAGCCGATGACGATGACATAGAAACTAAAATGCTGCTCCATTTAAGCACCTATAAAATTATATTTCTGAGAAATACGAATTGAGGGTTTATTTAAAGAGAGAGTTTTCAAATGCCATTTAAAGAAAGAAACAAATAGTTGGAGCAACGGGTCTGTACGCATTTGGCACTTTTTTTGAGAGTCTGCCCAAATTTGTTCCTATTTTGGCCTTTTTTAGTTAAAGAAGCCGTTAAATATTGTTCAAACATACTAAATGTGCCGAATAGCTTCAGAAATGACACCTTTTTCCCCATTAGCCCTTTTTCTTGCGACTTTTTAGTTCTGCAGCGGTCACGCTATCCATAGGCACCCTAGGCCTATTTTCGCACAACCATTCTTTTTGTGTGAGTTTTTCATTTTCGGGACGAATGGAAAGGATCTAAAATTTCATCCCGAGTCCAAAAGACTAATTGAGAAGCTCTTCCTGACAGTTATACTTTCGGATGTTTGTCAGACGTTCGCGAGAGGTGGCGCAGTGGACAAAAAACCCTGAGTTGGAATTTTGGTTTTTTTCGGAGTTCGAAACTGGAACCCCTCACTTAGTAGTCCAACACAATAACCACTAAGCCACTGCGCCGATGTACAAATGCACATACAAACATAAAAAGTAACGAAAACACTCGGAAATCCAATAACAAGTTTAGGGGCTTTTTTTTAATAATTTCAACATGACTTAACTTCATAACTTCTGCTTGAAACTGACCGGTTTTGATCATGCATCTGTTCAACTTTTTCAAGTATTACGTTAAAGGATTCGCAAGAAATCATCTTTCCTGGCATCAAAAAGTTCTATAAAAGTTCTGCGTTATCCGGCACGGAACAGGCAGAGTTTAGTGGCAATTCATGGATCTGTAGTACAGCTCGTCGCTATAAACGTCATTTTAGATTTAATGATAAAGTTGATTTCTTCTTCTTTTGCGAGATCTTTATTAGTGTCAATATTTTGTCGTTGGTACCTATCCTTTTCGGCCAACAGCCGTACTGAAAAATCTCTACCGAACATTGCGCTGTCGAGGTGATACAATATTCTCTTGCTCATTCTCTTGGACAAAATAAGAGATGCTCATGCCCATATTCCGTTCATTAGGCGTACAAACTTTTCCTTGACCGAGTGGGCTCTCGTTAGACAGTTAATAAACGGAGCCATCGATCATTCAATTCAGCAAAAGGAAATGGTTTTTAAACGATCCGATTTAAAGCAAAGCCTCGGAGATGCTGCATGCAAAAGAGAATCTCTTTATCAGTGCATTCCAACTTTTATTTCGCCTCTTGTGTCCGCACTCCGCGTCCGCATCTACGTACAAAGGAATTTCCCAAAACCATTTATCATTCGCCACAATTTCCATTGCGAAACTTTTTTCAGCTGCAGCCAGTCTCTGCTCCCGCTCTGTGTGTATGTATTTCTTTTTTGCTTTTTCAATTAGTTTGAATTGCCTGCCGGACTACATCCTGACACACCGGATGGCACAAATGTTGTTATTCCATGTTTATCTGTGTGCACTGTCGGAAGGATCTATGGGATAAAAGTCAACAGCAAGTGCCGGCAAAAGTGTCTGCTTCAATCAGAAGATTTAATTATTTCCCTGAGAAGGCAAAACTAGCAGTTGTCAAGTGCCGGAAGATGCAGTACGAGTAGGTTATCGCACTGCGCTCAGTCCTGTCATTTATTTTCCTTCTCCTCTATTATCTGCATTCGTGCAGGCAGACTCTGGCAACATAGTTGCAGCAGGAAATAGTTTCACAAATCACAAACTTGATGAATAAATAAATTGGACTGTAACTGTAAGTAACAAAATCGTCCGAGTTGCTAGTATGAGTGAGAGTCTCATTTTTAAATGCATTTCCCAGAAGTGCATTACGAACCGAAAGTAAACTACATCTCAGCGTTCATCGAACGGCTGATTAAAAATATTCGTCTGTGTATCGGTCAAATATTGATATCCTGCTTCGATGCGGGTTCACAATTTGTGGGGCTGTCCTTAGGCAAATATAAGTAACTATCAATAAAGTGTCTGTGTACGTGAGCGCATTTTAATTCACGTATATCTTAATCACACATGTGAATCGAAATAAAATCGTGCTCAAACCCTGGCTATAAATATTGATTGCTTGCGAAATCAGCATGGAAATATTTGCGCAACAGCTCAGTGCCAGTGTATCAATTTTAAACCTTTTGGCTATTTACAGGTTATAAAGCTTTTTTTCAATTTATGAATCTGTTAGTCCATGGAAATGAAATTTACATGTGAATTGAACTCCGTCGAATGTAATAAATCATAAAGTCAGCAAGTGGCGGTGCTAAGGAAGTAGAAAAATATGCTTAGTTGGCGGATTTCCAAGTGACGGGTGCACACAGTGGAAGGGATGATTTGTCAACGTCAATTTTCCGGTTGAATTGATCTGGTGGCTAACTAACACCTGAGCCGGTATATAACAAATGGTTATTTGATTTCGAAATGAAAATTTTAATAGATGCACAGTGTGTCTTGGAAAGCTTGTGGTTTTTAATGAATCTACACAAATTTGGTAAAAAATTTATCACTCTAACCTCACAAAGTGTGTATATGTGTCTATTAAAAGCAAAACATGCTCTTGTCCATCACATGTTATTCTGAGAAAAAACGAAAAAACTTCCTGTTCCTTAAAAAATTGAAAACCTCATTTATAAAAACATTTATTGATTTAAAAACGATAAGTTAAGTTTAAAGAAACTTGTCTCGCACGTTTTAAGTTAATTTATTGGAAGTTATTAATAATTGAAAAAAGGATAAGGATGTTTTTGGTTTATTAAAATGGATAAGGCATGTTTTGCTTTTAACTCAAGTGGATAAAGTACATTTTGACCAGAACTTAAAAAAAGGATTATTATTTTTTCTAATAGTATTTAAAATTGTATTTTATTTTTCATCTATATATATAAAAATGAACCCCTATTTCCCTTGGTCCCAGCATCACGCACAAACGGCTGGACCGATTTCGTTAATTCTTTTTTTGTTGTGTTTGTTATTGTCAGGAGAACAATGTTATGAAAGAAAAAATTAAGAAAATTGCGCGGAAAATTAGAAAATTAAAGTTTGAATGGGGAAATACACTTTGAAAAAAAATTAACTGGATAGAAATCAAGTAGTGACACTTCAAATAAAAAAAATATTTTGAATTTTAAAAACAATTGTTGTTGTCAATTATTTTAATTATTTTCCAAGCAAATTGTTGTTGTCAACAATTTTGAAGTTTTTTTTTTTTTTTTTTAAATATAGGTATACCCAAAAAGTTTGCTCTAATAAATTATGTTTACTATGTTACATCAAGTAACTTTTTGAAATGAAGTAGATAGGTACTTTGATTATACAAAAATGATATTATGGCCGACGATATTTTTTGCATCGAATTCGCACTGCGACATCGGATAATGAACTGGAGATGTCAGATGAAATGCGCAACAAAGCTTTGATTAGACGCATTTAATCGAGAATAGGAGCGAGAAATGGACTTCGAACGAATCGCATTGAGTCAAGCTGTTCGAACAAATGTGCCAATGTTGAATCTATATATATAAAAATGAATCCCTATTTCCCTTGGTCACGGCATCAAGCGTGAACGGCTGGACCGATTTCGCTAAATTTCTTTTTTTGTTGTGTTTGTTATTGTCAGCAGAAGAATCTTATGAAAGAAAAAGTTAAGAAAATTTCGCGGAAAATTAGAAAATTTAAGAATACTAAACCACCATATTAAATTATATATAATGTAACCATAGCACTTTTACAATTCAAACTTTTTTGATGTAACCTTATGGCGTTGGCATAACATTGACAGAATGCGTGCTGCAAATATCGTAACAAAAACTGAATTTCTTAGTGCACATGGTCGGAAAATCCTCAACATGTGGCGTTGTATGCGTATGTCGTTTTTCAGTTCAATTAAATTTTCTTTAATAATAATCTTCTTAATTCATACCTATAATTCTTTCGGGATGAAACTCGATGATGATGATATAACTCGATAACCACTGGGTCAATTTTTATGATTCCTCTTTTGTTTTGTTCGTATTGTTGTATTTCATCCGATTTCAATGAAATTTTGTAGATTTATATTCTTCGTTCCCGCTTGAAGGAAAGGATACTTTTGGACCTGATAGGTGGCGCTGTTGCCGATCTCCGAAACAGCTCTACCAAGTTTATTGAAATTTTGTAAATGGATATGGTTGCTTCCAGTTTTAAATTGCGGATAGTTTTTGACCCTATAGGTGGTAGGTACTTTTAAAAACACAAGCGGGATATTTTCCCATTCAGTCCCATTCAAAAATAAAATCAAACGCTATTTCTAAAGTTGTATAATTAAAATTATTAATGGACACTGTCCAAATAAAGCAATTTGCGAAATGTGAGCAAGATTTAATACGAAAGGTACGGACAAAGGAAGTACATTATACTACCTTTTGTTGTGAAAATAAAACGTTATGGAGATTAGTTGAATTTTTGAATTATTTAGACGTTCCGGGCTTACCTCTACATAATGTGGATATCACGTGCGACTTCAATTTCCCGTGCGTATCGCTTTCACTATGACAAATAATTTATTACAAGGATAATGGATGGATGTTTGTGCATTTGTGGCATCAATTTTGATTTCCCATGTTTTTCATATTGTCAATTTAGTGAAAAAGCGGAAAGTTGGCCGACACGTCGAAATCATTGCGGTTTGATTGAAACAAATCAACATAGCTGTTCATCATTTATTTATATTGCATTTAATATGACTTTTGAATAAAGAATTTTAATTGGCCGAATTACATAAATTAGGAAATGCATTGTGAATGCTCGGAATTATTATTTTCATTACATTAACAAATTTGGGCGGAACGAAGTTTGCCGGGTCAGCTAGTATTATTATAAAGATATAAAAAGTAGGGGTAGAGGTTTTATCAATTAAAACAAAAACTTGTTTTTTGAGCCAGAATAAAAACAAAAATAAGATTACTTTTTGCTTTTGCAGAACGTATTTTGTGGGAACTTTGTATCGGATAAGGTATGTTTTGCTTTACTCCTGCGTTGATGGATAACATAATGTTTTGGAGTAAACTGTCAGATGGATAAGATATGGTTTTGATTCTAGTAGCAGTTTTCTTCTTACTTTTAATAAGGGATAACATCGATTTTGTAATATACAAGTGAATTGGTAATATAGCTGTCAAAATTTGAAATATAACGCCATCTTTAATTCAAAAAAAAATTTTTTGGTGGAAGAGTAGGTATGTTTTGCTTTTAACAGACACATATGAGGGACTTAATTCTCCGAAATAAATAAAAGGAATTGTTATTTGATGCCGATTGTGAATGGATTTTTTTGTTAGATTTTAGGGCGTCCTCATACGTTCATTCGTTCATACGTTCATTTTGTCGGATATCCCAAACACGGTTATGTTTTATTACTATCCGAGGACTAGTTTCAGATCTTCAGATGACGAAAAAACATTTTCTTTGTTGTGTTTGTCTAGGTCCAAGGAAGGTTCATACGGTGAGAAAATTTGAAAATTTTAAAAGAAAATTGAAAAATTTGCAAAAATTTATTTTCCATTAAAAAAATTACCCAATGGAGGATCGATTTGGGGTGAGAAATTAGCGCGAATTTTTAATTTTCAGATCCCAAATCGATCCTCCATTTGGTAATTTTTTTTTTTTGCTACGCCTTTATGTTCTTAGAGTCTATCAATCATAATCTCACTGATGACAAAATAGGCTCCCAACATTAAACATACATACGCCTTTAGGTTCTTTGCACCATGCATCCCTGGAGTAAGAAGTGTTTCGTTACCTTATGATAAAATAGGCTCCTTCTGTGTTGTATGCCAATATTTACGACCTACCATAGTCTTCTTGCCTTGTAGACATTTAAAACTATGCAAAGAGTGCCATTTAAAGCTGATGGGAGATGCAATAGGAAAAGGAAATGACAATTATAGTTGTCCTTGTTATAGACAAAATGTTGATGATACTATTGAAGTGTATTCATAAATTATTTTTCAAGAAAAACTAATATTCAAGCTTTATAATGCAGTTTGGGGCTATTTTGCATTTTTGGATTTCTAATTTTTATATTTGGGGCCTTTTTTCATTTTGTTTGTGGTGATATTTCCATTTTGAAATTGCGGTCATTTTTAATTATGAAACAACGCCCCAATTTTGGTGCAATTTTTCATTTTTGTTTTGGGCCGTTTTTCATTGGGGCCAAATTTCATGTAGCCCATTTTGTACAAGGAATTTTTTTATTTTATTTTGATCGCAACTACAGTGAGATGCTATTTTTTAAATAATTTGAAGGTGCGAATAAAGTGGGATATTCTGATTGTGTAAACTCCAATTGGTTGGAATTATTTTTAGGTGCATATTCAAAATATTTGAATAAAAGTAGAAGTGGGTAATATAAAAGTACGGTATTGATATTTATAATAATAAACAATTAAAAAACGCATTTATTCGAATTTTTTGAGAAAAACTAAGTACGAGATCTTATTTAGAATACTAATATTATCTTTTTTATTGTTAATATTTTGATCAAAATCGTTAGAGCGGTTTTGTAAAATTTGGCAGACAAAGCAGTACCAAATATTGTATTGTATTGTATTTAGTTTGAAAAATACTATTTGTTAACTATATAGCTAAAAACTGATTATTGTTATTAGGCGATGTAAACATTACTTGGTTTTTAAAGTTTTATCGAAGTCAAAAATGGTGTTTTCGAGATATGAGCAGTTTTTAAAATTAGCGTTTTCGGTGATTCGAATTGAAAATTAAGAACGCAATAATTTTAAAAACATCAATTTTACTCTAAGTTTGCATTTTGGTCAACATTTTTGACCGCCATTTTCAACTAAATTTTTAAAAAATGACTTTTGTCAAAAAATAATCTTACAATAATACAGAGATAAACTGGCTCTGCAAAATAAGGTCCCAGTGAAATAAGACCCCAATAGAAGAAACGAAATAAGTCCCCAAAATTTATTTCTTATTATTAATTGTTACCCTTCCGACATGGAATACGTATTGGGGAATGCGGCCCCCCCTGGAACCCCCTTGATTGGGTTTACTGTTAGATTACGGAGTGGGTGCGAGGTTTAGTATATACAAAGCTTTTTTAATCTAAATTAGTTTATCCAATATTAATATATATATATATATATATTAATACTAGCTGACCCGGCAAACTTCGTTTCGCCCAAATTTGTTAATTTGTTAATAAATTCCGAGCATGCACCAAGCACTTGCTAATTTATGTAATTCGACCAATTAAAATTCTTTATTCAAAAGTTATATTAAATGCAATAGAAATAAATGATGAATAGCAATGTTGATTTTTTTCAATCAAACCGCAATGATTTTGACGTGTCGTCCAACCTTCCACATTTTCACTAAATTGACAAACATCCATCGATTATCCTTTCAATAAATTACTTGTCATAGCGAAAGCGAGACGCACGGGAAATTGAAGTCGCACGAATGGTAAATCGTTCTTAATAAGCGAAATCTGCGGAATAAAAATGTTTGCCTTTGAATTTTCCCCTTAAAATCATCACTTGTATGATATTTGATGTGAGATCCTTCACCATAAAACAAATGCGATCCGTTGCAAAGTTTCGGTACATTGATGTTTCGCAACAGAATTTTAACTGAACCAACTTTCAAATCCGAATTATGTAGATAAATATATAAATTATAAAAATTATAAAAATCGAACGATCCGTCCCCGAGTTATGAGTGCACATACGGACGTCAGTCTCTTTTATATGTAACTGTACCCACCCGGCTTTGCCCGTACCTTTCGTATTAAATCTTGCTCAAATTTCGCAAATTGCTTTATTTGGACAGCGTTCATTAATAATTTTCATTATACAACTTTAGAAATAGCGTTTGATTTTATTTTTGAATGGGACGTGCCACAATCCGTTTTCTTATCCCGCTTGTGTTTTTCAAAGTACCACCTATAGGTCAAAAACTATCCGAAATTTAAAACTGGAAGCAACCATATCCATCTACAAAATTTCAATCAACTTGGTAGCGCTGTTTCGGCGAACGGCAACAGCGCCACCTATCAGGTCCAAAAGCATCCTATCCTTCAAGCGGGAACGAAGAATATAAATCTATAAAATTTCATTGAAATCGGGTGAGTGGTTTCGGAGATCGATTACAACGCCATATAGCGGGTCAAAAATCCTATCTTTTAAGTTTGCTTTAACTTGAAATACAACAATACGAACAAAACAAAAGAAGAATCATAAAAATGTACCCAGTGGTTATCGAGTTATATCATCATCATCGAGTTTCATCCCGAAAGAATTATAGGTATGAATTAAGAAGATTATTATTAAAGAAAATTTAATTGACCTGAATAACGACATACGCCTACAACGCCACATGTTGAGGATTTTCCGACGATGTGCACTAAGAAATTCAGGTTTTGTTAAAAATAATAAATTAATTATTTTATATGTATTTTATCAATATAATAACTCCGAACGAAGCATCTGTTTTAAACGATATTTATTTTGTTTACATCCTCGTTGACGATATTTGCAGCACGCATTCTGTCAATGTTATGCCAACGCCATAATGTTACATCAAAAAAGTTTGAATTGTAAAAGCGCTATGGTTACATTAGATATAATTTAATATGGTGGTTAAGTATTCTTAAATTTTCTAAATTTCCGCGCAATTTTCTTAATTTTTTTCTTTCATAAGATTTTTCTCCGACAATAACAAACACAACAAAAAAAAATTAGCGAAATCGGTCCAGCCGTTCACGCGTCATGCCGCGACCAAGGGAAATAGGGATTAATTTTTATATATATAGATTCAACATTGGCACATTTGTTCGAACAGCTTGACTCAATGCGATTCGTTCGAAGTCCATTTCTCTCTCCAATTCTCGATTAAATGCGTCAAATGAAAGCTTTGTTGCGCATTTCATCTGACATCTCCAGTTCATTATCCGATGTCAGTGCGAATTCGATGCAAAATATCGTCGGCCATAATAATCATCTTTGTATAATCAAAGTACCTATCTACTTCATTTCAAAAATGTAACATAGTAAACATAATTTATTAGATCAAACTTTTTGGGTATATCTACCTATATTTAAAAAAAAAAAGAAAAAACTTTTTGTTGTTGTCAACAATTTGCTTGGAAAATAATTAAAATAATTGACAACAACAATTGCTTTTAAAATTCAAAATATTTTTTTTTTATTTGAAGTTTCACTTCTTGATTTCTATCCAGTTAATTTTTTTTCAAAGTGTATTTCCCCATACAAACTTTAATTTTCTAATTTTCCGCGCAATTTTCTTAATTTTTTCAATTTTTCTTTTTTCCTAAACCTTCGCGGAGCAATTACGAACAAATCCGCAGAAGGAAGTATCCAATTTGGTCCAGTCGTTTTCGAGTTTTAAGCATCCGAACAAACCAAGATCCATTTTTATATATATAGATAAGTTTTCATTATTTTTAATTTCATTACCAATTCTGGGGCCTTATTTCATTTTCTCTTTTGGGGCCTTATTTCATTGCGGCCTTATTTCCTACAGCCAGTAAACCTGAGTTGTCATTAAGTTGGAAATGACCATATTACCTTAGAAATAAATTTTTGTTACAATCGTGTGTACCGTTTTCGAGATGCATATGTCCAAATTTCAAAAGTACCATTACTCGAACCAAAAACTGGGTATGTAATCATGGTAAACGTTAGAGCCGTTTTCGAACAAATCATACTGCTAATTTTATATGGGAAGTACCATTAATATTGAGGTTTCCTCGCAAAAAAAGAAGACCCGAACTTTAAACCCCCAATCTCAAAATCCGAAGTTTTAACGCAATCTGTGCTGCCGGTTAGGCTGTAGGCCTCGGGACATATGGACAGACAAACAGACGGACAAGATTTTGCTACCCACTTTTTTGAGTCCCTCTATCATCGTAATGTCAGAATTGAATAAAATCTCGATTTGGAAATTTTGTACGAGTGCAATATCCTTCTCTTAATACTTCATCCAGAAATTAAAAAAAAATCCTCTTACTTACGTGTACACCTTTTTACATGTCCAATAAATTTAAGTCCTTGAACGCAATAACAGTTTCGCAGAGTTTTCCCTCCAAAGAAAACTTCTCTGTTGCCTTCATATAGACAGCCCCAAGCTACGGCACTATACAGTGAAATGCTTTATCCCTGACAACGACAACTAAAACTAAAACGAAATCATCTCCTGTTGTAAATTCTACTTACTTCACTGCATTGCATGTAATTTAAATGATTTAGAATCGCTGCTCTCTGCTTCAGTAGTTTCGAGGTTTCTAACACACGGAGAGCACAAGTGCCCCTCAATTTTTCATGCTTACAACAGTTGAGTAGTTGAAGAGCTGAGGATTACGCTAAATGATTCTATTTCCAAGAAAATTTATAAGCCAAATAATTACGAAAGGGTATTTCTTCATCCTTCTGGCCAATTAAAATTGTTGTTTATTCAACAGCGCAGAACGTGGAAAAGGCTGCAAATAAACATTAGTCGTTGCAATCTGCACTGCTCTATACCCTGGTCGTTGGTCGTGTCCCAGCGAGAGGTTGGAAAAATAAACATCAAACAGTCATATACGTGCCATACAGTTGGATGACCTGTATCCCTTCCACAATAATAGCAAGAACAACAACAACTCTATGTATTTTATTTGCAAATTCACTCGGTAAATTGCCAGCAAGCGGTGATGTTATAAGCTTCGTGCCTGCAGGATAAAAGTTGAATGTTTTGCCGGAGAAAAAGGGATCACAAAATAAACAAATACACTTGTGAATATATATATATTTTTTGTTGTTTTTTTTAATGCACGGCCAAACGTGAGGACATTTCGCTTCCAACACACTGAAGAGCTTGTAGAACGTACACGTGTCTTTCGTGAAGGACGCAAATTGACTGTGGTTTCACAGCGAGAGAGGCATACAGATAGAGAGAGAGGTAGAAAGTGGGCAATTTGGAAATGGATATATGGGCAGAGTTCTGTTTGTTTACCCTATTTAAAATAAGAAAAACAAAAAGTAATCGAATTAGACTTAAATTAGAATTGCTGCTAGCCTTTCAGGTTATACAATTTTGGAACAACTTCGATGCGTACTGATTCATAACATTTTCCATATTTGCGTCCACTTTCTCTTTGCCATTCCACTACATTTTTGAACATCACTGGGCTATATACAAGGCTCTCTGCAAGTCAGTAGAAACAGTTAACAATGACCGGAAAAATCGCTCTCAAGAACGTACCTGTGTTAGCCCTAGGTGTGTGATGACAAAAAAAAACTCCTCAGCTAAGAAATAGCTAAATTTGGTAAAATATGGGCTAAAACTAGGAAACTGGGCTTCACTCAATTAGCCACACTCATTTAACGAGAGCAGTTCCCATGTCTCTACGTCTCGAAGAGCTCCCGACAAGTTCACTGACTCCTCTACACTGCACACATATTTACCCACTTTAAATATGAAATGCGAAAATGTTACCCGCAAAAAAAAAAAAAAAACCATTTCCATCAAATTCTTCATCCAAAAAAGAAGCACAAAATACTATTTCAAAATCTCTTCTCAACATCGTTTCATAAAAGAAACCGCAAAAGGAAGACGATGACAAAGTCATAACTACAGGGTTGCTACTCAAGCCATAGTTCTTCCTTCATCACCCGGAGACTCTATACCCGTGCACTCTTTGAATTTGACTTCATTGCGCAATAAAATATTCATGCAGCGTTTAAGTTAAAGCGCCAGGATATGCATTTAAGTTGAACCGCACAAAAACACACATACCCCCATAGAAATGAATACCGAAAAGGATACTCGATATTGCACCGGCTGCTTGCTATCTGTATAATATGCTTAAAATTATTCAGCGAAGGAAGCAGACTTAAACATTTCTATCGGAAACTCAGAAACCCCACCTCCACCCAAGAGGATCAACGAAAAGGATTGCCTTTAACTTTTCGCCAAATAAATTTGCCACCCCAGGCCAGACAATGTCCATAGCGTAGTCCCAGTCGGTAGGTATGTAAATTGCATTTTCGGTAAGGATTTGGCCTTGTTGTTTATGTATTCATCAGGAATGTGCAGATGCAGGAAACTAAGACAGTCCAGAGTTACTCCAGCAAATGGTCATTCCAAGTTGAGAACATTCTGCTCCGTTTTCCCCCCCAGAGAAATGCCTGCCCATTGTCAGTTAGTTGGTTATAGTACGCCTGAGGAGGAGGAGGAAGGAATGCAAAACTTTTAGCATTTTTGAGATACGTCTCACTTTGAGACTACATATACCTATACAAAAATAGGGCTGTATAGCTATTTATTTTTTGTTTTACCCTGTATCCTGCATTGCAGTTTCAATGAATAGAGGAGAAGGAGAACAGACTGCTTCTAAACAGCGATACACTGTGGCGTATACGCAACACTTTTTTTTCCTCAAGTGTTCCCAGTTGCCGTTGCGCTATGTTGGTTCGTGAAAGGATTGCGACTGTTAGGCAAATACATTAGTTTCTGAATGTTTGTGGCACAGAGGATTGGAAAACAATTTAAAAATTGTTTGTTTTGGTGGTGGTAACTTAAAGTGCCGGATTCATTCCAAGCGATTACTTTAATCGTATTTAAAGGCGGTTGGGTAGCATTTAGTGTTGGTTGGGTTTTTCGCTTGTTAAATGTGCCAGACATCACATTAGCTTTTGGAATTAGGAACTCAATTATTTTGGGTAGCTGTATGACTTTTAGAGTCCGCGGGATTTTTAAAAAAAATGTCTTAAGAAAAAGTTCAAGGCTGATAACTGCGAGTTTTTTGGTTCTGTTCGTAGTTATGGGGAGGTCGAGGAACATTGTAATGGTAGGTAGCTTTGTCTACAGGACATGGTGATTTCGGTTATCACTTAAGAGAGGATGATACCTGTAAACTATGCCTGGACGAATCTGAGACTGCGGCACATATACTGTGTCAATGTCCGGCGTTGGCTGACAGAAGAATGAAGATCTTGGGACATCATTGGGTCGAGACCCGTTCGATGAAACAGATCTCCCATAAACAGATGCTAGCGTCAACACTATAGGAGTTGACCCCAGGGAAAAACTCTGGAGAAATCCAGAGAGTCTGTCTGGGTAAGATTTATAGTGGTAGAGAGTCGAAAAGAGACCCGATTATGGTGGTCTGATTCGAATATCTCTCGAAATCTAAGGTTGTACAAAAGTAATCCTCCTATCAGAAAATGCTATAAATTTTGCGAATGGCCCCTAATGTCAGTTCTGTTTTGACATTTGTTTAGTAAACACATGCGAAATACACGTTAATAAACAATGTTATGCTACACTGCTCCAGAACGCGGAATATTGGTGACTATTTATTTGAGCAATAATCGGTCGGTGACTTTGGCACAACGTGAATTTCGTCGCAGATTTCCTAGCCGTCCAACGCCTACTGGTGAAACACTGCGACGTTTAGCCACTCGCCTCCAAGAGACTGGCACAACACGAGATGCTGCCAGGCGTGGCAGACCCCGGAGTAGCCGTTCTGCAGAGAATATTGCTGCTGTAGCCGAAGATGTCATGGAAGACAAAAAGACCAAATAAAAATAATCCACAAGAAGAATCAAAGTTTTTCATTTTTTTTTTTTTTTTTAATTACAGCCAAAAAACATCGGAAGGTTATTTTTGCGCCACCTGTTATATATGGGGAGGTGGAAAATTCGATAGATAGAACAGTCGCCTTTCAGCTGCAAAAAGGAAGAGTTCGAATGAAGAATGCAGATGTAAGAGCCAAGATGTCGCCGGCATAAGTGAAGACCTCTCCTGAACTAAGAGCGATATACCACCTGGACTAGTGTAGTAGCCTTAATTCTTCTTGCTCGACGCATCGACACCAACGACAGTTTGTATAAATAATACTTTTCATAGGTCCTGCTAAATCAACTATTAGAAAAAAACTATAAAAACAAATACCCTTTCACCTGTTTCTTTCTTAAATGATTGGTTCACGTAAAATTATTTATGAAGAATCCAACAAAGGCCACATCGTAACTTATTTAAGACCCCCAGCCAAGGATATTACACCCCCAACAAAACTTTACCTTCTCATTGTCTTCGGATATGAAGCGTGACCTAATTTAGTGATTACACATCGTTTTATATGGGAGACAATGTAATGTGCGAGCACACCATACCACCATACACCCGTACACAAAAGGAATTAACAACTTTTTTTCCTTTTATTCTGAGCAAGCGAAACTGCAGACAACAGCAAGTGACTCTAATCAAATCAAATGAAACTTTTGATGTACAAAAAAAAGAAAAAGAAAACAGACATACACGTGAGGAAAACTTTAAGAAGTTTACGTTTTACAAGAGTAGATTTTGAAGGTGCACAGATACACTGGCGATAGAGGGAAATAATGTTGATTCATAAGGTATTGAATCTCTTGAGCTATGTTTGCGAGTTCACATTCACCTTCAGTTGGGCGGGGTAGGTGATTCTTCTTGTTAAGAGTTTTGCTGGTAACGTATTTTAAAGCAGCTGTGTCTTGAAGTTTAAAAAGAGACTGTTTCTTTTTTTGTAACTGAATGAAACTGGGTTGCATTTTTAGTTCCAGGAAGTCGTTGCGTGACTTGCATTTGCGATCTGCCTTGGAGCAAAAGTGACCAATGTAAGTGGGATTACTTGTAGTTTATGAATGCATGTTTAAGAACGAAACTGTTAAAGAACTTAATACAAAGTATTGCATTACATATTTGGGACGAGTGTGAAGGACCAACTTATTACTTAAAGAAAACTCGCATTCACCTACCATCATGATCCTGCTAATATAAGAGATACCATCGCTGCACGTAATGATTTGTGTAATATCCCCAATACCTTAAACACTTGAAGGCTTTTAGAAGAACTATTTTAATTTTAAATTCCATAGCTGAGAAGAAAATCCATACCCCTACACCTATTTTTATAATGGAACATTTTAATCAAAACGACACCAAAGCATTTCATCTTTTCTAGACTTCTGTCAAAAAGCTTTGTCCGCGTCCCACTTTCAGAAATTGAAATTTAATCAACTTACGTATAGGATCGTACTCCAACCCTTTTCCATAAATGGCATTTCAATTTCCTTCGGCTACTCCACTCTTGTGTTCGGTTCCAAATAGCAGCTATTTGCTGTTTCTATTTGTGATGTCTAATGCAATTATAATAGGAAGCAGTATTGCAATGTGACGAGCAGTGGCATAGCCATTTTCCATTCCACTGCAAAAGCAGCGGGAGCAAAAAAATAAAATAAAATGATAATAACATCCCTGGAGCCCCATTCCGTTCTGTCTACCAACTTTAGTTCGTGACTCGCATAAATGGGCTGCACTGCAGCACACTGATGAAATCAACTCCATTCAAACTCCATCCGAAAACAGTCCAAACCAAGCGATGTTGCCGGGGAACTTAATTTCACCGTCTAACTGTAGGAAAATAATAATTGAATCGCACAAATTGCAGATGACAATTTAAGTGAAATCCGCTATTAACTTTGGGGCTGAGTTTTTTTTTTTTTTTTTAGGGTCGATTTTACTTTTCGAAAGAACGAGCTCCAGCTAAAGGGGGACAAGACACAATAAGCAAAGGGATGTGCGCTTTTTAAGGAAAGCTCATCAGAAAGAGGAAATTATTTTGCGGCAATAAATTGAGTTGGTGGATTTCGATCTAGGGCTGCAAAAAATATTTTATTTAATTATTTGTTTGTCAACAAAGTACCACGTCTTTTTTAGACACGAGGAAATTTAAAATTAGTTGCATCGTACAAATGAAAAAATGAGAAAAAAAAAATTGGAAAACAAAAATTAAGCAAATAAGGGTAATACAGAAAAAAAAAGCAGAAGTAGAATATTAATCTACCGTAATTTGTACGAGAACGAGTTATATAAAAAGAATCTGTTATTACGCAAATGAGGTGATGGAACATTAAGACCTACAAGACTTAAGACATCAGGACAGTGAATCTAAGCTATAAGTATTCTGTGGAGAAAAAAAAAATCTTGACTCGAGTCCAATAAGTTGTAATTGCCCAGAATAAGGGGGTAAGTTATTAAAATCCGACCAAGGAAGGCGTTGCTCCGAATCTTACAACGTGATACCTGAGTATTGAGAATTCCAACAGCGATCGAACAAACGACAAATATAAAGTTTTTAGCGCATAGGGCTCGATGAAGACCCCAGCATAACGTTTAAGCCGTCCCCATACTTTAACACTATTGGCTTTATTTGTAGGATAGTTTGCTATCTAGAATAACACCTAAATCTTTTATCAAATATACACATGAATAACATTACTATCGAAGGAATAAGCGTAAATGAAAGGCGAGGTACGACGGGAAAAAGTAATGGCCGACATTTACTAACATTAAGGGAAAAGTAGTTTTTATTGCAACACAAAACGATGTCTTGGAGATAATGCATTAAATTTATCAAAACTATTCGGATCATTGCATGAAGATTATATTTAAAAAATATCGGCAAACATCAGGATATTGCAATGTGGAACAAATTCGACGACATCATTAACGAATAAAATAAATAAGAGTGGACCTATGTGACTTCCTTGTGGGACACCGGATGTTACTACGATTTCCTTGGATAAGTGTCCTCGAAACCTTACAAATTGGTATCCATTTCCTAAATAGGATGATAGCCTTCTAAGAAATACTGTAGGAAGCCCTAAACCAAACGTTGAAGTTCGTAAAGAAGAAACTTGTGGTCAAATGATTTACTGAAATCAGTGTTAATGGCATCGACTTGATTACCCTTAGATAAGTCACTAATATAACATTTTGTAAAATGGAGAAGAATAGTAACAGTAGACCTGCTTTTTTTTTACAAAACTAGGTTGGTTTTTGCACATTTTTTAGAAAAAAAAAAAAAATTGAACTTATCAGTCACCAACTCATCAAAGTTTAGGCATGGACAAATGTGTACGGATCCCTCTGTAGTTTTCAATATTATTTTTCCTAACGGATTTTAATATTGGTAATATGAAAGAATTTTTCCATAGGGAAGGAAAGATTTATCTTCAACGATACATTGAAAATGTGGCTGTATAATTACGACGTCACTTACCTACACTTTACTTTCTTTAAGCCTTTGGGTGAAGAAAAGAAAAATCGCACATAACTTTTTAAAAGATCGCTTTAATAGAGATTTTAAATATACAATATAATTATTTTTTACCGCCAACAAAAAGTTACTTACTTACTTAGGTGGCGCCTCTCCAGTTAGCGCGATCTTTGGCTAACTGCCTCCAGTTGCGCACTCCAAGTTGGTTGAGGTCCCCTTCCACTTGCGCGCGCCACCTAAGGCGAGGTCTTCCTCTACTGCGTTGTCCCTCCGGGTTGGAATCGAAGACTCTCCGGGCCGGAGCGTTGGTGTCCATTCGCTCTACATGTCCTAACCATCTTAGACGACTAATGCGTACATTTCTGACCAGGTCGATGTCGCTGTACAGCTCGTAAAGTTCGCTGTTAAATCTTCTCCTCCAAATCCCGTCAATGCAAACGGGACGAAAAATTACTCAGAGCGACCAAGAAGATCCTCATCCGTTTTTGCTAGGGTCCATGCTTCTGCGCCATAGAGTAGGACAGGGATGATGAGAGTCTTATATAGAATCTCCTTAGTGCTTCTTGACAAGGCCTTACTAATCAATTGCCGTCTTAGGCCAAAGAAACAGCGGTTGGCAAGAGTGATTCTTCGCTTGATTTCTGAGGTGATGTCATTTTCAGAGTTAATAGCGGATCCGAGGTAGACAAAGTCCCTAACTACCTCAAAGTTATAGCTGTCTATCGTGACGTTCTGTCCGATTCTTCGATGTTGTCTGTCCCTTCTTGTTGACAGCATATATTTTGTTTTACCCTCATTCACCACTAGACCCATTTTTGCCGCTTCTGTACTAATACTAGCAAACGCTCCAGTAACAGCTCGCTGTGTTCTGCCAACAATGTCAATGTCGTCAGCGTATGCAAGTAGTTGCATAGACTTATGGAAAATTGTGCCTCTGGTGTTGGCTTGTGAGCTTCGCACAATTTTCTCAAGAATGATGTTGAAGAAGTCACATGACAACGCGTCGCCTTGTCTAAATCATTTTTTGACATCAAAGGTCTCGGTGAGATTTTTTCCGACCTTTACGGAGCAGCGAGCATTCTCCATCGTCATTCTGCACAATCTGACAAGTTTGGCAGGGATGCAAAAACTAGACATGGCTCTGTATAGCTCGTCTCTATAAATGCTGTCATATGCGGCCTTAAAATCGATAAAAAGATATTGAGTATCGATCTGGACTTCTTGGGTTTTCTCCAGGATCTGCCGTAGTGTGAATATTTGATCGGTCGTGGACTTACCGGGCCTAAAACCGCACTGATAGGGACCTATCAGATCGTTGACGAAAGATTTCAGGCGTTCACACAGTACAGCAGACATGATCTTATACGCAGTGTTAAGGAGACTGATGCCTCTATAGTTGGCGCAGTTTAGAGAGTCTCCTTTCTTGTGGATCGGGCAAACGATGCTGAGGTTCCATTCATCAGGCATACTTTCCTCTAACCAAATTTTGGAGACGAGTTGGTGTATGCACTCTACCAATTCATCTCCGGCTGCCTTGAAGAGCTCGGCAGGTAAGCCGTCTGGTCCAGCAGCCTTGTTGGACTTCAGCTTGGATATTGCTATCCTCACTTCATTTTGGTCAGGTGGACGGAAGTCTTGGCTTTCATCGTCCAGGTTGAATGGTTCGTTCTGCCTGACAGCGGAATTTGTGTCGTCTTAATACTGAGACCCTCGATAAAACAGGTTATAAATGTTAAAATATTTTCGACCTATGTTAAAAAAAACGACGAAATATTTGATTTGAAGGATCAATCGCCTATGAATTGCCCCTTCTTTTAAAACGTTTCGTGTGGAAAAACTCGCAAGGAATAACTGATTTCTTTTTCTTTTCTTTTTTTTTTTTAATTTTAGACGAAATTTTGTAGATTTCTCATCGTTAAATTAATTTTGCATAATTTTTTAGTGCGAACTGTGATTTGAAAAAAAATTGTAATGCTTATCTAGTGATTGTGGACGAAAGGCTTTATTCCCTCAGAGTGATGGAATCGGTGATAGAAATGTGGATATTCCAACTTTTCCGGTAGCTTAGGTCATCCACAAAATTGACCACTTCCCGAAGATCGACAGAATGAAAAATAGGAAATTGTTTTGGCGACATTCGACTGTGGATGATCCAACTTTAACCACCTTATTCCTTATTCTCCAAACTTGTATGGGAATGCCTACAAAAACTTAACTCTCTGCTGGGGTGCCTGGCCACGTACGAATAGAGGGTAATCTAATGGCCGACTGCCTAGCCAGAAAGGGAGCATCAGAAACGTTCATAGGTCCTGAACCATTCTGCGGAATAGGGGATCAAACCATCAAAGAAGAATTAAGGAAACATCAGGGGGTACAATAGAGCAACAGGTCGCAATATAACAACCCCTTTCACATAGTTATAATATTCCTTATTCTGTTGCAAACACTTCTGTACAAAACATGTTTACTATATAGGTCAGTCAACGTAAATAAATAGCCCAAACGTTTTTCAAAAACAACAACCAGGTCCAATTTTCCTGCATGTATTCCGATTTCGCTTTGGTAAAAAATAAAAATTTCCTATAAAACAGAAATAGTGTCTGATGAAAATGAAGTGCAGCTGTTTATCATTCCACAAAGAGCAAAAACCGCAACCTTTTATTTTAAACCAATGTCATCGGCATGACACATTTGAAAAACCAATTTTCACATTTCATTCACGTTGAATGAAATTGAAAGCAAATAAATACAGAAATTGTCACTCCGACTCCGACAGAAAATTGAAATACAACACCATTTTTGCTTTCAGGATCACACTGTGACAGTTCGGCAGCGACATCAACGTATGGTCGGATAATTGTTGGCCACGCACACATTTACATTGTTTTATCTTTATTTCACTGTACTACTATTGATTATTGTACCTATACATGTGCGATGTGTTGGATTTAGTTGCACTTTGTAATTGGTTAATTGAAATCTGTCTGGCGTCAGCATGATGCTGTTGTACTGTATGGAATATCTTTTACCGTCCTAGCTGTGCCGACATATTTTTTTATGCTGATGCACGAAAACTAAATTCTTCAAAAACGATGGTTAGTTGGTTGACGGTTTCATTCATGCTGTCATTCATTTAGATAACGAGCGACTGACTTTTTGGCATAGCATAATTAAAAATCAAGAAGTACATACTTTGTTTAGAGTAAGTACTAGATTTTTGAACACCGCCTGTGTTCCGAAATGTATTCAATTATAAAACACACTCCTACGCCCTGCCTAGAGATACGACTGAAAAGATAAAATCGTCAGTGCTACTGCTACCTTAATGAGATTCATTAGTCCAAATGGTATAATTATATGTACGAGACCAAACAAAACTGCATTTATCAGTCAGTCCTTGCCATATCCTTACTTTATGTGTTATAATATAATTTCCATTCAAAAAACCACTCTCGCCGCCAAATATCACAAAAAACTTTCCACCGTTGCTGTTATTAACACAGACTACTGACCACAAAATGCCTTGTGCGTGATGCGATTAAAAGGACCTGATACTTGACATGTGCATAGCTAGGTGTTTGCGGGCATATTCTGTATACACTTGAAATGCCAGCACACATGTAGACTCAACAGAGCACAGGCACACAATTTAATATACGCTCTCCTCCACCTACATACTCAAACTCATGTCTCTCGCCCGATGCAAAACGCTTTTAGCAATGCCAATCACGTTGCAGTAATAAAAACCAAACATAACGCTTTCTGAAGGATTTTCTGCTTATACCGAGGTCCGAACTTATTGCTACCAAGTTCCGAAATCGTAGGTATATCTGTTTTATGCTCGAGTGGTTGTCTAATTTCCACGAGGAATTATATTAAACGTGCTTCAGAAAACATATATGACTCGGCATTCGGCAAATGTGTGCATAAACTTAAGTTCGAGTTGGTTGGTGCTCTTAAAGCACAGCTGCAGAGTGAGAGTCCTTTGGGATGCTTTTTCATATGTTTTGTTAGCGAAGTGAGTGTACTCTCTGTTGTGTCACTGCAGCTACCCTTTGCAGTTTTTTTTTATTATTATTAGGTACTTTTAATTCATAAAAATATTCAGACAGCTAGTAAAGTCGGCAAATATTTAAATATACCTAACACTCATCCTAGCTTGGGGATATGAGCTTAATATATAATATAAAGGATATAATACTATTCCAGCTTTATTGCGTCTTTGATTGGCACTTTTTCTGTAGGTAGGTAGTGGTAAATTTTAGGATGCTTGTGTCTGACTTTAGTTGGTGGGAGCTGTTCCATAGGGAAGACAAAGTTAAATTTGATTTCTTTTTTGAAAGTTGTATTTCACAGAAATAGGCTTAAGCATATTCCAGTCCCAGAAGAAGATGTCATTGGTTGTACAAGCATAATCCAAATTGTCATACGAGACTTGGTTCATATATTGGAGGTTGAATTTTTTTGAAACAGTAATAAACGGCACGTTTTTGAGATGCGAAATATTCTTTTCGTCGCTATCCAGAGTGTAGCTCAACGCGCTTTTTGTTATA
This sequence comes from Cheilosia urbana, assembly GCA_946477585.1. Taxonomy (NCBI): domain Eukaryota; kingdom Metazoa; phylum Arthropoda; class Insecta; order Diptera; family Syrphidae; genus Cheilosia; species Cheilosia urbana. Next base: position 159,779,021 of record OX297853.1, on the reverse strand, counting down.
GTGATGTTGACGTGGGATCTTTTATGACTCAGTTCAAAATTAGGAAAGGTGTGTAAAAAGTAAGTGTGTGCAGTGTAAAAGCTGGCTTTGGGCAATTTGGGCATTGAAATGATTTAATTCACTCATTTTCAATGGCCACTCTTCGATTAGTAGGGTCGCGGGTATAGAATGCCTTAGTGGACCCTCCATAGCACCCGATCTATGCTGCCACCGACTCTAGGTCATCAAGGGACATATACGTGCCGAGGGGAGATTTCGGAATTATAAATGATAAAGGAATAAAATATAAGCGGATTTTGCTTGCCAGGATCCCACTATCCTCTTCTTTGGCTCATTCAAAATGAAAAAAACAACAACTTCTGAAACGTTATAATATTCTTTATTTTCACGAAATCATCTTAATCTACGTTACACTTGGATATTGTGAGTTTGGCGACTCTCTTCACTTATTATTCGCTTGACGGCGCTCTACTTCTGTACGGTATGGGAGTTGAAATAAAACTAACTCTTTGTTCGTTCATTTGTTCGTTCGTTTGTTCGCTTGGCTGTCTTTCGCTAACCCGTTCGTTCGTTGCTGCTACCTGTTCCTGTTACTGTCCGGCTGCGCGTCGCCTGATTGTTCTGCTCTTATGTAATGTGTACTTGTGTTTGTGTCATATACCTGGCTATTGTTCGCTGTTCGTAGGGTATTATTGTCTGGTCTGGCTCAGTCCCACATTTATAACGGGTGATTTTTTAGCTGGTTTGGTTTTGGCAACACTGGTTTTGACAGCTGACGTGTGTTTAGTACCTTGTGTCACTGTCAAACAGCTTCAGTTTGGTTTGCAATTTAACCATGGATCGTCTTACAAATGAACAACGCTTGCAAATTATTGAATTTTACTATCAAAAAAGACTACGCGAAAGTAGCATACCCTCTAGTACGATACCTATTTGAAGAAAACTGAAAAAGTTAACACGTCTGACCTCGAATATGTCCGGGCTTTTCGAAATTTAAAAACTCTTCTAACTTCTGATCCCATTCTGAAAAGTCCTGATTTTAGCAAAGTGTTCGTTCTGACAACGGATGCATCTAATTACGCCCTGGGTGCCGTGTTAAGTCAAAATAGGCACCCAATTTGTTTCGCTTCAAGAACTTTGAATGATCACGAAAAGAAATACTCTACGATAGAAAAAGAGCTTCTCGCAGTTGTGTGGTCAGTCAAGTATTTCAGAACTTACGTATATGGTAGGAAGTTTATCGTACGTACTGATCACAAGCCGCTTGTATTGCTAAACGGTATTAAAGAACCGAATATGAAACTGCAGCGGTGGAAAATTTCTCTCAATGAGTACGACTTTGATGTCGAGTACTTAAAAGGGAAGGAGAATTTTGTCGCGGACGGTTTGAGTAGACTAAGCCAGGAAGAAAGGGTTACCAATGAAGAAGTTAATCGCGGAGCAATTTTCCTAAATGAACTTAAAAATGATGATGTTATATCTACGGGTGCGACAATCCATAGTGCACCAGAGGATTCCAATAACCATATTTACATTTCTGAAAGGCCAATTAACATGTTCAAAAATCAAATTTACTTATCATACGCTGCTAAAGAAAAATGTTACTTTAAAATTGTTCATAAAAAAATTCAAAACCATATTCAACTCAGTAGGGAAAATAGCAATTTACTAGAAATAATGAGACGGATTCTTATAAAAAATGGAAATTTTTGCATATATTCTTCTTACCTTCCCCTTTTTCTTGAATTTCAAAATCTTTATGTAAAATATTTTTCGTTTAACAAAAATTTAAAAGTTTTAAGATCAAACATAAGACTAGTTGATATTTTGGATGAAAATGAGCTTCTTGATATAATAAAAAATGAACATATTAGCAAAAATCAAAGAGGCATCAATGAAATGTTCTTGGAATTAAAAACAAAATACTTCTATCCAAGTTTACAAACGGTAATACATAAATTTGTAAATAATTGTGATATTTGCGCTGTCGCTTAACACGACAGGCGTCCTCTGAAAATTCCGTTTGAAATAACAGAAACACCAAAATGTTTTAACGATATTGTCCACATGGATATATGGTTTCCTGAACGGAACAAAATGTACCTCACGACAATAGACAAATTTTCCAAATACGCCACTATTCACAACTTGGAAAACAGGAATTGGATTGCCATTTTAGCAGCAATAAAGCAACGTATCCAATTTTTGGGTAAACCGAATAAACTTATTTCAGACGGGGATACCTGTATTATTCATTCTGCGGTGGAACTGTTTTTGAAAGAAAATTCCATCTTGTTCCACAGAACCACCGCTTTTCAAAAAACAGGCAATGCTGATATCGAACGTCTTCACGGAACCCTAAATGAACATTTACGTCTAAGAAATGCAGCAAAAGATAGCTCAGAGCTAGACGATAAAATCTTTGAAATAATCAACGCTTATAACAACACTATTCACACAACCACTAAGCTAAAACCTAACGACTTTATTTTAAAAAACCTAACTCATGATGACATAAATAGACTAGCTGACTTGTTTCAAAAAAGCAAGGAGACACGAATTAATAAACTTAACATAGGAAAAGACTCAAAATTGCAGCAATGCTCCGACATTGTAAAAAACAGAATAATAGGGAAAAATAAACCAAAGTACAAAAAGCTTCATTCATATTTAACACAAAATAACTACACAACCGATGTGTCCACTAAACGAAACATAAAATATCATAAGAAACAATTGAAAAGAAAATACAAATATCAAGATTAACTTTTAATGAAAAGCAGAATTATTGTATAGGTATATATACTCCCATAATGATTTTCTGTCCATACTCTTTGCTTTCAATTTACTAAAATGATCGGCTCCATTCTGCATTTATTAGTTTTTTTTTTTTTTTTTTTTTTCACATATAAAATGAATCCATCTTTTCTAAATTTTGTCATTATCTAAGAATAGTTTTCTAAATCGCCAAGTTCAACTAGATATGTAAGTCAAAATTTGTAAAAAAGGAAAAAAAAATCATTACCTATTGAAGTAAAAGTAAGTTACACAAAAAAAAAAATGTTAAATTATTTGAAAATTGTAAAATACATATGTAAAAGTAATTAAAATGTACCGATAAGTTTTTGGGGACCAAAAACACTTGGGGATGGAGGTGTTGCATTGTGACATGCATATAGGTCACTAGCGGTTGTTTGGTTTGCTGACCAACTGTACCCTTGTTTACTAGTCACTTGACAATCAAGCTAACTGGTGAGCGGGGTACAGTCGCGCGATGAAAGCAAGTTCTTTCTCTGGCTTTGTCTTCATCTAAAGACAAAGCGGAGAGGGAGAACCGCTAATCGATAGCCACGGACAGCCACTGCGCTGCAAAGTGCAGGCAGTTGACGGCGTGCATTCATATATGAAACATCTTTGTCCCATCTCCCATATAACCAATAAAGAATATTTTTAAAATCAAATATTTGTATTTACACATAACTAATAATAATAAACAATAAAGAATATTTTAATATAAATCGGATATTTGTGTTTATACATAACTACAGTAGAAATCGTTTATAACGATGTCGAAGGGACCTTAGAATTTCATCGTTATAACCGGTTCATCGTTATATCCGGTACCTACAATAAAAAATAAATAAAACAAAAACGAATATGTCTGTACGTAGTTTATTAATAAAAGAATGATTTTAATAAAACATTTCTTAAAATTTTCAACGAAAAAAATCACTAATTTGTAATTGTTTTGTACACTTGGTTGTGAAAAATATTTTCTGCAGAGTATTATCCAATGTTTGTATTCCAATGTTTGGATTTGAGTTGGAAGCGACCCATACTGGATTTAAAAGCATGAAGCGGTTTAGTGTTGCTACTGCAGTAAGTGCTTCGCTTACTGATGGCACATGCTCTTCTTCGGTCTCACCATCTTCAGTGGAATTATCATCGTCGTAGCCATCCGCGTTATTCAATTGAATATCTGACACAATATTCTCGTCTGTAAGAAACTGAACAAATTTACTTTAGATGTGAAATTGAATCTTAGTTCAGTAAATGTACCTCAGATGTAACTAAGTCATTGTCAATATCTATCAATACGTCCCAATCTACTTCTACTTCCGAGAACATTTGTATTTGGCGGGCCCATTCTGCTAGTGGCATTTCGTCTTCTTCATTGAATTCATTTGAGGTTTTTTTATGGAAACCAGCGTGTCGAAAGCAGTTATTTATGGTGCACATAGACACTTCATTCCATGCCTTAGCTATCATTAAGATTGCATCAAGGACCGTAATCTTATAATCTTGTTTGGTTTCTCTATGTTTCAGGATTTCTAAAATCTGCAGTTTCCTGAACTGAGTCTTAAGCGATTTGATGATACCCTGATCAGTAGGTTGAAGAACAGATGTGGTATTCGGAGGTAGAAATGCGAGTTTGATAGCTTTTAAAGATTGGATGTGTGGGTGTGCCGCACAATTATACACCAATAGTAAAATTCTCCTTTTTTTTATTAAAAGCTCTCTGTCCCATTCACGCAAGACTTTTTCGAAAATAATAGACGTCATCCATGCCCTTTTATTATTTTCATATAAAACTGGTAGGTTCGTAACATTTTTGAAACAGCGTGGCGTTTTTGATTTGCCTATAACCAAAAGCTTTCTTTTTTCTGTTCCCGTCATATTAGCAGATACTAAGACTGTCAAACGATCCTTAGACATTTTTCCACCCACGCATTTTTCTCCTCGGAATTTAAAAGTCTTGTCGGGGGTCATTTTATAAAAGAAGCCAGTTTCATCGGCATTAAAAATATCGTCGTCTGCAAATCCCTCCCGAAGCTTAGGGAATACTGTAGTCAACCAATCTTCACAAACAGCTTGTGACACGCCAGCAGCTTCTCCGCTTATCTTACCGAAAACGATATTATGACGTATCCGAAACCTTTGTATCCAACTCATAGAACAAATGAAATCTTTAAAACCCAATAATTTAGCGAAATCGTCGGCCTTTTGCTGAAGTATTGGACCATTTATGGGAACGTTCATATTTCTCTGCGCCCTAAACCAATTCAGTAGGGCATTTTCAATGTCTAAGAACTTTCCGCTTCGCACTTTTTTTAACTTAGTAGAGCTCACCTCAAATTGTTCCTTTATTTTTGGTTTATTTTTTAAAATTGTTGAAACAGTTGGTTGGGATATTCCAAGTTCTTTACACAAATCAGTAATTCTTACACCACTTTCGATTTTTGAAATAATCTCGTATTTTTGGACAATAGAAAATGATTTTCGTTTATTAATCGTCCCCATCTTGAGAACTATACATCAACGCACTATTTTTTGTGGAGACACAAATTCACAGATACCTATACCCACTGAACTTTTAAAATAATGGAAATCGGTCAGGGCATGCTATGAAATCAACTTAAACCCTGTAGGCATGTAAGAACATGCACAGACCCATGACTGCATTCGCTATGGGATTAAGATAAATGTACATACATACATGATATAGATAATGTAGATACATATTTTTAGAAACAGAATCAAAAAAAAATAAGCCGTAATGCAAGAACATGTTTTTTTTCATCGCTATAATCAGTTTTTAGACTTAAATCTGATACATTTTCATCGCTATAACCGATTTCATCGTTATATCCGGCATCGTTGTAACCGATTGCAAATCACTGTAAATTAAACGGAGTTTGACCGGGACTTTGAAAATACATCGTTATATCCGGTTCATCGCTATATAAGGTATTGTTATAACCGATTTCTACTGTATATGTATTGTATATTTACGAAAACAATTGAAATTATTTTTCACGGTAATGTGGTCATTTCTATCTTAATAAGAAACTAAGTTCTTCTCTATATTATCGTACAATGGATTTTTGAAAAAAGTTTTTTTTTTTAAATTTGGTTTCTATAGTTTAGCTGTAACCGGCGGTAAAGATTTTGACCAAAATACTTACATAGAGTAAAAATTATGTTTCCAAAATGATTGCGTCCTTCATTTTCAATTCGAATCACCGAAAACGATAATTTTAGAAACATCTCATATCTCGAACACCCCATTTTTGATTTGGATAAAACTTTAAAAACCAAGTAATGCTTACATCCCACACAATATATTTTACTCAGTTTTCAGCTACAAAGTTAAGCAATAGTATTTGTCAAACTTAATGTTTCAAAATTTCTTATTGTTTCGTCTGCATAAGTTTAGAAAACCCGCTCTAACGATTTTGATCAAAATATATATATATATATTTAGGACAATAAACAAATTCTAGTTAAGATAGTAGTCGCAGTAGCTTAGTGGTTAGTGTATTGGACTGCTCTGCGGGGGTCCCAGGTTCGAATCCCGCAAAAACCCAATTCCGACTTAGGGTTTTTTTCGGCTGCGCTACCTCTCGCGAACGTCTGACAAACATCCGAGAGTATAAATGTCTTGAAAGAGCTTCTCAATTAGCCGTTTGGAGTCGGCATATAATTGTAGATCCCTTCCATTCGTTCCAAAAATGAGAAACTCACACAAAACGAGTGGTTGTGAGAAGCTAGGCCTAGGGTCTCTCCGGACCTGTTGCGCCAACTATTTATTTTTTTTTTTAGTTAAGATACTTAGTTTTCCTCGAGAGATTCGAATAAATCCGTTTTTTAATTATTTCTCAAAAATGACTATCGGAATCCCGTTCAGTCTTGGTATATTTTTATAAAAACTCAATACCGTACTGCCATTAAAAATGCAATAACAGCTACGAAAAACTAATTTTTAGCAAATATTTCTCCCTTCTTCTATTTTTTTACTATATTAAACATTAGAGCACGCACTAATGTATTTAAATTAATATCTTAATTAGTTAAGTACTTAATAGCAAATAAAAATAAAAACAAATGTAACATCTAATGGCAATTAAAAATACAAACATTCTCATTCAGTCTGTTAAATATTTTTTTTTATTTTTTTTTAATTAGCAAATGTATAAATGGCAATTTATCAGCCATTAAAATATTATGTATTCTTTTTTAACTTCCGGTAACACGATTTTAATTTCTAGAAGAGTCAGTTTTAATTACTTCATTTACAATCATGTTTCACACGGATACCTACGTGAGTCAGTTAAATTTCCCAGCGAACCCATTAATAAAATGAAAGGATGACGACTGCATCGAAATCGTTGACCTCAAAATGTATATTTTACAATGATACAGGGAAATAAATCGAATATCATATTCAGTGGTCATATCTACATATTTAAATTCTCTTTAAAAAAAAAAAGTGCAATACTCTCACGATGTACTCGATACCTACTGGCTACTGTATTGGCATTGGATACACCTGGACATGGTCGGCATACAATATACTATTATACACCCTCACTTCGCACTATGGGAATCACTCTTTTGCGAAACTTTTTTTTTTCAACTTATTGAGTCGACTAAATTAAAGTTGAAAATATTTGACAAACCAGTATAGTGGGGTAATTTATTATCGTCCTAAGCGAAACTTAACAAATATCCGTGGGCATTTCATTAAACGCTTCAAGAGTGTTAACTCAAAAAACCCACTTAGGAAGATGTTAATTTTTCATTGAGATGACATAAGCCGAAGAAACTTTGGCTGAAAAATCCAACCAAGTCCTTGTCGCTAGTGGTAGAGATTCATTAACTATTCCGCTGCGTTACCAAGTTCATATACCTCACCACGAAACCTACCTAAGCTAACATCTGCTTGATACTGCTCCGGTTAGGTTGGGGCATGTAGGGTATATGAAAACCATAAAACTATACTTCCGAGAAAGGTAGATATCTCTTGCAGAAAGTGCACTCCCATCCGCATACGTAAAACAGTAATAAGCATAGAGAAAGTTTTCTTTTTTGTAAAATGAGCACTAAAAGCTGCATTAACAACTCCAATACACCACTTGGGGGAAATAAAATTAGTGCTCGACACTAACGGGAATAGAACTTTTCTATAACATGATTAATTACGAAAAGTCATAGAATAAAATTATCCAAAGGCACTTGGAAGGTATCCATTAATAAAACTGGCAAGACGGATGAACTTCAGATATCACTAAAGGTTTAGTTTAAGGATTTATAATTCTCTGTCTGTTACACCCCCAATTTATTATCTAAAAATTATGTAGCAATGTCGCCCACGCACTCACAACCAGCGGTGTGTCAATCCGTTTATTTTATTGCATTACAGAGAGCAAGCTGTAACCAGAGTGACCATTGTTCGACTAAAGTTGCGATTTGGCACTTTTTTGAGAGCCTGCCACAAATTTTTGCTTGGCTCATTTTTTAGGTGGAGAACGCGCTTCAAAAATGTTTCAAATAGTGTTATTTCTAAATAAAATATACCGAAGTTACCTAACACATTATAGTGTTAAGAGAGGGCTTGTTAAAAATCGTTCAAAAACTCTAAATTTGCAGAAATGACGCTTTTTTTTCAATAACCCTTTTTCTTGCTACTTTTCATAATTCTGCAGCAGTCACACTGCCTGTAACTAGGGAAATATTATTTTCAATGATATACCTTTTTGATTGCCAACCATTACGATCATTTAGAAGGCAATTAATCATAAGGGTTATTCATTCGCAAAACCCCATTTCAGTCATTTATGTAAATGCTAAAGTTATCGATATAATAAATCGCACCCAGTTATTAGGGGTTGTTAGTGTGTTGTCATACTTTTTGCAATAAAGAATTAAATACGTTTTGGCATAGCATCCATAATTGAATATTTAAATGGAAGCGCCATTCGCGCTAACTATATGGAACATAAATCATATGAAATTATAAAATGCATTTACTGCTTCCTACACGCTTTGTTTGAACTGGATTTCCGGGAGAATTTAAGCAATAATTGTAGGAGGAAAACATCACATATTCACAATGTGAAAAAGTACTGCACAATTGCTTTGGAATGATTAGCAAATGAACGGGCGGCCGGCCATCTGACGGTTTGTTTTGAAATGGCATATTAATTTTTAATGAGAAAGCGGTACATTGGAAATTAATGATAGAGCTTTCGCACTCAACATGTGTCAAAAGACAGTGCCGCAGTTTGTAACGGACTAGGGTTGTCATGCGTCCTCTTTTTAGATAACATGTCCTCGTTTTAACACCGACGCGGAACGTCCTCCAACGTTTTGAGAAGTTGGCCTCTTTTTTCCCCTAACAAGCTATTTTGGAAACACAAAAAAATTATCGTATTCTGAATTAATAAAGTCATAATGAACAAGGGAGAGAGATAGACTATTACCCGAAACTTTTAAGGGTATAATTTTAATTAAATAAACTACCAATAACCCAAGTTTTAAGTTGTCATGGCCTTATATTTATTAGCAATAATGAAATCTTGAAACAATTTCAATTTGAAAATAAATACGAGCATAAAAAGACCTAATAATACTAAAAAACATGTACATACTTTATAAAACGTTCCATTTAACGATAAACTCTTTTTTTTTTGTATTTAAATTTGTTTGCTATTTTAAAAATTAAATAAATAGTTTTTTGAGTGGATCTAGTTTTAGTTTTAATTTTGTCCTCTTTTCAAGGTAAATGATGTCCTCCAAAGTCCGGCATTTAAAGACTTTTTGTCTAAGGTAAGCTTAGACAGAGATGGTAACCTTAAAATGGTGCGGGCCTGAACAATGTTTCAAAATGGTGCAAAAGAGTACAAGACTAAATACATGCTCAATCATTTATCACAAAACTAAGGTAAGCTATGTATCTACAAAGTTTATCTACATTGAAACAAGCATAAGCCGCACCGAGGTGGAAAGCCAAGAAAACTACGGTGGAAAACATTTGCTAGTTCGATTTGGCAAATCTGTTAAGTAATAGAAAAAAATCAGGCGAAATGCATGTTTAACAAGCCAGTTGAGAACAAGCACAAAGGTTGAGTTCATACTGGCTCCTTCTAAAGAAAACGTGGTCCTGTGAGCAAGGAAAAGTTACAACGAGGTCTTTCAATCCCAGCTTCCATATCGTGTGTGACAGCTGACAGAGTGCCTTATCGGAAATCCTATAGAACATACAGGGTGAGCCAAAATACGAGTTTTTAAAAAATTCATTAAAATGAATAAAATAAATTTTTTCCATGTATAGCGGCTTTATTAGTAGGAGCACATAATTCCCATTAATTATGGAACACAACGTCGTCTAAGTGGCTGCCGCGCATTCTGGCACTCCAATTTTCCAATGCCTTGTTGATGTTTTCGGACTGTAGCTCACGGATTGCTTGAATGATATTGGCCTTAAGTAGATTCTTGAATCCTTTCTGGATTGTTGGCAAAACATCGGTCCTTCAAGGTTGGGTCAAAACGCAACTCCGAGACTGCCAATTGTCATCGCCAAGACGGCTGATAACACTGTTTGGGAATTTAGTGCTCAAAAGATCGATTGTGGCATGGCGCGCCATTCTACATAACCCAGAGGTCGTCCAAATCTATGTCTTCAATTTCGGTAAGAAAAAGTCGGTTAACATGGCTCTATAACACCATCGTTGACCGAAACGTTGTTCCCAGGATCATTTACGAAAAAAAAAATGATGCCACCACCACTGCACCAAACTGTCACTCTCTGTGCGGATTCATTGGGTTCTTGACAAAAACGTGCGGGTTTTCCGAGCACCAGATGCGAAATTTTCGTTAGCTAATGTAGACGCCGAGATGAAAACTACTTTTCAAAAAACTCACTTTGGAAATAAGTTTCAATATTTTCCAACGTCATTTCGTTTCTCGAAGGTGCTACTGACTTTCTGTCAAGATTTCGATCGGGAAACAGCTGTCAGTGTCAAAATAACCTATGATATAAAAAGAAGCCACTAGCAGGCCCATCACCCTTTATTTGACAGGTACGCAGAGAACAGAAGACTGCAGTAATTCAGACAGAAACTTCTTGCAAGTCGTGAGCCCCTTAAGTGAGTGATACAATGTACTTGTACAAAGCATCGTTCAGCAAAAATTAATTCACCAGCTACTGGTATGAGATACGCTTTGCTGGTATTTTTGTTTACCAATGACAGCCAAAAGCATCAGTATTCATGCCTTATGATCATCTTGACATGAAGCTGTTACCCATTTACTGTCAACCATAATCTTCTATTACGCCACGAAAATCCAGCCACATTCAAGTACAAATTATGTTTACTTCAAATGCAAGGCACTTCCAAAGTAACAAAGTTCATTTGCAATCAGCAGAGATTGAGCACGCCATTATTCCAGCACTAAGTCCTCGCCGCAAGTGTAAACACAAAAATCAAACATCTCCTTCATTTGGCGTATAGTTTCGTGACTTGAATGAAGCGCTCGTCAGAGGACCTAATTAAATCCCTCTTGCGTAGAATTCAGAATTAACTTAGTGACTTCAATTGGATTGGCGTAAGTTTGTCAATATTATGAGGCTTGGTTAACTGATTATCTCGTTTGGGCACAAGCCCATGTACTTGATTTCAAAGTTGATACCATTTTAAGGTTATGGAACAATAATCTGCCTCCTCTATAGAGCTCCTAAGCAACAAGATGCAAATTACGGTCATCCTTATTATATGAGTTCAAGTGCCTGCCGACACTCCTAAGACCATTATAAGGCCTCTTCCAGTCAAGTATTAACTTCGTCGACTTTTCTCAACTCGTGAGATGTTCTGCAAATTTAATGACGATTACACTCCACCTGTGGTTAAACAGATCGAAGTGGTGAACAAACTTTGACGAACGACCAACTATGAAAAGTCTAAATGTTCATCCGGGCATGCTGATGGGACTTAACACAGTCACAAATGGAGACATATTTTTCAAATGCCTCCTAAAACTATGCGAAACGTTATTTTTTTCAGGCTTTTTCCACACTATGTTCACTTACGAGATTTCCACGTTTTATGGCAAGTGGGTCACTTCACTTAGCAGGCCTGGTAGTGTACTCAAAAACTATCAACACCATTAAGAGGACACACATACGCCTTGCAGTTCACAAGGGCTGTATGTCTAATTTGTTTACTAGCTACAGGCTAATGATGATTTGATTAGCAGATCTCTAGTACACACGGAAGGAAAAATGCCAGAAACTTTAGTTTTTAGTACGGCGCTGTCATGTCATTGGTACTTCACGAGCAACGTATACGGTATACGTTATGCTCCTCCACGGGGAGGGGAATATAATTTGTCAAATGCAAAAACATGGAAAGCCTTTTAATAAATTTAAGTGTTTAACAAAGTTTACAAGTACTATATGCCAAATATAGAGCTTGTATCATCTGCTCGTCAAATTTGCAGACAAAAGTGAATTTGGGATGATGTATACTCACTGAACTTTTTTTAATCATTTTTGTTGCGGGATTAATGTTTAACTGGCATTGCCTCATAGTTTGTGAACAGAATTTGGAAATGATTGACACGTATAATTCGGTCGAAGCAGTTCATAATTTAAACGGGTTACATTAAAAAGATGAAAGAACTTTCGCATGGACAGGTTTGCCAGTTTGGGGTTTTTTCCCCCAGATTTAGGGTTTTGATCGACGGGGGGTAATCTAGAAGACGAAATTATTTAGGGGAAAATCTGGGGGTTTTCAAAATTCCATTTTATTCGTATTTCTTTTTTATTATATTTTTCTTGAAATTTTTAGGCATTCTGCGAACGTGAGAAACGCTGAGTGACTTAAACTTAGGAAGCATAGAGATTCTACGTTCTGTACTGTCCTCTGTCCACGACGAAATGATTCAAAATCGAGCATGACAATAGAGGACGAAATAAATGTGTATGTTATTTCAAAATGGAGTTCAAGGCTCGATCGATCCTTCAAAGTTATTTTCCAGTGAAAATGATTTGATTTAATATATTTGGACTCTTTTCTTTACAAAACAAGTCTTTAAAAAAAAGGTAAAACCTACAAGTTTCATTAAGAAAAAGTTGTAGTTTTAAAAAAAATGTCAAAATGCAACCACTCTATAGCGGAAAAACATGTTCGCATTTTTAATTCGAAATTCCTATTTTTAAGTCGTACATAAAAGGTTAAAAATAAATAAAGACAAAAAGTTTGGGGTTTTCTTTGATCAGAAATACCCAAATCTGAGGTTTTTATAGCGGAAAAACATGTTCGCTTTTTTAATTCGAAATTCCTATTTTTAAGTCGTACATAAAAGGTTAAAAATAAATAATGACAAAAAGTTTGGGGTTTCCTTTGATCAAAAATACCCAAAACTGGGGTTTTATAGCGGAAAAACATGTTCGCATTTTTAATTCGAAATTCCTATTTTAAAGTCGTACATAAAAGGTTAAAAATAAATGATGACAAAAAGTTTGGGGTTTTCTTTGATCAAAAATACCCAAATCTGGGGTTTTTATAGCGGAAAAACATGTTCGCATTTTAATTCGAAATTCCTATTTTTAAGTCGTACATAAAAGGTTACAAATAAATAAAGACAAAAAGTTTGGGGTTTTCTTTGATCAGAAATACCCAAATCTGAGGTTTTTATAGCGGAAAAACATGTTCGCTTTTTTAATTCGAAATTCCTATTTTTAAGTCGTACATAAAAGGTTAAAAATAAATAATGACAAAAAGTTTGGGGTTTCCTTTGATCAAAAATACCCAAAACTGGGGTTTTTATAGCGGAAAAGCATGTTCGCATTTTTAATTCGAAATTCCTATTTTTAAGTCGTACATAAAAGGTTAAAAATAAATAATGAAAAAAGTTTGGGGTTTTCTTTGATCAAAAATACCCAAATCTGGGGTTTTTATAGCGGAAAAACATGTTCGCATTTTAATTCGAAATTCCTATTTTTAAGTCGTACATAAAAGGTTACAAATAAATAATGACAAAAAGTTTGGGGTTTGCTTTGATCAAAAATACCCAAATCTGGGGTTTTTATAGCGGAAAAACATGTTCGCATTTTAATTCGAAATTCCTATTTTTAAGTCGTACATAAAAGGTTACAAATAAATAATGACTAAAAGTTTGGGGTTTTCTTTGATAACAAATACCCAAATCTGGAGTTTTATAGCGGAAAAACATGTTCGCATTTTTAATTCGAAATTCCTATTTTTAAGTCGTACATAAAAGGTTAAAAATAAATAATGACAAAAAGATTGGGGTTTCCTGTGATCAAAAATACCCAAAACTGGGGTTTTATAGCGGAAAAACATGTTCGCATTTTTAATTCGAAATTCCTATTTTTAAGTCGTACATAAAAGGTTACAAATAAATAATGACTAAAAGTTTGGGATTTTCTTTGATCAAAAATACCCAAATCTGGGGTTTTTATAGCGGAAAAACATGTTCGCGCTTTTTAATTCGAAATTCCCATTTTTAAGTCGTACATAAAAGCTTAAAAATAAATAATGACAAAAAGTTTGGGGTTTTCTTTGATAACAAATACCCAAATCTGGAGTTTTATAGCGGAAAAACATGTTCGCATTTTTAGTTCGAAATTCCTATTTTTAAGTCGTACATAAAAGGTTAAAAATAAATAAAGACAAAAAGTTTGGGGTTTTCTTTGATCAAAAATACCCAAATCTGGGGTTTTTATAGCGGAAAAACATGTTCGCGCTTTTTAATTCGAAATTCCCATTTTTAAGTCGTACATAAAAGCTTAAAAATAAATAATGACAAAAAGTTTGGGGTTTTCTTTGATAACAAATACCCAAATCTGGAGTTTTATAGCGGAAAAACATGTTCGCATTTTTAGTTCGAAATTCCTATTTTTAAGTCGTACATAAAAGGTTACAAATAAATAATGACTAAAAGTTTGGGGTTTCCTTTGATAAAAAATACCCAAATCTTGAGTTTTATAGCGGAAAAACATGTTCGCACTTTTAATTCGAAATTCCTATTCTTAAGTCGTACATAAAAGGTTAAAAATAAATAATGACAAAAAGTTTGGGGTTTTCTTTGATCAAAAATACCCAAATCTGGGTTTTTTATAGCGGAAAAACATGTTCGCATTTTTAATTCGAAATTCCTATTCTTAAGTCGTACATAAAAGGTTAAAAATAAATAATGACAAAAAGTTTGGGGTTTTCTTTGATCAAAAATACCCAAATCTGGGGGTTCTTCAGATGATGATAAATTTGACCTGGGGAAATATTTTGACCGTCTGGCAACGCTGCGCATGGATGACAGAGATAATGCTGTCGCTAACTGGTGAGAGGAGTAGGTGAAAGAAAAAATGTACACGACTGAGTCGGCCATATTTTTACTTAATATTTTTGAATGGCAAACCTTTCTTCGATTACCTTTTCAAATGTCTAAGACATCAATTTCAATAACATCAATGACTTCCTCAAGTTCATAGGGTTTCGTCGTTTTATTTCCTGGACGGGCTAGGGGCGGTAGAACAACCACAATGACCACTGGTTTTCGTAAGACTCAGCTCCCCCGTACGTATAGCTGAAGCGCTTGTCTTTGCTCCTGGTAAGACCAATCGCATATCGGTAGGAATGATAGGTATTTTTTTGATTTAAGGGACTTCCTGCTAAGTTCTTGCTACGGTAAGTTGGCACTTGAAATCATTGGAAAATGCATGTTCCAGAAGTATCAGCGATCATACTGAGTTTTTATGGTGTTACACATTAAGTATTAAGATCTGTTGGAATTTAACTGGCTAAATGCGTCTCAGAAGGAGGACGTACGGCTGATGAGGTTCATGCATAAAATCGGCGGTGTTGTCAGTAGCTAACCTGAATAGTACTTTACGTGAGCTACTCTGACATATTTGGAGCTGAGGTCAATGAGTACCTTTCAGGACTATTGGGGGCGTTTAAAGCGAGATGAAAATGGCTTCTTTCTAACACTGCAAGATACGGCTTGCTGCGAGAGTATCAAAGCAATATTTGGCAACCAAGTAGATGTCATTAAATAATACCATGGCCGATTTATTTTTCTTTATTGCACTTGGGGCCTTAATTCTTAAAAGTCCAAAAAGTTAAAAAAAAAAATGGGGCTGGACTTACTTGCATGATATTTTATTTTATTGTAAAACCAAGGGCTTCGGATAACGAAGGGTTTGATGATGAATCTGCGAAAGGCAAAATGACAAAGACATTCAAAACTGCATGTGAACTCTCACTCCTCTTAAATAAATCAGCTACTCACTCGTCAGAAACACTCTATTCGCATTATTTCTAAAGTAAACCGTATAACACCTAGTTTTGTCTTATTCGCTAACCTCGGCATGTTTCCTATAAGGCATTTGTATTTTTTTAAAGTATTAAACTTATTTTTTAAAAATGCAGGTTTTAGTTCTGCAAGAGTTCATGAAGACTATACAATCTAAGAGCCAATAACTGCAATTTTGTTACTGTTCCTAGAGTCTTTAAATCCAATTTTTTTCATTTATACAGTTATCTCGGCGCGCTTATTTAATTTGCTTCCCGATGAATTAAGAAGTGAGAGAAATGAATCAAAATTTTTAGGTAAAGTTAAAAAATGGCTGTTTTCTATAAATCATTCAGTGATCGATAATATAATAAGCCCAATGATTTGAGTGCTACTGCATGTATTTAAGTATTGATAAAAGTATTGAAGTTCATACACAGGTTCTTTAGTTTATCTTTAAATTGACCTACCCCCCACATATTTCTTTTTTTTAATATCTTTTTAATTAATGGAACATTCGCCACTTATTCACTTGAATAACAGAATGTTTCTTACTATTTCATAAAAAATGTATGTTTTTACTATTATTTTACTTTATGAAGCCATTTAATACTATTACTTATTGTTAACATTAAGCATGTATATTTTTTAATTGAAATAAAGAAAAATATTATTATATTAATATTATTATTAATTTCCGGAGGCTGAAAAGTTCAACAATGAGAACTACAGCAAAGTAGATATTACCGAACGAAATATGGACACCTGTGACATCTGCTGCTGTGACCATAAACACAGTAAACAGTGACTGCTACAAGAAAAAGTTTCAATTTGGGTGGGGCAGATAGATATGGGCCACCAAACACAAACCTGCATTTAAATACTCAAAAACAGACTCATGGTTTTAATACTCCTCCGCGGATACGGTGGTATGAAAATAACATTATCGGTCATTGAGGTGTTTTTGTAGGTTTTACAAATAATTTTCAAACTCAACAGGAATTTCCATAAATAAACATTAGAGACTACTAAATAGTTGTAAAGTGCTCCTGCTCCCATTATCCAGCGGAACGAAAACCAATACAGTTCGATTGCAAACGCCTACCCACAATATAGGCAAGAATGAACTACCGATTTTCAATTGATACTACAAATACCATTTCGCGCCCTGTTTTCATTACAAAATGCAGCCCGATACGAACTTCATTATTCTCCGTTGCTCAGCACAGCCCTTTGTGTAAAATAGCTATCGAACTGGAGCACCATTTCCATAGTTACAAATTATAAAACCGCTTAAAGCTCATTCTCTTTAGCATTTTCACTGTTGTTTTCGAAAGCAATTTTGGCAGCCGAATTGTTTTCTAGTGTCTGCCAACAATAAGCGATGCCAGTGAAAATTTGCTTTTTCTTTTCCGATAAGGATTAAATCCAGCAAGGTGCAAATTTATCGCAGTAACCGTTAAGAGCACTTTGTCGCAATCACCGGGAATTGCTGCCGCCCGTGGTGGGTTGTGGATTTTTTTTCTTGTTTTTTTTTTAGCACCATTAATTTACCGCAAAAGGAAACGATGGATTATTTTCATAGCAGGAGGTCCGATAATAATTACCTCAGCTAGTGGTCGTTTGGTCTGTGTGCGTGAAATCGGCACCAGCAACATTTTGTGCATTTCTGTTATGTGAGAAATTTCCTGGTACCAGAACAAATGTTAAAATAGGCACGCATATCCTTTTGAAGTGAGAATGAAGGTTTAATGGAAGGTTTAATGAGCGCGTAAAACGACCACGCATTGTTTTTTAAACTCTTCCTATTAAGACGCATATTAAACGGAGAAGCTCACGCATTATTCTATAATGGTATCCATATTAGATAAACGAAAAGGCGCAAGGAAGAAGAAAGTCCTACTCACAAACTCTGTGCACTTGAACTTGCAAGAGTGTTTGTTTTTATCATAGACTTTCAAAAGTAGCTCTAGTTCTCAAAAAGGTTATGAAGTAAAACAATAATTGAGCTGTCATATTAAATTGTAACTAGTTTTGTAATTTTGTTAATCCTTAAAAATGTTTAAATGTTAATTGTAGCATACCTGTGGTAAATCATATAACCATCTGTATTTTGATTCCATGTACAACTATTTCTTTTATTTCGCTATCACGCAATTTTTTGTTTAAAAAAAAAACAGAAGATCACGAGCTGGATTTTGAGTTGATTAATAAATTCTGAAGTTTGTGCTCATTAGTCGAGTCGTATAATTCAAAACCTGTAAGCACCCGTGGCCGTGTGTTTAAAATAAAATAGGTTGACAGCTAAAGTGCACTTGTTGCGAGTATTTATTATTCACCTGATTGAAGGCCTTAGCATTGATAATTTCCGTCAATTCAACAACTTCCTATTGACACAAATGTCAACCAACGTTTTCAGAATGAATGCATTTTCGCACTTCGAATGGATAATTGATGATGGGATTTTGTCACGTCGTCGCGTCGATAGATTTTGTTTTACAAATCAAATTGGAAAATGGTATTCATCGTACATCTATTGCTATTTCCGATTGACGACACACATGAATGACGGATGGTTTATGTGTACAAAATTTGTCTATTTCCAATCGATTTCCGATCGAATTTCAATTACATAAAATTGAATTTTAATTGACTTTTCAATTGGTAGGATCGTAGCCCGTGCAATGAATTGCAACACAAAATTGTCTTCCAATGGATTTCATTTAATGTTGTGTGTTTGACTTTTGATGCAAATGGAGGGGACCTCCAATTGTATGATAACCTACCCAAAGATTGTTCATGGCAGCTGATGATTTTTTGTTATACTTCCGCTAGAGATGGTGCAGCTAAGAACACTTAACACAATTTGATTTCTTTTTATGAAAATCTTTGGAAAATCAGCTACTGCGGAAATTGTTGTTGTAAATTGGTCTCAGTTTGTTGCTCTACAACTACCCCTTAAAATGAACAATCTGTATTTACAAACAAATAATCCAGTAATGAATTAGTTTTTACTTATATTTTAACAACCACCAACCATACAGATGATCCATTTGATTTAAAATCCGCAACATTTGATATGCGGATCTGAATTGAATAGTAGGTATATGTGTTCACGTGAATAAGAGAATACCGCGCTGTATTACCGACGATACCGACATTAACGAGGTTAATCTAAATTCAATTCGAATGAATAGTAAAAAAAAAAAAAAAATAGTTGGCGCAACAGGTCTGGAGAGACCCTAGGCCTAGCTTCTCACAACCATTCGTTTTGTGTGAGTTTTTCATTTTTGGAACGAATGGAAGGGATCTACAATTTTATGCCGACTCCAAACGGCTAATTGGGAAGCTCTTTCAAGACAGTCATACTCTCGGATGTTTGTCAGACGTTCGCGAGAGGTGGCGCAGCGGAGAAAAAACTCTAAGTTGGAATTTGGGTTTTTGCGGAATACGAACCTCGACCCTTGCTTAGTAGTCCAACACACTTCCACTAAGCCACTGCGCCTACAATAGTAGAATAGTGTTGAATGAAAATTCAAGAAATATTCCATTCATATATTCCATAATAGCAGAGTAGGGCTTTTTTTGGTGACATAATTTATATAGGTACGTAACATACAAACTCGACACAATGTGAGTGAAAAGGTCTGTTCCCATGAATTTTATATAGAGAAATTGTCACATTTCCTGTCACCACAGATTAAAAATAAAACTTGGAAACGCGTTGAACAAAAACGTTGCAAAAATGCGAAGTGAAATTTTTCATTCATTGCTGCAAATATCTAATTGACAAAACAAGGGCAATAAGTGAAATCAAATAAATAGTTACAAACTTAAATTTGATTTGACAAGTATCTGTCAGATTTATCCCAATAATTGTAATAAATATTGTGCTAAAATATGTATGGTTATTTTTAGAAAAGGGAACATTTTGTGAACGTATTCTGATCAACTTTTGCGTACGGGAACGAAATTTGACCGACTTCGTCCATGGGTGATTTTTTAGCTGGTTTGGTTTTGGCAACACTGGTTTTGACAGCAGACGTGCGTTTAGTACCTTGTGTCACTGTCAAACAGCTTCAGTTTGGTTTGCAATTTAACCATGGATCGTCTTACAAATGAACAACGCTTGCAAATTATTGAATTTTACTATCAAAATTCGTGCTCGGTTCGAAATGTTCATCGCGCGCTGCTTCCATTTTATGATCGGCATTCTCGACCTTCTGAGCAGTCTATTCGGAAGATTGTGACCAAATTTCGCACCAAATTTACTTTGTTGGACATTAAACCACCAACACGTTTACGTACTGTGCGTAGTGAAGAAAATATTGCGGCCGTATCAGCTAGTGTGACAGAAGACCGCGAAATGTCGATTCGGCGCCGTTCCCAGCAGTTAGGCCTTTGTTACAGCACTACGTGGAAAATTTTGCGGAAGGATTTGTGCGTAAAGCCTTTTAAGATACAGCTTGTGCAAGAACTAAAGCCAGCCGACCTACCACAACGCCGAATTTTTGGTGAATGGGCTCTTGGAAAGCTGGCCGAGGATCCGCTTTTTTATCGAAAAATTGTGTTCAGCGATGAGGCTCATTTTTGGTTGAATGGGTACGTAAATAAGCAAAATTGCCGCATTTGGAGTGAAGATCAGCCAGAAGCATTGCAACAGCTACCAATGCATCCCGAAAAAGACACTGTTTGGTGCGGTTTATGGGCCGGCGGCATTATTGGGCCATATTTCTTCAAAGATGATGCGAATCGCAGCGTTACTGTCAATGGTGAACGCTACCGAGCGATGATAACAAACTTTTTTTTTGCCCGAAATGGAAGTTCTTGACTTGCATGATATGTGGTGTCAACAAGACGGTGCCACATGCCACACAGCACGCGAAACAATGGCGCGATTGCGAGGCGAGTTTGGTGAACAGTTAATTTCACGTTTCGGGCCGGTCAATTGGCCGCCTAGATCGTGCGATTTGACACCATTAGATTATTTTTTGTGGGGGTATGTCAAGGCTAATGTGTATAGGGACAAGCCCGCTTCGATTGACGCACTGGAAGCCAACATCCATGCATTCATTCGTGAGATACCGGCCGATATGTGTGAAAGAGTATGCCAAAATTGGACTCAGCGGATGGACTACCTGAGACGCAGCCGCGGTCAACATTTGCATGAAATTATCTTTAAACATTAAATTGCAAGGTTCAAACTGTCGATTCAAATAAATATTTCATTCATTTTTTTGAATTTTTTGTATTTTTTTTTTTTTTAAAGTTTTAAACCTCTTAAAAAATCACCCGTTATTATTTAAGTACAACGTTCGAATGCACTATCGTACGGGAACAGACCTAAAGTTACCTGGAAAAATAAATAACCGCCTGCAACTTTTGTATTAATTTCTTTGCAAGTAACTGGTTGTTTTATCCAACGATTTAAAATTTAATAATTTACTAGCTGACCCGGCGAACTTCGTTCCGCCCAAATTCGTTAATTTAATGAAAATAATAATTCCGAGCATCCACAATAGGTACACATGCTACTCAATTTCTTTATTCAACATATTTTCATTGCCGTGTCGGTCAACCTTCCGCTTTTTCACTAAAGTGCTTTACCTACAATATACACGACGTATGAAGCGGAAGGTTACTCCACATACAAATGACTTTATGAGAAAAATGGGAATTTAAGATTGATTCCTCAAAATTCCAGCAATTGTCCTTGCAACTTATTAAGAAACGGGAATAAGCAGAATCTGCGGAATTATAATGTTAGCCTTTGAACTGTCCACTTAAAATCGTCGCTTTGAGATTCTTCACAATCAAGTCAAACGCTATCCGTTGCAAAATTTCAGTGGATTGAGGTTACTCAACAAAATTATAACTGAGCCGACTTTCAATTTCAAATTAGTAACACTACCCGTTTTTCTATCTATCTATTATATTTTTAAAAGTGCGGTTCTCTATACAAAGTTCTATCGCCAATCTTATCCCCTTAAATTTTTATTTTTACGACAAAAACTGGCATAGGTCTATGTCCTTCCTTGGGCTAATACGAATCCACCAGGCACGATCCATTTCCGAGTTATGAGTGCATATCTGCATATACGGACGTCAGTCTCTTTTATATATAGCTGTACGCACTCGGTTTTGACCGTGCGTTTCATATTAAATCCCGCCCATATTTCGCAAAATCCCAAATGTCCAATAATAATTTCAGTAATACAACTTTGAAAATAGCGGTTGAGTTTTCTGTTTTTTTTTTTTTTTTTAATGGGAGCTGCTACAACCCGTTTTCTTATCCCGCTTATCTTTTACAGAGGTCCAAAACTGTCCTATCTTTTAAGTTGCAACCAACCATACACAGTCACAGAACTTCATTAAAATCGGTTGAGTGGTTTCGGAAATCGACAACAGCGCCACCTATCGGATAGAGCGTCGTATCATATATATATCAGCAGCGTCGCGTGAATTATTTAGATGGGTGTGCAAATTCTTTAAAATTATACATTTTTTAGAAATATCAATTAATTGACTGAAAACACGTCCCATTTATTGTTTTCTCAATCATTGTTTTGCTGTTTTTGATATCTTATTTTGTTTTCAAAATAAAATATAGAAAAATAAAACTTTCGCATACAAAATCAAAAGCACCGCACGAAACTGCAACGGCAACCCCAATCCCCAACCACTTAAACGAAAAGCTAAGTTCAACCATTCATCCATCGGCTTTCGTGCACAGCTTTTATTTGCACGAGTATCGATGTAATACATTGTGTATTTGACTTATGACGCTTTACGGAAACAGAACAGAACAGATGCAAAAGAAGAGAAAATGAATACAGCCCGTGCACAAAAAACCTTCGCACGAGTTCACTACAAGTTCATCAAAGTAAAGCGATTTAAGTACGGCAGCGTGCGGGTGACGAATGACGATGGGGATGAATACTGGAGAAATCTTGTAGAGGGATATAGTTTGGAGTTGGATGAATTTATTTGATGAAATCAACAGAATGGTGCACAGCGAGTTTTTGTACGAGTTATTTTTCTTTTTTTCTCAGCGGTGAAGGAATTTTGAAATAAGATTTATAATTTATAAAGGATGAATATGAATAGGTATGGTGTAGGCTGTAGCTGTTGGCTGTGTTATGGAGGTTTTATGGGTTATGGAATTGTGCATATCATTATTTGTGTGTAATTATTATTACACAGTGTTTGATGAGAGACTTATTTTCGTTAGATCAGGGTGTGCAATGCACACCTTGCACACCCTGACGAGACGCCACTGATATATATATATATATCTAGATATAAAGGTATATGTATGTAAGATTTAAAATATGTAATTCTAGTGTTGTATTTGATTCCATATTCCATACAAACTTTCATAACCTCTTTCATCCCCTTAAAGTTTTGTTTTCGCGACAGAAGGCAGCCTATGTCCTTCCGTCGGCCAATAGGAAACCATCAGCATCAGGCCCAAAATCGTTAAAATCGAACGATCCGTTCTCAACTTGTGCGCGCACACACGGACGTCATTCTTTTTTATATGTACAGATCTAATAAACATGTTCTAGATCTGCGGACAATTAAAGTACTACATAATTTCTTTTATTGTGATTGGCATAATATTCATGTTACCACTTCAGTGTAGGTTGACATGATTCCAAATTTAAACAGGATTTTCGTGGATTTTTTCGTACGCCGTTGGTAATCAAAATAACTTGAGAGCTTCCGTTCTAAAATAGAAACGCAGAACATTTAGCTAATTTTGCCCTTTGCGGGTAATCACTAATTTCTAGGAAAGGTAAAGGAGAACAAAGCAATTAACGTTATTCGTCTGATGAATTATAAAATATTATGGAGGCATCTGATAAAAATAGAAGCTTTAGCCGTTTGTGTTAATTTGAGTGGGGTATATAAGTAGGAACATTGCAGTGTTCCTACTTGATCTGCAAGAATCTACATACAAGCAGCATTCTCATATACAAAGGGTATCACTATGGGTCCAGAGGGACATAAGTGGGGTTCTGCAGGGCTTCTATGCTGATGTATACTCATCAAACTAACTTAACCTATATACATACAAAGAGAATACACAATACAAAAGTCGATCATGATTCAAAATGATGACCGTATCGAATTGTCACAAAAAAAAACAGGACTATACATTTCATGCTGACTCACTAAAACTGAGAGGCAGTTTCCGAAAACTAAGTAGGGTGTAAAAAAAAAATTGTCTATTTCCCATGTGCTGTTATAAAAACAAGAGCGTGGCCGAGCGCGTGATGTGATTAAAAGATTTCCGTAGCGAAGAGGACATTTTTATCGTTGCGCTTTTTTATGGTCATTCACACACAGGACATACAGCACACAGGTAAGCACAATTGGGTATTCACTTAATCTTCTTTCATACACACGTTGTATGAATTTCGAGTCGAATGTACCACCACGTGGCTGAGTCGTAAAAGTTGCTGCAGATTTCTTTCTATCGTTCTGCGCTTTTATCCAATTATTTCAGGTTGACTATAAATGTCATTTTGTTCTCTTTTCTTTCTTTCTTTTTACTGAAATCGTTAAAAGTGTTTAAGTGGACAGTGCTTTTGAGCTTTTAATAAAACGTTTAGTTCTATTTTTATTGACCGGAGCTATGGGTCTGTGCAGAAAGAAAAAGTAAGTAATCTCAATGAAAAATGTAGGCACCATCCTTATGGTATTGAAAGTGGATCGAACACACATTTGGACACTCTCATTAGTGCAGCTAGATTTGAAAAGAAATGCACCTTGTGAATCCACATATGGGACAAGTGGAAGTTAAAGAGGAGTCACAGTAATCGGGAGGCGTTGTGGAGAACCACTGTATTGAAGATCGATGGTAGAGTTGGCATCCCACACGCCATAAATGTTGACAAGCTGGTTGTCTCTTTGACATTATCACCGAAAACATTAACATTGTTTTATGCAAGAAACAGATTAACACAGCAATAGCAACAGCGAATTTAGGATTAGCTCTAACGTTGAAGTCGCTGTCGATGTTGCTGTTCTGTTTTCAAAACTCTGCTTTTCAAAATTCTGCTTTACAAAATTTTGTAAAGACAATCCTCTCACTTGTTTAAGCATAAAGTGTAGGTTTTAGACAATTACTTTTCCAAGTAGTGTTTTTTGCTATCCCTTCGTGAACGTGTGCTGCGATAGTGCTATACTCATAATGAATGTTTCAATCCATAAATCCAAAAAAGGGAAATTTTTTCTTGTAATTAATTTACCTGTAGTAGGTTTATTATTAAAACCTGAAGCGCGAGTTATGTATTCACAGTCTCTCCCTAGCATATTAGATATCCGGCTATCGGATACTTTTCAGCACCTCAACGGTGAAAACAGATATTCAAAGTAGTGTTCTCACATAGACAGCACATTCTTGCACGTACCAGACGGAAACTTGAATATCCGTTTGGTCGTACATTCTGCTGATCAAACATTATGGATACAGAAAGAAAAGATCTTGGAAAATCTCGCTAGAGTAAGTTTTCGAGTTTGATTTTAGCAGCCAACCTTGTCGGTCGGTTTTTTCTCGCATCGTTAAAGTAACGTAATTGTGTTGTACTTAGATTATAAACCATATTAACTCGATTAATAAATAAAAGAATATAAATAAAAGAAAAGAAGTGTTTTTTTTATTGATTATTACGTGATAAAAGAATTAACTGGCGCAGTCGGTAGGATAACTCTTACACGGGTTATCTAGTGATACGAACAAAAGAAAATATTGTGAAAAGTGCATTTACTCGAATTAAAATCAATAACGATTACGAGGAAATAAAAATTGTGAAAAGTGCATTAACTCGAATAAAAAATCAATAACGATTACGAGGAAATAAAAATAGAAGTGAGTGTTGATGATTACAAGAAGACAAGCGAGATTTGACGAACAGAGACAAAACCTAGAGGAAATTAACATGGAAGCAGCAAACGTCGAACTCCAACAACAACTGAGATTGAGGGAACAGCAATTAGAACAACTAACAAATGCTTTCCAACATCTCCAGGCAAGAGAAACAACACGATTGGATCGTGAGAGGATTCTTCGTGAAGTAGCCCATATGAGCACTTTCACCGGAAAAGGCGAAGTGACAATAAATAGTTTTCTTAAGAACGTGGAATATTATCTAAACGATTTCCCAAATGAAGACACCAAGAAGTTCATAATACGGACAGTATACAATGAAAAGATCCAGGGAGAGGCAAAGGAGATCATCATTAACGTACGAGATCCAGAGAACTGGGAAACCATCAAGAAGCAGCTAAAACTGAGGTATCGACCAGATGTGGAGCCATCAGACATCTATAAAAATATTCACAGCATCAAAGTTAATACCGTAAGTGAGCTATTAATAGAAATACAAAAAATTAAATTCAAAAGTGATGAACTTATAAATTTTTATCAAGGTGATAACGCCATAGATTTAAGTAACGTAGACTCTCTATTAGTCAATATGTTAAAAGAAATATGCCAAGGTACACTATTAGAAAAAATCTATGAGGTGAAAGAAATTGATACAATTTTTGAAATAATGTTAAAAAGAAAGTACGAAGATACTTGCATAAGAGAAGAATATAGAAAAAATAAATATAAAATGGGAAACAATAACCAACATGGGTATGTAGGGCAATCTCGAAATAAAGTTACGTATTCGGGCCAAAATCGCCGAGAACAGAATACAAATACCAATACCAACCCTAGAAATTTTGCTATGCATTCGGGCCAAAATCGCCAAGAACAGAATGTTAATAACAACTATAGAAATTTCAATACACATTCGGGCCAAGATCGCCAGGAACAGAATGTGGGCAATAACTATAATAATAATCTAGGAACGAATAATAATTATCGAAACCCTGCTCAGTATAATAATAGATACTCCGGACAGTATCGACAGTTTAATAATAATTCAGGTAGATATAGAAATTCAGGACAATTCCGCCAACAACAAAACCATGAACCAATGGATATAGGGAATATAGAAGGAGATAATTATAACGAGTTTTTTGCAACTAGCCTCGGATTTACCCACTATAAAAATAACTATAAACAAAATAAAATACCTAGCATTAATAGACACAGGGTCATCTTTTAGCATTATGGACGCCAAAGTTAAAGAATTCAAAACGGTTAAAATAAAGCCGATTCCTTTTACCACAGTTAATGGTAATGACAAGATTAGATTAGAAGCTCATACTCCAGCACCCGAAGAACTTAATCTTCCAAAAGGAGCATTAATAAGATGGAAGGTGATAAATTTGCACAATAGAAAATACCAGTTCATAATTGGTATAGACATTCTAAATAGACTACACACACTTATAGATTTAGAAGCCAAAACCATGAATCTAAACGATCAGAAAATACTATTAGTAGGTAATCCATATACATATAACGAAATACATACACTAGAAAATGTTGACAAAACTACTTTATCGCTATTAAAGCTAGACCATTTAAATAATGAGGAATATGAAGCCATAAATAAGTTAATTAAAAGATTTAATAAATTATTCTTCCGGGAATGGGATAGACTAACTAGCACCCCAGAAATAGAACACGAAATCAAAACCACCACGGATCAGCAAATAAATTCTAAACTTTATAGGTATCCTCCTAAACATGAGAGTGAAGTTAGGAGACAAATAGCCGAAATGGAGGGACAAGGTATCATAAGAAAAAGTCACTCGAAATATTGCAGTCCACTAATAGTAATCCCGAAGAAAAATGATAATTCCGGAACTCAAAAGTACCGACTAGTCATTGACTACCGGAAACTCAACGAAATAACTATTGACGATAAATTCCCACTTCCTAATATAGATTCTATATTAGACAAGTTGGGAAGATCCCAATATTTCACAACGATAGACTTGGCAAAAGGCTATCATCAAATATTAGTTAAAGAAGAGGACAGAAAAAAGACGGCATTTGTAACACCACATGGGTTATATGAATTCGTGAGAATGCCGTTCGGTTTGAAGAATGCCCCAGCGACATTCCAAAGACTGATGAACGAAATTTTCAGGGATTACATTAATAAAACCTGTGTGATCTATTTGGACGACATACTTATTTTTAGTACGACTCTCCACGAACATATAAACGCAATAACAGACATTTTTAAAGTATTAGAATCAAAAGGTTTAAAATTGCAAATAGACAAGTGTAATTTTCTAAAAAAGGAGACAGACTTTTTAGGACATGTACTGACTAGAGACGGACTGAAACCCAATCCTAATAAAATCGAGGTGATCGAACAGCTAGAATTGCCGAAATCACAGAAACAAATAAAAAGCTTCTTAGGTTTAACAGGATTTTATAGGAAGTTCATAAAAGACTACGCAAAGGTAGCTCTTCCAATCACCAAATACCTTAAGAAGAATGCTAAAATTAATGTTAATGACCCACTATATGTAGAAGCATTCGAAAAGATGAAAACTCTGATTACTAGTCATCCAATCCTGAGGTTTCCAGATTTCGGAAAACAATTCCAACTAACTACAGATGCATCCAATTATGCATTAGGTGCAATCCTTTCACAGGAAGGACACCCTGTTTGTTTCGCATCCAGGACCCTAAATAAACATGAATGCAACTATTCAGCTACTGATAAGGAATTCTTAGCGATTATGTGGTCAGTAAACTATTTCCGTCCATATTTATACGGTAATAGGTTTAAAATATTCACAGACCACCAGCCGATAAAATATTTACATTCTAAATATAAAGGCAAAGACATCTCCCCAAGGCATCAACGCTGGCTTCTTAAATTAGGTGAATACAACTTCGAGATAGATTACATAAAAGGTAAAGAAAATAGGGTAGCCGACTTTTTAAGTCGAATACAGACTAACAAGGACACTAATTCTAATGAGGGAGAAAATACTTTCCTAAATAATACAGACGATAACGACTCAGACTTAGCAATACTATTTAATACTGAAGAAGATAGCCCAAACGAAGACGACGACGAAGATGAGAATGAAGAATATGACGCATTAACAATGGCTACAATGCATTCAGCTGAGGAAGAATTACTAAACCACATCCCAATTAAAGAAGAAATAGTTAACAAATACAAAACTCAAATAATCTTAACTAATAATAAAACTGAAGAGGTAGAAATAATACACGATATACGTATAATTTATATTGCAGAATATGATTTCGAAAATCTAGAAGATATACTTAAAAGATTTATAAAAAAAGGAATAACAGGAATATACTCCGAATTAAATGACCATCAGTATAATGTAGTTCAGGAAAAATTAATCCAACTATTTTCAAATGATAATAAAATAAATTTTATAAAGTGTTCCTATAGGGCACAAGATATTAGAACCGAAACAGAAGCCGTAAAGCAAATTTCATTTTACCACGTGAAAGAGAGTATGCACTCCGGTATTCAAGAAACGTTTAACGGCATGAAAAACAAAATATATTTCCCAAAATTACTCGAACTAATCCAAATTGTTATTAATCAATGCGAAGTCTGCCAACAAGTAAAGTACGATCGTAAACCAATACGACCAAAATTAAATCTTACTGAAACAGCTACAGAACTAAATGAATTCATACATATAGATACATTCGTCATTCTTAAATGCAGTTTTCTTACTGTAATAGACAAGTTCTCTAAATTCGGGTTTGCGTACTATTTAACGGACAGAAATCACATCACTCTAGTAGAAGAATTAGAGAGTCATTTTACCAAAGCAGGAAAACCAAAAAATATAATTGCAGACAATGAATTCAACTCAATACACATAAAGGAATTTCTTCAAAATGAAAATATTAATATTCATTTTACAAAACCAAACTCACACACCGGGAACGCAGACATAGAAAGGTTCCATAGCACCCTATTAGAAAAGTGTAGAATTTTAAAATTAAATACAACAAATATTTCAGTTAAAAGATTAGTGCAGCAAGCAATTCGTAATTACAATGAAAGAATTCATTCAACAATTAAAACAGGTCCAAGCGTAGTACAGTTTCACAAAATAGATTTTGATAGAATTAGGAATAACTTAAAAAGCGAAAAAAAGAAATTTATTGATAAAGCAAATAAAAAGAGGGAAATTTATAACGAAACAAGATCTACCGGGTTTATAAAAAACTATAAGGCAGTCAGGCATAAGCATCAACCTAGATTTAGAAAGAGTAAGCTTTCCAATATACATTTAACCAATATTAAACGCCAACCTAAATTTGCAGCTATTCATGACGACATTACTACTAATACTATTGGCAATACCAACTAACGGACTACTAAGTATTGAAGAAATAAAAGAACAGACTGGGTTTACAGAAATAAAAATTAACGAAGCAGACATAGTCACCAAAACTGACATAATAATTCATTTAATTAAACCACAACAAATAATAGATATATTAAACGACATTGCGAAAAACATCGAAAAACTTGACGTAGAACACAAAGAACTACTTAAACTAGAACTTAAACATTTGACAAATAAAGTAAAAACCATTATTCCTAGAGAAAGCCGTCAGAAGAGAGGATTAGTGAACATTGTAGGTAGTGCATCCAAATGGCTGTTTGGCACCATGGATGAAGAAGATAGAGAACATATTGAAAATCATTTAAGAAATGTAGAAATTAATAACCACAATGCCATAACCAACTTAAATCAGCAAATTTTAATTAACGATAACGTCAGCAAATCTTTTAAGCAAATAAAGGATATAATAGAAAAAGATAGAACGATAATACTAGGACAGTTAAACAATGTAGCAAGTAAAACAATAAATCAAAATTTATTTTACGACCAGTTGTTTAAAGTTCAAATAATAAAAGACAAAATTGAGCATATCCAAGATAATTTAGCCTCAGCAAGGTATGGGATATTACATCCGAATATACTTACAGATGAAGAAATAGAAAAGTATAACATAGACTTAAACAAAATGAAATATATAAAACTAGGCATAACTAAATTCGAAGAAAATGTATTAGTATTTGCAATCAAAATCCCAAAAGAAATAGAAAAAATACAACTAAGAATTATTGTTCCAATTCCAAACAAAAATAAAAAGGAAATAGATTATCCAAATGAGATTGTGTTCAAAAACAATAACTTGACATATCAATATAAAGAACTAAGATCATTAAACGAATTAAGTTTAAGCAAACATTGTACTATTCAACATAATTGTAAACTTATAAAGAATAATAATACCGAAATCCTTACACTAGACGACGAAACTATTGTAATTAAAAATGCAAATCAATTGAAAATAAACCAAAATTGTAATGAAAGAAATTTAAATATAACTGGAAATGTATTAATCCATTTTAGCAATTGTGAAATAAGAATTTTAGATCATTATTTTTCAAACGTCAAAGAGATTTTCCAAGAAAGATTCTACTACCCCAGAAATGAAAATTTTAAGAATTTTAGCGTCAAGATAACATTAGATGATATTGTGCTAGAAAATGAAAGTAATATTAATAAAATAGAAGAATTGCAATATCATAGGAATGTGTCCTATGGAATAAATTTGGGCTTGATTATTATCATACTCATTATAATATTGATTCTTTTGATATTTGGTAAAAAGCAGAGATCTATTAAAGTAAATAATAAAATTCAGGAGAATTTCAATCTAAAGGGGGGAGAAGTTATGTATTCACAGTCTCTCCCTAGCATATTAGATATCCGGCTATCGGATACTTTTCAGCACCTCAACGGTGAAAACAGATATTCAAAGTAGTGTTCTCACATAGACAGCACATTCTTGCACGTACCAGACGGAAACTTGAATATCCGTTTGGTCGTACATTCTGCTGATCAAACATTATGGATACAGAAAGAAAAGATCTTGGAAAATCTCGGTAGAGTAAGTTTTCGAGTTTGATTTTAGCAGCCAACCTTGTCGGTCGGTTTTTTCTCGCATCGTTAAAGTAACGTAATTGTGTTGTACTTAGATTATAAACCATATTAACTCGATTAATAAATAAAAGAATATAAATAAAAGAAAAGAAGTGTTTTTTTTATTGATTATTACGTGATAAAAGAATTAACTCGCGTGATATATTGTAACACAAAATATGTTTTTTTTTTTTTTTTTCATGATCATACCTTATGTTTTTTTTTAAAGCTGAATTTTATTGCTTGAAATTTGAAAAGCAGATTTTGTAAAGCAGAATTAAAAAAAACAGAATTTCGCTAAGTAGAATTTTCGTGTGAGGAGACAGAATTTTGCAAAGCAGAATTTCGACCCAATGTCCGTTCAACAATATTTCGATCCAGAATCGGTGGTTGGAAATATTCAAACATCTGCAAGCCGAAAATTGTGACCACAACGATATCGCTATGTTGGTGGAATACATTTTGTGCTTGCCGAGAACAACAGCATCGGTGGAACGAGTCTTTTCTGTGTTGACCAAGTCTTGGATCAAGAAAAAAAAACACGATTTTAAATCAAAACTTTAAAAGCAATTCTCAGGGTCAAATATAATTTTTAGTACTCAAGCACACGGTTGCCACTTTGGTAATATTTTACCAAATTTGGTAACTTTTTTCTTAGTTGGTGATTTTTGGTAATTTGGTAATTTTTATCTGGTTTTGGTAACTTTTTGAACCAGGAGCATCAAAAAAGAAGAACTCGATATCATCAAATGTAAATCCTGCCTTAATTTTTCAGGAAAAGGATTAAAAGTACTTATTACTTGTAATTGAGTAAGTTACGTTTTATTTTATACAGTAGCCGTTGCTTAACTGCCTATAAAGTCTGGCAAAATTCATACTTAAAATGTACAATGCTAATTGAATTTAAAAAACTTATGTTAAAATGATTTGATAAGTACCCTTTCCTTTTAGTTCCTCTTAAGTCATAAGGAAACATCAGAAATTCAAATAAATGTCACGTTTTCATATAAATTATTTTTCACGCCGAAATGTCAAAAATTTAATGCGACTGACAATAAAACCTTAGGTAAACTTAAACATAGGTACACTTTTCCACTGCCATGACATTTTTGTATATTAAGTTCGTAAATCAAAGAAAAATCCAACGATACCGAAAAGTCATATTCATACTGGCTCAAGACGATATGTATGATTTTTTCGTGTCTTATCATTTTTCCAGATTTTTGGTAGCTTTTAGCTTGGTCTGGTTGTTTTTTTTTTTTTTTTTTTTTTTTTCATTTTTGGTCGCAAATTTGTTTTTGCAAGTGGCAACCATCAAGCATTGAATTTTACAAATTGGTGAAAACGAAGCCTGAATTGCTTCGTTCAATTGCCGCAGAAGACCAATATAAGAAGAAAACCAAAAATGGATAAATTATTGACATCGAAAACAATTCAGATGCGAATGACGACGACGGCGATGATGGCACATTGGTTGTTTATTAAAAACATTTGTAGTTTAAAAATAATAATAATTTATTAAACACAATTTACATTAATTTTTTTGTATTGATATTATGCTTGAATTAAATAATAAGTTAAAAACGTATCCCCAATACCTATATATCCTCTTTTTAAGGTTTCGTAGGTAAATGGCAAAAAAACGTATTCCTTATAGATTCATCAAGTCTGTCCTTAAGTCACAGCCACTTTTTTCCGAAATTTTAAGAACTATACTATTGAAACTTGGTAAGGATCTATTCTTTCTCCAACTCTATTTCTTCTCCACATCAACGATTTGCTTGGATCGACAAATAATAATATCTACAGCTTTGCAGATGACAGCACTCTTATATCCTCCATCTCGAACAATGGGCCTGTGAATACGGCTTCATCACACAGTCAGAGATGTGAACAAATTATTTCTCTAAATGATGATCTGGACAAAATCTTGAAGTGGGGAAAGGACAACTTGGTTGTATTTAATGCAAACAAGATACAGCTCACAACATTTTCCAGAAAAAATGCATCAACAGTTCCTCAGATCCAAATGGATGACCATCCAATCCATCACAAGGACTCAATGCACCTTCTAGGAGTCACAGTCAATTCAGGAATCACATGGCAGAACCACATATCCTATATCGCAAGATCGGCGTCCGCAAAGTTGAGCTACCTATTTAGAGCAAAGAGGTACCTACTTTAGCCCCAAGCAACTTCTCCTTCTCTACAAAGCACAGGTTAGACCAGGCTTGGAATATTGTTCCCATATATGGAGCTCGGCCCCAAAACATTCACTTAACCTGCTTGATAGCATACAGAGACGAGCAGTTCGACTCATTGAAGACCCTACACTCCCATCGAATCTACAACCGTTGGTGCACAGAAGACATGCTTGTTCTATAGGTACTTCCATGGTGGTAAATTAAAATATGCTTTATTTTTTTTAGTAACGAAAACAAAAAATGGGTGCCATATCTCCCGACTTAACTCTACTAGTAGAAGACAGCTCGCGTAACTTCGCATAGCCGTAGGATCTTAGGGTAAAATAGGACTAAATGCATGATCCTGACCAATTAACCCATTTTTACCCATCTATATGTTTCCTAGTAGATACTTCCTATAACGTGTCAAAAAAACTCGTACAAAAACTTGCCGAAAAAAATGCGGAAATGGTGCCCAGAAACACTTCCAACAAATCATCAAAAGCGCATCCAAAAACTCGTTGAAAACCTTTTCCTAAAAGGAGTCGAAAACAGAGCCCAATGACCAGTCAAAAGAACTCGTTACAATAGGCATTGAAAATGTGGCTCCAAATCGCTTGGAGAAACGCGCACAAAAACCAGTCGATAACATATCTGAAAATTCGTCCAAACAGGCGTCGAAAACCGGATTCCAAATCTTTCAAAATCGAGTAGCTTGCTTTACAATTTGGTCGAAATGATCTTCAAAAACGCGTTGAAAATCTGGCTCAAAAATTTGTCCAATAACATGTCAAAAAACTCTTTCAAAATCACATACCCAAAACGCTCCGCAAAACTTCTGGACAAAGCATCAAAAAACTCGAAATACGCGTCAAACACGTTAATGGAATGGAAGTATCACACGGTTAACACAATAAAACTGTTTGCCGAATCTAAGTCCACTAAGTGCCCTCATTCAAAACGTTTAAATTGTTTTGGTTTCGTTAAAACCAAATTCATATCATGATCCTTTTCGACAGACCGTTTGAGTTCAAATCAAAATATAAGTCTCTTGGACAATTGCAAACTATTTTGATGTCATCAACAACATGTTGAATTGTTACGCCACTCCTTTGACGCAGTCGTGGTTAAAGTTCGCAACTGTGCGGGCACTCCATCAGAAAGCAACAGAAAAGGCCTTAATTTTATTTTACGTTCAATTGTCAAGCACCATTAATTACTAACGTTGACAACATACTCCAGGAGTATGGTAGCAGCATACTCCTCGAGTATGCCACCTTTGCGTGACTGACAATCTTCTCTAGTAATTGCACTGCAATCTGCACTCAAGTAGAATTGTTCACCTGACTCATTTGTGTTGCATGACATGTCCTTGCTCATACAGTGCAAGTTCTTTGATGTGTCACTCTTGTCAATGATAACGCCTAGAAGCGTTTTGTTTGTTCGGCAACGTTGGCATTATTAGAAAATTCATACATGCAGATAAAAGAGTGAACAGCCTTAATCTGCACTAATTGATCTGAATTACGTAAATATAAATAGCTCACTCCACAATGTGGGCTCGTACGAAATATAGAATGCAGCCCATACGTTTAAATAGTCGACACCTAAGTGGCAAGTACTAATTGAATCCTCAGCTGAAGTGCTGACCTTATTATTTATATATAAACACAATCTGTCACGAAGAGGAGCCAACGAAAACAGGACAAAAAAAACATTTAAATCAAAAGACGAAAACAATTACAACGTCAGGCGACATTAATTTACGCCATCCATTAACGACACTAATAACAGTTCCTTGTTCGACGCCTTTGCCTTTTCGACACTCGGCTAATGAATTATTAATTGCCAGGATAGAGCCTGTTGACTAAATGTCGGCGAATGACGAATGAGTATGAGGGTAACTATATGTATTACATAACGACATGTGAAACTTGTCATTAGTTCGGGCCAGAAGTGGTTAAGTGTGAAGCCAATTTGGAGAACGTTCACTGTTTTGTTGGCATGTAGACGGCATATTTACTTGCGACACACATAGGTCTTTGCTTTGGCATCTTTGAAGCTGCCCTGCCAACTGAATTGATTATCAAAAATATATGTCAGCAGGTAAGGATAAGGAAGGATTCTTATTTGTTAATATATATTTTTGCTAAGACATTTATTTTTGTCCAACTTGTGTATGTGTTTTGATCTTTAAGACAACCATTCCTTTGTTCTTCCCGTTGGAAAGACACTTCCGAAAATTGCTATTACTGTCCCAAGTCCCAACTGACTACAATTGAAGAAGTATTTTTCTCTACCTCAAACATTTTCAACAGGCGCATCAACAGATACGCATTTTTACATTCCCGCAGCAACTGTTACCTTAAGTCATCCTCATCGTACGTTGGAAGATCTTAACATAGAATTTAAACAAATTCACCGAAATGCCTTTCTCAACCATGTCACGTTGGTGGTTTTAGTTTTTCGCACGTATAACACCCAATGGACCTGCATTAATATTGGATCTAGCGATTTGGCCAAGAAATAATCCCACAAAAGTCCATGGGTTCATCCATCTCCTTGTGTTTTAGAGAACTGCGACGTTTGTTGAACGTGAAGTTCATAGGAGAATTCTTAATCTACGGTGTTCCGATTTCCGGGTTATTTGGCCATCTACATGTTTGTGTCATAATTGTGTTTATTCTTTGTCCGTTTTTTTTTTAGGGATGGCATATGAGAATGTATACCTACTTATGAGCCTCAACCAACTTGGAGTGCGCAACTGAAGAGGTTTTTTTTCAGACTTTACTTTTGAAGAATGTTCCTCAAAAATGTGCAGCAAATTTGAGGGCACTCTTTTATACGCTGTGCAAGATGATATTAAATTATTTTAGTTCTCGAAATGCATTTTTTACAGCCCGAAATTTGAACAATATTCGGTAAGCAGCACAAAATCAATAACCGCCCTAAATAGTGAGGCTACACAGTTGAGGGCCATTTCTACCACTGATTGTATCGCCACCTAGGTGAGAAAGTAGGTAATAACTTCTAAGTTAGAAGTGAGAACCTCTAAAACTTGATCGGTGGACAAACCCAAATAGCTGTCGACTGTCAGCAAGAATGGACATCCAAAATTGATCAATACATCAGAAAACTATATAGCTTTGAGATGGTTACGAGTTTTCTTCTTCGAATTTGTCTATAATATCTGAAAACAACATCTCATCGTTGATATATGTTAAGAAAGATCCTTGCCAATTGTTGTTCCTTTGCACTGAGAAAAAAAACTTTGTTAGAAGGCTCTCTCCTGAATATCCAAGGAGACTCTGCGTAAGACCTTCAGAAATCTGTTCCTGCCTTACAGTTCTGAAACATTGACCCTTGCAGTGGGTAAATATGTTCTTCAACCTTCAACGTTGTAAGATATAAATTCTTCAGAAGAGTTTTGGTGGATTGGATAATAACAACGCTTACGGTCGAAAGCAACCTGGTAAAAAAATGCTCATTGAGCTTTTGAGATGGCTAAAACACGTCAAGGGACTTAGCATCAAATGAAAATCATAAGCTCTACCGCAAAAAGTCAACCATCAAAATCAATGCAAAAATGGAAGCCCTCTCCAAGAGTAACGTCAACCAACTTGGAATACACCCCTAGGGTCCTTTGGATAACGATAGGGCTGAACAAAGAATCTCCTTAATTGAGCATTGTTCCCAGACTTTGAAGATCGTTTTTCCCTTTTTTTATTAGCAAAAAAAATAGTTTTCAACTATAAATTCGAAAAAAATCTCAATTACATAAAAAAATTTAAAAACTAAAAATGTAACCGTTTTTATTAACAACCTACATATAAGCTGTATACAATAATTTCCCTTTCTATTAGCCATAATATCAAAATGAGTAAATGCATTCAGGCGTTGCCAACGGGCCAAATATTTCCCCCAGATAAATCTGAAAAACCCCAAATTTGGTTATTTAAAAAAAAAAAGAGATGTTTGTAAATATTTGTTTAACATAATAATTTAAAAGTAACATTTTCGAATTTGAAACGCGAACGTGTAATTTTGGTTTTCCTAATGCAAAAATGTGCGGAAAATAAATACAACGCCAAATGTCAACGCATGTTGCAGCTTGAAACCATCTTGAAAGAATCTAGCCCTTACGCAACTTTGATGAAATTCTAGTTTTGAAGCATTTGATTGTGAACAGAACGTAGAATATCTACGCTTCACACCTCATTTATAATTTTATGTTACTCGGAGTTTCTGACGTTCCCAAAATGCCTATAAATTTCATTTTTCTGTGGAAGCACATTGTAATGTTACCAAAAAAAGATTTATAACGAAATGCAAATAAAACACATTAAACAAAATAAACAGATTTCCCCATACATAATTTCTACCCCCAGATTTCCCCCGTTGGCCATAAAAAAAACTAAATCTCGGTGAAAAAACCCCGAACTGGCAACGCTGATTTTCAGATACACAGGAATTCTTACATAGACGTTCGACGGGCTGTTTTCTTTCATGTTAAATATGAATAATTCATTCCTTGTAAATTTTTGAAAGTTGAAAAAGTTCATTTTACGGAGATTTTTAATTGGTTCCCCTTTTATTAAGGTTGTCCCTCGTTTTCCCCTTTTTCCCCTTTTTCTGTCAAAAAGCCCATCAATCTGGGATCTTTTCCCCTTTTTCTTTCAAAAAGCCCAGCAATCTGGGATCACTGAAATTGAGCCCCACAGCCCTAAGCTGTAGCACCAGCTAAGCAAGACTTTACAGTGTACAGTGCGACGCAGCGTTGCCATAAGTGCAGATTTGTTTGCATTTTGCAGATTTTCAACCTAGCTGCAGACTTTTAAAAACCAAAAATCTGCGCTTCAGATTTTGTCTGCATCCGCAATAATATTTTTTCTTCCTTTTAACAAATCTTAACATTAATTGCACACTTTATTTCGCTGTATGCTGTCTTTTTCGTATTCAACTTTTAGTTTTTTTATTATTGTTACATAAATAATAAAAAAAACTTGTGAAGTAAGATTTTTCTATAGAAATCTGCATTGCAGATTTATTTTTTGTCATAGTTGCAGATTTGTAAAAATATTTTTATGGCAAAACTGATGTGCGAGCAAAACCTATGTGGTACGTGTACGTGATTTAAAACATGAAAAAAACTTGAACACGTCTTCGTTGGTATATTATTTTCAGCCTCTTTCTCCCTCTTTCCGCCAACACCCGAAAAATATTTCCAGGTACAATTTGCCATGTAACACGAATCTATTTACTAGTTTGCTATTAGTCCTTTGATTTTCTGTCTGATGTCCCCTCATAATGACTGAGACTGCGTCTGCGACAGAAAACATTAAGAGAGCAGCCACTTTGAGACGTGTTTGGAATGCTCTATTAGCAAGTTTGCTATTTGTATCGTTTACAACCGTCGTTGCCAACTTCGCATTCCAATTCCATTGTTTCCAAGTAGAGTCACGGAGCACTTTGAAAATTGTTCATACTTACTGTGGGTAGTGCTGTGTCTGTTTGAAGGATAGACGAATTCCATTACAACTGTCTTTTTCGCTGTTCTAATATTTTCCTTCGTGGTTGAGTTACTAATTTTACAAATCTGATATACATCATACATGGCCGTATCCGTATATGCAACTACGATTTTGAGTTGAATACTGGGTGATACTGACATGGGTTTGAGTTATTTAATCGCATGGCCAATACTGCGATCGGAAATCTGACTCCGTCTCTGACACAATTAGCAAAAATGTCTGCACGTAACAGAACTCCACCTAACTGAGTTTTAATTTTGTTACGGCCCACTCTATAATCCCATCTGGGTAATAACACTTGGATGTTGGATCTGTCTTTTGGCTGTTTTTGACAATTTCAAAATCAATGATAATATTCCAGTGCCGGCCGTCAGAATGTGCTATTTTTATTGCCGCCTACCATTTTGAAACGAATATACCCGTGTGTGGATACAACACATGGAAACAAATAAACGAGATATCCCGTCTGTGACGTGCTTTGCTTACTTTCTTTTCCTACCCCATGTGTCCTGTACAAATGCCAGTAGTACAACCCCACACCCACCGGTAATGCTATCCGCATTGCAGCACATGAATTTCTACGTACAGCTCGCTCTCATATTAAGTAAAGCAAAATAGGTATAATCGAAAAGCTTCAAGTTCTATATGTGGATGCTTGGTTGGGCTGATGGCTGATAGTTGCATGCAGCATGCAGCTGGTAGGTAGCAGATGGTTGAGGGTATTTTTTATGGGAATAAGAAATATTCGAGGCTGGCTGTATTTTGATAGTTTCGTTGGAGTGCTTTAAGTGTCGGCGTGCATGAAAATTCATCGTTGCATTATGGTATCACGTGTGAAAGTGGGAGGATTTAAAATTGCAATAAATACTTATACCACTCGGGATATTAGCAGATTACTTTAGTAAAATCTATGCATTGTTTAAAGGATTGGCTATTGCGGAAAATTAGCAAAATACAATTTCGAAGTTCATGTAGGTAGGTACACAGACAGATTTTTGTTTAATTTACCAGAGGGATGCTTTTTTTTACGTAAATAGGTAGATTGCTTATTTTTAGTTGATAAGTGATAATGCAAGAAGATGATTTTCTAATTTGATTGGCTACATGCTGTTCCTTAAGGGAGATCATCCTCCCCATTTCACAAACCCAAATTTGGCAGCACTTTTATCTAGCGAAATTGCGATACAATATACCGAACGCTTTTCAAGTATGCATTAGTATCTCTGTATAGCGAAGCGAATGGTGCCCACAATTTGCTATCCTATATAAGTGACATATACATAGGATATAGGTATAGGTCAGTGGCGTCTCGTCAGGGTGTGCAAGGTGTGCATTGCACACCCTGACCTAACGAAAATAAGTCCCTCATCAAACACTGTGTAATAATAATTAATAACACACAAGTAATGATATGCACAATTCCATAACCCATAAAACAGCCAACAGCTACAGCCTACACCATACCTATTCATATTCATCCTTTATAAATTATAAATCTTCTTTCAAAATTCCTTTACCGCTGAGAAAAAAAATTAACTCGTACAAAAACTCGCTGTGCACCATTCTGTTGATTTCATCAAATAAATTCATCCAACTCCCTCAATTCAATTCAATTTATTTGCAATAATCTTAACACAGAAAGATACAGTATCTTCTAAAATTGTGCAAGCTTCAATAATGTATACATATGTTACTGTAGAAAAAAATAGGAGAGAACAAAGCCTAAGTTCAGTAGACAGAATTACATTAATAAGAAATAAGAAATTGAGTTTATAGATAAATCAGCATAAATACGATGTAATATATTCCTAAGACTAAATTAAAAAAAGAAAAGAAAAGTACAATGAAAAAATGAAATGAGATGTACAACTTATTACTCGAATGGATCGTGGTAGGGAGTTCCATAGCCTAATTGCGTTTACTAAAAATTGACGCTCAGAAATTAAATAGGAGAAACGTACTGGCGCAAGACCAGAGGTTCTAGATCGCTGAGTGGGTATCATATTGTAAAGATAGAGTGGTTGACAGGTATGTAATACATTGTGCAGTAGATTTATTGTCCTAAATCTGAACAGATTTTCCACCGAAAGGCCATATATAGATTTCGAAAAACTAGAAACAACATGGTCATACCTCCTTAGTCCGTAAATGTATCGTGCAATACTGTTATATGCAACATTGATTTTTCGTTTATGTTCAAAGTCACAATTTCCATATATTTCACAACCAAACAATAAGATTGGGATGACTAATGTCTTGGCTAGTATTATCCGTGTCTTAATGGGTGTAATTTTTTGAGTTGTCCATAACAATCGGAGGCTCCCATATACTTTTCCTAGCGTCAACCTAATGTGGTTATTCCATGTAAGATTTTTGTTGAAGGTTAAACCCATGTTCTTAGCCGTATCAACAAAGTCAATAGGTATATCATTAAGATATACTTTAGGTAAAGTAGAGGTATCAACAGATGTTCTCGAAATAAGTAGACATTTTGATTTGGCTGGATTCAAGCATAAGCCATTAGTTCTCGACCAAAGTATTATATTTTTTAAATCTTCATTTACCTCATGCACACCATTCTCGACAAGACCCAACGGACACTTATTATACAACTGAACATCATCAGCGTACATGTGTATGGATGAGTTAGATACATAAGAAGGAAGCTCATTAATGTAAAGTGAGAATAATAACGGACCCAGAATTGAGCCTTGAGGAACGCCTTTGCTCACTGGAAGAAATCCCGAGACGGTGTCATTGGCAACAACCGCCTGCGATCGATCTTTTAGATATGAACAAATTAAGCTAGTGGCGGATGTCGAAAAATTAAACTGATTCTTGAGCTTACTGCAGAGCATGTTGTGATTGACGGTATCAAAAGCTTTAGAGAAATCTAAAAGTGTCAGTATTGTTATATTATCATCGTCTACTGCTTTTCTGACATCCTCTACAATCTTTATTAAAGCAGTCGTACAACTATGCTGAGGACGAAAGCCAGACTGATTGGCACATAGCATATTATTATTGGTAAGAAACCTCCGTATCTGGCTATTCATAATCTTTTCCAAAACCTTGGATAAGTAGGGTAAAATAGCTATAGGTCTATACTCATCAGAACTTCCACTTTTCGGTATAGGTATAATTTTGGATTTTTTCCAAGCAGTGGGGAAAATCCCAGTCATTAAAACAGTATTGAATATATATGTTATGTACTTTAAATAATATGGGAGGATCGCTTTTAAAAACACGGGATGCAGTTCATCAAAACCAACAGAATTCGATCGGATCGATAAGAAGCTTTCTAAAACATCGGCTTCGTCGACTGCCGTAAAACTAAAACTTGAGGGAGATTCTCGGGAATATTCCGTATTGCTTTGGTGCGATACAGAGTTTATGCTATTTTCAGGATCAATGGATGAATTTCGAATAAAATGCTCATTTAACATATCACAATCAGTGTTTAGGATATTGTTATTGCTTTTCTGACCTATTCCAATTTCTCTAATATTTTTCCAAAGTTTCCTTCCAGCAAGGGAAGGGTTTAACCTTGAAGCATAGAATCGTCTTTTCGATTCGCGTATCTCGCATATTACCCTATTTCTCAACACTTTGTATGCATTATGCAGGGTCTCTAATCTAAAACGCTTCCAGCGCTTGTAAGCCTGATTACGTTGTGAGACTAATATTTTAATGCTGTTTGTAAACCATGATCTATCGGCATTTTTTACTTGACATACTTTTAGCGGAACATGGGCATTATACAGATTACGTATATTCTCTTGAACGAAAAGAACTTGTTCATCGACGGACAGCATATTATATATTCGAAACCATTCGATTGATCTTAGGTCTTCTTCCAGTAAGTTTCTATTAATGTTTTTAAAGTCCCTAAATTTATAGGAATTATTCAAATAGGTTGGTTCACAGTGAAATGTTAAATGAATAAGGTCATGATGGGAGAAACCGGAAGCTGATAGTTGATCATAGAGAAGAACTTTATTTAAATCACTGACAAAGAATACATCAAGAAGAGTACTTCTTTCCTTGGTAAAGTGGGTTGGAGTTGTTGTATTTACGGAAAATAAATTAAGCGTTCTCAACTCTCAACTAGGTGCGAATCCTCAAGAATGTTGCAGTTTAAATCTCCAACAACTATGACGAACGGCGACACATAGGATAGCTGATCTATTGCAGACAACAGAGGTGTAATGCTTATACTTCGCTTAGGTCTATATGCTGTCCCTAATAATATTTTGTTTTGATTGCATGTAATTTCGATAAACACATATTCAATTTTACTACCAGGTGGAGACTTGAGTAAAAAATCATGCTTTAAATTTCTTCGAATATAGACCGCAGACCCACCGGCATGCCCAATTCTATCTGACCGATATATTTTATAGCCACTTAACTCATACATGTCATCAGTAAATTTTGGTAGGAACCAGGTTTCAGATACACATACTACATCGACTTCGGATTTTTCGAACAAATACCTAAATTCGTCCAATTTAGGACGCAAGCTCTGCGCATTAATGTGACATACCCGCAAACCACCATGCTGACGACATAGAATCTCAATCATTGTTCGCGAATTTTCGTTACCATTAAAAGCTGTCAACTCCCTATTACGCTCATTAGGACCAACCATTAGAAAACCTAAAAGTCGTCTGGTACACAAAAAAGCGTACCATACTCGCCAAAATATTAAGCTGTACATCCAGCTCCACAAACAAAGCAACGACGAACGACACAGGTAAGACAGTGATGAAGATGAAGATTTCAATGTAAACTAATAATACCCTAAAGTTCATTATTAAGTACATTATATTTAAGGCGACAAGGAAGGTGAACTTACAAAAGATAAAAGAAAGGTAAAACTGCAAAATATTAATAAAATGTAATGATAAAGAAAAGAAATTTACGAAATACATGATTAAATTATTGAAGGCAATAATGACTACTATATGAGAGTATTCGATTAAAGTTAGCGTTGTACTACTTGTTGATCAGCTGCGTTTATAGTTGTTGTTGTTGTCATCGTGGATGTTGCGGCAATTTTATTCAGGCTTTCAGCATTGGTAATCAAAACAGCATTACTTTCAGGTTGATTCTTGACGTAAACAAGACCACGAGTTGTAAACACCGAGAACAGTTTTTTGTTTCGTTTCAGTTTCAGTGCATGTTGCAGTAGAGTCCGATTTTTCACAGTTAAGCATTCATGAATATA
Source organism: Cheilosia urbana (assembly GCA_946477585.1). Classification (NCBI taxonomy): domain Eukaryota; kingdom Metazoa; phylum Arthropoda; class Insecta; order Diptera; family Syrphidae; genus Cheilosia; species Cheilosia urbana. Next base: position 159,734,052 of record OX297853.1, on the reverse strand, counting down.
GACGGGAGAGTCACCGGTGCCATCAGTAAAGCCAAGATCGCGTATAGACAATTGTTGTTTTTTAATTTTTCGGTAGTTTGCGATCGCACGCAGAATATAACTCTTGTCGGTGGGTGAATAAAATTTAATTATAATCGGTGGATTGAATGAAGTGGGTGAAGATCGAAGTCGGAAGACAAGATTTCTCCAGTATTCATCCCCATCGTCATTCGTCGGCCGCACGCCGCCGTACTTAAATCGCTTTACTTTGATGAACTTGTGGTGATCTCGTGCGAAGGTTTTCGGTGCACGGGCTGTATTCATTTTCTCTTCTTTTGCATCTGTTGTTCTGTTCTTTTTCCGTAAAGCGTCATCATAAGTCAAATATACAATGTATTACATCGATACTCGTGCAAACAAAAGCTGTGCACGAAAGCCGACGAATAAATGGTTGAGCTTTGCTTTTCGTTTAAGTGGGATTGGGGTTGCCGTTTCGTTCGGTGCTTTTGATTTTGTATGCGAAAGTTTTATTTTTCTATATTTTATTGTGGTAAAACAAAATAAGATATCAAAAACAGCAGAACAATAATTGAGAAAACAATAAATGGAACGTGTTTTCAGGCAATTAATTGATACCTATTTCTAAAAAAATATATGATTTTAAAGAATTTGCACACCCATCTAAATAATTCACGCGACGCTGCTGGTATAGGTATATAAGTTATGAACCCTGAATGTCTTACAATGACAGGACCATCATCTGTTCAATTTCACATCAAACAACTCCTTTTAAAAAAACATATTTTTAAATAACTTATTTTTCTTTCTATAGTATAAAAAGTTGATCGATATAACGAACGCAGTCGATATAGTGAATGACATCATATCATTCGTTACACCATTCGTTATACTCTACTTCCACTGTCTCGGTACTTGGTTTAGTGATTCCTCAAAATCGAATAAAAATGTCGTCCTATCCAGAATATAATTAAAAAACATCCTATTAAATCACAATTTTTCAACACGTTTCGTTAATATACACTGGCATACTCAACTACCACAACAGTGGCTGTCACTAATTGAATAGGAAGCGTATCAGACTTGAAAAGTATCACCAATTTCCTTTCGAAATTCTCTCTCAGGTAACTCTATCAACATAGTTTGAGTTTGATATCACGAGCACATTTTCCATGACATATACTGCATATACTGCACTACTTCTGTACACATGTGCTTGCGCTTTCGAATAGTTTCAAGGAGAAACAACTGTCAAACCAGTCGGTTAAAAAAACCATTCGGAAAGTATTTTAAAAGAGTTACAAGTGCAATTTGAAGTTTTTCTTTTTCAGTTTCATTTCACTCATGCACATGCACGACATCCTCCTCTGGCTCGAAAAATGTAAAAACATATACCTGTTTTGAAAACTGGAGTAATGTCCTCATGTCCTAGATTCGTAGAAAAAGTGTAATTCGAGAGATAAAAAAAAAATATTATCCTCTCCTTTCAGTGAGGGGGTGCATTTATATTTTCAAGCCTCCTACCTTCTCCATTGATGGCCACTAAAGTTTGATTTCTCTTTGAGTATCCTCACTGTGGTTACCTACTATCATCATCCTCAATATATTCATCTGACACATTTAACGAAGTATAATATTTGCTGTAAATATTCACACTTATCCTTTAATTTGTTCTGCCTGCAACGTAATGAGTTCGTGAACTGGAATCCCTGTTAAGTGCGTTGCTTGTGTGCCTTAATACCTGGGAATGACCATTTTCAGATGCAAAATAATACTTTATTTAATCCCGTAGTCCAGTCCTTCATTCTCGTTCATGAGGAAATTTAAATTCGCTCAGCACAAGTGCATCCCTTGGCAATAATAATTCCCATTCATTGCGATTCCTTTCTGATTTTTAATTGTATGCTAAGCCGACTGAGTTGAGGGCGTTTCCGCCTGAGCTTAATTTGTTTACAAAGCGTTGTCGGATATTAACCAAGCTTGCAAAGGGTAAATGCATTTGGATTTCGATAAGTGCTTATTGGACCAGCAAATCTGATTTTAACGCACCGCAGGTGTAAGCAAAATGACGTATTTCAGGCGAATTGTTAGACTTTATTTAATTAAATGAATTTTGGTAGCTAAAAAATGGTGACGTGGATTTCACTCACCCAAATGGTGTTTAAAGGGCTAAAAATAAATTTGTTTAGGAGTGAAAGGCTTTTGGAGAAACTAACATCTCGAATCTCCTTAGGAATTGTGAAACGAAAAACATGGGTTCATTATAAAGTTATGAGTTTGCATGACCGAAAATTCGGCCGGCGTCTTACTTAAAATTTCTTCTCCTTGACAGATATTTTTTTATGGACAATCCAACTCTTGAAATGTGTGCTGAGTTAAATAAAACAAGGACATGATTTCTCTCCCTTGCAGAGCAAGTATTCACGCATACAAATAATAGAGTTTTAAAACTTGTCCGTTTGTAATGTGAATTTTTTGGACACGATGGACCCAACTGATGGTCTAAGCGAGGCTGTTTAAACCGCCATCAATTTACCTTTGTGAATTTTTATACACGTCACGCTCAAATTACTTCCGCAGTCTGTATGGGTTTCTCAAAACATCATCAGGCTTCACATGGATCAACAAATCACGCAAACTTTACACTTTTTGATGTCAGCCTTTTTCTTTCCCCTGCCGATTATTGTTCTACAAAAGTTTTGACTTAGGTAGTTATCAAGATGATCCTTAATTAGGTGGGACGTTTCAAAACTGCGTACAAGGATGCGCTTGACGTTAGCTAAAATCCATAGCTGCACTACCTGCCATCCTACAACTTGTAACACATAACTCGTTCATAAAGCGAATTCAAGCACGCATATCTATCACAGAAATTTCTCATAAATCATGACACTGGCACACCGAATTGCCTGCTCCCATTTCAACTCTCACCGTCTGGAGGGAGTTGCCATTCCCCACTTTTGCAAAAACAATGAATTATTATTTTGCCAAGCTCATTCCTTTAACCTTAGGCTGTAGAACAGATTGCGGATAAAATATTTGCCAACTCAAATGCCATAACCAAAGACTGGCAGCGTTAGCAAAACGCCCAAAAGTGAAACTTTTTCATTATTACACAGGCAATTACAGTTCAACTTGAATGCAACGAGATCTAGTGCCCGTAAACAACAATATCCTTTGATACACGGAATTATGAAAACTATTTTGCATGTGGCATTTATTCGTGGTGCCGCTTGAATTTGTTTCCTTTTCGAGTCCTTTTTTGTCGGCGGATATACCCTGAAAAATATTATGCAAATCTACAAGTCTATGCCACTCGATATGCAAACGGATTTTAGATAAAGTTCTGTGTGTACACGAGGATACTAAAGGTGGGTAATGTTTTTTGCATGATTGACTCACTTTGCCTTTGGCCGCTTGGGTGGCCTGGCAGTAGTTGCAGAGTAGAACTGAATCCAAGTGGGGTTGTTGCAGTCGAGTGACGTAAACGCTCTTGTACTGGACATGCAATTAGAATGACACTCTACACGAAGAGGTACGGTTCTACTGATTGCACCAGGAAGCACCCTAATGGCATGGGTGTGAACTGTGTCGCTACTTTGGAGTGTTTCATTTGTCAGTGAAATTTAGGGCAATTTCATTTCAACATTTGATATGAGGAAATGAGTTGGCAATTTGTCAACCAACGAACTGGAGACAAATTAGTGTCATAAGGGGTTAATTTTATTGAATTGACTGATCAACCATTGAGAATGGGGGTGGGGAATTAATGTGATTTATTTGGGTAGTTCCTGATTCCTTTTGCCAAGGGAATGAGAATGGTGTTTGGGGCTAAGTTACAGTTCGCTTAAAGTGGTCATCGTGACGATATTTTAGTAATAAACAGATTACTGCAGCCCAAGAGGGTAAATATTTGAGTTTATGAAGGCTATCAAATTTGCATAAGGTGAGAGGAGTTAATTTCAGTTTACCGAAAATTAACCTTTGAATGGAGCGATAAATTCATGGAAGTCCTTACGCGTACAGTGCTAGGCAGCCCCTCCAAATTGAAAAATCTATATATATAAAAAGAAAACCTTAAAATTGTGTTCGTTAGTCGTCGATTCACGCCTTAACGCATTTACCGATTTGAACCAAACTTTTACACATATTTGCTATTGGTCTGTATATCATTTGTGTGAAGTTTTATCGCGAAAACAAAACTTTGAGGGGATGAAAAAGGCTATGAAAGTTTGTATGGGGAAATGCACTTTGAAACAACAAAAAAATGGATAGAAATCGAGTAGTGACATTTCAAATACAAAAAAAAAAAATATTTTAAAAGCAATTGTTGTTGTCAATGATTTCAATTATTTTCCGAGCAAATTGTTATTGTGAACAATTTTGATTTTTTTTTTAAACTAGCTGACCCGGCGAACTTCGTCCCGCCCAAATCTATGTTTATAAAAATTGAGCCTTAAAATTGTGTTCGTTTGTCGCCAATACACGTCTTAACGCATTTACCGATTTTAACCAAACTTTAACACATCTTTGGTATTGGTCTATATTATGTGATATTTGTGAAGTTTGGTTGCAAATGGTAAGCGTATGTTTGTGTAATTTGTTTACAAAAAACGGTGCAAAAAAAAATATATGTGTGACGCTTTTGTCGATATCCTAAACCACTCAACCGATTTAAATGACATTTTGTGGCTGTGTTTGGTTGGTTACAGTTTGAAGATAGGATACTATTTTGGTATGGTGGGTACGGCTATATGTAAAAGAGACTGACGTCCGTATGTGCGTGCACTCATAACTCGGGAATGGATCGTGGTTCGGTTAAGATTTGGTCTTAAACATATTTTTTGATGCCAAATCTAAAAAACTACAAAAAAAAAAATGTTTCGTCAAAAACAAAAAGCAAAAATGTTGTGGACAACTTAACCACTATAATTTTTATTTAAAGCATGTGTTTTTTAGACTATCGCAGAGCCTTTTCATGAACTACATTTTTTGTTTTGTCCTGAGTACTTACTTACTTATCGGGCTCCCGACTCGTGAAGAGTCTCTGCCTGAGACACTGCAGCCTTCCATCCTCTACGATCCCGGGCACGCTGTTTCCAGTTGTCTAGACCAAGCGCTCTGGCATCCGCGATGGCTTGGTCTTCGAAACGGAGGTTCGGTCTTCCTTGTCTTCTCGACCCTGACGATTTATCCTAGCCGGTGGACAGATGCTTGTTTGTTTGTTGATAGCATGTACTTGGTCTTACCCTCATTTACTTCAAGGCCAACGGATTTTGCCTGTTCTTCAATCACCGTGAATGCTTCTATCACGGCACGCTGGGAGCGACCGATGATGTCAATGTCGTCCGCATAGCCCAGCAGCTGGACGGACCTGTTGAAGATAGTGCCTTCCGTGTTGACACCTGCCCTGCGCACTATCTGCTCCAGTAAGAGATTGAAGAAGTCGCATGATAGCGCGTCTCCTTGCCGAAATCCGGTGCATGTCTGAAATAGTTCGGAGGAGCTACTTCCAAACTGCACGCTGCAGCTCGTGTTTTCCAGCGTCACGCGACACAGTTGAATCAGTTTTCCCGGGATTCCGAATTCGGCCATCGCCATATAGAGCTCCTGACGATATATGCTATCATACGCGGCTTTGAAGTCGATGAATAGGTGGTGAGTTTCGACTTGCAATTCGTTTGTCTTTTCCAGGATTTGCCTCAGTGTGAAAATTTGGTCTATCGTCTATCTGCCGGGCCGGAAACCACACTGGTACGTTCCGATTAGTGTGTTGCAGAACGGTTTTAGACGTTCACATAGTACGTTGGATAGGATCTTGTATGCGACATTAAGCAGGGATATGCCACTATAGTTTTTGCTTTGTCCTGAGTAGTAGTATAAATAAACAGAACGTGAACATAATACATATAATTGTCCGTGGGAGAAGCATGGATACTCTTGGACGATTCCACACAATTCCAACGATTGTCCTTGCGCCTTATTTACTGTCATAGCGCACGCAAGACGTGTCGGAAATTGCAATCTTTTGAATTCAAAAGTTAAATCTGGTGGAATCATTGGAATACGCGGAGTCAATACATCTTCACCTTTAAATTTTCCTTTTAAAATCGTGGCTTCAATAAGATCGTTCATAACCTTTTTTACTGCTAATCTTGTTCCGTTGCACAATCGAGGCTGATTTATATTCCGAAGAAGAATAATTGGTGCACCAACTTTCAATTGTAAACGATGAGGCGGCAATCCAGGTTAAACCAGCGAATTCAGAAACTCCGTCGGATAATTGACAGCCTCATCTTGATTTGTGACCGTGTCTACTGATTGATACGTTACAATCTCATCAGGCACATCAGTTAAAATATTCGCATTCAATTGGCCGACGTCCTTATTTTTGGCAGCCAATATTGCTCTTTCAGCTAACCAATTGTGATTTTTATAATTTTGCGCAATGTTTGGAAAAACACTTGAAACCAATTGTTGTCTTGCTTGTGCGAAATTACAAAAATTATCTGGCAAAGTGATTAATCCAGTGTTATCAATAGGAATCTCTCCATTTCCTATCGACAGTAATTGCCTAGAAAATCGTCAGCCGATTTTGTATTTGAACTCTAACATTTGTTGTTAAAGTGAGTGTTTGTGCATTTCTCCATGAATTTGATGACTTTAAACATGCCTTTAATTCATCTGCTGGAGTTGAACGGGCAATGTTTATGCAAAATATCGTCGGCCATAGCACACAACATACCGTCACCAGTCCGCAGCGCTTCGAACGAAGTAGGGCCACAAACATTGACCAAAAGCATTCTTAAATAGAAGCATTCCTTGTTTTTCGGGTGAACTGTGTATATTCTACCAATTACATCACTTGCATAAACGCCACGGAATGCGGGAACAACTTCACCTTGTTTCCGCCGCTTGAACTTCTTCGACGACGCATTCCAATATCGGGGCATTTTGCAATAAATAAGTGTTCGTGCAAACTCGTGGCTTCGGTAAGTGTCAAAAAATTGGTTAATGTTGTTGCAGGTTCCATAACCCTACTCATGAATGAGCAGAGTATCAGGATTGTTACTCGCTCATTTTTCGTAACAACCCCTACGTGAAAACTCAAAACGCTGATGAACAACATCATTGTCCACGTCATCTCAATCACCCCTACATTTCAACTTACTCACTCGTACTAATGCAAGGATCCTGAAAAAAATGGATTCAAACACCATCAAACAATAATATCAAAATATCTACTCCACTTTAAAATGTTGCTTAATGTAACATAGTAAACATAATTTAATAGAACAAACTTATTAGGTAGGTACCTATATTTAAAAAACTTTTCAAAATTGTTCACAATAACAATTTGCTCGGAAAATAATTGAAATCATTGACAACAACAATTGCTTTTAAAATTTAATTTTTTTTTTTGTATTTGAAATGTTACTACTCGATTTCTATAAATTTTTTTTTGTTGCAAAGTGCATTTCCCCATACAAACTTTCATAACCTTTTTCATCCCCTCAAAGTTTTGTTTTCGCGACAAAACTTCACACAAATGATATACAGACCAATAGCAAATATGTGTGAAAGTTTTGTTCAAATCGGTAAATGCGTTAAGGCGTGAATCGACGACAAACGAACACAATTTTAAGGTTTTCTTTTTATATATATAGATATAGGTACCTACCTAATAAGTTTGTTCTTTTAAATTATGTTTACTATGTTACATTAAGTAACATTTTAAAGTGGAGTAGATACTTTGATATTTGTTTGATTGTGCTTGAATCCATTATTTTCAGGATCCTTGCATTAGTATTGTGTGCATTGAGTAAGTTGAAATGTAGGGGTGATTGAGATACGTGGACAATGATGTTGTTCAGCGTTTTGAGTTTTCACGTAGGGTTTATTACGAAAAATGAGCGAGTAACAATCTTGGTACTCTGCTCATTCGTGAGTAGTGTTATGGCATCTGCAACAACATTAACCAATTTTTTGACACTTGCCGAAGCCACGAGTTTGCGCGAACACTTTCTTATTGCGAAATGCCCCGTATTGGAATGCGTCGTCGAAGAAGTTCAAGCGGCGGAAACAATAAGGTGAAGTAGTTCCCGCATTTCATGGTGTTTATGCAAGTGATGCAATTGGTAGAATATACACAGTTCACCCTTTTCTTGCTTCTATTTGAGAATGCTTTTGGTCAATGTTTGTGGCCCTACTTCGTTCGAAGCGCTGCGGACTGGTGACGGTGTGTTGTGTGCTATGGCTATGGGCGACGATATTTTGCATCGAATTCGCACTGTGACATCGGATAATGAACTGATCGGATCGGATAATCATCTGATGTGAGATGAAAAGTGCAACAAAGCTTTGATTTTGATCGAGGATATGTGTCTGCTCATGAGTGGCAATTTTTGGTTTAAAATGATGACACAACGATATTTTCAGCAAATCTAGATGGTTTTGGCGTTCATCAAGATTATATTGCCTTTTATAGTGATTTGACGTCTCAAGATGTCGTTCGAGAAGTTAAAAACTACGAGTTGGAAGATTTTGACAATTTTTTTTACAAAAAATGGTGCAAACAAATTTTTTTTTTTTTACTTTAAAATATGTAGTTTTTTTTTTTTGGTGGAATTGTGGCAGGATTATCGTGACTATAATATGACCGGAGATATCTGGAATAGAATGCATCGTATTTCTAGAAATGAGGAATTAATCATTACACTCGAAATTTATAATGAGGCATTAGTTATAATTGAAGATATGTGCTTAGCAATTGCAAATAAAACATTGTCACAATTAGGTTTGCCAGCTCCTAATCGACCATTGCATGACGTATTTAATCAAGAAATGCAACGTGAACAACTATACGATATAAATGAACTGAACACATTTATAAATTTGAATCTGCCGAAATTGAACCGAGAACAAAGAAATGTATATGATACAATAATTCAAGCTATACAAAACGAAAGCGGAGGAATGTTTTTTTTTTCATACGCGCCAGGTGGTACCGGAAATAGTTTTTGATTTCCATGCTACTAGCTACTATAAGATCACCGAAGAATATAGCATTAGCACTTGCATCGTCTGGAATAGCTGCTACATTTGATGGTGGTCGTACAGCGCACTCCGCAGTCCGCACTTAAATTACCTACCATTGAATATGCCAATTAATGAAAATCCAACGTGTAATATTCATGCTTATTTTGACATTCGAACGAATAGCCAATTCTAACGAATGTCTATTAAAATACACAGAAGTTCATTCGAACGAATAGAGACATTCGTATGAATTGGCTATTCGTTCGAATGTCAAAATAAGCATGATTACTAAAAATTCTGGAATGGAAAGAGTTTTGCAAAAATGCAAATTAATAGTATGGGATGAATTTACAATGTCACATAAGAGATCGGTGGAAGCTTTGGATAGGACTTTGAAAGATTTAAGTAATAATCAAGAAATATTTGGTGGCGCTTTAATATTATTGGTTGGTGATTTCCGTCAAACACTGCCAGTGATACCCCGTGCAACTCCAGCAGATGAATTAAAGGCATGTTTAAAGTCATCAAATTTATTGAGAAATGTACAAACACTCACTTTAACAACAAATGTGAGAGTACAAATACAAAATGACTCATCGGCTGAAGAATTTTCTAGGCAAATACTGTCGATAGGAAATGGACAAATTCCTATTGATAACACTGGATTAATCACTTTGTCAGATAATTTTTGTAATTTCGCACAAACAAAACAACAATTGGTTTCAAGAGTTTTTCCAAACATTGCGCAAAATTATAAAAATCACAATTGGTTAGCTGAAAGAGAAATATTGGCTGCCAAAAATAAGGACGTCGGCCAATTGAATGCGGATATTTTAACTGATGTGCCTGGTGAGATTGTAACGTAGCAATCAGTAGACACGGTCACAAATCAAGATGACGCTGTCAATTATACGACGGATTTTTTTAAATTCGTTGGATTTACCTTACCTGGATTGCCGCCTCATCGTTTACAATTGAAAGTTGGTGCACCAATTATTCTTCTTCGGAATATAAATCAGCCCCGATTGTGCAACGGAACAAGATTAGCAGTTAGAAAGCTTATGAACAATCTTATTGAAGCTTTTGAATTCAAAAGATTGCAATTTCCGACACGTCTTGCGTTCGCTATGACAATAAATAAGGCGCAAGGCCAATCGTTGGAATTGTGTGGAATCGACCTAGAGTATCCATGCTTCTCCCACGGACAATTATATGCATCATGTTCACGTGTAGGAAAGCCATCAGTTCTGTTTATTTATACTACTACTCAGGGCAAAACAAAAAATGTAGTTTATGAAAAGGCTCTGCGATAGTTAAAAAAACACATACCTTAAATAAAAATAATAGTGATTAAGTTGTCCACAACATTTTTGCTTTTTATTTTTGACGAAACATTTTTTTTTTTTAGTTTTTTTAGATTTGGCATCAAAAATTATGTTTAACACCAAATCTTCACCGAACCGCGATCCATTCCCGAGTTATAAGTGCACATACGGATGTCAGTCTCTTTTACATACAGCCGTACCCAACATACGAAAATAGTATCCTCTTTTTCAAACTGTAACCAACCATACACAGCCCCGAAATTTCATTGAAATCGGTTAAGTGGCTAAGGAGATTGAACACAGCGCCAACTATCGTGCCCAAAATAGTCATATCTTTCAAACTGTAACCAACCAAACATAGCCACAAAATTCCATTGAAATTGGTTGAGTGGTTTAGGAGATCGACAACAGCGCCACAAATATATTTTTTTTTGCACCGTTTTTTGTAAACAAATTACACAAACATACGTTTACCATTTGCAACCAAACTCCACAAAAATCATATAAAGACCAATACCAAAGATGTATGGAAGTTTGTTTAAAATCGGTAAATGAGTTAAGACGTGTATTGGCGACAAACGAACACAATTTTAAGGCTCAATTTTTATATATATAGATTTGGGCGGAACGAAGTTCGCCGGGTCAGCTAGTCAATGTATATAAATGTTCTCTTTTTTTGAGTCGTAAAATAAATAAATGAATTTGTAGCAGTGTGTAGTTTCCAGGGAGAAGAAGTTGCCTTTGCAAACCTTCAAGAAGGACCAATGTCAGTATTTAATATGCCAGGTTACTGAGCGATGGCAGCGTTGCCAGGGAATTCCCCTTGAAAAGGGGAATCTTTCCTCTTCTAGAACAAAATATGAGGAATGTAAAAAGAAAATATTAAAAAAAGTTATTTGACCGATTCGAAAATGAGCCATATTCAATATGCAAAGGTTCATTCTACCTGCACTTCAGTTTTTGTATTGGAACTTGGCAGAAAAATTTGTAATGGGGAATGACACCACAAAGAATGGGGAAAAAGGGGAATTTTAAGGTCTGTGATATGGGGAAATTCATTTACTGCGCCTGGCAACGCTGGGCGAGGAATCTCTGTTTTCAGAGACTAAAAATTTAATCTGATCAACAAAAAGGAGTATAATGATGATATGAAACTCAAAAAATAAGAAATTTAGAAAATAAGAAATTAAAGTATTAAGAAACTTATATGTAGGTAGATAATGAATTCCAGAATTTAAAAATTTAAGAAATTAACATACTGCGAACTTAAGAAATTATGAAACTCAAAAATTAAGAAATTTAAAAAGAAAAACTTTATGAACTTTAGAGATTATAAAATTTAAAATTGAAAAGTTAAATATTGAGAAATTATGCACTCAAGAAATTATGAGTTTAAAAATTAAAAAGTTAAGAATTTAAGACTTTAGGTTAGGTAGGTATGTGGGCTGTCGTGGAGTACTTCGTACCACACTCTGGTTTGAAATTGACCCACTGTCATGCCCATGAGGGAAAAGTTTGTCCCTTACCAATAATAACCCTGTTTTTAAACAATAGCAATTAATTTCTCACTGTGCTGTTGTATACAAACCATTTTGCGAATTTTATAAAGCACATTATCTTGTCTACTGGTGTGCTGGAAAGCTCGTCTAGGTAGTGGAAGAAGTGTCTCCCTAGGAATCTGTGTCAGTTGATTTGGACACCAGGGCAGTGACATAGGAAGTGGGTTGTGTCCTCAAGTGCTTCCTCATCACCACAGCCTCTACATAGGTCTTCTTCCGCGTCGAGCTCATTTTCTTCTTGTGATACCTCAGAGTGTTGTGCCCCGTTATGATTCCAACGAGGGTGGAAAGAGATTTTCTATCCTTCCGTATGAGACTACGTTTCATTGAAGGTTAGCCATAGCATGCTTGTGGTACGACAAGTTCTTATGGCCTTTCTCCCTGCTTCAAGCCTGAATGAGTAAGGCGGAATGCTTACGGAGGGATCAGCTTGTTCTGATACTGCTACCGAAATTTGTCTATCTAATTCGTCCGCTTTCTCATTGCCTGGAATGCCTTCATGTCCCGGAACCCATGCAGAGCAATATCTTGTTCTGAGTACCAAGAACCTTAAGCTCTTCGCAAGATTCGATTTTATTTCTGTTGCAGTTAAGGCTTTTATTGCTGCCTTACCCTTACCTGATCCTGCCCGGTTTCCATTTTAGGTCCGCCCGTAAAAACGAATATTGATTGCATGTTGGGTACGATTACGTCTCTCGATTCTTCCTTGATGATGGGATAGGCGCTAGAGAACACTTTAAGGATTTAAAGATTAAAGTGAATAAAAAATATGTATGGAAAAATAACACATTTTCTTAGTTACATATTTAGATATTATCAAAAGAAATGCATGAAGAGTTATAACTACTGATCATATCATTTTAATGTTCTTTATCGTTCTTCAATGTTCAACATTTTTAGGCTTCAAATGGTTTACGACAAATGAGAACTAAAATAAAATCGCCTGAAAAATAAAAAGATTGTTTTCAAGGCTCAATTGTTAAGGAAGTCCCTTTATAGTTAGTTACGTTTAAGGTTTTCTGGGTGTATGGTGTATGGACCCAAGTTTTATCTGAATATCAGTTTTAATAATTTGGGCTCTGTTTCCGTTCTGTATGACTACCATCAAGTTGCCGTGTCATGCTGGGTAAGTTTTTAAGTTTTTTTTTTCCTGGCAAAAAAGTCGTTAAAGCATTATTTAGTTTTATTTTTCAAATATTAAAATAAAATTGTCTTTCGATTCAACACAGGTTACAAATTGGTTTCAATGCTGGAACCGATTCGGTTTGATGAAAGAATTTTATTTTTCTGATGCTCTGCAAACTGAGCAATATTTAAGTTCTGAAAATCAGCGGTGTAAATGACAAATAATAAGCGATCAGTAACCGTATCTTGAGGAACACAACCCAAAATGGCATAATCGCTTTGAAACCAGGGGTCAGATTCTGTAAGGCGAAACGTGTACACGAATATTATAGTGGTTGGAGTGGAATTTAAACTTCACTTTGGAGACCAATAAATATAAAAAGTAGCAAGAAGTTTTAAAAAAAAAATATTTTATTTGGGAAGTAGGTAAAATTTGGTGGCTTTGTCGTCAGAAAACGAATTTATCGAAGAGCTGATGGAACAGCGGATGATGAATCAACCTCGTTCTTACCTTTGGACTATATCGCTTGTGTCAATGGTTGCAATGTCATGGATTTTTGGAAATATTCCGGCTAAAAAAAGATGCATTTTGGAGGTTAAATTCATTATCAATACAATAGAAATAAAACTCAGCACACAGCAAATCAAATCAGTTTCCAAATGACAAACGCCAACAAAAATAAATGTCAGTTTATGTGAACTTTGACATTACGTTTAAATTGAGCTAAAATCGGTTTAAACTGCGTTTAAATGCATCCTTATCCAGCGTTTTAATGCATTTTTTTTTAATGAATATTATAAATACAGATTTAGTTTTTAAACCCGATGAACGACGATTGGGTTCTGTTGGAGTAGAATCCAAATCTGGCGCCTAAAAATTATGCGCCCATATTGTTTAATTATTTTGTTAAAAAAAAGCTGTTTAAATAACGATCATTTGTTTAACCATAATTTCGAGAATTTAGTATAAATACTTTGCCAAACAATAAATACGCACTCATTTGTACATTAAACCCATCAGTGGTAACATAATCGTTTTCTTTTCATCGTCCGCTCGATTCTACGCGGTTGTGTTAACCATCACAACTTTTGTTTGTCGTCGAACTGCAAGTGCAGCGCGGTCAATAACCCCTTGCGGTTAAAGCTCAGAACTCTTCGTCGGTTAAATTGCTACAGATTGGCATTCGGTCATCTCTTCAACCAGAGTTCTTCTGTCCAATATTGTTTGGAATTACAAGGACTCCTGGTCGACTTTCGGAATATTTCCGTCTGTTCAGGTTAAAAAAATGCGGATAAAATGGTCGGGTGTAAAATTAACTTAAACATAATTAACACTCGGAGATTTGTTAAAATAGGATTTATTTCTTCTTCTTTTTTTTTTCCTTGAATGCAATATTTATGTTATCATATTAAAAAAAAAATTGTATGAAATTTTGTACGTTTCAGTAGGTACTATTTCTTTTTTAGTTTTCAGTACAATAGAGAAAAGTCGATTTGCATCACACCAAGAGGCAAACAATAAATAGGAAAAGGATGTAGTTTTAAATTTAAGGCCCCAAAACATACGCGTGTTAACCAATGCGCTTTGTCTCCCACAGAAAGACAAACATCTTGCAGGTTTTTATCACTTTTCCTATACCAAACGATTTCCGATGAATTTTCTGTTCACACAATTCAACAATTTACTTTCTCAAATAAACTTTTAACAGGCTTTATTAAGAACTCGATACGACAGTTGCTAAGTTTGTGAAGTTTATTCTCGATATTTTGCAGTGGTTCTGCAATGATGCTAAAAGCATATTCAAGATCATAGATCTACTCGACCTATTTTTATTCATGGAAAATGCCTGTAATCTAAGGTTTAATGTCAGCAATTAATTTATAACACTTTTTGTAACAAATGTATTATAATCTCTGTAACAATGTATGGTTCTTAATTAGAAATAAATCCAAACCAACTAGTATTTTAAGATTCTGGGAATATTGCAAAACTAACAAGATCCATTATCCAAGTATCTCTTCAAATCTCCATAAGTAACTTAAAGTTTTAAGTCGTTCTTTTTAAATGGAAAAGCTCAATCCGTATTCTTGGAACTTTAATTGCACCCCTCTCGTACTTAGGATTCAACAACCTTTTCTTTCCTAATCACCATACCCTACTTAAAGGATTAAAAGCGACCCAAATTACACTCTCCCACTTAACATCGTCGAACATTTATTTTAAAGGTTTTTTCCACGAATATAATTTTAACATCAAAGACCCATCCCATGACTTCAAAAGGCTTCCATCGTACGAATCAATTAATTAACGAAAATTGAAAGGCTCACAAAACCCTCAGAATCCCATTAAGGATTGAACATCGTCTTGTGAAATGTAAATAAATACAGTTAGACAAAATATACTCTCACATAAAAGCAAATCATAGCTTTGGCTAGACGACAGGATAAACCCTATAAAAGGGGAAACGAACTCTAACCACAATAATTCATGGCTAGTTTCCTAATGTCACAATGATTCCTTGACAAAATTGTTCCATGTAAAGATATTAAGAATTCCTTGTGCTTGCTTGGGAATTTGCTCTCCCCACCAGGAAATGGAAAATACCGTGCAAATAAAAATGCCAACGTCAGAGAAAGTTTCAATAAATAAATTTCACCTTTTCCTTGGGGTGTCCTTGAGCTGTAGGTATTGCCCCTCTGGACGGTGGTAGGAAGTGAATTGTTTCTAAAAGCACCTGTATCGGTTGTTCTTAGGTCGGATGCCAAAGACAGGGGGCGTTGGATGTTGGACAATAAAAACAAAAAAAAGAGAAGAAGGAAAAACTGTAACATCATGGCGAAACCTTGTCTTTTCAATGATGTTCGATAAGAGTGATGTTATTGAGCGGAAACCCATTGTGGCATATTGAGTGCCAATAGCTTTAAGGAAATTTAAAGAGTTCGGTATCAGTATGTGTATAGCATAGGGTGCGACCTAGATTTTTTTTTTATAGTGTACCTCTATCGACGTTTAATCTCACATATTCGTTGGTTTCAATAACAGTCCCTATAGGCAGTAAGAAAGCTTAGAAAATGAAAAAGGGAATTTTCTCTGAATTTGTCGGTTAATAACGTATCTAAGCAGTTTTGTCAGATGTGAACTGTGTAATCTCGTGTGGGTTTGAGTGTGGTATTTCGTCACGGTGGTATTTTCGTCTTACGAAAAGCTCAGCATTTACGATTTGATTGAGTGAGAATACTAGTAAGAGAAGATTCCAGAAGCGCTAAACGGACAATTGTTTATTTATTTCATAATTTATTGATGAATTGTTGGTTTAATTTACTGAAACTTAGTGGGAGTTTTAATATCAGAAAAACCGTCAGAAAAACCGTCCCCGGCAAAACGCTCTTAATATGGGAGAAGAGCTCATAAATGCCCACTTTATTTGCTCCTAAAAAATGCTACATTCTAAATCCCAATCCCAATACAAAATGTGAACGACTGGATTGCTCGTAACTTGCTCATTTCTAAAGAGAAAATAACAAATGTTAATTCCTCTGGGGGGTGCCTTCCTAATCACTGTAGTGCATTGCAGGCGGAAATCATGGCGATCAAAAAGGCCAAAGGAGTAGGAGGAGACTGTTCTTCACCTTCTCTGACGTGTCCAGCACTGTCATTCTGTAGAAAACTACACCTTGGAGAATATTTCTTCGACAATCTCAGCGAACTCGCAAATATAGGAATCAACTGCCTCCATCGCTTCATTATTAGCTCCGTCTGGTTAAACGGGTAGTAAAAGAGAACATTGATCCTTTGGTATCACAATGAGCCTACTTTGGCCTAAGTGAGGCTGAACTTGAGGCGGCCTGCCACTCTTACCTAACCTAACCTAACCTGGGGGGTGAACGGAAATCCGTCAGAAAAGAATTTTAATGCACGTTCGTTGCAGTCTTGTCTATTGTTGCCACAGGCTTAACTGCAAAACAAAAACAAAAACATGTATAAGTTTGATGAATTATATCAAAAACGTCTTTAATTTAACAACTGTCGTATATATATCTCTTTCAATTTTATTTAATTACTTCTGTAACATAAATTAATTAAAATATCCTTTGCATTAATTGAATTTTCCTATATTGTTGTAGTGGTAACAGAACATTTTCTTTTAAAGCAAGCTTAGCAACAGTTACGCTTCGACATCATAACATTACTGATCCTAAACAGAAACTTTCATGGTGAGCACAAGTTAGGAACCTTTAGAAGATCTACCAGCTATCCGGTTGGTTAAGTTGACTTGTAATGCTAGCACTAAGCGTTGATAGGAAAGTATAACACTGGTGCTTGCTGCCGAGTCGCCCTTGCTTGTCAACTTTTATTTTCACCTGGCGAAGGTTACACTTGCCTTAACGTCTCTGGAAACATTACACAATTCGCCGCTACAATGCAGGATTATGGTCTTAGCGATGGCATATGACGATAGGCCTTAACAGCCCCCAAAGACAAGTGCAAAAATAATTTATAACGAAGGACTACATTCACCATTTGTCTTGCTTTAAAGGAACTGATAACCAGATGTGCATTAAGCGAGTGTTTAGCTGGGGCCCCTATCGCTTCTCAGTTGGCATTATAAGCTAGTTTTCCAAATAAAATGTCCAGGACTCCCGTCACAGTCGGACCCACATGTCCAGTCGCAATGGTTCGAAGTGTGTCTTGGCTATGTTGAGAGAGCATCCCTACCGACGATACCCTTCATAGTAGCAGCCACCTTGGATCATAAAATATTGTCAAAACAAATCTCTCTAAAGCTAAGATTACACGTGTCATTTTTCGTGGTAAATTTTGACATGCTTACTTCACAAAAATTCGCTCTTTCTACTGTCACTCGTGTGTCTTTCATGAGAGAACGCTGCGACAGCCAGCGTGACCAGATACTTGACAGGCGATTACCCGTAGTGAACACACTTAGGACAAGTGTTTACGTCATAATGATGTCGGCATGTCAAAATTTGTCACGAATAATGACACGTGTAATCTTAAAAGGGCCCTGAAGATAATAATAGAAACGACAAGTTACCTACTTTGTAGAGTACCCCATTTTAGACCCATAATATAAGTAGTCAAGTAACCGAAATTTTGGGGAAAATGTTTACTCCGTACCTATACCACAAGTAAATACCTCAAACAGCATAAGAGGATTAAAAAAAACCGTCCAAAATATTCAACTCCCTGAAGAGTTTCGTTAAAAATTAACACTCTTCTCCGAGAGTATTGCAAACGCTCCTCCATCAGAAGGATGAGGGTCTAAATATTTTCCATATCCACCTTAAGACCAAACTTGCTTTACATTAAGACAAAATTAACCAGCAAAGTTCTCAGACAGGACCCTCAAGTAGAGCCAGACATATTTTGTTTGAAAATTTAATGATAATCCCTAGGCGTATGGTGAGTCTTACAAAGGATATGTTTACTTTAGAGTGAATTTGTTTTTCCAGGTAAGTTGTGTGCTCTTGCATGAGGGTTGCATGCTTATGGTAAGTCAAACACATTAGAAGAATACCCATGATATTTTAGAAAGTTATTATCTCGCGGATCACTGACTCGCAACATTATAGATTCATAGAATCAAAACTCAGCTTATGCATAATGGTGCAGAGTGAACAAAGTTGCTCGACGTGTTTCCCTCAATGGTGCTTTGAGCTGTTAAACTTTGATGCAGCTTAATTTGTTGACAATACTTAGGATAATTTGGTGTCAAGAACTTAATGGATGGTGCTTGTAAATTTAAATTTGTTTCTGCCCAAGTTTTAGCGCAGTGCAGGTGGTGTTGCAAGTTAAAAGCAATTAAAACTGTATTACGTCCACTGGCGTAACTTTAGAGATGCAACGAGTGAACAAATGTGCGGGCTGTCAAGAGCATGCCTATAGATAGGACGGATGGACGGATGGACGGATCACTGCTATCCGCTGCCAGTGCAACAAAAAGTTTATTTATCTTGCTAACCAGATGCCATTTGCAAGTTATACAATTAAGAAACTCCTGTTGAAATTTTGTGCCACAGTAGTTTTACAATAAACTGAAGTGTCGTCTTTTATAAATGCGGCAGTGATTTGTAAAGCGGTTAAGCATTGATGGTGAAAAGGCGGTAAAACAACAAATTTCAACATTAATTGTTGTCAATATATGTATAAAGTGAGTGCACCGGCTTTTGGATAAAAATAACTCAATTTTACTTATTAAATTCAAGGATGAGTTTACGTTAGGGTTTATGAACTTCTTTTAGCATCGCAGGGTCTTGTGAAGCAAATTCAATTAAACAGGAATTTTTGGCTCTCCTCTGAATTTTCACATCGTTTTTCTGCAATAGCACATTGGGCACATCGCACTTTACCCAATGCAAGGAGATTTTAAAATGCTGCGAACCCTTGTGACTAAAAACCAGAGTATATCCACTTACAGTGAGTGGGGACACTCTTACCATAAACCAAGTATTAAACAATTGAGTCAGGCGATAATATGAATATGAATCTGTTTATTTCATTCCCGCTTTTTTTTAATAATCTAGATTTTGCAACTGAAACTAGATGTATTATTTTAAAAAATCGCTGCAAAGCGGTATTAAACGGGATTTTAAAAAGAGGGATTTTAATAGATCGGGATCTAGAATAACCGGGATTTTCAAAGACAGAATTTAAAACAAAAAAAAACAGGGATCTTAGAAGACGGTGTTTTAAGACTTTTTAAGCGGGATTTTTAAGAAAACGGGATTTCAAAAAGCGGGATGCCGATATGCTCCCTCTTGAGTGAATTCTGACTTCAAATCGAGGAGCGAAATTCTCTTCTCAGAATGAACAGAAGAGTTTTTTTTTTTTGCTAATGGAATAGTGTCAGACAGAAAAGACTAACCTAACCTAAGGGTAAACTTCAGAGGGCGTTCGAGAGGTATTGAGGTTATTACTACATACTGTAGGAATTATTATTAAAATTTGATTTTTGCCATTGATTTATTGATTGATGGCTTAGTTATAGATCTTTAAAATAAATGTTTAATACTATTTTACGAAATCGCAGCTTTTTGCTTTCTTTTGGCTTTGTTAAATATAAGTATATCATATTTTATGATTTTAAGTTTTATTTCCATCACTATTAGGTAATAAATTTCAAAGCAGATGGTCACACTAATTACTTACGTATGAAGAGGGGATTGTTTACATTTTTTTCGTACGTCTTTTTAAAGGCGTGCTGGAGTTGGTTTGTTATCAGTTGTTCAATATCATCAATTGAGAAAACAAGGGGTGTAAAAAACAAGTAATAGAAAAAAATATCCGACCGAATTTTCTTCACTCTGACAGAAGAAAATCTTGAAATCCGGTCTAACCGACTTTTAACTGAAACGAACAAATTCGCAAACCGAAAAACAAAACTTTTTTGACCAGAAAAATATATGACATAAAGATAAATTTATATAATTTGAATGAAACTTGGTCATAGTTAACGACCACGCTTATATGTTCATACAGAAATTCCACCAAAACTGTGAATGAAGGGGGGTGTGCAAATGTGCATTATGTGAGTGCATTCAAACAAGACTGAAGTGAAGTGAATAGGTATAGGTTAGGTACCAAGCAAGATTTCAATGAATTGTTTGTTTTTTGTTTTATTAGGCTTAAGACTATACCCTATTCACACCGCACCGAATAACGTGTTTTCGTCGAAAACTCGCCGACGCATTCTCACCGAACAACACGTAGTTTTCTTTTGATGTTTCAATCAGCTGTGAGACACTCGTCCTGAAACTTCTTTGTAAACTATTTTAGTTACAAATTTCTATCGTATTATTTAAGAAATAAAATTAATTCAGAGCGTGGAAAATGACTTAAAGTTGTGAGTTGTGATATTTGCACGATTGGAAGTCGTTTTCGCGGAAAACTTCTGGTCAAAAATTCGAATTTTAGCTTTTGACCGAATTGAAAAAAATGTATCGGTCATAGATTTGACGAGATTCACTTTTTTTAGTGGCAACACTGCTGGCAAGTGGCAAGCCATGAGTACAACACTTTGAAAGATATAAACTGTAATTCATTGTCGTTTTTCAGGCGCTTCCTTCTTTCTGGAGTATGTGCATCTTAATGAGCAAGCAAGCAAGCAATTTATTATTCTATCAATTTTGTTAACTTAACTACAATAGTCCTGCAACATATTTAAATGCACACAGCAATTGTTGTCAATTAAAAAAAACAGTTCACATTTCGAGTATGTAAAGAGCCCTATCTCCTCTATTGAGAGGTATAGTTATTGTGAAAACAACTTTTGAGTGCCATTATTGGCGTCTGAATCTGAACCATCCGAAGTGTGTCTTGCCAGTGCATATGATTCTCACTCGCAATCGCACTCACAGTTCAAAACGAACGTCACTAATGATGGTGAGAAAAGGGACTTCTTTTTGCGACTGAGTATGTACTCGATGCAAATTGCAAATAAATGATGTGTTCAGAAGAACACACACTTGTGTACTTATTTACAGCAGAATGTATGCATTGATGCCAGAAATCCGTGTTGACGTTCAAGGATTGCATGCACATAATGTTAAGGTTGATGTGCACATTAGTTGATGAATATTGAGGACACGTAACAAGCACGACATGAAATTATACAACTTTATTCCAAGGGAACTATACCGTGGGATAAGGTTGAGCCACAAACTGGATCTGCCGTAACTTCAATTAGTAGGTACGCATAATTGGTAAACTTCACCTTCACTGTGTCTGAAAACGATATGAGTGGTATTTTAAATTGGACAGAAGTTTGCCGCTTTCCATCTTAATTTGGCAACTTTTGAAAATAATTGAAAGCCACTTTTTTAGACAAATCGATTTTGTTCTGTTGATAGCTTTATGATTGGCATATGGATCAAGTGAAACGATCTAACTGTCAGTCGAGAGAGGGGAGGTTTGATTGCATTTTCAAAACGTCTTGCTAAGGAAAGTTTGATATACAGATTTGATTTCAGATTGGATGCCGTTCTCGCTTTAAATCGGAAGCTGCTGTATAAAATTTGTCGAAGTATTACGCGTATTGTTTGTGTAGTTCCCTCTGAAAATGGCCCTTATAAGCGTTCGTGTTCCTTACAAAAGACAATCAGTGGTATGAAATAAGCAAATCTATCTAGATATTCAAATTTCAATCACTCGCAATAGTTTCCGTATATTGACGAAGAGCTATATTCAGTCATCGAAAATATAAGGACAACAATATCTCGGGAGCTTCCAAAAACCAGTGTTGTTGAGAATAAATCGGAGGCGCTGCAGCTTATGTGCTGGATCTCACCCAAGTAAAATTTAAGTCCTTAATATCTAATTGCTTATCCGTGTATCCTATTGTCAACATTCCCTGATCACTGTGGTAGGCACTCCCATATTTATTTCCAAAAAATATGTGAACTGCACCTGCTCCGCAATTAAACCAATATAACTGTTGACGTATGAAATAAATTTCAATTTTGTCATGGAAAATCTTCCCCCAGGGTAGTCTAATTCGACTTATTCAGCAAATGACTAATGACTTTGCCTCGCAATGGGGCTATTTAATGTTCACGTGTACACATTTAAAATAATAATTAAGGCATCCACCTACTTTGTGAATCTGCGTAGAACAAATGAATTCGCTTAATAGCATAATAAGCCAAAAACCACAAATCCACTCTCATAATATGTTTAACATATCATGATGATGGTTTCATCCACCATAAGCAGGGTATTAGTCACCGCGAATATGAGGCTTCCATCTCTTAAACAAAACCAAATTGTTCTGAATATTGCGCGTGAAAAATGATGCTGACATTTTGGTTTTTATTGTGGTGCCGCCAACGTGGCTGCTGGTTTTTCAATGCAAAATATTTAATTTTGACTGACGTAGTAAGCCACAGCAATTCTGTATTATATGGCTAAATTGAGCGGAGTGAGACATTGCAACCGGTTGTTTGTATTTCGTTTTGGAAATAATTAGCGTTCACCTGTTTTGCAAGTCATCTTCATGGTATTCTCTTTGACTCTTTCCCTCATGGCTTCATAATTATTAAAATATTGGAGATTTCTGATGTCCCATAAACTGTTATTGAACCACTGTAACAGTTCTGAATGATATCCGTTTTATATAGAGTATTACAAACATCCACGTGTCGCACCCCACGTCGTATATATCTGACAGCAATTTTAATGTTATTGCAGCCCAACTTATTGGAGATACGGGTGCCCCCGAAAACATCAGACGTCACAGTCAAAACTAAGTTATTAATTTGCCCCGTTAAAGTCAGTTTTGTCGTAGGAAAATGCATTGGGTATTGAAATTTGCATACTTTACGATACGAACTCCCTTTCAGGTGACCTTTCCCTACCCATTTGTTTTATATCGGGTAAATGTAAGAGAATTTATTAATGAAAGAACCGACAGGTTTCTTTTAAACAGAAAAAAAAAACATTTCAATGGAAAACTTTTAATTTAAGAGGGAAAGTTTTTTATAAATTCTGATTCTGATTTTATTCACCAGTAGTTCAGGCTGTCAGGAGTTTAGTAATATATACATAAAAGGAAGGTTTTTCCTTTCGAGTATTACAACAAACCTTTTAGTTACTTAAAACATCGATTGCGGGTAGTTCAACCATGTATATGTAATTAAGGAATTTCCATAGGGAAATAGACCTAGCTTCTCACAGCAACGGTGGGGAACGTCTGAAATGAAATGGCTTCCCATTAAATCATCGAAATTAAAGTCGGAGTCGATGTGCATTTTAAATTTACCGAAAACAGGTTTTGTACAAAGCGCCGTACTAATAACCAATTTTAGTCTCGACTTTAAATTTACGGAAGCTCACAATCGAAAAATTTGTATGCTAAATATACCCACTGTGAACTACTAAAATTTAGAGTCGCAACTAAAAATGTTTATTGGTAAGGTCAAAGTTGCCAGCATTCGCCTTTTTGTGGGAGATTTCATTAAAAAAAAAATTGATGAAAGGGGAAAAGGGGAATCTTCCCTCTTCTAAAACAAAATGTGGAGAAAATAAAAAATTAAAAGGCACTCCGGGAGTGCCGACAGAAGTGATAACTTGAACAATTACGTGTGTATTTTTCGAATCGTCAGAAAATATAATTATTGTGTAGGAAGTACTTTTAAATAAAGTGTTTTTTTATTCATTATTATAAACTACTACTACTACAAAAATTATGTTACATTTTTCATTTTCATTTAATGCGGTATTTTACATCAAAAATAATACATATTATTTTACATACAAAATTGCAATCTATTGCTTAAAATGTATAAATTTACAGATACATGAAATATTAAATTTAAAAATTAATGGGTATTCTTTGAAATGAAATTTCATCAACAACTTCAAACTCTTCCATCATCATCATCATTATTATCATTATATTTGAAAACGGATACTATAGAGTTAATGGTAACTAAAATATGAAACAAACAATTTTGATTCGAATCTATTTAAATATCTTGTAAAGACGGCATCAATTGTAGTTTTATATTCAGTATTTTACACAAAAATTACTAATCATATTTTACAGTATACACTAAGGCGACATGAATATTACAATTATTTATATAGTATACCTACTCTTAGGGTGGCAAGTTTACCACAGTTTTCTATTTCTTGTTTCGGTAATTATAACACAAGCTACTGTGCCGTAAATGTGCACAAACCCAAAATCGTGGATATAATATGTCGGAATTAAGCCTGGTAAAATTAAGTTATGAATTCCCCATACAAAACAGGTAATTGAAATAATTTTGGTGACAATCAATTTGTCGCTACCATAAATTACCATAGTAACGTATTCAAATAAAAATCATCGTAGATTAAGCTATAAATTACCTACCCCTAAAAGTAAGCCATAGTACAAAAGTTTACAACTAAAAGTATGCAATCGGTGTCGGTGTCGGTGTCGGTGTCGGTGTCGGTGTCGGTGTCGGTGTCGGTGTCGGTGTCGGTGTCGGTGTCGGTGTCGGTGTCGGTGTCGGTGTCGGTGTCGGTGTCGGTGTCGGTGTCGGTGTCGGTGTCGGAGTCGGTGTCGGTGTCGGTGTCGGTGTCGGTGTCGCGAGTTTGCTAATTTTTGCCCATCCAAATAGTGCCCAACGCGCCTAAAGAAGTTATCACTTCAAAAAAAATGTTGAAAAGTAACAAAAACCTAATTAAAAAATGAGAATTTACTCGACTGAACGCCGTCAGAAGAATAATAGAGTATTTCCCGAAGTCCATCCTTCCACAAATTTACTATCTTTTTCGTTCAAATGTCAAAAAAACATATCGTCAAACTCCTTTATAAAGGGTTATTCAATCAGAGGTGTTATTGTGAAAGGATATGGTCCTGTATGCGTGCTTGTGGTGGCCATTTGACTTATGTTGCTTTTTATTATTAACGGCATACCCTCCTCTTTATTACGAAATAAACATCAGATCATTTGTCTCAAAAAATGGCATTTTTCTTTGAATACCAAAATAACACCTCTTATTGGAAAACCCTTTATAAGTTGCCAAACCAATAATAATCTCCTTGGAAATACAGCGTGATCTAACAAACTTAAAAGATTATTACCATTGTTAGTAACATGGGTTGCATATTTATTTCCTCAACAACTCGTCTTTTTTAAAGCCTAGTACGCAGCTGTTCCGGAACAAAAAATCCCATACAAAAGTGACACGACGAAATCATTAACGAAAAATGTCGCTCCCTTTTTGCAGTTAGCAGCTGCCGCGAAAATATGGCGGAAAAGTAGATAATTGGAGTTGATTGCTTGGTAGAATTCTCCACTCTCTTTTCGCACACGTTTATTGTCCGGGCATTATTTGCTTGCGAAAATTTGACATTTGTACTGCAGTGTTGCCAGCTTTTATAAGAGGTATGGAGGATGGAGCCAAGTTGAGAAATTTTGGAGCCAAAAATATCCAAACTCAAATAGGAAGATCAAAAATGCGTATTTTTTTTGTAGTTCATAGGCACACTTATTCGGTTTATTTTGTTTTTAAAGACGATAACATTAAATTAAAATAAAAACAGCACAAACTCGTAATTAAGAAGCTTTTCTAGTTTCCATTTTCCAATGTTACCAAAAAATAAAAACGTTTTGCTGGGAGGGAGGGGGCATACCGCATACCTGCATACTTGGACAGTGACTTTTCAAATTCATACAAATCTTGTGAGAAGATTTTACTGCTCAGGTGTGAGAGTCCGTTCAAAAACTGTAATAAAATGGAGTTGTCTCATTTTAATTAATATCAATTAACTGTATAGAAAGTTTTCGTAATAATTTTTGTATACTATAGAGTACGTTCGCAACTGAAGTATGCATTTGTTTTATAAATACCTATGGAGCCAGTGAAAAGTTCGAGTATCCAAATCGGAGATAAATAGCCAGTATTGCTACTTATGTAGCATCTGATGGAACTCTCCACAAATTATTTTCCGCTGACTTTTCGCTGACATTTGTCTCTCCATTTGAAGACCACCGGAAGATTTCATTCCGGAACAGCTGCGTACTAGGCTTAAGGATTTGTTTTTAAGCAAATTTTAACAAAAATAGTCCACAGTTTTGTCTCCGAATAAGGAGAAAAAAAAATAAAGAAAATTCAAATCTACTTAACAATGGTATATTTGTATAGACACATAAACGTATATTAGCCGGATTCCAGTGTCACCTTTAATACGTTTACTAAAAAAAAAAAACTCCTTAGAAAATTAACTTAGCACAGTGAAAAATAGGAATTTCCCGCATATGCCACATTAAAAATACATTTATTCTGTTGGCAGGACCATATCCTTATGCCAGGGTACTTCATTCGTTTGCTGCAATGCAGGTCATTAATTCAAGTCACGAAGTTAACGGCGCGGCAAAATGTAAAAAGAAAACTCAATTCACCCGTAGGAATGAAGGAGTTATTTATCTATATTTTATGCTATTATCGGAGCTCGTGTATTTGCACATGTTCAGTGAAGACGTCGACTGCTGATATGTGAGTAAAGAATTATCCAGGAACTTTACTCCAACTGTCGCACGTCAACGCGCATTCAAAATCTAAAATGGTAGCTTCACGCTTTCAAATTGAATGTCAATGGGCTTTTTTATAACTTTTAATGCAAATGAGTTCAAGAGGAATTTTTGTAAACGCAATTAAAAATAAATATCACCTGCCGTATCCCCTCGAATTTAACTTTGTTACTCCATGACGCAATATTGAAAGGTGAAACATTTATCCTTTTTCTGATTCTGTTTACCATGCAGTAGTATCGAGATGATGAGATTCTTGAAGCCTCAAAAAGAAATGAGGATCCATATAAGAGGCCTCTACTCCAAATGTTCTACAAAAATTGGAACGTGAATCGCCATCTCTCATTGATTTGGAACACTCATGGCCTCATGGCAATACTTGCCCACAAAAGTCCTTGCATCTCACAGAACTAGACCCAACGTTAGATTTTGTACTAATTATACACACGTATGTTTCTACGTACCTACGTCTACAGTAGTGTTTTTTTTTTTTTTTTCTTTTTTTTTTTTGATAACAAACCTCCTAATAAAAACACGTAAAACTATAATCCGAAATGAGAACTTTTCCATCCTCCTCCCTGGGTTAGAACAAAAAAAATCCACTGAAACCCATTACCTACACCGAAATAGCAACCAAGTAGGTAGTCGTGTACGAGCCTATAAGAATCCTTACAAAAATTTGATGTTTACCATGATTGTAGTTCGTTTCGTTCACTAAAGCTAATTAGCTATGGGTTGGTGAATATTGGGGGGAGAATCGGGAAAGTCCTTTGTTTATTCTATACCCAATTGTGTATGGACAACAATCTGGTGAATTAGGAAATTGGAATCCTACTCGTGTTCGAATACCTACTTATTCCGGTACCTAATTCTAATTAGGAAAGCTTGTTGTGGCAATTGGCTTACTTGACATTTAATCCAATAGAGATAGTAGGGTATTGACTTTCTTATATAGGATGGTAGGTACTAGGTACCTCATTAAAGAGCCATTTCCCTTGTGACGGAAATTACAGTAATACTTGTTTAACGTTATTGTGTTTATATATTACTTATGAGTACTGCCTTAAAAGGGTAATTTGTTATTTCCGACGATTGTCTTTTTCAATTGATGGACAAATATGTTCAATGGGTTTGTATACGAAAACAAATCGGAATATATTTTTAGACGCAACAAGCCAGAGCGAACAAACAAAAAATAATGACGACAGTAGGGATATAAAATTAAATTTGTTTAATAATTGAGATATTTTATGGGTTTAGAATTTTATACATGTGTTTAATACATCAAGTTGTTTTGTCAAGACTTTAATAATTTAAAATTTCAGAGAAATGTCGGCGTATATAGGTGTTAAATAAGGTAAGCGAAAAGAGATACTTAACCAGTGTAAAATAAAATAAATATTATTATAATTTTTGTATTAATTAAGAGTTAAAAGTAGAGAAGTCAGGTCAAAACCAGTACTGAAAAGTAGGCGTGGTAATGCTTCGTTCCGACTAAATTCGTTAATGTAATAAAAATGCTGCCTTACGTAGTTTGGTCAATTCAAATTCTTTATTCAAAAGTTATAAATACGATAGAAATAATCTGATTGACGTGTAGGCCAACCTTCCGTTTTTTTTTTTTTTTTTTTCAGTAAAATCCTTTACGTACAAAGCGGAAGATTTGCACATTTGTGCGCACGCCACATGCAATTGATCATGGGAGAATCGTGTGAATTCAAGACTAATGCCACATATAAAGGGTTATTCAATAAGAGGTGTTATTGTGAAAGGATATGGTCCTGTATGCGTGCTCGTGGTGGCCATTTTGCTGACTTTGTTTTTCATTATTAACGGCATACCTTCCTCTTTATTATGAAATAAACATCTGATCATTTATCTCAAAAAATGTCATTTTTCTTCGAATGCCAATATAACATCTCTTATTGGAAAACCCAGCAATTGTCCTTGCGACTTACTACTCGTCATTGTCATAGCGAAAGCGAGATGCACGGGAAATTGAAGGCGCTTCAATACGAATTGAATAAGAATGTTTGCCTTTCAATTATCCACCTAAAATCGTCGCTTGAATAACATTTAGTTTGAGATTCTTCACAATCAAATAAAACGCGTTCCGTTACAACGTTTTGGTACATTGAGGTTGTGAAGTAAAATTATATCTGAGCCGAATTTCCATTTCAAATTGTGTAGCGGTAAACCCGGAATATCTGTAAGTATATACATAAAATACATAATAAACATTTTAAATAATTTTTGTTTGTTTGTAGTATTGGAACACTATCCCCAATCTCATCCCGTTAAGTTTTGTTTTCACGACAGAAGGCATATATGGTTTGGGGTCAAAATTCTGGATGGGTCAAAATTCTTTTTACAAAATTCTGCTTTCAAAATTCTGCTTTTCAAAATTCTGCTTTACAAAATCCTGCAAATGTGAGGAGGAATTCTGCAAACAATAAAAAAAGGCTTGGAAAGTGTTAAAAAGCGCGCGCTATTGAACACTTTCCAAAATCGTAAAAATCTAACGATCCGCCCTCTCCCGAAACCCTGCAATGCCTGCCTAGCCACGACACGGCGTAGTGGCGCCTTTTCTGTATCTATGACTTTTTAAATTCGTAATATCTTTGGAATGGAATAACGATTTGAAAAATTCAAAAAGGAATCTACCGTCATGAATTAAAACAGTCTTGAAAACAATATGATTTATTTGGATAAGGATTTAAACAGAAGTATGAATAACATGGTCTAATTTGGTCGGTATTTCCATCAACTTTTAAAATGTAAAAAGTGGTTTTTGTGACATAACGATAATAGTTGGACATATAGTATCGCGAAGTTTTTTATAGTTATTGATATGTTCTTTAATAATGTAGAATATGTTTTTGTTCTATCATCATGGCATTTTTTTTTTTACACCTTGGGTTAAGTTTTAGTAAGGATTCCTAATCTTTTCTAGCAATAAATATAGCCTATGTTACTCAGGGTGAATGTAGCCCTTTAATGGTGAAAGAATTTTTTAAATCGGCGCAGTTGTTTTTTAGTTTATTCATTACAAACATACAAAAAAATCTTTCCTCTTTATAATATTAGTGTAGATAACCTCCTAAACTAAATAAATAGTCGGCGCAACAGGTCCGGGGGAACCCTAGGCCTAGCTTCTCACAACCATTCGTTTTGTGTGAGTTTTTCATTTTTTGGAACGAATGGAAGGGATCTACAATTTTATGCCGACTCCA
This sequence comes from Cheilosia urbana, assembly GCA_946477585.1. Taxonomy (NCBI): domain Eukaryota; kingdom Metazoa; phylum Arthropoda; class Insecta; order Diptera; family Syrphidae; genus Cheilosia; species Cheilosia urbana. The sequence continues at coordinate 159,703,734 of OX297853.1, read as the reverse complement.
AACGGCTAATTGAGAAGCTCTTTCAAGACATTAATTAATACTCTCGGATGATTGTCAAACGTTCGCGAGAGGTAGCGCAGTGGAAAAAAAACCTAAGTTGGAATTAGGGTTTTTGCGGGATTCGTTCGAATCTGAGACCCCTCGCTTAGTAGTCCAACACACTAACACTAAGCCACTGCGACTACAATAACCTTCTAGAAGTTTAAAAAAAAAACTCCATCAAAAACCGTCTGGTGGTTTTCACGGCAACTGGCAACAGGCATAAAACCGAATAGAAATAGGACTTGAGCTTATACTTTTAAAACATCAATACGATGATAATTTGTGAAGTACTCAGTCTTGAAAAATTCTGAAAAGAAACTCGTTGCTGATTCAACTATAGTAAAAAGCGCCACAAAAAGAAATGCACTGTATCCGCGAAAAGCCAAAAGAACGTGTAAAAATGCAGCTTCCATAAACTAGAAATCCTATAAATATATTCTGCTTATGGCTAAGCTATTTAAAATATCTAAATCAATTGCACGAAATCGAATGCTTATCTCGAAAGGAATGAAAGAAATAATGCCAGCCATACAAAGCGCAGTAAGCCAAAGATCTCCTCAGCATATACCCCCAGATGCTATAAATTCCAACAGGAATAAAGGTGGCAACTTTATCCCATTATATCACGTACACTTTTCAGTATCAATACTATGATAAAGTAACTTCTCCCTCTTCCGATATAACAACCAACTGCGGCGTAGACATCAGAGAAACAGAGATCCTGTGACTCAACTTGAAGGTGGCACACAATTTGGTGGAGACGCAATAAAATTCTCAAACACAATGCAAGTACCTGCGAAAGGCAACAATAAAGTGGAAAAGTTTTTGGCACGAAACATGACTGTTGACACAACGAATGACTTTAATCAAATCAAGCAAAAACTTTTCGAACCGAAGCATGTGTGTTTATGTGTTAGGAGAGCGTGTAATTTCGCTTGTGTTATTTACGATGGTGACTGGAGAAGTTGAGCCTCAAAAACTTTGGTGTCAAAAACATAAGTTTTAATGAATAAATTCTCCTGTTAAGAATGACAAGCCAAATGTTATGAAAATATGTGATTTGTGTTACTTGCCAGGAGTGTTATGATTGGAAAAGGAAAGCAAGTCGAGACTGCAAATGTTTTCAAATCCTTTAAAATTGTTTTCCGCATTTAAAAAATTTCGCTTTGAAATTGGGATGCGTGTATTTACTATTTATTGTTCAATCAACAGAAGGACTCCTATATTTTGGTTTCTATTTAACGATTTTTTTTATAGACAACTTTCTCTACAAAATACCATTCAAAATACAGGACATACAATCCGCCACGAAAAACATTTTTCAATTTACTCCTATTGCCTTTTGTTTTGACAGCAAGCAGGTAAACAAATCACCATCCTGCAGTGAATATTCCCTACACTTTCATTTCACCTGCAGTTATCGTGTACATGAGTACATGTACTGTAATTTGGCCAGCAGACACACATGGTAATAAATTGAGTAGGCAAAGAAATGTATTTGCAATCAATGCCACAGGCAGTTGTCCCAAACCTCTAATGTCGTTAAATGTATATACATCCGTACACCAATGTCGATTATTTTCCCTTCTTGCTCTGCTCATATAAATACGAAAAACATCATCCCGTCAGAAATCTTTGCATCCTACTTCCTACGCTACATCTCGTGACCCTTTCAATAACTCTGCACATTTGCTCTTATTTATCATTCATCCCTTAAAAACATTTTCTCATTGAAACTCTACGAGGAGCCAAAGAAATGTCTTCAACATACAACATTATCCCCACAGCATAATGTTGGTTGGTATTCTTTTTCTGTGTGTCCATTTCCCAGAGGGATAATTCGCAAAATGTGTTCTTCATTTTCTTACGATCTGTTTCTATGTATACACCTACTTATACAAACGAGAAAAAAAAAGTACACATTCTGACTTTATGCTATATATTTTGCCAAGTGAAATCTCCCCAAGGATAGGGATTCGTAAATTTAATTTTCTCCAAAAGGACCTTCAAGTGGAATATAGTTTTCCCCTGAATGGTAATGTCAATGATTGTATTTTTGCTTACAATCGGGCTGATTGGAGTGTAGGTAGGTAAATGCCGTCCTGTGTTTTTCTTTCGTATAAAAATGTAAGAAGATGTCCAATAACAGTCGTTGTGTAGGGCTTTATTTTTATATTCATGAACTATGTCGACTATTGCACGCACTTATCCGGCTATTATGGGCTTCCCGCACTCATGCATATAGCTAGTTAAAGATTAGAAGGCGGAAAATAAATAAGGCAGTTGGAAACTGGAAATGGTCAATTGACACCTCTGCGAAAAGTAAAGAAAAATAAATATTTTCCTTTGTTTACCAAATGTTGGAAGTATTTTATATCATTAAAATTTCGATAAAGTAGTATTTTAATAGTAGTGAGAAAGATTGACAAATCAGATTCAATTGAAGGTCCCTTCCACTCGTCGCGAAATTGGACCTATCAACTCCCCTATGGATTTTATTGAAACATTCTTTTTATGTAGACATTTTGAGATTTTAAGTGTTAGACAAAATTACAAAATTTTACAACCCTGCATTCTAATAGGTTCATTTTAATAATAATTAATGAAGATTAAGTGATGCCAAATCCAAACCAGGTAAAAGCTTCCCATTCGAATCGAAGAGAAACTCTGCTCGCACTGACTTCACCTTATTTGCTTAAAGTGCTGCCAATACTGCTCCGTTTTTCTATGGTTTCTTCCGGAATAGGGCAGAGCTGCTTCGAAACCTAATGGTAACTGAGTAAATAAACGATTGTTCAAAATAAAGCCTTTATTTTCTGTAAATGTTTTTAGAATGCTTTCAAATTTGTGTTAGAATTTGAACACAGAGTTTATGTAGAACGAAGATAATGTTTGCAAAACCGAGCCTTGGAATTACTCCAATATTTTAATTTAAGTCGAGTTTTTTTCATTGATAATTTTCTGATATGCAAACCCCTCAAACCTAAGAAAGTTTGTCGAAGTGTATAACAAAATTGGTATTTACAATATTGATACAAGTCAGTGGGCATTACCAATAAAAAATTTTAGTTACGACTCAAAATTTTAGTAGTTCACAGTTCACAGTCTCAATGTTATTTGAGGAACCAACCTCCTCTAAGTTATTTAAAAAGTACCTTCCTAGCTGCTTTCTGCTACTCCGAGCAATTGCTTGACACTCGCATAGAAGGCGGGAGATGTCTTCCGTAACTTGTATGTCCTCACAGTACCTGCATGTATCCATATTAGCTAAGCCTAGTCTCATGGCATGCTTCCTTAGAAGGCAATGTCCAGATAATATTCCTACCGTTAATCTTAACTTTGTTCTACTGAGATTGATTAATTCTTCAGACTTCTTCTGATTTAAAGCGGGCCACAGTGCCTTTGAGACCCTGTGCCCTTTTAGTTGTGACCATCTTGTGGCTGCTTTATTGGTGGTTTTCTCAAAAGGCGTTTTTCTTTTTTAGTTCAGAGCACAACCTGAACTGTTATACAAAAAGTTTGTGTTTCTTTTTTAGCTCAGATACATCAGAGCTCGAATTTGTGTTTCTTTTTTCGTTCAGAGCATGATCAGAGCGCGCTCTATGAGCTCAGAATTAATTGACTGAGCAGGCTGAGTAAAATGCTGATTACACATATACATTCACACTTCCAGTCATATTTGAGAGAAAAGAAAAACAGGAAAAACAGAAAATCATCAGAACGATCTGAGCACGCTCAGTTCAGAGCGCGCTCATATAGCTCGAGCTCAGTTCAGTGCTCAGCTCTGAACTAAAAAAGAAAAACGCCTAAAGATAACTCTTCTAGCAACGGCCATAGGTGGTCTGATGCCCTCAATCATTGTATTTGCTGGGAGTTCCGCTCCTTCCTTAGCCAAAACGTCGGCCCTTTCAATAACACAATGCCCAGGTACCCAACATAATCTGACACGGTTCTGCGAACATAATGCCTTAAGCATTGTGCGGCAATTCTTGACTAGTTCAGATTTAGTTGTATGTGACTCTAGCGCTTTAAGCGCAGCCTGAGTTTCTCCGCAGCTTTGAGTACGGCCAGAATCTCTGCCTGGATCACACTGCATGTGTCCGGAAGTCTCAGGGCCATATGTAGGTCAAACTCGTTGGAGTATATACCTGACCCCGTACCCTCACTGGCTTTGGATCCGTCAGTATATACTGAGATCTCATTTCCTCTCGAAACTAAGTTCCTAAGCCACTCCTGCCGGTCAGGGTACGACACATTGAACGGTGTGTCAAAATCAAGTGTACCAAGACTTTCATCAGCTTTTCCCGGGATTTCGGAGAATGATTCCTTTAAAATAGTACTGTGTCCTATCCTACTGTTTTTAAAAAGCCCTGCTTTAGTGAGCCGTAGCGCACTATTACCTGCAAGTGATTGTAATTGTAAACCCAGTGGTAAAAGATGCATAAACGCTTCCAATGCAGCTGTTGGTGTGGTACGTAAGGCACCCGTAAGGGCAATGCAGGCTGTACTTTGTATAAAATACCCTGTACATACTTCTTGTTCGTGACTCTCCAACAGACTAGAGCCCCATATGTAAATATGGGCCTTACTACCATTATGTATAGCCAATACTACATTGAAGGCCTCAAGTCCCATTTCTTACCTGCTGTCCTCTTACAAATGAAGAGAGCATTGGGAGCCTTGCGGACTCTTTCCTGGACGTTAAGCTTCCAATTTAGTTTCCTATCTAATACCGTACCAAGATATTTTGCGCTTTCCGAATTTTGAACTTCCGTAAATTTAAAGCCGAAACTAAAATTTGTTATTAGCACGGAGTGCTTATACTTTATTCACATAAAACTCCTTAGGTTTATTTTAAGTTACCTATTGTATTTTCAAGAAAGTGAAAAAAAAATCAAAAGAAGTGCAAGAACTTTTACTCAATTTCAGGCGAATTTAGGATTTTAGCATTTTTAATTAATAAATTCGAAAAGGTCTTGAAATAAAACAACAACCAAAAGACCTCTTCAAATTCGTTGATGTGCCCAGCATCTCAAATTGAAAGAACCCATTTCCAATGACACACTACATTTTTGAAACGCTAGTTGTCACTTGTAACGCATTAGCAAAAGATCAGCGAAAGGCCGAAGTATGATTCCATTTGACATGATTGACATTTCGTCCTTCTAATTCTCTTCTGGGTACTAGACGAGTGACACCAGTTGTCTGCATTCCTAGATGTTCTTTACCTATTTTTGCTTTATCTTATTTTCGGTATTTCTGTTCTATTTTATCATCTGTTCCACTCAATAAAAAGCCAATATAGTCGATGAAAAAAATCGATAAAATACCCAAAACGCTTAAATAAATAAGTCCCTGAGCACTAGTCCTTGTTTTTAAATTCCCAGAATAATTAGATAATGCATTTTTAATACAATACCCAGACCTACCCCTAAAATACACAACTCATCAACACCGCTCACAGCACCTTTCTACGCAGTCATAAAAAATAGCATTTCCCCACTTCTTCGAGTTCGCTTAACTTTAGGAATGTGATGCTTCTTCAACAAATAATATCTTCGCGGACAAAACCAAAAGTTGCAGAGAAAAAAAAAGCATTCAAGGACGAATTTCGAAAGCAAAATGTTTGTAGGTACTCTTTTGTTTATTAAGAGGAAATATGTGAATTTGTAAGTTTTTACCGCGCATGACTCAACAGTCAACACTCAACATCAACAACATGTTAGAGAAACGCAACCTGCAAGATGGGCTCTTTTCTCAGAAAGCTTTTCAGAAATATTCCCAAGGAAATGATTAAAAATTTTGTAAACAAAAATCAGTTACCCTCAGCGTGGCTTCTGCTACTATGCTCGTTTAGTGGAATATTTTAATGTCTTCTTGGACTTATTGTCGTATTCAAAGTAGTTTGGATAATTTTAGGCTCGGTGTTTCATTATGTTCTCACTAAATGTATGTCCTGTTCACATTATCCTGCACAAAGTCAAGTATTTAATATTCTAAGATAAGTAAAGGGCGTAAAACCACTGTACAAAAGAATTCCAGACTCAAAAATGTTCAATTACTTAATTCCCAGACATGCTTCCCTTCATGTTTTTCTTAATTCGCTTTAGACTTACGCAGGATAAATTTATTTACATTATGCTGTTTGTTCGCTTGGAGTGGAATAAACGGCTTTCTCGCAGATAAACAAAAAACATCACTTTGAGAATGAAAATCTGTAATCCGACGAAGGTGTCTATATTGAGTGTACCTAATATGAAAAAGTATTCCATTTCGAAATTTTACATACAAATGAATAAAATAAAAAATAAAGTGCACAACTGTGTCGAACGAAACTTTCTCGTTGATCAAAAGTTTGATTAGTTGTAGTTGTTTTCTTATTTAATTAGGTAGGTAGGTTAAAGTCTGAGAAGCAATGCTAAAAAATAATATTAAATAAAATCCGTTTATCTGTTCCAGAATTGTATTAAAAGTTGTACTGCAATAGCGACTTTAGATTTATTAATATTTAACAATAACTTATATTAAATATAGTTAAGTTATTCACCCCGTTTAAGCTGAAATTTGTATTGTACCTATTTAGTAGCTATTTACCTGCTTTTTAAAAGTGGAAGAGGGATGGTTTGACGAAGCGTGGTTTCTGTAAAACGGAAACAAAAAATTTACTGAGTGCAAAAGCGAGGAGTAACAACGATTCTCGCTTGTATTGGGGGTTACCCTGACAATTTCTGTTGGAAAATTATGTCGAATTTCTGTTTGTGAAGAAAAAATTAAGATACTTGATCTTGGAAACTATGCAAAAATGTTTTTCTTTTATAAATGAAAAATGAATGAAGATCGAATAAATAAAACAGTTGAGACTAAAGGACTTAACATCTTCACCTCTTATAGGATATATATATATTTATAAAGGGTTTCTCAATAAGAGGTGTTATTGTGAAAGGATATGGTCCTGTATGCGTGCTCGTGGTGGCCATTTGGCTGATGTTGTTTTCCATTATTAACGGCATATCTTCCTCTTTATTATGAAATAAACATCCGATCATTTATATCAAAAATTAAATTTTTGTTTGAATACCAAAATAACACCTCTTATTGGAAAACCCTTTATAAACTGAACGAAAAAGTTTTTAAATTATATCAATGGTTATCCGCTTACAAAGAAAACGACCAGGGTTGCCATTTTAAAATCGGCTATCCATTCAGATTTGAATGAAAAAAAAAATCAGTCAAAAATCCCAAACCCAGTCAAAAAAAACAGTCAACGAAATGCAATCAAAAATTTCAGCTAATAATTTAAAAATAAAAAAAATAAATAGTTGGCGCAACAGGCCCGGAGGGACCCTTAGGCCTAGGCCTAGCTTCTCACAACCATTCGTTTTGTGTGAGTTTTTCATATTTGGAACGAATGGAAGGGATCTACAATTTTATGCCGACTCCAAACGGCTAATTGAGAAGCTTTTTCAAGACATTTATACTCTCGGATTTTGAGAAAAGAGGGAATTGTAATAACCGTATTCTCGATATATTATGAAATAACAATAATTTATTCGTCCTGTGCTAGTTTCGGTAGAATAGATACAATCGGATTGTGGTAGCTGAAGTAAGATATGTACATTCGAGACTGTAATCTATCTAGATTACGCTGGAAGACAGCATCTATGGTTGTTCCTATCGTGTTGTTGAAATTTACCGGTTGGAGTTCATTTGAAGATTAAATTTATCTTGCATAAAATCAATAAATGGTTGAGCTTCTGGACTTGCAAAATTGATATCTCCCTGCAGAATTCTTGAAATTTCTTCTGAGTACGGTGCAAGGACGAAATGGAGATATTTATTTCACATCAACAAAAAGCTGAAATGAATATGCCCCAGCTCATAAATGTATGCAATGATAAAAACGTATGCAATGATAAAATGTATGCAATGATGAAACACAGTGACGCATTCCCTGTCCCCGCAAGTTAAATGTGTGGAATTACTCCACCAGATTCCAAACACCGCGCGCTTAGATGTTTACACTGTAAAAAATAAACATAAATAAACCTTATTTTCAAAAGAAGAAGAAAAAAAGACGCAGAACCATTTACTGCATTTACTCACACGTATTAAAATGATTAGTTCAATGCAGACGTATAAGATTATTGATTGCATATTTTGGGATATTGGGATATTTTTCCAAGATCAGAGCAAAAATAGGAAATTCAAGCAAATTTTGTTGTTTTAATTTAATTTAATTTTTTTTTACTTTGATTCTTAAAATGTATAGATACTAATTGAGAAGAAATAACACAAAACATTTAAATATCCAGCTAAAAAACCAGCCGGTTGTATTGTGCGTATCAATCCAGTAAAATCTGTCTGGAAAACAGTCAAAATGACAACCCTGAAAATGACGGGATGATTTTTCAGTGTACTGCGGGGTTGCAAACTGGCCCCTTTTCCCCACTTTTTGAAAAACTATTAAAATTGCCCCTTTTTCAGTTTAATGAGCAGGAAACGGATTTTGTTGACCTTGTCTTTTTTCGCTTTTTCTACCCATATTGCCTTTTTTTTGCCTTTTTTACCAATATTGTTTTTTTTTTTTTTGCCTTTTTGGCCATATTTATTAAGTTTATGTGCAATTTCCCCTTAATTATAAAAAAAATTAAGTCGCGGGAACACTAATCGCGCCAATAGAGTACTCTGACGCGACTATAACGTCGCATTTTTGTTTACGTGTTACCGTAAGCGAACCTTTTTGGACAAAATGCCTATTTTTTGTTTGGCTTAACTTTCGTGTCGAAGCTAGTTTTTGGATATGTTTTTTAACAACTGCAACTGCGTTTATATGTGAGCTTTCACTGACTTACATCCAAACAAATTTTGTCTTTTTAGTGGACCCAAGTGAACACGTATTTGAGTTTGCAAATAAACAGGTGATTTCAAAGGTTGTATTTTAATTTAAATTATTTTTCAATGCATATTAGAAATAGGATCGATAAGAAATTGCAAAAAGCATAAGGCCCAGTTCCAGAAGTTGTAGTGAAAAAGTTCAACGCCGTCTTTTCTGCAAACGAAGGACTCAAGACCATCCAAAAAATAAATTGTGTTGCAAATGGCGTTGACTCCGAAATCCCTTCAAATGTTGCAGGCGATAATGTAATACAATGCTTAACTTTTTTTTTCCTCCTTTTATTAAAAGGCATTTATGCCTTTTTCACAGTTAAGTTTTGCCTTTTTTTGATTTCTTAGGTCAACAAAATCCGTTCCCTGTTAATGAGATTTTATTCTTCATTGAACGAAAAAGACTGCAAACATATGAAAAGAATAAATTGTCTTTTACTAACAACAAATGTCTTTGTTGCTCTGTTTTTTTTTTATATCTTCTATATATATAAAAATAACTTGATAGATGTGTGTGTGACAGCCTAACGACTGCCACACACATCCAATTTTGATTTAGTTTTTTTTTGTTGGTTAATAGACCACGCAGAGAAGGTTCATATATTAGTATGATAAATTTTTGAAAGAAGGCGCAACCGCCAATAAATTCATTTTTGTACACTTTGAAAAAAAAGGAAACTGGATAGAAATCGAGTAGTGACACTTCAAACCAATTCAAAATTCAAAAAAAGACATATTTTAAATTTTAAGGCAATTGTTGTTGTCAATTATTTTAATTATTTTGCAAGCAAATTATTGTTGTCCACAATTTTAAAGTTTTTTTTTTTAATTTACCTAAAAAGTTTGTTCTAATAAATTATGTTTACTATGTTACATTAAGTAACTTTTTGAAATGAAGTAGATACTTTGATTATACAAAGATGATAATGGCCGACGATATTTTGCATCTAATTCGTACTGTGATATCGGATAATGAACTGGAGATGTCAGATGGAATGCGCAACAAAGCTTTGATTTTGATCGAGGATATGTGTCTGCTCATGAGTGGCAATTTGTTGTGCAAATTGGGGATGCCAGAGCCAAATCGTTTAATTCAAGACGCATTTAATCGAGAATTGGAGCGAGAAATGGACTTCGATCGAATCACATTGAGTCAAGCTGTTCGAACAAATATGCCAATGTTGAATCAAGAATAAAAGAAAGTGTACGATGAATTGACGCAAGCAGTCGATAACGAAAATTGCGGAACTGGAAATACATTCATGATCTCACTTATTTTGGCTACAATTCGTTCGAGATCTGAGATCGCTTTGGCCCTAGCCTCTTCTGGGATAGCGGCTACTTTGTTAGAAGGCGGTCGAACAGTTCATCCTGCATTGAAATTGCCATTGAATCTGCAAGTGGAAGAAGAACCTACATGCAACATTTCAAAGAACACTGCGATGGCGAAAGTACTGCAGCAATGTAAGATTATTACACTCCGTTTCACTTGAATAGCACACCATGCAAACTGCCATTATTCTTTTTATATTATCTTTAATAATAAAGCCAAGATTTGTTTTTATTTTTTAGCTGCAAGTATAAAAGTTAATCTTATAGAAAAAAGTAACATTTCTTTCAAATGCCCAACACGTTCTCAAAACCAAGCTAGAAAAGAAAAATACTGAAAAAATACGACTTGTTTCTTATTTCACATGAATAGCACACTTCAATATATTATATTATTATGTACACTTAATAATATTTTAAGTATGAACAAATACCTATATACATATTAATATGAATTTAAAAAAAAAAATTAAAAATATTTAATAATGGGTGGAGCCTCCCTTGTTTAATATTGTCTCATAGATCCTGTTTAGTATTGAATCATACAAACTTTTTATATATTCAAGGGAAATTAAAGTCCAGGCTCGTTGAATTGCTTCGATTAGCTCAGTTTTTGTTGAAAACTGCTTTCCCGACTCATAAACTTTCCGGACCAGCCATCCCCAAACATTTTCTATAATGTTAAGGTCCGGCGAGTATGGCGGCCAGCTCAAAAGCGTGACATTTTTGGACTCGATCCACGATTTTACCACACGGGCAGTGTATATAGGAGCATTATCGTGTTGAAAAGTCCACGATAGAGGCCCAAAGAGATCGTCCAATGTCGGAAAAGACTTCTCTAGAACATTTATATAAGTTCTAGCGTTCATGTTTGTTGTTAATATTTGAAGCTCACAGACTCCATATCATATATGGCCCCCAAACCATAACACCACCCTCTCGACCGTGTAAGCGATCTAACTGATGAGTTTCCTTCCTCAAATCGTGAAAATAATAATGGAAGCCATCAGGACCCTCCAAATTGAATTTTTTCTCATCTGAAAAAACAACTCGGTGCCATTCTTTGTTCCATGACATGTTCGATCGGCAAAATGTTAATCGCATTTCTTTACGTTGAGGGGTAAGTGGTGGTTTTTTTTTTAGTTTAAGATGTTTGATGTGTTGTGCTTTAGAAATGACCCGCCAAACAGTTGTTTTACTTGCTTGGACTCCTGATTTTTCTTTAATTTTGGCCAAGGAATCATGCGAATTCGAAGCGTTGCGCAGAATTGCCCGCTTATCTGCAGCAGAAAGTACACTCTGCGTACGACCTTTCATATTTTTCCCGTACTTGAGTTCATTTTGAATAAAATTGCAAATTACTTTTCTGCTTCTTCCGATTTTTTCCGCTATATCACTCACAGAAAGGCCACAATCTCTATGGGCTTTTATTTTGCCTTGTTCCTCGCCCGTTAAAGCTTTTCCGCGGCCCATTATAATTTTAAATTAAACACAATGTCATACAAATAATAATTAAATTTAGCTTTGATCAATAATTGAAAACTTGCACTGAGTAAATGAACTTTCAACCACGATGTGCTATTCAAGTGAAACAAAAAATTCGCTTCAATTATACACAACACTAAAAGAAAACAGCAGAAAGCATATAACGGTACATTTCCAGTGCACCATATTTTTTTTTATGAAAGTTGAAATGAAGATGAAGACAAAACAAACAAAAACAATAACAACGAGGAAGAAGAATATTTATTGATAAGCAAATAACAACAAATATATGAAATGTGCTATTCAAGTGAAAAGGAGTGTATATGGGACGAATGCACAACGGCTTACAAACGCGCATTGGAGGCCCTGAATCGTTTACGTAATGACCTTTCGGTGGAGCAATGATCACCGGCCTGATTGAGTTTCCACAAAATGTTTGCAACCTTACAACGACACCGGAAGAACCAATTATGAAAGTTTTCCCGAATATCGCTCAGAATAATATTGACCATTGGCTAAGTGTAAGAGAAGAGTGATTTTGGCTGCGAAAAACAAGAACGTCGAACATTTAATTTTCGTCATTAAAAACCAAATCGCTGGTGAGTTGCATTCATACAAATCAGTCGACTCCGTGATGAATGAAAACGAAGCCATCAACTATCCAACGGAATTTTTAAATTCTTTGGATGTTTCGGGCTTGCCTCCACACAATTTGAAACTAAAAATCGTCTCAGTAATAATTTTGTTGCGCAACCTCCTAAATGAACCAAAACTTTGTAGCGGTACGCGTTTGATTGTGAAGAATTTAATAACAAATATAATTCAAGCTACGATTGTTATTGGAAAATCCATAGGCGAAGGTGTTGTTATTTCGCGGATTCCACTTATTCAGAACGATTTGCCGTTCGTATTTAAGCGTCTTCAATTTCCCGTACGTCTCGCTTTTGCTATGACAATTAATAAGTCGCAAGGACAATCGCTGGATGTGTGTGGCATAAATCTTGAATTTCACGTGTCGGCAAAGCTCTCGCTTTGTATGTGTATGCACCCGATATTAGAAATAGAACAAAAAATGTTGTATACCATAAAGCACTTCAGTGAAAAAGCGGTAGGTTGGCCGACAAGTATTTTATTTTATTTGTTTATTTAATTTTAATATACCTTTTGAATAACAAATTTGAATCGACCGAATTACATGAAGCAGAATGAAGCGAAAGCTCGGAATTATTAATTTCATTACCTACATTAATGAATTTGGGCGGAACGAAGTTCGCCGGGTCAGCTAGTATATATATATTAGTATTTTATGTGGAAGCTCCTTTTTTCTGATCGGGCCCCTTTTTAGTCCCCTGTATTTTCTACACACTTAATATGGTGATAACTATCTTCGTTCGAAATTGACAACATTCGAAAGCACTTTGTCACAAACTTAAGAACGTTAATGCATTGGTATTTTCCCATCCAGCTGTCAGCAGCAAACGATATCCTATACGCTGAAAGCAAAATAATACTCGAGCTCTTGCTATTATCTTTTCTGCTGTATGCATCTATGAAATTCTATAAATTTCACATTTCTACAAACAGAGAAGATAAATTTACACAAGGCCATCTTTGTCTCAAGTATTTTCGCTACACGATAACTTAATTCACAGCATCTTGTCCGCATTTATCTCTTCAAATATGCACTCCTTCCTTATATCGATTTAAATATCGATTACAATCCTATACAAAACCCGCTCACCACGTGTACTGTAAATAGTACAACCACATATTTCAGATACATCCTATCAATATCGTCGTTGTCGTCAAGTCGGTAGGATAATACCGAGAAAATATTTAATACCTGATAGTAATATCGATTCTCATAAACTGGATAATAGCATTTGGGTCTCAAATTAATTACAATCTAAATTTCGTTCGACTTCAAAGGGATGAAAGAACGTAGCCATTAAATCAATGTTCGCTTTACTGAAGTTCATTAAGCAACGAACAATAGGCGACTAAGTGACAGCCTTTTCTTGGTCCTTAACATTGTTACCTTTATTGTAAAGTCTATTTAGGTAGAGTTTGATAACCTCAAGGTAAATAACCTATTATCTTTAAGTCATTATCCTAATTGATTGACGTGAATCTGTTGGTTTGCACCATCCTTACAGGCATATTATACTTTTGATTAAGTTTTTATATAGACAGTGTAGCAATATAGTTTCTTTATTAGAGCGAGATGACGTTCATTCTTGTTCTTATTTAATGTGCAAATTAAATTGTATGTCTCTTTAATAAATACAAAAAGGGTTAAGGGACTATTATAGAAATTGTAACGGAGTTTTTGGGTTAATACAATTTAATTTAATAAAAGTTTTACTCATGTCGAAGAATTGTGTTCGTATGTGTTCACATTTAATGCACTTGAAAACTTCTCCCCGCCACGTGGCCTTTATATATTTAAATTGCAAATAAAACACACGAATGTTGCTCTAAACAGAATTTCTGTTTTATTATTATGACCCGGCGAACTTTGTTCCACCTAAATTCGTTATTGTAATGAAAATAATAATTTCGAACATGCAAAATGCACATGCTGCTTTACTTAATTCCGTAATACGCCACAACAATTGACGATGTGAAAAACATGGGAATTCAAGATTGATGCCACAAATTTTAGCGATTGGAATAGCGAAAGCGAGCCATAATAAAAATCAAACGGGCCACCCGAGTGCACATATGTACGTACATCAGTCTTTCTTATATGTAGCTGTATCCACCCGGCATTGCCCGTACCTTTCGTATTAAGTCCTGCTCACATTTCGCAAAGTGCATTACTTGGACCATGCCCATTAAAAATTTTAATTATACAACTTTAGAAATATCGTTTGATTTTATTTTTTCATTCCACAACCCGTTTTCCTATCCCGCCAATGTTTTGTAAGGTACCAACAGTAGTGTCCATAACTATCCTATCTTTCAAACTTTAAGCAACCATACCCATCCCAAAAATGTTAATCGATTCAATTAAAGTATTTAATCGACAACAGCGCCACTTATCCGGTCGAAAAGTATCATATTTTCATATGTATCATATCACAAAGCATTGAGCAGTTTCGGAGATCGATGACAGCGCCACCTATCGGGTCCAAAATTGTGCTTTCTTTTAAGACTGCCTAAACCTGAAATACAACAATAAGAACAAAACAAAAGAAGAACCATGAAAATTGGATCAGTGGTTTTCGAGTTATATCGTCATCGAATTCCGCCCCGAAAGAATTATAGGTAGGTATAATAATTCTATGGAAGATTCCTATTGAAGATAATTGAATTTTTCAGCGCCATGTTGATAATTTTTTTTCCTAAACCATCCCCGATTCAAGACGAACAAAACAACACAAAAATCATTCAAATCTGTCGAGCCGTTCTGGAGCCTTTACCCGACTAACACACAGCAATTGATTTTTATATATACCTGTAGAGAAGAGATATATAATTCTTATAGTTTTTCTCTGACATAACAACTAACCCTTGGAATTATTATATATTTTTTTAATCCATTGTGTTCCTATAAAATTTGATCAAAAATGTACAAAGGGGCGTGGCACCTACCATTAGATTGCAAACCCCTACACTTGAACACTATCTATCTAAAAAGACATTTGGCATTTCTTAAAATATCTTCGGGATATAAAAAAGAGGCGTAAGAGGTAAGACATCCCAATGCAACAAATTTGTTTAAAATAGGTCAATATTATGTTACCATTTCTGACAGCCTTGAAATTTTGTGAATGAACGAATATTGCCTATTTAACTCATTTTACAAAATGTTGCAGTAATGAACGAAAAAGCATGTCACTTCCCATACAATCCCCTGTCAGGCGAAAAATAGCATTTACCGTTTAAGTTCAAGGAAGATGAAATTTTAAACATGGAGAATTGGTACAGAAATATTTTTATTTTAAACAAGGGCACCTTTCCTGAGCTTGACATTTTCCTCTACAAAAAATGTTCCTAATCTGTAGAATAGGGTAGCAGCTTTTCTTAAGCAGTCAATAATATCCAACTTTATATGGCATTGTAGCACGATAAGTCTATATAGTTTCGGAGTTTATATTTTAACGTTTTTTTCCAAAGTTGTCACAAATATTCACGAGAGAGCTGACGAAGTGACGAAAAGCTGAGGCTGAGAGTGAATCTGAGCCGCCTCGCTTAGTAGTCCGGCGTGAATGGAAATTAGAAGCAAATTCCAACTATATAAGTATTGGAAAAGCGAAAACTTTTTTTTCGGTGTTAGTTTCTCATATAATACTAATGTAAATTGGATGCAAGTCCTGCCAATACACAAATGTCGAGCACGGAAGAAGAAAAACTCTCACCAGTCACAAATTTACTAATGAGCCGAACAACGTTTACCCAATTTGTGTGCAAACATTTTTCGTTTATCCACAGGGAACCGCCATTTTTATTTGTTTTATGAAGCATGTCCCCCCCTTCCGCCTGCCGCTAAGTGAAATCCTAAACCAATTAATTTACAAAAGACCTTCGCACAAGCACGGTAATCGCATTTCTTTGTTAAACTGGGTGTAACCCACCCAGCCAAGAGCAAATATTGTTTTTGCCATCAAAAGTCTCCGCTTAGGTGAATCTTAGTCGAAAGGATACCATATACCACCAGCACCCAGCATAGTATAATGTTCAATACATTGTGCGCACCTCAACGAATTCAACATTTTATTTTATCACCGTTGCCAGTAAAACAGGAAGAACGCTGCCAGACAATTCCGGAAGGCAAGCGGAAAACGATTTAAGGCGGTCACAGCAAGTTGTAATTGCCATGTCATAGCCATTGGGATATAACCGCCGCCGGCCGCCCTCCACCACTACCACCAGTTTAATTATTTCTCCTGATTCAATTGACCGAAATTGAATCTAAAAGATTTGAACAATATTTAATAAAGCGATTAAAATTCTCTTGCGGTCTAATTTGCAATTCAAATTCAACGAATTTACACGTTCGATATGGTTGCTGTGGCGCTGAGGTAAGTAAGACCACGATGTCATACCATCACTTGCCGAGTAACAAAGCAATTAAATTTTAATGCGACTCGTTTAACGCGCGCGTTCTTGGATAGAAAACAAAAGCTATGCGGGCTTTACGTGAAAACAATTTCATTTGCCACGTCCTAGCGCTTCGGTTGCGGGAATGCTGGGCTG
Source organism: Cheilosia urbana (assembly GCA_946477585.1). NCBI lineage: Eukaryota > Metazoa > Arthropoda > Insecta > Diptera > Syrphidae > Cheilosia > Cheilosia urbana. The sequence goes on along the minus strand of OX297853.1, from coordinate 159,686,790 downwards.
GGCAGTGAGGAAAAGGTTCGTCCCGATATACATTTCAAATGAATGAAGAAAGGAAATGGATTTTGTTTGCGGCAGGGCAGTGCTCTTTGTGAAAACGGGAGTTCAAATTGACGCGGCACGGTGCTCGAGGTGCCGAACAACGTTCTATATTGCAAAGGGATAATAAAGGTCTTAAAAGCTTAAAGTGTGGACGGAAGGCTAACTTATAGGTGATTAACCCCTGAGCTCGGGAGTGAAAAGGAAAGAGGAGCGGGTGATAAATCGCTGATTTCTTTTCAGTTGGACTGAGCTCTGAAGTACATAGCTTCATACTTCAAAAGCGGAACAGGGGACAAGGGCGAAAGCGGGTGCTTCCTGTTAGGAGTTTTATTGCGTAATAACTTGCGCTGCGATATATGTCGTTGTCGGTGTTATTTGTTCTTGTTGGATATGATGGGCTTGGCGACGTTTATTGCGTATTAAACTTAAGTCGACTTGTAGCGTGTGTGTGGTTGATTTTAGGACATTAAAATTGAAGTACGTAAATATGTGGGTACTTTGCCGATGAAATCGGACGCGGCGAAGGTATTAACGAACTTGATTGAAGAGAAATTCGCAATTTGTATGTAAGAGCACTTTGATGGTGCAAATATGGATATGAGGGGGTTAGGGTTCTTTAAAAATGCGCGAATCCTGTAATGCAATTGCAAAGTCGGTTTTGAAATTCAATAGGTGTAAGAAAAAGTGAGTGGTATCACAAAGGACCTAAACGAGTTTGGACTAAGTGAGTCTTTCTAGACAAAGACAGCCACCTTACCTAACCTAACCTAAGAAAAAGTGAAGGGAATACGAAGTAGTGAGCTTTTGATATGAAAGAGGTTTTTTCTACCACCGAAGGCCTGGTAGGTCTTCAACTGAACAAGTGATTACAACTTTGCTGGCATGTGACATATTGAACGTCATTTTTTGAATTCGGCATTCCAACGCCAGAAGCGACATTTTCCAAAATTGTGTTTAAATACTTGCAAATGCTGATGACGTTCACGCCTTAAAACTTTATTAGAAACCAGGCAAATTGGTGTTTCTGTGGCATATGATTGGAACTGATTAGCAAGGCGTTATTAAGATGAGGAGACTCTGTATTAGACCCTCATAGAAGCCCAGAAGCAGAGTAGATGGATGTACGAGCACCGAAGATATCTACAAGCCGATTTTGGCAGTTGTTTGTATAATCTACGTTACTCAAGCGTTGGTCATTCCCTTGAACGTCTCTTTGTCTTTCTGTTTCTCAGTGTTGAATATAATCATCTGGCGGTTTCTTTGTGCACATTCTTCACTGACCACGATCAGCCTTATGGTTATATGAAAGAATACGTTTCTTTAAAAGTCTGATATGGATACCATCCGAATTCTATAGGGTGCACCATTGTGGGTGGTGTCAGTGGTTCTCTTATTCTTAAGGCGCAAGAGGCAGTGTAACAATTGCCTCTGATCAAAGAAAAGGTCGAACTTGATTTCAGGTTCAAGGGGACCTCTGTATGTACTTAATGCCCCAATAAAAAGAAGTATAAAGAAAAATTCACTCATCCAGGCGCTATAATTTGTCGCATTAACTTTTAGCAACAAAAACCTTTTTTTCTTTACTTTATTAAATCTATTAAAAAAATATATATAAATATAATTGCGACCACTTCACTCGCACCTCGAATTTTACCTTCACTCATTGAAATTCAATTGCGACAAAAATTTAAACAACACGATGGGAAAACATTCCGAAAGTCAACACACATGCCCACAGGAAACTCAACGCAATAATATTATTCCATGGAACATGAAATATTCGAAAGCAAATATGCAGAGTTAAGATCTCCTGTGGCTATTTACGAGAATAAAGCTCTAAACAGAATAATTCCACAAGTATGAATATTCAAAGCATTATCCACATATTTTACGGTACAAAATCACTGTTGGGTGGGTGCAGTATTTTCATTATTCTATGCCAACACTCATTGTGCATAATGGCTCTTGTTGAGTACACCTTTGGCAATTGCATTTGAAATTATTTGGTAAACCGGTTGGAAATGCAAAATGAATATGGAATGGCGGAACCTGTGGGAATTATATGATGTGTAACTTTGAAAATAGTATACGTCGATGTGTATGTGAGCCAAAATATGGAATGCCGTATTTTGATTAAGACATTTTCTTCTATTGAGTTTAATGAAAAATTGAAAAAAAAAGGAAAAATCACAAAAGGCCAACAATAGTTTCACAAGAGATTGTAGAATCAGGTAGTTGAGTTAATTGCAGATGGACGGTATTTGCCAAAAGGAGGATTGATTACTTTTTCCATTCATTTATTATGCGGAGGATTTTTTTTTTTTTTCTACTTTTTGTGTGTATTTAACTGATTATATCACTGATGTGCTTTCAGTCATTGCTGAGGGAGGGATAGACTTTTGTGCACTCATCGTTGAAAAAGAACAATTCTGTGGCAACAAGGAAAAACAGCATAAGTCGACTTATGTAAAAATTGAGTTAATGTTGGGATCGGACGCACTTAAGAACGTTCGCTGCTTCTAAATTTTAAATAAATTTTTTATTCAAATATTTATTATTGTTGCTGGGCTATGAATGAGGAAAAAACGCATGAGTCATCTTCCCATATCTAAAGCTAAGCCTTTAACCTGCGCTCCTGAAAATTAACTAAAAATGACTTATGCTGTTTTTCCTTGTGGCTACAGAATTGATAGTGCTATCCTTCTGAGTAGGGTAAAGTCGGGTGATATGGCACCCTCTCAATATTTCTGACTTAATGATTTTATTTTACAACAAAGACATCAAAATATCATTTAGTTCCTGAAGTGTGCATTCGCGACCTGATTTTCAGGTGAAAGTTTCTAGTTAAGTACATGTGAACAAAAAGAATAAATTAGTAATATAATAAAAATGTGAAAAGCTTATCCCATATATTTTAAATATTTTTTTTTTTTTTTCATGATTTTTTTTTTAGAAATGGCGGCTATTATTTACATTTTGTACATACATCTTTTTAAAATACTTGTAGTGAGTGTGGGAAGAAAAACTCCAACAAAACTTAAAGTACCATATCATCCACCTATATCGGTGCCAAATCACCCTCCAGTTTTTTATTGAACTTTTTTTTAACGTTTTTAAAAATTTTAGTTTGTTTCGAACCATGAATTATATTTATGTTCCTATTTTTGTTTTTAAATTAAACAAAGAGTTAATATATTTAGGTATGTTTTAATTTAAGACTAGCGGACCTGGCAAACTTCGTCCCGCCCAAAATAGACTTTTTTGATTTAACTAATTTCGAGCATCTAACCTTTGCGATCGATTATAGTTGCATTTTAATTGATGATTGATTGAATGACACACGATACAGAAACTTTGTACTGAAACCACGGTTGCCGTTTTAGTGACTTTGTCACTATATCTTGTGGAATTTTTAAAAGTCTAGTGACAACAATTTATTTTTTGTCACTAAAAAATTCTAGTAACCTACTTTTCTAGTGACTTTTTGCAAAAACATGTTTGTCTAAATTATTACGCCCCCGGTGATGTTACATCCCTGGTATTCGAGTTTGACACTTGCAAATTGCAATATTATTCCGAAGTGGAACGCATTTTTAGTATGATGAACAATGTTAAAAATAAGTTGAGAAATAAAATGTCAACGAAAACTTTGAACTCAATAATGCTCATCAGAAATCAACTAAAAAAAAAAAAAAAAAAGTTTTCATGAATACCTACGAAATTCCTAAAAATGTTCTTTTAAGAAATAATTTTTAAAATGCCTCCGATATTGAGGTTAGTAATGAAAGTGTTGAAGATGAAATCGATCTAATTATTTCTGATTTGTAGTGATTTTAAAAACTATTTTATTTTTGTATTGTAACTTTGAGACTGATTTTTTTTTAAGCTAACATAATCTATTTACATATTGTAAGTTTTTGACTAATTGTTTAAAATAAAAATGTTGTTAAAATTGAATGGTAATATATTTTTTTTTTCATTTCTAGTGAAATTTTTTAAATTTAGCATATCTGGTGGATTTTTAGGTTCGAGTTAGTGTTTTTTTTTTTTTAAGTTAACGGCCACCCTAACTGAAACTTCAAAAACATTTAAACTACAAGGTTACTAACCTATTGATGAATCATATTTATTTTAAAGAGATATACATCCTATTCATTGCAGAACATTAGTGGTTTGCAATGCGTCGTATGAGCTACGGGTCCCATATAGTTCGACCTGCACGAATTCGCGACGCAGGTGCTCGAAGTTGTTTTCGATAATCTCACCGGAATCACTGAAACTATGCTGACGATTAAAACATTTAACAATACGGCACTCAACGACGAATGAATGAAAGACTTTAATATATATCTTCACGAGTTCGATGAAAAAAACAAACCGTAACATAATTACTCACTAACAGCTGATTGCATGTATTGTATATTTGCCATGTTTAGGCAATTTCGTTCAAACTTTAGATAAACCAACTACACGACCATGCAAACAAACCCTAAAAATTTGATCGAATTCGGTTTGACCGTTCGTGGGTTATAAGGTCACAACACAATACACAACGCTTTTGCAACTCTCTTTTATATTATAGAGAGAAGGGAAGAGATGAGAAGAGAAATACTTTATTTTTGTAGTTGTAACGAAAACAAAAAGGGGTTCCCCTATTTCCCGACTTTACCCTAATGGAAAATGAGTTAACTGCAGCTGGACAATTTTTTTTAATATTTAATACGAAATTTCGTTGTCGTGCAATCTGAATTCGAATTGCAGCAGCACATGGTAAAATGCATTGCAAAATGGAGAGGAATCTAGTGAGGAGTGTTTGAAGGGCATTTTTGAAAACTTCATTATTTCATTAATAAAAACTTACCTCGGTATTCAAGATTTATGCCAAAGGATGTGGAAATGGACACGTCAAACAATTCCTTTCCTGTTTAACTACCTTGTTGACAAAAACCAATATTAAATCTCTATGGACTATGGCTATGAATAATGTATAAAACCTTGCACTTGGATCACATGGACAATATGTACCCAGTTGTCTATTCTTTTATAACTTTCCTACCAATCACACAAGAAATACATTTCAGGTGTAAGATGTTTCCTTTCCGTCAGTTGGCTTTATCTGTTCGCCTGTTTTCTGTGTGAAAAAAATAGTCATCACCATCACATTCCGGGTGAATATATCTCCGCTTGTGGGAGGACCACAGTTGCAAAATTGAATTTGGTCTTTCTCGGCTCAACCGCACATTTCATTCATTTCTTACAACAACCGGATATGTCAACAATGATTAATTCAAATCTAATACACGCCCTCGGGATGGTATCCTGTCGACTCTGAAACAACTTTGACAAATTATACCTGTGTTTCGCATTAAAAATTGACAACCAATAGATGCTGCTACAAGTTACCTTCAAAGCCCGGAGAAAAAAAAAACAGAAAACACCGAAGGCCGCATAGCTGTTTTGATTTTCTTATTTTACTGGAATACGTTGACATATGTACATACGATGGATGTTTGGAGCTCGAGAATTATTTAATCTTTGTTTTGCGAAGACAGGAAGTCTTGGGTTTGGTAATTAACTTTAAATTAAAATTTCTTTGGAAAAGTAGTAAAGGTTTGAAATGAGAACCCATCAACTCTGGAAATAAGGCGCATTTTTTGATATAATTATTTAACTTAAAATTGTATTCTGTACATTTTGCTTTAAAGGGCCAAAAGAATACGGATCCTTCTGAGGGCAATTTTAATGTTTTCTATGTTTTAGGAAAAATGGTGGGGGTGTTTTTTACGTGATTTAGGTGTAACTCATCTGCAGTATGAGACTGTTGTCAAACTTGGCAGCACTCTCGAATGACAGCATCTTTTCGGCTAGCCGAAACACTTAGAAGATCACTTACGATACCACATGAATCTGCAGCTATTATTCCTTCTCGATGAACCAGTTTTAGCTTCTGATGAAGCGTAGTAGATTTTGAATATCTGTGTTTTTTCAGATCGTTCAGATCACTATAGTAGAAGGCTCCTAAACGAAGTTTTCTTCTTTGTGAGAGACCCGGACCAGTACAGAAAAGATAGCAAAGGAGCATAGTTTCCTCCTTCTCCTCATCAAAACAGCTTCTGCAAAAATTGTTAGAGAATACGCCAAGCCTTTTTGCATGCCATGAGACAGTGTCCCGTGATGACACCAATTGTAGTACTGATATGCTTCCTGTCGAGGGAGTTTAAGTTAACTTTCTATCAAAAATAAGATCCAAGTATTTAGCTTCATTTGAGAATGTCAAGCTAGTGTAATGGATGGAGGGTCAGTCTTGTATTTCCTAGAGAAGAGGACAAGTTCAGTTTTGTGAGGGCTTACGCACAACCCACAACTGTTCGCCCATTTTATTAGCTTGTTAAGAGCGTGTAGTAGGACACAGCCACCTTGTGGGGTTCCTCTACGGACAGATCTTCTGGCAGAATTCCAGAATTGAGTTGATAATTCGGCTATTGAGCTTCAAATTGATCAGCTCGCCAAATGAGGCATCAACGTTCAGAGCTGTCAATGTACTAGCGATTGCAGATGAGTCGACGTTTTGGAAAGCGCCTTCTATGTCCAGGAATCTAATGAATGTTGGATACTCCTTATGAGGAAGGGAATCTTCTATCGAACGCATTAGCGTATGTATGGCCATTCCTACTGATTTTCCATTAAGATCAAAATTCTCGAAATTTAAATTTGAGTCGGAGTCATTCATCCACCATATATATAGTACACCTTTTGTCCATCTAAATTGCATATATAAAATACCGGCTGCCTATTTCGAATGCTTTAAAAGCGATTCAACGAGATGACATGGCCTCAGAAACCCTCCCATATACATATGCCAATGTGACCAAAACAAATTTAAATTCAAAAAAAAATTGCAACCTATTATTGAGAATCCACTTCCATTTTTGTACCAAAGGAAATAAAATTGGTAAAGTCAATGTAAGCGAACACTTACTTCGTGCCATATCGATTGGAGTAAATTGTGTACCTACATTTAATATTTATGGTTCCCATTATAAGTCCAATATTGCAGGTCCGTAAATTTTAATTTTCAATTTGTTACGATTCAGTTTCGGACGAATAAAATTAAATATCCTCGCGTGTCCTTGACCTAAGAAAAGGCCCTTTACTGACCTATAGTTGGATTAATAAAATTTTACTTTTTTAATTAACTTTTTCAATTATAAATCATGCGAGCGAATGTTGCAAGGACGCAAGCTGCTGTACACTTGATGGGGGGGAATCGTTAACATTGCGGACAACACAGCCTTCTCGATTTCGATTAATTTTATTTTATAGAGGTTGAATGTCGATATCGGTTAGTGAAATAGAATGAAGTAATTTTTGCGATGAAATGTAATGGAAAATGGTTAGGCGATATTTTTGCTGTACAAATTTGAAGTTGTTTTAATTTCATTGCGAACGATTTGAAAAGCAGTTTAATATTTTATTTGGGCTTAGGGAATGTTTAGGTGGTGGTATTAGTTGTTGGAACAATTTTACTAGGGACCCAACTATTAATAGGGCATTTATGTCAATATGTGTAAATTGTCATGAGTGCTCGCCGTACAGATACAAAGCAACAGAAAATTCTATGTGTCCTTAGTTACATGGGTCTATAGAATGAACACGTTCCATACATGAAAAACCCACTTTTTCATTTTCTTTATACATTCTGCCCGAGCTGCCTAATTATGCCTTCGAAATTACTCTCCAAAAAACTGTCGCTTTTTTGTTTCATCGGAGCTCGAAATAACTATCAAACTTACTTTTCCCCTTCGTTGAACTTACCTTAAAGGACTCAAAAACATAACCCATAAGCAAGCCGATCCTTCCAATGGTATTTCTGAAGCTCGACTCGGAGGAGATGAAAAGAAGCCAAACTCATGTTCACCAATTAGCATTAATCTTTTCACAAGAAGTGGTCATTGCATAGGACCTTATACGCTCAACACAACAAATGGCTTACTATTTCTTCTTGTGCTGGTTTTAAAGTGAAGCTATATTTACTAACACGTTTCAATTATAATAATAAAATGCGACGTTAGTTGAAAAACACTTACTAACAAACCAATGAATACATAATTAAAAACAACAACTTAAAGCTCTATTGTTTTATCCACTAAATTACATACCTCTTGTCCATATACACATTCACGGCAAATACTTCTTGTCGACATCACAATGTAAACTACCATTTGCAACCCTATGCTGTAAGTATTATAAATGTGAGTACATAATCTGTGCAGTGCAAAGTGTACCTTTCTATGTCCTTAAATCAAAGTCCTCATGGCAATGTTCTCTACCGGCCCAGACGAAGTGCCTACTCTTAAGGCAGTCTAAAGCCAAACCACCATTAAAATTACAGGACTTTCATGTACCAACGACGGTGACTCCAGTGACTTCCCCATCATAATTAGAACAAAATACTTTGTCGCCACATACTCATACGCTTCTCGTTCTCTTCAAATATATGATTACATTTTGAGTGCCTTGGAATTTTGTCGGGTTATATGAGAACTTAAATTTGCCTGTGGTTGTTCCTTTTGAAATTGATTTTATCCTTGAAGATTCATCAGATATTTGACTGGATTGGTGGTAGTTATTTAAACTTTAAATTAAAAACAAATCTTTGAAAATGACGAAGAACTCCAAATTATGATTCCGATTCATTATGTTACTGTTTTTGAAGCCGCTATTTGTGAGCCAATTCTATAATAAATAAATATCTTACCTTCAAGAAGAACGCGGTAGAAGCAATTCCCACACAAAAATTTCAAACAACAATCATTTCTTGTTAGCTTTAAAGGCCCGCGTAAAGTCTACCACAATCTAATTGAAAATAGCATCAGATAGCACGACGCAATGATGCCAACTACCTACCTACCTATTTATATGTACGACACAATCAATTCTCTTGTTAAACTTATTCAACATCTGAGAACAACTACTTGGGTTACATCTGCAAGATATTGAGATTTCAAAATTTCCATTTAATACAATTATTTCGCGTGTCTGTGTGCGGTTGTATTTCGCGCAAATAATAAATAAGAAACAATCGTTAACCGCTTTTGGAAGGAGATATAATATAATGAATGCCAAACACGTCGTACACTGGCTTACCCCACGTTTCCGTGCCTACCTCGAATTAGGCACGCAACGGGAGTTACACAATACCATCCAAAAGAGTACGTGCGTGCAATGGAACCTGAAGAGCCTTAATTAATAATGAAGGGCGGAACATTTTTCCACAGTTTTCCTCGGATTAGGGGAAATAACAAAAGAATGTGTAAAATGTGTGTTCCTGTTCCTCGATATCCTTAGCACGATATTTTTATGAATGAAGATATTTTGCAATGGCCAAATATTATTGGACCTACGGATATGGAAATGAATATCCGTTTAATTGAAGCAAATAAATGAGATTTGCGTTTCTTAACGATGGTAAGGTCATTATGAAAATTGGTTATGTAACATATACATAGGTGGCAACTACTTCCAATGTAATATTGATCAATTGAAGAATTGTGCAAACCTTCTGAAATATATGATGTTATAATTAAGGGCAAAAAAATATGTTGCTCAATTAAGTGTTGAGCGCAGCATTTGGTGTAAATGAAAGAAGAGAGATATGTGCGAGTAAGGCTATTTACTGAGTGGGGAAGCGAGGAGTAACAACGATTCTCGCTTGTTTGGGGGTTACCCTGACAATTTCTGTTGGAAAATTATGTCGAATTTCAGTTTGTGGATTATTGTTTTTGAGGGAACAACTCTTATAACAACAACTTGTAGACACTACTTTGGTAGGAATTATAGCTATTTCGAACTACACCACTAATTCATCATCAGATTCCTTAAAGCGATTGTTTGTTTGAATAGTTTGAATTCTGACAGACAATTCTTCGTATATAATTCCACTTAGGTTTTCTGTTTTCCCCTGTCAGGAAAGTGACTACCACTACAAGCCCGCCAACTGGTGATTTGAACGGGGGAGAAGACCAACCTCTGTGCGTTGTTATTGCTACGAGGTGTTTATTTTGTCAATTTTCGTTCTCTCGGGTCTTCTTCGCCTATTCCTAGCTATGACCTATTTGTTGATCGGCCTTCTTTTCACAATTGCAACAAAATATTTCGTGCACAAAATCAGTCATATTTTTCGATGGAAAAAGGCCTACTTTGTTGCATTTTTACTTAAGGCGGCTCTCCCACTGAGGCAACAAGCAATAAGCAACTAGCAATAAGCAATAAGCAACTTTTATTTTAACCTATTCTCACATTGAAACAACAGTGTTTCTAGCGACCTGCCACTCACTATTCGCAAATATTGATTACGACGTGACATATATCGCTTTTCAGCATGCGCTGTCGCCAGCAATAATATTGCCGCAATCATATAATTGACCTAGGTCTTATTTCTTTAACAAATGATGAAATCCTCTCGGAATTGTCATTACTGGATTCGAGTGTCAGCGTAGCACCAGATAACTATCCACCATTATTTTTTAAAAATTGCAAATAAAGCCTAGTTGATCCACTATGGATTATATATAATTTATCTTTACCTACTGGCGAGTTTCTTGACTGTTGGAAATATTCGCTCATAACTCCAATTTTCAAATCGGGTTCTAAGAGATGTATCGAGAATTATAGACCTATAGCAAAGCTGCACCTGTTTCCTAAAGTATTCGAGGCAGTTGTTAAAAAAAGGTTGTACTCAGTTGTTCGCAACTATATTTCTGAATTTCAGCACGGGTTTGTAAGTGGTAGATCAACCGCTACAAACTTGGTTATTTTTACCAAGTACTGTCTTGAAAATATTGAAAAACGTCTTCAAGTAGATTGTGTATATACTGATTTTTCAAAAGCCTTTGATCGCGTTCAGCACAATGTTCTTTTAAATAAACTTGAACTTTTCGGAATTCATTCTAATATTTTAAAATTGATTGGCAATTATTTGACCAATCGCAAACAATTTGTTAAAATTGGATCCGCGTTTTCGAATGAAATTCGAAATTTGTCAGGTGTTCCCCAAGGAAGTCATATTGGTCCTCTTCTATTTCTGCTTTTTATCAATGACTTACCCTCTTTCGTATCAAGCTCAAAATGTCTTTTGTACGCAGATGATCTAAAAATCTACAAGACAATAATCTGTATGTCAGATGTCATAGCGTTACAAAATGATTTAAACCGTTTAAATGACTGGTGTGTTCTTAATGGCCTTTATTTTAATATTGGGAAATGTTCGGTTCTTACTTTTAGTAGAAAAAAGTTCCCTATAATTTTTAATTATAGAATACAAAACACTACACTGAATAGAGTTTCTGACCAGAAAGACTTGGGGGTCATTTTTGACACTGAACTAAACTTCTCATCGCATATTGACTACATACATAGTTGGCAGAGCAAATCAAATGGTGGGTTTCATTTTTCGAAACTCTAAAGATTTTAATGATCCATATACGCTTAAAACTCTCTATATTACCTTGACTCGTTCGATATTAGAATACTGCTGTGTTGTTTGGAATCCTTTTTACCGCAATGCTGAATCGCGCATAGAGAAAATTCAAAGAAAGTTTACTAGGTATGCTCTAAGAAAATTCGACTGGAATAATAATCTTCCAGCCTACGAAGATAGATGTTCCTTAATAAATTTGAAACCTCTTTCTAAAAGAAGGATATATTATTCCGCAATGTTTGCTAATGACGTCTTAACTGGCCACATTGATTGTTCGTTTTTGTTGTCATTATTTAATGTATATGCTCCTTCTCGTGTTCTTCGTCCTAGGGATAATTTTTTCTTTATGCCACCTAGATACAGAACTAATTATGGTCTTAATGATCCTATCACTATGGCTTGCGTAAATTACAATAAATTCAAAAACCTAATAGATTTCAGTATGAGTAGGGAACATTGTAAATCTGTAGTTTTAAGTAAATTATAATTTGTAAAAATTCTTGTTTAAATTATTGCAAAGTAATCTAAAATAAGTTGTACTTATAAGATGAAATAAATAAATAAATAAATAAATCAGCAACATTTTTCGTTCAACCGATATTGAGTTGCTTTAATGTGAGACGTCTAATTTGATTCAATAAAAAAAATAACTGTTATGCGAGAAACAGATTAACACAACAACAGCAACAGCAACTTTGACAACCTTCTTAGAACCAATGTATTTTAATTACTTTGAACACATTAGCACAGCAACATCAACAGCGACGTCAACGTTAGAGCTAATCCTAAATTCGCTGTTGCTATCGCTCTGTTAATCTGTTTCTCGCATTAGCGATAATATTGCATGTTTCCTATTGCCAGTTGCTTATTGCTTGTTGCTTCAATGGGAGAGCCGCCTAATGGGAAAATTCAATTTGACAAAGAAAGCACGGATAGTAATTGCGTTAATTGCATTAAGGTAAAAATATAAATATAAGTGTTTAGAAATTTTCCGTAACTATTTTATTTTAGCTTTAAAAAGTTAGCTTCATTTAGAAGCATAATAATTTGATTTTCCGCCAGGATATTGATTCCGAAGATATGTCTCCTAATTTCCTTCAGAACTGGACATTTCCCAATAAAATTTATCACATCCTCTCTTTCTGCCAAATTACAGAATAGAAATAAATGAGGTAGGGAAACCCTTTTGTTTATAGGTAAGCAAGCATGCTATATAATATATATACTGTATTCTACAGGATACCCCTGTATTTTCAACAAAAATCCTGTAGAAATTTGACTCCTGTCGATTGAATTTCCAAAGGGGGAATCGTCTCTCTGTTATTGTTTCGACTGGTTCCGACATTTGAAATTAGAAAAGTGTAAGGGAAGTTTTTCGATCGCATCCGGCGGAAACGCATATATTGTTCGACACACAACAACAACCAAACACATCAATTTTTCACTTCAGCTACATGGGCTATTCTCGTTATCAAGTCAAATCACAGTTTTAAATATGCGGATTGTGCCACTCTGGTTTAATTTAAATATTCGCTCATTTATATTTATCCTGTGTAAATACTGTTTTTTTAATATTAAAATCTGTGAAATGCAGAAACGTCTTTGTTTTTTCCTGTTTTTTCTTAAAAAAACGATGGTATGATTATTTATAGGTATAGTTTGTACTGTGAACTTTAGCAATGAAATCAGCGCTGAAATCAAGAGTGAAGAATGAAGGATCTTTTTACTAACTTAGCAGCTAATAGTTAGTGGTAGTTGATTAGTACACTCTCACATGAACTTCTACGCTTGTTCCTACAATATTTTTATCATACCCGCCTTGTAATTGTGCAGAAGATATGGACGGAATAATGCGCGTTCAGTTGTCCTGAGCGCAAAATTATCCATGTGACCATCAGCTCAGTTTCTTGCAAAATTTTCAAACAAAATTTGTTTTTATTTTAAGCCGTGCGCTGTCATATTCTATTTTCACTTTTTTTGTCCCAAGTTTCGCTCTTAAGAATATGGCCACCGTAAGTATAACGGTAAAATAGCGATCAATACGTAATCCGTGTGGAATGACACAGCGGTTTAATCATCAAAATTATATATTTTTTTTTTAATTCAGAAATTCAAGAATTAATTAATTAATCAATATAAATTAACATTAAAACTTAGAAGTTCCGCGATACTAATGGTACAATTACATTACAAAAACTCGTTAAAATGTCTGATAAACTCGAGGAATTTGCTAATTTACTAAGAAAATTAGTTATATCAACTACCTAGCGACGAAAGTGATCTGGAATAAATCGAACTTTTTCATTTTAATGTGCAATAAATCAAAAAAATTATCCACGCATATAGCAAATGGGAAATTTCAAATCAGCTGTTAATTGAAAGGTGACTGACAGCTTCTCCACTTCTTACACCAAGAAATTTGTTGAGTAAAAATTCTCGTAAGATTCTCAGTGGAGGGGTAATATAAAATAAAATTTTTATTAAATTTTAATTTTTTGAATTCTTATTTTATTTTACAATCTGAATGGGGACAGGCCGTGCTGAATATGCGGAATAGTGCATGTGCTGACAGAAGTGCAGCGTAAGGAAAGTATATAATATTGTTTATGGAAGAGGGGACAGAATGTGCTGATTAATATTATTAGTATTTTTTAGTTATGGCATAAGGAAAATATAGTGCGCTTAGGTCGTTGCTATTAGGGAGCGGGACTAAGTAAAAATTCGTACAAATTAGTTAAAATTCGTAAGATTTTAAAGTAAAGCAGACCTACTGTCAATGAAGAACTTCTCAATTGGGCTATTGGACTCGGCATTAATTTTCAGATCCCTTCCATTCGTCCAAAAAAGGAAAAACTCGTACAAAATGGGAAATACTTGATTAAATTTCAATTACAAGGAATGTCTCTGGTCAAATAATAAATACGATAACATAATCCCACCGACCTTCTTCATTTCATAAATTGTTCATTATAAAATTGTTGTAACTCGGTTGGTTTTTTTTTTTTTTTTTTTTCATGTCGTCTTACAACAAAGACGTCATCCAGAAAAGCAAACTCTAGAGCAGTAATTTCTGTTGTTTCATCCTCCTTTTAAATGAGTGGCATTTAATTTGTTTGTACTTTGCCTCTGTCTCAACGAAAAGGATAAAAGGATTCCTGACATCGTTGTTTAATTAAAAATATTCCCAGCACAGTCTTTCGTTCTTTAGTCAGTGTAGCAGATAGCATTGCAGACGGTTTTCCTAGTGTTTGCATCTTATTACTGCCAAAGGAAAATTAGCACAAGGTGAAGCAGTTTTCAGAGGAAGGATTATTATGTATTTGTGTTTTGAATTTCGTTCTTAAAATCTGCTGTCACGATTCACAAAGTGTTGAAGTGGTTCCTTAGACAGACTTGGAGAAACCTTGGCGGTTTGGCAGTGCTATGTCCGATCCTATCATTTGGTTTGAGTATGAATGATTTTTTATGCAACTTAATGCAGTCCATTATAATTTACATAGTGCTTGCTCTTTTACACTATGTGTAACATGTCTTTATTTTTTGCTTTGCCTTAAAATGAAAATGGAGGTATTTCCAATTTAGTCTTAAATAACTATTTCCGTGGCAGGGATAAATTCACCAATAGCACAAGTTTAAGAGTTCATTGGCAAGGTTGTGAATAAATTTGGCCCCCTCTCCCTCAGGAAATACAGTGTACTGTAAGTACCTAAATGCTAACCAGATTTCTTTTCTCATTTGATCATCCTTACGGATTTTTTTTTAAACTGAATTATCCTATGAATAATAATGAGTATCAAGATAGAAATATTATGAAAGCCCACAACCAACAAAGCGTAATTTAGGCAATTTTCAGACGCGACACTGTCATGCAAACCACTTAAGGGTTCAAGCATTTTGTTGCTGTACACTGTGGGAGAATATATACCCGTATCGTAGGGTGACGAAATTATTCTCGTTCTTTGTGTTTATGGAAATTTTGATGAGCAGTTGACATTGTTTCATAATTTTATGGTTGTCCAAACTTAACATACTACGGGCGAGGTAAAATTATACGATATGTCAATGTTGAATGCTCAACAATCATGTAAATTTCAGATTTGAGGTTAAGTTGGACACTTTAAGGATTTATTTTATTTAAGGGAAGGTAGCAGGCGATTTCGTATACTGTATAATTTAAAAAATGGAAACGTAAAGTTGCTGTTGGTAGATTTGTAAATGGAAATGGGGGATTTCAGTTGAATGTATGTAGTTGTGAAAGGTTTCCTTTCTGTTGTGAGAAGTTTTTTCTATTGACGGATGGCTTTTTATTAGATTTTCTTAGTTCCATTGTCCTTTGCTGACTATCTGGGTTGGTTATAGCTGTACTTAGTATGCTAATGATAGGTTTGTGAGGTGCAGACATTTTTAAGAAGTTAAAGTGATATTTCTCAGCTTGTTTCTTAGTGATTTTATGTGAGAGCCTAAAATATATCAAACCAGCCATCAACACGGAACTTAAAGCAATTCACAACTTGCGTCATTTACATAAACTAAGTATTAAATGGACTGACAGCTTCAGCCAAAAAAGACCGATTGGCTACAAGCTGTATTTGACCTTGAATGCGGCCCAGTTTGAATTCATGTATTTGTGCCATGTTAAAAATAAAAAAAACAGCCTACACTTCCGGTTTAAGCCGTCAGATAGCCTGAGGTTAGTTCTCATTCCAATATCGAGTGTGGAGCTCTTTTGTAAATAATAGTTTTTCTTAGTTCCAGGTTGAAATTATTCGCTACATTTTTATAGAAACAGTTGTTCGATTTTCTTATTTCTTGTTAAGTGAAACTAATTTTTTAGCTAAACACCATGCAATAAAAATCAGTTCTACTTACTACCTTAAGGTGGCGCTACAGTCCGGGGTGGACCTGGACCTCAACCAACAAGCGACTCCAGCCAGCGCGATCTTTTGCTAGCTATCTCCAGTTTCGCACGCTAAATTGGTTGAGGTCCCCTTCCACTTGCTTGCGCCACCTGAGTCGCGAAAGAGAGATCTTCCAGGCCGAAGAATTCGTGTCCATTCTCTCTACATGACCCAGGCATCTCAGTCGTTGGACCTTAACTCTTCTGTCTAGGTCGATGTCGCTGTACAGCCCGCACAGTTCGTCGTTGAATCTCCTCCTCCATTCACTCTCAATGCAGACGCGACCAAAAATCACTGGAAGAATTTTCCTCTCGAAACAATCTAGAGTTACCTCATCCGCTTTTGATAGAGTCCATTCCTCTGCGCCATATAGCAGAACTGGGACGATTAGAGTCTTATAAAGGGTCACTTTAGTTGTTCGAGAGAGGGATTTGCTACTCGATTGACTTCTTAGCCCAAAGAAACAGCGATTGGCAAGGGTTATTCTTTGTTTAACATCAGCGCTTAGTTAACGTAGGCGCAGTGGTTTAGTGGTTAGTGTGTTGGACTACTAAGCGAGGGTTCGAGGTTCGAATCCCGCAAAAACCCAAATTCCAACTTTGGGTTTTTTTCAATGCGCCACCTCTCGCGAACGTCTGACAAACATCCGAGAGTTTAACTGTCTTGAAAGACCTTCTCAATTAGCCGTTTGGAGTCGGCATAAAATTGTAGATCCCTTCCATTCGTTCCAAAAATGAAAAACTCACACAAAACGAATGGTTGTGAGAAGCTAGGCCTAGGGTCCCTCCGGACCTGTTGCGCAAACTATTTATTGGTGTTGGGCGTCCTTTTTAGTTGACAGCATATACTTCGTATTGCCCTCATTAACCGCCAAACCCATCTTCGCCGCCTCAGTCTCAATTAGTGATGTGTCGACTCGGTTTAGTAAACCAGTTTAAGCCGAGTTACTACTAAACCGAGTTAAACCGAGTTGCTTTCATTTCAAACCGAGTTGGAGAAAACCGATGAAACGAAACGAACCGACCGAAAACCGAATAATATAGGGTGGTTAAGTTTTAAGGGCCGATGTTGATTTTCAATAAAACACAAATTATTTAGGAAATTTTTATCATTTCTTTTTATTATGATAATATTGGTATGGTTCAATTATGTATGGAACAAAGAGTTTCAAATCGAGTTTTTTTACATCGAAGGACTCGGTGAGTTCTTTACCGACCTTGATGGAGCAGCATGCATTCTCTATCTTCATCCTGCACAAACTGACGAGTTTGGCAGAGCTGCCAAAACTAGACATTGCTCTGTATAGCTCGTCCCTAGAAATGCTGTCATAGGCGGCCTTAAAATCGATGAAAAGTTGATGGGTATCGATTTGAAGTTCCTGGGTTTTCTCCAAGATCTGCCGCAGTGTGAATATTTGTTTGATGGTTGACTTTCCTGGCCTGAAGCCACACTGATCAAAAAAATCAGCTCTAAACACCGAAGATTCATTAATCAAAAATGAATTTTATAGAAAATACTTAAGAGAAACATACGAACTAATTGCATAAAGAAAAGGAATATATTTTTAAGGCTTTCCATAATGAATTTTGGAAACAAAGATATTGGGCCATATTCATAAATCTTTGATAAGCTATTACTATGTTATAACTAAACTAAACCGGAGTTTATGTAATTCATAGACAATTTAAACTCATGTCTAAACGAAAAACTCGGGTCTAACATTAAACACGACAGAACCTATGTTTAAGTTGTTTTTAACTCTATTAAACGTCAAAAGACAAACAGAAAATATAGGAATTTTGCAAATTTTGTGACATTTGGTTAATAGAAAGTAAAGGAAAAATGTCGGTAGATTACAACATTGAGGAAGATTTTGAAATTTTGGAGGATATTGCTACGGTACCATCAACTAGAAGACTGAAGCGCTACAGAACCCGCATAGATCCGTTCCATATTTATTTGAATATCTATCCATGCAGCTTTTTTTTTTTTTTAAATCATTTTGATATCGTTTCTTTTGTCATCCACAACAATTAAATGCCTTCTGACCAACTCACGCAGCATTTCCTTTTCTGCTTCCGACCAGTTTTGTTCTCTTGCTCTTTTAATATTTTCTTTGCCGCTCATCTGCAATTTTATAATTTTTGTTCGTATCACAAAACATAATAATATTATGTTTGCACTAAAATGCATACCTTATTTTTGTTTACAAAAAAACTCCAGAACCAAGCAGAACCACAACAAAACGCAAATTACAAGTTTTAAATCCTTTTGACTTTTTGCTGTCAGAAAGTATTTATGTAATAGATTTGTAGTAGAATACACGTTAGACTCGGATCTAATTAAACAGAGCTGCCAATTTCTTTATGAATAGCAGTTCTGTTTAACCTGTGGGTTAACTTTAGATTCGAGTTTAGTTAGACCCAGGTTTATTGAATAACTATGAATATGCCCCATTATTTTTATGATATTAGTATAGAATTTGCTTCAACTTATTTTGCATTTCCTCTAATATCTCACGAGAAGTGAAATAAAGTGACTAGAAAAATTGTCATTTCCTCCATCTGACGCCATTATACTCGCATACTTCCTCATTCGGCTGTGATGCTCCTCAAAGCGAAGAGCCAGGTTTTCTAAAGTTCTTCCAGGCGTAACAAGAATACTAGGAAGCACGTTGCTGTATCGCCAAATGGATTCTATGCTTAGTAATAAATTTAATTAAACGAAGAACCGAGAACATTTAAGAAAACTATTTCCAAAGGAGGTGATTAATATTTTACACAAACTGTAAGCTCAGAGTTACAACCACCTTGCTAATTTTAATTAAATTACATGAATGCTTGTTAGCACATTAATTTGATGAAATTCGAGTTCAACTAAAAAGCGACAAAGAAACACAAATGTAAGGAATTTCAAAGAGAGAAAGAGACATACAGCGTCGGATACACAACTGCTGCACAGCATTCTTTGTAAGATTTACGATACACACCACCCACCTGACTTTGGGAAAATAAACAAAAAACCTATCTACTTACAGTCAGGTGAGCAATTTTGCTGGAGATGCAAAATTGTAATGCATAATGCAATTGCAAAGAAAATGTTATGAAATACCGTTCATGGTGTTGTTGCTGTTTGCCAGGCAAATACTACTGTTACCGGATACAAATAAGAACAAGGTGTTGGTAAATAATCTGCTTACACCCAAAAAGGTACATAAGCCGCCTGCATACCATACGACTCTTATCCAAAGAGAAGAACTTTGCCAAGCACAAAATCCCATTCACTAAATGTTACGTATACGCCATAGTGAATTCGTATCTCGAGGAAAGTTTTGCATTTTCTCCATGAATATCCTTAGATAGATTCCTTAGGAGATTTCACATGTAGATATATACACAGTGGTTGCAAATGCATGGCATTTAAACCGAAGCTATATTGAAACCAATTAAGGCACAAGTGTATTTTTGGTAGTTTGCCTAATTTTGGTGGCTTTCTGGAAGTGAGAGCAAATTTTACTGCTCACTTAAGGTTTTCTTTTCTATGGTTAGTGAAACTGAATTTGAGTTCCTGAAAGGATCCTGTCTTAGGTAGGAGATACACTTTTCTTGGATTATCCATAGAGCTCATTTAAATTCAATGAATTCTGGGGATAGACGATAGAGTGATAAGTGATATCTCCGTTGGTAGTATATTTTCTTAAATGTAGCATGCATTTTTCATAAGGAATTCATTTATGCAAGTTGGTATTTTAGAGGGAAGAGGATTTTATCCGATTTTCTTTGGATGGGGGAGATGGTAGTGTGCACATTTCTCAAAGACTGTTTGAATTTTGAGTGAAGAGTTTTTTTTTCGTTAATTCTGAACGGCAAATGCAGACTGCCAGTTTCAAATTTAATCTGGATCGTTTTAAAAAAAAAGCAGCTAATTTTATTCAGACAAAATGGATGAATGGATGCTATCTGTATTTTAAAGTAAAACATTAAACAAGTGCACTTATCGTCAAAGCGTATTTGTATTTATGTTGAGCGAATACATTTTCATTTGCATTGACTCATATTATATGGACTGCTAGTAGTCAACTTCACACAGGTTCCAAAAAACACAAAGTAAACATAATGGGGACGTTCGAATACCTAGTTTATGTAAAACGTCAACTAGATTCTTCGTGACTAGGAATCCGAACGCGTGGACTAAGCAACTTGAATTGTTTTTGTATTCTCGCGGTCAGCGTTACCTTTGTTTGATTTTGCCATTTCTTATTCGGAAAAGGCCCTTCATAATTTTTTAAGAATTGTTATTTTCAAATAAGTACTTTTAAAATGTGATACGGTTGCCGATCATAACACTTTTACACTGTTATGCGGACTAATGGTTGTTAAATATCGTGCGAAAATTCGAAATTCGCCGAGTAGCTTTAGAAATGACACCTTTTTCTCTCACCGACCCTTTTTCGACTCTTCAGAATTCTGCACGGTCACTCTGTTTATTTTAAATCTGACTCTTCGAAATGTCAACTGAGTATGCAGGCAGGATTTTCTTGACTAGATTTGTCGGCTTCCCCTCCATAAACGTCAACTGCAAAAACTAATCACGTGACCACTCTGTGCCAATAAAAACTGAAATACATCTAGTCAGACTGCTGTCAGACTTACTAAACTACGAATCCGAACGTCCCCAATATGACTGTCACTCTGAAATTATTCGGTATTCGGTACTGTTTGCAAATACTCAGTGGCTTATAAAGTTAAAAAAAAAAACATAAAAATATTTCAATATACCTACCTAATTATAATTTGCTTATTTTTTTAATAAACTAACTTTATAACTCATTAACAAAATTTTAAGACCAAGATTAAATTCAACCATCAAGTTTAATTGGTCGAAAAAGGCAAAAGAAAATGTTTGCGGTTTCGTTTTACGTATAGCTTAGTACGCTGCTCGAGCTAAATTTTCGCTCCCATACAAAATTCTCTCCAAAATTTATCTGAGCTAAATTTAAACGAACCCATTTAGCTGAGTGGTACGCTGGTCGAGCTAAGTAATCAAACTTTTGTTTCAGAATGTACTTTATGTATCAGTCAAAATTTAGCGTGCCCATTTAATGGGGCGGTACATTTTCTCAAGCTAAACTTTGACATAAATTTGTGTTCTGTTGGTTTGATGCGTTTTTGTATTGGGGAGAATGGGAGAAGTAAGCAAGGATGAGTTTTTCTTAATAAATACCTTGACGTACCTAGAATCGGAAATTATTGAAATCAGAGAGTGTTAAATTTTTTAAGTAAGTTATTTTCAAAGAACAGCTGTTTTCTGTGACAATTATCCGATGCGTGCTCTATGTAAAAATGTATCTGTGATTTTAGCTTATGTTTGGAGAGAAAAATTGGAGAGCAGATAAAATGTAGTTCAGCTCGAGCAGTGTACTTAGCTTAGAGCGTAGTACGGAGTTCGGAAAATTGGACAGCGAAACGTCTGCGAAAAGGCAGCCGAAAATAATTTGTGTAGGTTTCCATCAGCTGATACACAAGTAGCAGTGTTACCAGCACTGGCTATTTATTTCCAATTTGGCTCCTTGAAATTGTCATTTCGGATATATCGTAATTTACATCCATCGCAATTGATTTTCACACATTTATACCAACCCATTTCGAAGTAGGTAGTTCAATATAAAAAATCGTTTACATTTGCGTCTTTGTTTTTTTTAAACATTGCAAAATGGAAACTAAAAAAAAATTGGTGCGACTGTATCCAACAGTCCCGAAATATGTGTAAACACCGTGCGTGCGGTATGTGTGTGGCTTGATACACGTCATTGAGAAAAGAGGGAGGAATTGTCAAAAATATGGAATTGTACCAATTACGTATTTTTCTGCGTTTTACTATTGAAACGCATGTAGGTACCTACAGATGCGAGTTGGATGACAGTTGAGGTTAAGGAGTCTCAACTGAATGAATTATAAACAGTGTATTAAACAGTGAAATCGAACAGTGAAACAACGCGCAATTGGATGTTTACACATCAACAAACACTCCTAACATATGCAGTGGAAAATACCCGTTTGCATTTCCATCCCCGCAAGTTAAATGACATCAACTGTTATACAGTAAATGAAAGTGTCATTGGAATTTCATTCGGCTTGCATTGCATATTGTAGAGGTGCTGGTCTACGACATTTTTTTTAGTTGATGTCCAGCTGTGATTTCTGCGTGCCTGGTAATTCACGAAAGATTTGGCACCGAATTTCCTCGAGAACTCCGTCACAGGGAAGAAATGTGAGACCATCATATATGAAAAACATGCTTTATTTCACATCAACAAAAAGCTGAAATTAATATGCCCCAGCTCATAAATGTAGGCAATGATAAAACACAATTTTATTTCACATCAACAAAAAGCTGAAATTAATATGCCCCAGCTCATAAATATATGCTATGATAAAAACGTATGTAATGATAAAATGTATGCAATGATAAAACACAGTGACGCAATTTCCGTCCCCGCAAGTTAAAAGTGTGGAATTACTCCACCAGATTAGATTCCAAAAAATGTATGCAATGATAAGACACAGTGACGCATATCCGTCCCCGCAAGTTGAATGTGTGGAAATACTCCACCAGATTCCAACAACGCGCGCTAAGATGTTTACACATCAAAAAGTCTCTCAACTATTAGTTTGTGTTGTTTTTTTTTTTTTTTTTTTAATATTACCTACCAAAAATATGCAGTTTTAATTTTCATATTTGATTTTTAGTTTGGATATTTTCCGCTTAAAAATTTCTCAATTTGGCTCCACCCTATTATGAAAGCTGGCAACACCCGCGTACTGCAAAATGAGGAGGAGAGCGAAATGTTTCGTTCATGATTTCGTTGTCACTTTTGTATGGGATATTTCGTTTCAGAAAAACTCCGTACTACGCTTAAGGCTATAACTGGAGCTTAAGTATAGGTCGGCTTATGCAAAATAAAAATATTATGTTTATTAATACATACTTCAGAATATTTCGTAGAGGAAATCCTTTTAAAGTTTGGATAGTTGCTTTAAAAGCATTGAAAGATCAGAAAGTTGATGAGGACCATTGCAAAAAGGCAGTAATTTGTGCTAAACATTTTGAACCAAATCTGCTTATGGTTATTTGTGGAAAATAAATTTACAAGACTGAACAGTTCAGTTGTATATTTCAAAATAATAAACATTAACCCCCCTATTAATAAACACTGTGTAAAAGTTATCAACGTGTTACTCAGCAGTTATGTCCAATTTTTGTATGCTATCTGACGTTTGCTAGCTAACTTACTTGTGTAAATTTTTGTATTAATAAGGAGGTAAAGAATTAATTTGAAATTACTTTTTGAAGCTTTGCATCTTTTGAATAAATGACGTTCTTTTGTCTACACTTTACTATGGAAATGGATCCTTTCGCGCAAGATGTCGCTCTTTTGTTTACATGTTTCTATGGAAAAGAACTTATTTACAAACAAAAATGCGGCTGGTTTTACTTACATTTCTATGGAAATTTAAACTTAGCGGCGGCATGTGTTTCGTTGCTAATCCGCTGTAAAACAGTAGCGCCTGTGGTATTTTGGGACATATTTTCTCGCAGAAGTCTATGAAAATAACATTTCACTAGCAGTCCATGTATAGTATGTCCATGCTTGTACCCTATTAACACCGAACAATAACCAGTTTTCCTTTGACGTTTCAATCAGCTGTGAGACACTAGTCCTAAAACTTCTGTGTAAACTATTTTGTTTCCAAATTTCGATCGCATAAATTAACAAATAAAATGGAATTCAGAAAATAAAGTGTGGAAAATGATTTTAAGTGAGTTGTTCGGTTAGCTGTTCTGCAAAAGTTGTGTTTGTTTCAAGAACCCAACGAATGGAAGTCGTTTTCGTGGTGTTTTGGTGGGAAACGACCTTAAACGACTCGTTTTGAACTGAACTGAAATATGTTTGAGAACAATCGATGAAGTTTTCGAGTGTGAATAGGGTATTAAAGCGAAAGCTGGAGAGAAATTTGTGGAACCCCCACAGCTGCTAGGGTAATATCTTGACCTTGAGTACATAGGTACTTTTTGGATTAAGTGCAGCCAAGTTGTGTTTTCGACGGTTGAAGACTTTGTGTTCATTAACGAAATGTATTCTGAGCCATTGCGCAACCGAATGTAGAGCAAATACTATTTTCTTCACCACTATGTGTTGTTGCCCTGTATTTACTTCACAGAACATAGGCGACTGTGTGTACCAGGACGACCGGAGTACGTTTCAGCCTCCAGCACAAATAGTTCTTCTTTGCTAATTTAACAATGAATTACTTCTTGTATAGGAATTCCCACAACAACAACATCTTAATGTATTCCATTTTGTTCGCAACTACACTCAAGTGGATTAAGCATTTCGCTAATTACCTGCAATGAAAATAAATAACCCTAGGCCACATTAGCAACTGCCCCAGCCAATATTTTCTGCTTTATTGCAGCCAGAATTTATTGCGCTATTATTGTCGAAAAAATGCTCACCAACTCTGCAGAGGAGATATAAAAACGGTGTTAGTGGTACTGAAAACTTCCCCAAAATCATCCACATAAGAGACTTATAATTTCCATTACAAAATAACGCACTTAATTCAAATCAATTGAATTGAACTATTTTGTCTATCAAATGAAACTCGTTACCATTCTGCGTAACATTTCCAATTCACTTGGTCACACTCCCCTACATGTTGAACATTTATCTCTGAATTGGGTATTATGTCACCTCACTAGTGGGACCTTTCTAAACGCCAATATCCATTTAACCTTATGTAGCCTTGTGCACTTGACCTCCCATTCAAATGTAAGTTTGAACTGAACCCTACAGCAAACTGGGTTCGCACGTTTGACTTAAGGCTATATGTGAATTGTGGTGTTGAATTCCTCTTCGATTGTCATTTGACATTTCAATTTGTTTCGGAAATTCGGTTTCGGCTCCTTGGAATCCTCTTTGAGGGTAAAAATAAAATGGTGAGAAATTGAGTTGGATAAAGAAGCATCTCCTCAAGACATATACCGACGTATATTTGGAGCGTAGACAAAAGAGTCCGCCCGCACGAAATGTGTTTTCCGGATTGATTGACGTTGAAAGAAAAGTTTCATCGCTTTTCTGGCACACATGTATTTTGTTTATGGTAAACCCATTTCAAACTTTCACCCAGCCCGAGACGTTTTCAGGGAGTGTGCTTCTTTTATTTGTGAGTTGTGACTTGTGCATGTGAATGAGTGTCTGGTTTTTTTTCTAGGAGGTGTCCTTATTGATGCCACAATTGTGTGTGGTACAGATTATGGGTTTTGCGAGTAAATTTTAGAAATTATATTTTTCCTATCATCAAATTAAAGAAAAAGAAGAGGTGCGTGGAAGGCGAGTTTGCAGGGAAATATGTCCCCGGGAACTTAGTCCACTGAGGGACTCAGTTCCCACCTAGTGGGAAGAACCACTTAAAGACTTTAAGGGACAATTATTATCTACACCATAGTAAAATTTTAAATGAAAAAAAGACTTTGCAGACATTTGTATGAATATTTTCAATCTGAATGTGCCAAATAAACAAATGTTTTCAAAAATAAATAGTACTGAATGAAAACAAAAACACCGTAACTATGAACTCGTTTCTTGCTAGTCAACACAATTGCTCCACACAGGTAAAAATATTTGTAGTGATGATGAAATGGGGTGAACTGAATGGGCACATTCAAGAATCAAGCTATCTTAAGCCTGGATCTGGATAAGATGTAACCTGAACGCAAAAACTAGATTGGTCGGGAACGTCACTTTGTCTACGTCAGCCAGATATCCGAACTTAGTACTCAGTCACAAATTTCTTGACTACCCCTCCATAAACGTCAACTGAAACAGCTGCTCATATTTCATTTCGATTTCAGCCAATCAAAACTGACATTTTTTATAATTAGTCAGACAGCTGTCAGACTTACTAAACTAGATACTTGAACGTCCCCAATTTCGATAAACATAGAATAAGAAATAAATAAGTTTCTTCTGGCCGGAACTGTCAATGTCATTTTAACTAGGTACAAAAATATTTAATGAGAATAATTTACGGGAACAATTTTAAAAGTAATCTATATATACCTACATTCATTTTACCACAGTGCTAAGGATCAGTGGTGAATTTAGCTATCAATGGTACCCAGGGATGCCAGGTGCGGGATTGTCCCGCTATAAGACTTTTATACCGCAAGTGTCCGGCGATGAAAAGTGTCCCGCACTGAAAATTTGTCCCGTAAAATATCTCGCCTTTCAATTTTTCGCCCTGTTATTACTTCATTATTAAACAAAGAATCAAAAGAGTCAACAGACTGGTAAAATATTATCTTATTATATAATCTTCATAAAAAATATTAATTACTATTGATATTAAGTTATGTACCGATTTGAATTTTTAGTTTTGAGACATGTACCTTATCGTGAAAATCCAAAACCAAACTAAAGTTGTAAGCATTTGCTCTGAAAAAGTTACATCGAATGTACAGATATGAATTAAAAGACTCTTACTTAAAACAAATATTACTTATTACAACAAATAAAATGTAAAATAAAATAAAAACTTTTTTTACACTTCAAATGCAGAAATGTCCCGCCAGCTAATTTTGAGATGGCATCCCTAATCGTACCTGTCACCTAATGGTATGGCAAGTGTTACATCTTAAAAATAATCATTTTTAAAGTCACAGGTCTTAGGGTTACGTTTTTGTGTTTGACATGAAATCATATCCCAGGCAATATGGCGTAAATGTCACAGCGTATAACGCGCTAAAAATATATTAAATTGTTATTAGGCGTGTTTTTTTGAGCTTCGATCTCAGCAAAGCAAAGCAAAGTAGGATTTTCAGCATGCGATTACAACAACTACGCTCTACTTGACACTTCGAGGAATCACAGTAGTTGTTGTAATTGCGTGCTGAAAATCCTACTTTGCTTTGCTTTGCTGAGTTCGAAGCTCAAAAAACAGGCCTATTGCCACAACCGGATAATGTGGTATTCGATTGGGTTTCTTCAGATTCGTTCTCAGATTTCGCGTGTCTGCTGTCTTATCGAACATAAGAACGTCACTTGCCTTTTTTTTTTTTTGATATTCGTGCAATGCGAATATGTGTAGCCTTCGAAACATTACAAAGCGTTTTCCATTCACTGGGTAAATTTTATATTAAAACATTCGAAATTTGCGTACCGATTGATTTCTAAATATTTATGTAGGATGGAGACTTAAACACAACAGATTACCCTACGACAATCGACGCACAACGCAAGACAAAACGAACAGTACAGAACAGTGAATTGTTTTATGATTTTCTTATGTAAACAATTACTTCCACAAGTGTTTTTCCGCGTGTTCAAGTAAATTATATTAACCATGTTTTATTGGACATCTATCTCAGCAAAGTAAAGTAAAGTATACGCATTTACAACAACTACACTCTACTTGACACTTCCGTAGTTGTTGTAATTGCGTGTTGAAGATTCTACCTTACTTTACTTTGCTAATGTCGTTTTCCATTGGGATTTTCAGATTTTGCTCTCAGATTTCAGATTTTTCGTGCCCAATGGAACATAAAACGAGATTTTTCTTCCTTTACATCTGTGGTGGTGCATGTTTTAAAAGTCACCTGTGCTTAAATTGTAATTTGTGTTTATAAAAATCCATTCAATTTATTTTACTAACTTTTGCAGCGGCCAAATATATATATTTTTTTTTTTTTTCTATTTTTCACAGACTTCTCGTCTAAAAACGTAAGTAAACACACTTTAAAGTTTGACAAACGAGAAATGTTTTGGTGTTGGTGCAAATAGGTGTGAATCTTGCTCGGATATCCAGATTTGCTTTTGCTTTTTTTGCGCCCAATGGAACATGAAATCTGACAGCCAGCTGTCCCAATGGAAAACGACATAAGATAGATTTCCAATAATACACGCTTATTGTTTTACTACGCTTTAAATCCGCCCTGCTACATTTTCAAATAGTTGGAGGGGCAACACTGGTTCAGATCTTGTCGAATAACAAAAAACTTTCTCGTTAGATTTGTGGACATGATATCCAATATGAGCAGACTTCCACAAAAAGTTGAGTCTTAACTGAAAATTGTTTTTCCAACCCATGTGTCTGGTATCGTAGAAACGCCGGCAGCCATATGTTGCCATCCAATATTATATTACGAGTATGAACAATCTAAATTGAAAAAGTTTGTTAAGCTAAATGTTAACAGTAAAATTTTTTGCAGCTATGTCTGCATGGCTGCATTCTATTTCATGTGTAGGATAAAATCATACCCAAAAGCTGACTTCACTAATCAATATACGTAATCAAATAAAATAATGGACTGGTATAATAACAAGTTTCAACCGCTTTCCAAATAAATTTGTGTTTTTATGAAACATTTTTGCCTAAAATGCTCGGTCAAAGTTATTCCTCTTTAATCACCATTAAATCACAAAATGGTGGAATATTTTATTCAATAGTCATTTTGTATATGGCATTTAAATGTGCCTGCATAGGGACATCCCAGCTAATGGAGAAACAAAATCGCGCTCCGACTTAATTATGACAAGTTTTTATTATACATATTTATTCGCCATTAAATAAGCTTGGTTGACTTTCAATCAGTGCCAGCGAATGGAAAAACCTCCCCGATATCGTGTCAAGTCCAGTGATTTGCGGGAAATCTGATTTTAATGATAATTCTCAATTTATGGTTAATCTGAATTTGCTCGCAACTGCTATTTTGGAAATTAATGAGATTTTGTTTGTGGTAAATAAATGTATTTTTATCAAGCTTAAATGTTTCGTCTTAAATTGTGATGAGATTTTATTTAAAGAACTTTCATCGGTTTTTGTATTTCCACAGGGAGCTTAACTCTGAGTATCATATTTTGGGCAATATTATTTAACGTCCCGGCAAGTGTAGAATGAATAGTCCTTTGCGATTCAGAGTAATATGCTGCTAGACTGGAACCATCGGAATTATTTGGAATGATAAACGCCTCAGTTATGAATATTCGGTTGTCAGTTGTCACTTACTCATTGAAAAATCTGGCATCTCTTACCAGGGTGGTGGAAATAAATATTGGCAAGGCGTTCGGGTTTATCTTCGCATGACACCGACCTTGTCAAAAATGGAATCCTAGAACTGGGGTCAGATTCTGTAAGGTGAAACGTTCAAGAGTTTTCGTGTGCACGAAGAAATTTGCTGGTGTAATATAGGGAAAATCATTAGTGCGCACGAAAACGTTGATCGTTTCGCATTACAGAATCTGGCCCCAGCTCTTGTATGTTTTCCATATTGCTCCACAGAAAAAAAGGAGCAATTCGAGGTACATAATAAGAATCCAACGTAGATACATTGTGCCTGAATTCACCAATACCAACCGGTCAAATGTCAGATTGAAATATTTTATGTTTCTTTATAAACACTTTGTTTAAATTCCAAAACATGAAATTAAATTAAAATAAGGCACGCAAATATATAATCGCATTTAAATAAACGGTTTCGCTTGATCTAATTATAAAATGCTGCCGTGATTGTTTTCTTGCAAATAGCTAGTTTCCCTTGTCATTTGCGGACTGACAAAATGGAGAATTTTTATCATTTTACACTTTTCAAATATATATGGGCATATTCAAAAATCTAGTCATCTTAAGCAGATTAGTTTGGTCTGTAACTGTACTAGATGAAACTTGAATGCAAAAACTAGATTTGTCGGAACGTCACTTTTCTTACGTCAGCCACATAATGTGAACTGTCAATTTAGTAGTTTAGTAGTCCTCGGTTATGAATTTCTTGACCAGATTCGTCGGCTAACCCTCCATAAACGTCAACTGAGAAAGGTATCCATGTGAACTGTTGAAGGCAATAAAAGCTGAGATACATCAAGTAGGTAATGTGAGAGACCGACTGCTGGTATTGATACTATGACATGAATATCATGGTTTAGGTAACGAATACCAGTACCAGTAATATACTTTGAAATTTGTGTTGTCGGGAAAATAAGTATTTTTAATTATGAATATGGAAAATATACTTTTAAACTATTTTATAAATTAAGAGCTGAAAGTAATAGAATTTGAAAGCTCAAGACTGAGAATTGAAGCATCAAAAAGTAAGAGAAATTTGATTTTTATAAACGCATGTGGATGAACAGGGAGAGACGATTTCGTAGTGTTTGGTCCGTGGTTGCTGTTTAGGATTGTGCGTTTTTCTGAAATGTAAACATTTTTTTCTTTTATGTGGAGCTGTCTTCAAATTACGAACCAGTTTGCAATTTTCAAAAATAATTGATTCCCGTTTACAGAAAATAGCAAACCGGGCATATTCTATCAAAAAAGCTAAGGAGACTTTCCATTAGAGAGAATTTGGGGCTGCATTCAATGAGAGCGTAGTATACCACGAACATCTTGTGGATTTTAATACTAGCTATGAAATGTATAAGCTTTTAATAAGTTGACACACATGGTATAGAACGTAGTAATGCAATATCATAGTATCAATACCAGCAGTCTGTCTCCGGCATGAGCCGCAGCTGTCAGACTTAATAAACTAGATACTTGAACGCCCCGAATCACTCTCCCCCTTAAAAAATTGTGCACAAGTAAGTTAGTTAGCAAACATCAGATAGTATACAAAAATTTGACATAACTGCTGAGTAACAAGTTGATAAATTTTACACAGTGTTTATTAATACGGGGGCTCTATGTTTGCTAGAGTCTGGTCAAAATAACAAGCCCCCATATAATAATAGGCCGGTTTTTTTTTTTTAAACTTCGCTCTCAGAAAAGCAAAGTAAAGTAGGATTTACAGCACGCAATTACAAGAATTACGCTTTATGCCCAAAACACATGTGCAGAATTTCTGGACGCAGTGAAGCATGCAGTTCTGCAAGCAAAACACATGTGCAGAAAATTGTTTGACATGCTTGCATCAGCTACTGTCATTCGCCGACTAAGCAGCTGATTTGTTTTTGTTTGTAATTAAATTCGTTGAAAATGAAAATTGAGAAATTCAATAAAATTCGCTTAATTGTATTGCTTTTATCGGCTTACCAGTCGTACAAAAAGTTGTTATACCTTAGCCGATTAGCTGAAATAATGTTTTCGTTGAAAATTCTATTTTCCATTTTTGTGTGAGCCGCAAAATATTTGAATAAACGGCAAACGCAATGATGCCAAATCCGTTCAAATTTAGTTTTTAATTTTTCTGTGTTTGGTGGCATTGTCGTTTGCAGTGGATTTAGAAATAGCGACAACTTGCAGTTCTGCAACGCATGCAGAATTTACATGTGTTCACTCCCATTTAAACGTGTGGGTTCTATTTCCACTGCATGCAAAATTCTGCACGTGTGTTTTGGGCATTACTTGGTACTTCGAAGACTCACAGTAGTTGTTGTAATTACGTGCTGAAAATCCTGCTTTGCTTTGCTTTGCTGAGATCGAAGCTCAAAAAAACACACCTAGTATTCCTTTCTAAGGCCCAAAGCTAATGTCAGTTTACTGACATGAAAGCATGTGTGTCCGTGGCGAATCGATTCATTTATTGAACAAAAAAAAAGGTCAAAGTTCATTTCAAGTCATTTGATTTTATGATTATTTTACCAAAAGTGCATAATAACGGGACGGTAGGTATAACGCTATAGGTCCGATTATAAGATGGGGGTGAGATTGATTGTTGTATCTTACTATGGCCTGAAAGAATGGTCCAATTTTCTAAATTATATTTTTTTTTTTTTTTTACAGTTTAAGAAATGCACCATGCAAATTTGGTAACGTAATTTTCCTGGTGAATCGGGGCCTTAATTTAAAAAAAAAAAAACCGAAATAAATAGACTTGGCACTACCGAACGTCAAATAATTCCGCCGTAACTGTAATTTCACAACAAATTTCCACAAAGTTTTATTTGTGCGTGTTGTTTTGATTTGACAACAATTTCCCCAAAGTTATACATATAAATATAAGTTAAAACAGTACGATTTAATTTTCAAAAACTGAAATGACTCCAGAAGGATCAGAACCATTGGATGAACTGCCAAAGAGCGAAGAAGACCCTTCCACGGCTCCGTCATCATCATCTTTAAGCAAAAATTCTCAAATTCGTGTGAAAAATGTTTCAGAAATAAACTCCAACGAGGCGGAAGCTATACCCTCTCCTCCGAATAAAAGAAAACTACCATCATGGATGCTTTTATCATCGCAACAGCCACAAACTAAAAACAAGAAAATAAAGACCACATCCAATCAGATTGCTGATGCTTCAACAAGCAGTGCTGGCGTCGATCCAGCTGAATGTATTGCCACCACCCATTCAACGTCAGTCAATGTGCAGGAGGATACTGAACGTAATGATTCAACAACTACCGCAGAATGTGAATCAAGTGTAGCTGGCGAGCCCCTACAGAATGGTGAAATGATTCCACCCGCGGTTAACGAAGCAGATGAAGCTGAAGCAGCTGTTGAGCCAATTGCTTCTACCTCAAATGGTCAGGGCTGTAGCACATCAGCAGTTGTAATTAAAGCAGAGCCTGACAATGAGGAAGATAATGAAGCTGTCGGAGTAATAACACTTACGTCAGCAAGAGATATTAAGCCGGCTGTTAAAGTTGAAAAGGAGGAGGCCACCTCAAGCACGACAAGACCAACATGTAGATTTGGCATTCGTTGTTACAGGTAATGGTCCAATTTAAGAAAACAATAAAAATAAACTAAAACCATATCTATATACAGACAAAATCCGACACACAGACGCGAGGAAGCACATCCCGGTGACAAAGACTATAAGCGACCAGATTACCCAGCACCTCCAGATGGCACACCCAATTGCCCATACGGAGACCTTTGCTATCGTCGTAATCCTGTGCATTTTCAGCAATACAGCCATCCTCCTTCAAGTTAGTTGTTGACCAACAAAACATTCGTGGTGAAATCGATTTGATTTGTTTACATTTTCTTACGTAACGGCGACTCGACTTGTTGCACTCATCCAGTGTACATAAGATACATAATAACTCTGTCATTACTCTCAATAAACTACATTTTATACTTTTAACGCATTTTTTCATTTGAAAGCATTCTCGCTCTAACAAATCGAATTCACCATCACATCCGCAGAACTGTCTTTTCTAATCCTGTTTCTCCTACTTTCAGCTGACTTTGAACAGAATTATAAGAATTACAAAATGCGCTTAAGGGAGCGTAAACAACCGACCAACGCTGCAAATTTATCGCATTCTGATATTGACGATGATGAGGATGACTACGATCCTGACGATCCATTCATCAACGATGATTCCGGCGATGAATTCATTCCAAATAGCATGGACAACGAAGATGACGATGATGATTTCTTGTAAATTAAATTCAATGAACCATATGTTCCAGAAGAGTTTATCTTAAATTATTTTCATCTGCTGCAGTTAAGTTCCCTTGAACTACCTCTTTAGCAAACGATTTGTATAGGTACTATTTTATCAACATTTTAATAAAAAAGAATTGATTTATTCAAACAACTGGATGGGCATGCTTCTTCTAGTAAAACGCTGTTCAAATTAAAACCTTGTTACGAAGGTCTGGGACTGAATTACCGCATCCGTGAGCGAGCCATACGTCACTGAGTTCATGGATGCGGTAATTCAACCCCTGTTTGCGCGTAAAATTCGCACCAGTATTATCTTAGGTATGAACTAGCGCGTCCATAAAGCTCTTAGCTGAAATATTTATAAAATGGCTGCGCCTATTATGCGTGATATTCTGTTCATCGCTTGACACAGTACTTCTTGCCTCGAATTTGTGATGCAATCAATCGCATGAGGACTTGCACAGAAATCTTTGAAGAGATTATGATGTGAAAATGCAACGAGACAAAGTTTGTTGTTTTTCAGAAGTTTTGTAAACTCCGTTTATCCTCCTGATCCTGCTGCATCCGCTTTCACTGAAGAATGTGCTTACACTTTGTATTACAGTATAAATTTTATTTGTTTACAAAAATATGTGATTTCTCATAACAAAATGCAATTTCAATAGAAATTGTCTGCAACCTTTTTTTCGGTTCATTCTTAAAATCTACAATATGTATATCTGTGAATACAAAATTTAACTAAGTATATCTTATATCGTAGCATGACGTATATTTTTGGTTATATGGATTCATGCAGAGAACAAAATTACAACAAAATGAAATGCGTTTCTGGTTGAGAAGTCGAGTTAAAAACGGAGTCAAGAGGCAGTAGTATCTCCTCTACTTTAGTATGATCCTCTGTAAAATAAGAAAACTTAATAAGTATCGCCTCAAAAATGGACACGTATTGGAAACAAAAAATGCCACTCATTAAGAGGAATGTTGTTAGCAGGAATGAAACTTTAAAACCTAATTAACTACACGCTATTGTTAACTTTAGCAACTAATAAATGCAATGCAAAGCTTAAAAGGCACACACACACAATTAGCAGGCGCTACGACCGGTTATCGTCAATCTAATCTAAATTGCCTAAATCAACGGCAGAGTTTAAGCAACATTTACAATTTGAGCTCTTCGGTGTCTGGCAGCTTGGCAAAGAAACTAGCTACACGCTCATCAGTTACAGCCTCAATAGTTGATGGATTCCATTTGGCCTTTTGGTCCTTGTCGATGAGAAGCGCGCGGACACCCTCCTTGAAGTCGCTGTCTTCCAAGTGGCGCACTACCATGCGGTATTCCATCATAAGGCACTGTGTTAGGGACAGATTTGCACCGTGTTCCAGTTGACGATGGGTAACTTTTAATGCAAGCGGAGACATTTTCTTTAGGATCTGCAAGAGAATATAAATGATAACATTTTCTTTTAACCGAAACAAGTGTTTTTCATACATCAAGAGTATTCAACGCCCATTCACTACCATCTCGTGCGAGATTGCGGAAAATCTCCTCCACGGAAGCGGCAGCGAAACACTTGTTAATTGTTTCTAAATGCGGACTAAGTACAAACTCCTTTTGTGGTTTCGTTGTAAGACTGTTCATGATGTCGGGGATATCATCGGGATCGTTGCAGTTTAACAGAGCCGTTTGCAGATCGGAGAGGTTATTACTTGCGCAGTAATGTGTGGCAATGCCAGCGTTTGTTACGTCTTCGCCTTTGAGGCGGAATCCAGTCATACCGAGATACAAGCCGAGTTTTCCGCTCAATCGGGGAAGGAAATAGGAGCCCCCGACATCGGGAAATAGTCCGATTGCAGTTTCGGGCATGGCGAAGAGTGTACGCTCTGTGGCAACACGATACTTTCCATGGACGGACAATCCAACACCACCACCCATTGTGATGCCATCGATTAGGGCAATATATGGAATCTTGTAATTACCAATCAAGTGGTTCAGAGTGTACTCTTCTCTAAAGAAGCTCTTTGATTCCTCTGATGGTCCAGACTCGACTACTGCTCGAACATCGCCACCAGCACAGAAGCTTTTGTCACCGGTTCCTTTGATGATAACCAACAGCTTTGATTTTTCACATTTCTTTAGATGCTTGTATATTTTGCGCACCATTTGCAGATTGATGGCATTCAATGCTTTGGGACGATTGATGATAATCATTCCCTGCGAAGAACTCTCGGTTGCCAGTACGGTATCAATCGATGATGACGATGACATTGCACGCAGCGCAGTCATGCGATTTCCTTGTCCACAGGCGGCCGGAATCAAAGTTCGTGTAATCAGATTGTATAGCTGAAAAGTGTAAACGATATAAATGTCAGTTGGAGTTCACTCACGCCCAAAGTAGTGATATGCGACACCGAATGGGTTTTGAATAGACCAATTTTAAAGCTTTAAATTTATAACATGAGTATTTACATGGCGTTTAAAATAATTTACCATTTTGTCCAGTAAGTATACCGAGTTGCGCAATCGAAATGAATAAAATAACTGAAGAAGAACGAAGAAGAGAATAAACTTGTGTTTGTGAAGTTTGTTATGAGTCGTAGATACTGTTTGTTCTTTGTAGGTAGTGCGTTTTCAAGGACACAGTGGGGGCAATAAAATAGTGTTTTCAATTAATAGGTGACATGTGTCAAAGACAGCTTGTAAAATTCAGACAGAGTGGAGATTCAAGAATCTAGTCAAACTGCATTTACACTATCACGCACGCGCATTTTTGCACGAGACGGGACAGAGAGATCCGTTTGTCCGCAGTCAATGCTAATAAAGGCGAAGGAATGAGATCACAAATCAGACGCCTAAGGTGTCATGGATGTTCTACCCATAATTATAGATACGTAAAACGGAAGTTCCGGCGACCAACATTTCTGCAATCACATGAAAACATTAGTATTTCCGATTGAAAATATGTGAAATGAGAGTGTTAATTAGTTTCAGTAAGTTAAACCAACAATTCATCAATCATTTATACGAAATAAATAAATAATTGTACGTTCATCACTTCCGGAAGCGCCATTTTGTTTTATAGGAAAACGAAATTTTGTAAGCCATCGCTATAAAAATATCAATATGCAGAGCTTTCCTATAATTCCTAATACGTAAACAAGATGTCCGAACAAAATACGTAGGTATCACGTTTTCTGCGTGTTAGGTAATGTTGTCTCTTTTAGTCAGACGGCGATTTAGCATCCCTTTATTTTTCTGTGTTGGGAGTGTTTGACCGTGGGACTATCAGATTTTCCTCTAAAATTTCAGATTTTTTGTGACCAATGGAACATAAGACCAGATTTTTTCTATCTTTGCATTTGAGGTCGTGCGTGTTTTAAAAGTCAGCTGTTCTTAAATTTTAATTTGTGTTTTTAAAAATCCATTCAATTTATATTGATCCCGGATCCATTGCAGCGGCCAGATATAAATGTTTTTTTCTACTTTCACAAACGTATCGTCTGAAAACGTAATTAATATCACACTTTAAAGTTTGAGTTAGTGTAAGTAGGTGTAACTCGCTCAGAAATCGAGATTCGCAAGATTGCTTTTTTTTTTGCAGCGAATGGAGCATGAAATCTGACAGCTAGCAATTTCGGGAACAAAAAAACTGCTCTAAATCTGAAAATCTCTGAAAAAAGTTTTTTTTCTGTCTCAATCGAAAACCACAAAAATGTGTCCAAGTTAAGTTTCCTACATAGCTTACGCTAGTAGACGTCAGAACGCTTCCATTGACATTAGCCCCATACATACTTGAATGGACCCATCCGAATGTCAGAAAAAAAAAGAATAACAAAAATTGTAGAGAAAACAGAAAAGCCACATAAAGAAAATTGAAAGCCGCCTCTTGTGTTTTGTGTACATATTTTAAGAATAAAATGGCCTTTAATAAAAACCACAATCGTTCTAGAAATAAAAATGCAAAGCCACAAAATAAGGACATAATTGCGGTAGATGAATCCAATCCAATAATCATCTCCTTCAAGCAATACGCTCTTGAATTGGACGAAAAACATGATCGTTACGAGCGAATCGTTAAGCACAGCCGAGATATTACAATTGAGTCGAAGCGTATTATTTTTCTGCTGCATACAATTGATCCCAAGTAAGAACAAACAAATAGGATTTTCATATTTCTAAATTCACTCCTTCTACAGCAAAAACAATAAAGAAAAAGTTCTTTCTGAGGCTAAGACCCGTTTGAACAACGTAATTTCCAATAGATTCCTGGAAATAGCCAAGGAATTGGAGAATTGCAATCCATATCAATACTTGCGTCCATATTGCTGCGGCTTGCAAGAGTTCATAGAAGCGTATACCTACTATGAGTATCTCAATGGATCGGAACTATCCGACTGGAATGCCCTTCAGAAAATAATGAATTTCACTGTTGTTACCGAACCAAAGGAGGATGCTGGCGATGACGATATGAAAATTGAAAAGAATATCTCGTGCCTAGTCGATCCCACCGAATACATATTGGGTCTTGGTGATTTAACCGGCGAATTAATGCGTCGTTGTATTAATTCCCTTGGTAGCGGAGATACGGCTACTTGTGTGGACAGCTGCAAAGTTTTGCAGGATTTCTACAAGGGGTAAGTTGTTTCATTGTTATTGGGAGGTTGAAATTGAGTTTTTTTTTTTCAGATTTTTGGGCCTCCATGGGGTGAGGAATCGTGAATTTGGACGAAAAGTATACACCTTACATCATAGTGTTTTGAAAGCGGAACATGTCTGCTACAACGTAAAGGTTCGCGGCGGTGAAGCCGCACGCCGGGGTCATATCTCGGATGAAAAACCAGATGATCTTGATGAGGGGTTCTTTTAATAAAATGTAGTACCGCACTTTTACTGAGTAACTTAATTGTTCATTCCTCATGTCTATCTAACCTGACGTTAGCTCCTTAAAAGGAGCGTTGTCAATAAACATAATTATAGACTCTGCTCTAGCGTTGAATAGGCCACGGCACCGCTGGGCTTAATATGATTCTAGTGAAACCACTGATATACATAGAATAATTATTTGATAAGGATTAAGTAATCACAATAATGTACTTAAATTTAAACAGGAACCGCACCCTCTAAGTCTGGGAATCTTTTGCCTTTATCGTCTCGTCAACAATATTGTTCAAGTCCAACAGTTTATCGATTTGGGACGGCATAAAGCCAATCTTGGACAGTTCATTTGTCCACGCTGCAACATCCACCCGCAGCTGAAGTCGGATCTTATCGTCGTCGGTCATAGGCCCCCCAGTAGTTTGCTGCTGATTGGTTGATTTCTCTTTGAGATTTTTCAGACGACGCAGCGACTCTTCGGTCTTCTGAACGGAGGTCAGCACTTCGGTTACTGATGCGTAGAACCTAACCAGTAAAGAAAGCAATCACAGTGACATCTAAAAAAATCAAAAGTTGCTTGCTCACTCTTTTGAAATCTTAGCGAAGACCTGCTTCAGAATCCTTTGAACAACGGATTTATCAAGCTTACCGCCGAACCCATCTTGGAATGCTTTAATTGGCTTCAACATCTGATCTACATAGCTTGAGCTGCGGCTCGGAACCTCACGATTGGTTTTCCTGTACAATCGTGGTAGATCGTTCACCTGTTGAATGCTGTCGACGCTCTCCGCCGTCAGAATGTCGATAAGTGCACTTTCAATGACACTCAAGTGACACTGAACAATCTCCCGTAGTGCACCGTCCATAGTATCGGTTAGCAAAGGCTTATCTTCGGGTATATTTGCGATGATAAGACTAAGCACGTGCGGCACCTTCTCTATTAACTTTGTTGTGTCAGCGTAGAAAAAGACCAATAAGTTAGTCTTGGTAACCTTTATTGCGAAATCCTTTCTTTGCAGAGCTGCTAGCGCCTCGTCAATCCAGTGCGCCAACCTCAAGTAAATTTGGATCGTAAGTTTGAAGAATTTCCCAAACACTTCAAACAAAAAGACACCATCAGACCAGCAACGCTCAATTGCTTTGAAGGCGGCTTTAAAGGGGGATAAGTGGAATTCGTCTTCGCCTGTAAGTTTGCTTTCATCTAGAAGTGGTTCCAGCACTGCCTCAAATGGGCCAGCGATTTCTTGAAAGCAAATCTGAAAGTAGACAGGCAGATTCCATCGAGAATGGAAGCTCTTTGTTTGCGGATGAGATCGGAAAAATTGCACTGACTGCTCGTTTTGAAGTATTTCCTCAATTTTCTTTAGAAATTCAGTAGTGCACTTGTACTTTATATAGAACACTTCCGAGTTGCCCGGAGCAAATATCGAAGACATGTGTGTTTCCAGGCGTTGCTCGACGTCGCTCCAGAAACTGTTCACCAAAAAGTTGAATCCTTTCATTTTATCCGAATACTGTGTTATTCTGAGCAAATCAGTCATATAGAGTGAAATGAAACTGAGGATTTTACTGTAGATTCCTGCTAAGCCTTGGGGTGAGTTTTGAAGATTCTGCTCCGAGATGGTGGTACTCATATACGGCCCGACAACGTCTTCTTTAAAAACCTGTTCCGCTACGGCAAATGAATCTAGAGTTATGTAAATACGTAGACACCTCTCCAGACCCTCACTAGCAGTGCTGTTCGAAGTTTTCAACTCCAAATTAAAAAGCAATCGCAGCTTTTTTAGAACATCCTCGTTTAGAGCAGCAATTTGTTTCATCTGTTCGTCGTTCAAGTACTCTTCGCAGAACTTCATGTTAAATTTCAACTGGATTAGTTCCAGTGCGGCTCGTTCTAAATCGACGGGATTCACAGTATTCCCGTTCAACTTATTCGTTAGCAACTCGTTTAACTTTTCAATAGTTTCATATACTTTTTTCAAACTTTGTAGATTTCTTTTGAGAATCCTTAAATCATTCTTTTGTTTCAAATACCCACTCACTTCTAGTTCGTTCTCATTAATGAGCTCTTTAATGCTCAGGATTTCTTCGCGAAACACTTCCAAGGGTTTCCGTATTGTTCCAATCGACTGATCTAGGCCGATTAGATTTGCAGACAAACTTACAAAATCTGCATAATCTTCATTGATTAAATCGATCATTGAAGATCGAAGTACTTTCAGATATATACCAAGATTATCTCGGAGGAGTTCTAAACTGGGAGCATTGCGATTTCTATGAAGAAATTCATCAACCGAAAAATTGGTCTAGAAAGGAAATGGATGAGTTCGACAGTTGAATAGGAGTAGGAGGGTCTGTGCACTTACCTTCATGAACTCATTCTTATCGAAGCAAAGCTCAGTTGATGTGGATGCTGTTGAAGTTAGTATTTCCTTATGGGATTGCATATTGAATGTATATTTCTTTTCTCAATTCATAAGAAAAAATATTTTAACTTTTTAGCAACACAAATCACAACAAAAACAAACACTGAACTTTTGCCACAGTGTCAAATGTCAAAATGGGGGCGTTCAAAAAGTGCACGAGTCCAATGGGGCGCTTGCACTAATTTACAATAAATTAATGTGGTATTCGTTTGGGCTTCTTCAGATTCGATCTCAGATTTCAGATTTCGTGTGGCTAATCGAACATAAAAATGTCACTTGCTCTTTTTTGTAATAATAGGTCTGTTCCTTTACTTTTGTAGTAAGGTAAGAATGGAAAAGACTGTCAAAATGGCAGTGGTGGGGATAAATTCTCTCACAGAGAGAGACGCTTACGAAAAAGTTAAGGAACGCATTTGTAGTAATTTATGAAAAATGACAGATACATAAATCAAATATCAAATATTCAAAAAATTGTAGTCGTTAAAATGTCCGATAAACTCGAGGAATTTGTTAATTTTACTAAGAAAATTAGTTCTATCATTTATTTTTAACTTTATTTTGACGAATCTGAGTATGTGGAAGAGTTTGTTTTGATTGAACTACAAGCATTCGAGAAGAGGAAAAAGCGACACTGCAACTGCATTAAGAATTAGATACATGGAAGAGATTTTACCTTGTTACAGTAAGGAAGAATTTCGACGCCAATATCTAAAAGAATCTTAAAGAGAACATTCAGTTTTATTTTGCCGCCTGCTGATACCATTTTAATACGCAAGAAATCCAAAAATAATCCACGCATATGCCAAATGGGACAACAAATTTCAAATCAGCTGTTATTTGTAAGGTGACTGACAGGTTTTTCACTTCTTACACCAAGAAATTTGTTGAGTAAGAATTCGTAGGATTCTCACTGGAGGGGTAATATCTTGCTCTCTCGATGACGCTCTCTTTTACGAATTTTTCGAGATAAGGAACGGCATTGAGTAAAAATTCGTAAGAATTAGTAAGAATTCGTAAGATTTAAAAGTAAAGGAACAGACCTATTGGTGATTTGTACTCTCCAGATGACGAGGGAGACAATGAAGATAATTCCTCCTAAATAATATCCATAGCTATTTACGTATTTTGTTAATTTGGTTTTCAAGAAACCTTGCGCATTCGTTTCGCGTTCCATGAGCACAGTAAAATCTGAGATCTGAAAAATATTTCTGGTGGTCCCAATGGAAAACCACATAAATTTTAGACGGGTATTTGTTGTCATAAATACAATCGAATGATTTAACCCCTATGCTGGTTTAAATGAATGATTTTTTTTTTCAGTTCAGCAAAGTAAAGTAGAGCAGAAAATACTTTTTCAAAAAGTACATTCAATTTGCATCTGCTTTAAAGTAGGTATTCATAAATTATCCCAACATCCCAAGTGACACGGAAACAACTCAATATTTCAGCGCTTGGGGATAATGTATCACCCCTATTGAGGTATCCGTTCGGAGAAAATTCCGATACGAAAGTGAAATCCGATCGGAACTCAAATTGCGTTCGCAGTATCCGTTTCGGAATAAAATAAATGAAGCATACAAACGCGTTTATTTCACATGAAAATTCCGCAGCAATTCGTTGTCGGAGAGCTTCGGAAAAAATTGCCGTGTGGCTGTCAAAAATAAGTGGTAGGTATAACGCGGTTCCACGTAATGCAACAAGGTGCGGTATTCGTATAATGCCATCGGAGAATTTTTCCGAAAGTTGTATCGGAACGGATACCTCGAATGGAATTTCTCCGATTTCGTACAGATTGGAGAAAATTCCATTCCGAACAGATACCTCGATAGGGCCAATGTAGTTCCTATTGAGACTTTTGGAGGTAACATTTATTAAAATCATTAAAATGCTTCTAAAACAATTAACTTAGGGGTTCATACTAAATGTGAAACCAAACACCGTCGGTCAGCAAATAACTATACTTGCCTCTGCTACACATTACTTCAAATTTTAAACTTATGTGGTTTTCCATTGGGACCACCAGAAATCTTTTTCAGATCTCAGATTTTACTGTGCTCATGGAACGCGCAACGAGATTGATCTGCTTTTGTAAATGGATTAGTGCGTTAATTGACAACAATATCAGCTGTTCAAATGGCATTCGTGTTTGGCTAAATCACAAATGGATATCGACTTGAAAAATGTTTCGCCTGTTGTAGATACAAATGAAGTATTATTGGTGATTTGTAGTCTTCAGATGACGAGGAAGACAATGAAGATAATAATTCCTCCGAAATAATATCCATAGCTATTAATATATTTTGTTATTTTGGTTTTCACGAAACTTTGCGCATTTGCCTCGAAAGCAAACTTCTTAAACTGACGTAAAACAGCTGTGCAAATTAAATTGGTGTGTGTAGATCTGAAAAAATATCGAGATCTGCAAAAAGTGCTCCGAATCGAAAAAAAGATTGATTTTTCGTCCCAATGGAACGCGAAAAGTGATTTAGATCAAAAAAAAGATTGATTTTTTGTCCCAATGGAAAACCACATTACTGATGAAGCACTTGGTGAATGGTGCTTACTTGATGAATTGTCGCACCTACCAATGCACACGAAATTCCACTTAAAAACGGCTTTACCCTTTACCTGCCACTTCAAAAAAATTCAAATTAAAACACCATCTCTTAGAAAAGAAACAAAAAAAATATTTATTTTCCTGTTTTCCACTTGTTTTCTGTTTTGTTTTTCTTTTTTTAGTTAAGTTTTTTTCTTTCCAGAAATCTATACTTTTCTTATTTATATCATACAAGCCCATCTAAAACCGTTTACTATTTTTTCATTAATTGTTTTATGTGAAAATATTGATGTATAAACTGCAAACGCGCAGTTTTTTTGTTATCCTTTGCATTTCATATTATAAACTAAAACCTATTATAACAAATTATGAAACTGCAAACAAATTAAAAAAATATATATTATTATGTAAGCTTGGTTGAATTTGTTCAATGAAATTTGTTTATTTATAAAAGAAAACTTGGATCACAATCACAGCAAAATGTCACTGTACCGAATACACGTAAACTGGATCAATTCTAAATTTAGTTGAGAATTTTAAAGAAAGCTTTTCAAAACCTTAAGTTCCTTCTAGCACGAAAGAGGCACAGTAAAATGCGTTTGACAATTTAATAAATAATATATGTAATTAAAAAAAAAACATGGTTTCTTCTTGTTTTACTATTTTTTTTTTTTAGTTTTGTATAATTATTTAATTTAATGACGCGCCTGGCTTTATATGTTTATTGTGGAATTGGAAATCAATCGTAAAGGTAAATTGCTGTATATATGTATTTAATAATGCAAATCAACGAGGTTTCTTGTTTGCGATCCACCCATTACATACGCTTCCAGTTTTTGTCTTGTTTTGTAATTCGCGTCCTTATCTACGTAGTTGTTTTCTCTATTTATGGCGATTAATCGATATACTGCGCTAACCAACGGAATCCCTCGCCATAACCTTGCCTTTTTAACACAGAGCACATGAACAGCTCCAATGGGCGACCGGGTAAGTCTGATCGTGCTACCTTGCCCTAAAAGAAGCTCAAATTAATGATCGTGTAAAGAGATTTTTAGTATTTGTATGCAAGCTTACCTTTCCTGTTGTGAGCTGGTACAGACCGAAATAATTTCTCAGCTCATCTTCGCTGGCAGCACCTGGCTTA
The DNA here is from genome assembly GCA_946477585.1 of Cheilosia urbana. NCBI lineage: Eukaryota > Metazoa > Arthropoda > Insecta > Diptera > Syrphidae > Cheilosia > Cheilosia urbana. Next base: position 159,641,982 of record OX297853.1, on the reverse strand, counting down.
TCGATTTTGTTGCCTAGGATAAGAATGGGACAGTTTGAAAGAGCCTCATCTGTGAGCAGGGAGTCTAATTCATTTTTGCTCTCTTGGAAACGACCACGATCCCACGCGTCTATTAAGAAGACGATAGAATCTACTGCTGGGAAGTAGTCCTTCCACACGCGACGTGCTGTAGACAACGAGAAACAATGGTTAGTATTAAAGTCAATAGGTGTCAACCAAGATGATTATTGTTGAGAAACAATCCTACACCGGATCGATCCGGCATATCTGTACATAAGAATGAGAAGACGCGTTGAAATGATGGACTTAATAGCGAAGTACAATATTGGAAAGCTACGAAATTAGGTGACTTATGGTATGGCATGGAGATGGCATTCAAACGTCAGTCAATGTGCGACAAATTGATTCCCGCATTTGACTGAATTTTAGTAAATTGTTCTCCATAATCCGCAGTCCCATTATGATGGACTTTTAAACCACGTCATGAGACACGTGGACGCGAATCCTGGCTATTGTCAACTGCCAGGTAATATCGAAAATTATAACGATAACAAGCAAGCAGTAAAATCCTTTGGAAGCTGATATAGACTCATAGCGCAATTTCACAAAATAGATAAACAGTCAGTACGCGCGTCTACTCCACGCGTGGAGGCAGGTGCCTGACACGAAAATCGACTGTTCAGATACTTGAATTTCTTGATAGTTCCTTTAATTTGTACTTGAGACTTTCCTGGCACACCTGGTCAAATGTTTGCGAAACGTACAGATCAAATTATTGGAATTACATCGGTAATTTGTTTTCGCTAGATTATAGGTTTGGTTCAGCACAGTCTCCAGGCTTTGATGCTTGAGGAGATTGCGTCTGCTTTAGCACGTTCTGAGGGATGATACCAGTCTATAGGTAATTGGGTCCCTTTTTTGAGTATTCATATTCGTTATTGAGGAGGTCATTAACTTAAACGTACTGTATAGTGAATTGTTGTAGGATAAGCTGCCGAACATTGGAGCTAGATTAAAGTTATAGACGACTGTGCGCTTTAACGACAGTAGCTGAATTTCTGAGAGAAAGTGCGCAGAGCGTGCGATCTTCTGATCCCAATAACGACATTTGCAAGTGTATTCGTTCCTCAATTCGAAGGATTTAAGTAATTTGACTGTTAACAGTCTGTTTACGTGATCAATCTTGTATACACATCGCTACATGGGATCTAGCAACCATGTTGTAGCTTGTGGGATCATTATAAAAGTCCATTTAACACAACGCCACCGATCGATTACTCACATTTTTGCAATCTATTTTACCAACAGAGCTAAAATCTTGATAAATGTTTCAATTGTTGTAGTCATATGTTTGTTTTTGAAACACACCTGAGACACCAGAGCGTAAAAAAATAAACTGCCCATGCAGCCATTTTGAGAATTTCAACCGTTGGCAATCACTCGTCATGACGATTTCGAATCGGGGCAGTAAAATTTGATTGCCAAAAATTATTATGTACGACAGACCGGAGTGATTGATAAATACAATGAGTTCCAATGATCCCGATTGTTCAATCATGTAAATCTCAAGTGCGTGATCAGCTTGCACAGCATTTATTTCAATTAGTGTAAGCCATATTCACGAAAGGCATAATGTATTATGAAACCGACTGCCGAGTTCTTGAAATAAGTCGCCTTATCGTATTTGTAATTCGTATATATACCTACACGGTTATTCGGTTAGCAGATGTTTACTTTTCATTATATCACAAAGCTCAGTCGATAAAACAAAGTTTGTGATCCGCATCAGGAAGAATGAAACAGAGTTGGAAAGTAATATAATGAACCATAAAGTACAGATATTTTAATTAACTTTATAGGTAGCAGTGTTTTAATTGGTTGTTTGCAACACAATGCTCCGAAGGGCCAATATTCTCATTATTTAAATGAACAAAGGCGACAATCGCTGTCGCGCAACATGCAAATAAGCTGCGAACTCATGTAGGTACTCATGTAGGTACTCATGTTATCAGTAAGTTTTAAGTGTCGTGTCAGTGTCCGCCATTACAAAGAATCGCACGTTCCGATTACGGAGTTATGAAAAAAACCAAAACATTGACTGGCATTATCTCAAATACTTAAGACCAAGACAGTTGTTTCTTGTTATCTGCTATCAGTTATAGCTCGTCTCACATAGGTTTTTAGTTTTTATCTAAAAATCCAGAGCGCATTTGTCGGATTCTTCTTTGACCTTCCGATTCTGCCGACTGCGGGCCCAAAAACCCATATGAATTAAACCACTACATACGCACACATGCGGTTCAATAGTCCAGTGTGAGAGAAACAGCGAAAAAAGTCAACACGAAAGCAGAGACCACATATTATAATTACCTTGAGTGTGACCTCCCAAATCGAATGTTGTAAAGCGCATATTGCCAATGGACAGCTCTTCAGAAGCTAGTTGAAAAAATTAAACAAGCGCAATTAGCCTCAGGGATTTTAAGTGTTTCCTAAATTGCTACTCACTAGGATGCAGTGTGGGAACATGCTGTGCTAATTTATCATCTTTGAGCATATGCAATAGCGTCGTCTTTCCAGCATTGTCCAGTCCAAGGAATAACAGTTTTCCCGATTTCTTCCATAGACCTGTGCACGTTGTTCAAATTTTAATTTCAGTCAATTAAATTATAATTACAAATAATTTTAACAATGAACTTGAAGAGCACGACGACAACAGCAGACTTGTGTTTTGCTTTGTTGGCAAATGATCAAGTTCGCTGTCTGTTGTTGCCTTGTGGCCACATATATTTTTGTGACAGCGGTGTGTGTTGAACTAATAAGCACCAATATACACACTAACTTTTCCTAGGTCTACATATAGGTATTAATAATACTTTTGATTATTTAACTCACCCAAATATCCCAAAACACCAGTGAACCAATCCCAGATAAACATGTCGATTAAATATTACCTAAAATCATAAAGAAATGTAAAATAAGTTTACGGGAAAATTGGGAAATAGGTTTTGGTGGAGAGAAAAAACGCGAAATAAACTGTCACTAATGTCATGCTCCGGGCTGGGAGGTGGTTCTGAATTTGCCAACCAGCTAGTTGGAATTTGGAATCACTTTGTCCGCTTGCAGAACCATGACCATGAGACACATTTAATTTTACGCATAAACAAAGAGCATAACATTTTCAATTTGACACAAAGGATTTTCTATAAATTGATTTCCGTCTTTTCCAATTGCACTTTGTACACTTTTCTCTTTTCTTTCTTCGGAAAATCAACGTTTTGTTTTGTTACTGCGTTTTCTCTGACACGATCGAGTTTTTCACTTGAGTGAAATTGACAATAGATTACCTACTTATTAGTGGTTGATAAATAAAATTAGTAATAACAGCCGCAGAAAAGGGTAAATTGATGTTTGTGTACAAAAATTAGATCGGAAAGTAATATATTAAATGAAAATTGTATGGTGTGGAAATCTTTTTGCACTTGGTTCGCTGGTGTGGAATTTAACGAACTCTGACACAAAACGTCATCTGTGAGTTTCGTTAAGTTGTGGCAGGGCTACGTCATTCTTCCGGTTGTTCGGTAGGTTTGACGATAGTGACATCTGTGTTGTGGCAATGAGATTGCAATGTGTTTCCTGTTAAGTTGTCGTTGATTTCAAATATTGGTACGTATTCAACAAAAATGTTCAAATACTTTTTTTTTTTTTTCAGCAAAGCAAAGGTAGAAGTTTCAGCACGTAACTATGGATGACAGCTAGAAGTATGAATTTTAACAGCGGCTATTAATGTTGGCACAGAATTTATACAACTGAATTAAGTTGGCCTTTGGCCAGTACATATTAGCAGATACAATACTGAGACCCCCAAGCCCCAACTCGCAATTCCACTTGCCGCTGGTCACCTCAATTTTTTTTTTTTAAATTCGTCATTTTGTTTTCCTATCGGTGTTGACGGTGTTATGTCAATTTTGAATGCGTCATGCAAAAACATACAAAAAATATAATGCGAGAAACAGATTAACACAACAACAGCAACAGCAACTTTGACAACCTTTTTAGAACCAATGGCCGCATTCAAGAATCTAGTTATCTAAGTCGACTAGATTGGTCTGGATAAGATGTAACCTGAACGCAAAAACTAGATTGGTCGGGAACGTCACTTTTTCTACGTCAGCCACATACCCGAACTGTCAACTTAGTACTCAGTCACGGGGGACGTTCGGATTCATAGTTTATGTAAAACGTCAACTAGATTGGTCGTGACTAGGAATCCGAACGCGTTGACTGAGCAAGTTGAATTGTTTCTGTATTCTCGCGGTCAGCGTTGCCTTTGTTTGATTTGCCCTTTTTTATTCGGAAAAGACCCCTCATAATTTTTTCAAAAATTGATATTTTCAAATCAGTACATTTAAAATGTAACACGGTTGCCTATCACAACTATATTACACTATTATGCGAACTAATGGTTGTTAAATATCGTTCGAAAATTCGAAATTTGCAGAGTACGTTTAGAAATGGCACCCTTTTCTCTCACTGGCCCTTTTTTCGACACCTCAGAATTCTGCCACGGCCACTCTGTTTATTTTAAATCTGACTCTTCGAAATGTCAACTGAGTATGCAGGCAGGATTTTCCTGACTAGATTTGTCGGCTTCCCCTCCATAAACGTCAACTGCAAAAACTAATCACGTGACCACTCTGGGCCAATCAAAACTGAATGACATCTAGTCAGACAGCTTGTCAACTTACTAAACTATGAATCCGAACGTCCCCACGAATTTCTTGACTAGATTCGTCGGCTACCCCTCCACAAACGTCAAATGTCACAGGTGCCCACGTGACCGATTTAAACCAATCACAACCGAGATAGATCTAGTCAGACAGCTGTCAGACTTACTAAACTAGATACTTGAACGCCCTCAATGTATTTTAATTACTTTGAACACATTAGCACAGCAACATCGACAGCGATATCAACGTTAGAGCTAATCCTAAATTTGATGTTGCTGTCAAAGTCGCTGTGTTAATATGTTTCTCGTTTAAAATAAATGGTGCCAATATTGGGGGAATGTGATAGAGTTTGGGAATACCACATTTTAGCATTAATGAATGACATTGGTAATTTATTTGCTATATTTTTGGTTAGTAAAACTATCTAAATGAGATGTTTTATATACCTACTAGAAATATATTAGGACAAAAATGGTTGTCCTAATGGAATGTCATTAACTTCGATTTCATGAGTAAATTTTTCTTAAATAACTGAAAAAAAATTACTCAAAATATTTTTATTTTCCTTCATACAATCTACATTTTTCATAAATATTTTCAGCAAAAGTGCACTTATTCCTAAAATAAAATACTATCCACACATAACAAAAATAATTTCGAATTTAACGGAAAAAATTCTATGAATGCTGGCAGCAACTTTGCCGACAGTGGGAGTGGCACATGCACATGCAAGGTGCGAGTGGATTGGTGGGCCGGAATTTTTGAAGTTACGTGACATTTGTCAATACGAATTTCTATGTAACAATACTAACGCACTTAGCATTTGTCACCTCATAAAAATATAGCTTGTAGGTAAGAAACGGAAAATCGGCCGAAGTTGTGGGTCTCAGTATTGTCTCTGTTGGCTAATGCGGCTTTAGAAGGTTTTGACTCCGACAAGGTTTTGGCATTAAAGGTTTTGATAATGTGGCTCACAGCAAAGTATTTCTCTTTTACGAATCAGAGTTATGAAAGTATCCAGCGGCTTTGAAGTATTGAATTGAACTGCAGCCTCAAGTGAAAACCGCTTAAGTCGACTTAAGACAAAAATATAATAACGCTTTCTGCAATAACAATAAATGAAATAAAGGAAATCAAAAAAAATGATTTTCTTTGAAAAGACTACTATTAAAGCCTTCTAACAGAATCTGTAGTTTTTTTTTTCTTAAATGTGTCAGATTTTTTTCAAATCTTAAAAGTAGGTAAGTATCAAAGTGCTTTTCCGATAGATTCATTTTCAGACTTAAGCGGTCTTTGCATGAGGCCACAGTATTACGCATGTTTTATTGAACGCAAGGAATGCGCAATAAAACAGTTTCATTAAGTAATATTTGTTATAAAGTGGTTTAAACTGGAATATTTTGTTTCGTGTCTCGACTTTTAGTTTGACTAACGGTTTCCTAGCTCCCTTTCGATAAAAGTGAATGCCGTTGAACACATCACCAGAAAAGGTGTTGACTTATTCGATTGGGCGCTCTCAGAGCACTTTTTTTTTGCTCTCAGAGCAGTTTTTATGTTCGTTTGGTACAAAAAAAAAGCAATCTTTGTCAGATTTTCAGAGCACTTTTGCGAATCTAGATATTTTCTCAGATTTACCAATACAAGTGCGCTTGAGTTTGACAACTGGTGGAGGGCGTTTAGGTTTTCGTGAATTTGTTCTAAAGCAAAGAAAGGCATTGCATCGGGTGAATCTATTTTTGTAAATTATTTATGTATAAATATTTAAAAATTGATCGGGACTCAAATTTCGAATGTTTTAATTTGAAATCTAACCAGTGAATGGAAATTGCTTTGAAAAGTGTTGAAGGCTACACATATTCGAATCCCACGAATATTATCACAAATAAGAGCAAGTGACATAGCCACACGAAATCTGAAATGAGAAATGAGAGCGAATATGAAAAAGCCCAAACGAATACCACATTAATAATGCTGCTATCAAGTTACTAATTTGGATAAAAATATCTAAGAAGTGTGCATCTCGTGTCATTAGGCGTGTTTTTTTTGAGCTTCGAACTCAGCAAAGCAAAGCAAAGTAGGATTTTCAGCATGCGATTACAACAACTACGCCCTACTTGACACTTCGAGGAATCACAGTAGTTGTTGTAATTGCGTGCTGAAAATCCTACTTTGCTTTGCTTTGCTGAGTTCGAAGCTCAAAAAAACAGGCCTATTGTTGTTTTAACTGCGTGCTGAAGATTTTACTTTACCTAGGTACTTGGCTTTGCTGGAACTGGAATAGATGTTCAATAAAACACACCTGTAAGTGGTGCCCATCATAATTTATGTCGTCTTCAATTAGAATTTTCAGATTTTGCTCTCAGATTTCAGATTTTTCGTGCCCAATGGAACATAAAACGAGATTTTTCTTCTTTTGCATTTGTGGTGGTGCGTGATTTATTTATTTATTTATTTATTTATTTGTTTTTATCAATGTATGCTAATATCCATTGCAGCGGCCAAATGTAATTTTTTCTCTACTTTTCGTAAACACACTTTATTGTTTGACAAATGGCAATATGATTTGGTGTAAGTGCAAATAGGTGTGAATCTCGCTCGGTAATCGAGATTCGCCAAATTGCTCTGACTCTCCAAAAAGTGCCTTTTTTGCGACCAATGGAACATGAAACCTGACAGCCAGCTGATTTCGAGAGCAGAAAAAACTGCTTTTTCTGTCCCAATGGTAAACGACATTTCTTGTTAAAGCTTAGTACGCTGCTCGAGCTAAACAAAATTTTATCTGGTCTCCAACTTTTCTCTTCAAACATCAGATAAACTCCTAGCTAAATTTTGACATAAAGCATGTCGCGGATAAGTGTCACTGAAAACAGCTGTTCTTTCAAAATAATTTACTTCGAAAATTCAAAACTCTCTTATTTTAACTATTTTCGATTAGGTACTCTTTGTCGAGGTATTTATTAAAAAACACATTCTTGCTTGGGTGAAGTACCTAACATTCTCCGAAACACAAAAACGCATCAAAACAACAGAACATAACGATCTGTCAAAATTAACTTGAGAAAATGTACCGCCCCATTAAATTGGCACGCTAAATTTTGAAAGACACATGAAGTAGGTACATTCTGTAACAAAAGTTTTATTATTTAGCTCGAGCAGCGTACAGCTCAGCTAAATGGGTTCCCTAAAATTTATCTCAGCTAAATTTTGGAGAGAATTTTGTATGGTAGCGCAAATTTAGCTCGAGCACCGTACTGAGCTTCAATCAAAGTTTGATCTGACGCTTTTCTATTTCGTTTGGAGAAATCATTTTTAAAAGCAACTCACAAAGCCTTTTAATAATAGATATATTTGTTATTCAATTAGTTTCAATCGTTTGTGGGCTTGTTACCTAACCTAACTTTATTAAACCACCCGGGAAAATCTGAGTATATTATCTGAAATATAAAGAAAGTCAACGATGAAAATATAAACCATGTATACAGTTTAATCTTAGAAATTAAGTTTGAAAATTGTATTTAAATTTTGATTTTGTTCCCTACTACTAGCCGAAAGCCCTAGCAGCTAGCGCTATCGAACAATTAATTTTGTAATTTATTACATATTAATTAATTTATAATAATAATAATAATAAAGAACTGTAGGTACAGTTTTAAACAAAAAACTCGAATGAAACGCCTGGATGAATGCTCGCGTTCCACTGCCCACTAGATGAATAGCGGCATGTCAAACTCCATATAAAAAAAACTGACATTTCACAAAAAGTGCTAGACGTCTAGCGCAAATGGTGAAATTTCAGTTTTTTTTATATGGAGTTTGACATGGCCGCTACTCATCTAGCGGGCAGTGGAACGCGGGCAATAAAACATAAAAACTGACAATGAAATCTATTGATAAAAAAAAAACGACAAAAACCAGTGTTCATTTTCAATGTCGTGACATTTATTCCGACAACGCACATAAATCTCTGTGGCATCTTGAATTGTCACCACCTCATTTGCCAAAGTTAAACACTGCAAGCAGTTCCTCGTTAAACTCGAGGACTCATTGTGGGAGACACTAACACTGATTGTGCCATACGCCATTTTATAATCTTGCCCAGCTCCAACACAACCCAACCTTGATATAAATACAATCAGTTGGAAGGAATCTCCACTTTGTCACACAATCGATGAATACCATACACATGTTGTTCGCTCGGGCACGGCCGTCCGCCGTCGTATGGCTTGCTTTGGCTATCACGTCTGTTATCCTGTGATTGTCTGTGCAATGGCTGCTGGGTATAAAGAGGTTCTTCACATTGTGGCCCGGCTTTGTCGTGAGCGTTGTCAAATCGATTTTGGCATCGATGTAATGTCCTCATAAGATGATTCGCCATAGATAAGAATCCTTTTTTTTAACATCTTCCTTTCAACTTTCGTGTCCTATATCCTTTACAGACATTGAATTTGATTTTGCCAATAGAGAAAGCTATAGCTCTACGGCTAATGTTCTGTTGGAGAGCAAGACGAAAGAACTCTGGCAGATTGCAAACGATTTCATTCGAAATCCCTCCCTCCTCTGCTATTTCTTTGTGTGTTAGGTGCCAGTGTGTATAGGGACGGGGACACGGGAGTCCTCTGGTTTTGGCTCAAAAGTATAGATCCGAATTAAGTCTGAAGTGGTTGGAAGTAATTTCAGACATGCTATTGACATGTGTTGTTTGGCAAAATAGGAAAAGGACTTTGGAGAAGCTTCCAAACTTCAGCACTGCGTGATGGGTGTACATGTAATGTAAGAACACTCGTTGATGCTGCTGGAAATGATGATTTAATTTTAATGGTCAAATGAATTTCTATTTAAGGTTTTGCTTGACCACTAGGCCACTTCAATTTATACCACTTGTTCTGGGTTCTGAAAATCCTTCCATACCTAACTATCGTTGCTTTCATCAAATCTGAAGATGATTCATTACAGGGCATGAGTGGTATCGGTATGACAGGCGAAACACTTCCTGTGCTTGATCTAAATTTATTGACTGAATGACATGTAGCTGGCAACGTAACTCCGCAGATGTTGGTCGCATATAGACATCTGCAATACCCGAAACTATTAGTTTGGTCTCATGCTCAAGGCTAAAAATAACACTGCTTGGTCTCTGCACTTCTCTAACTTACATTTTGTTAATTATTATTGAATTTCAGCTTACGAAATTCACTACCGACCAAACTAAACCAGCCGCAATGAACTAACTTTATTCAGCAGATGGTATTAAAAACCCCTGCGGCTTTCAGTAAATAAACTTCTCCAGTACTGTACTTAGCTCCAAATGCTAACAAATTTAAACCCGAAAATTGGAAACAGAGTTTTGCATGAAAAGTTCTCCCTCCAAAGTATATCTGTCTCGTAGTAAATACTTATAGCTAAAACGCGACGTTGGATATTTTTTCATTTTATTTTCAAATAAAAAGCCAAAGGATAAGTAATTAACAATTAATGGGAATACAGCTCTTGGTTATGTGTAGTGGGAGCAGTGATAGTTTACTCTCCCATTCCATAAAAATGATGCGTTCCCCGAGGAGGAATGGGAATGTAAAAACTTTTTAATTGATGCATAATGATTTCCGCCTACAAAAAGTCCCCTTTTGCCTTCACTGGCAGAATTTCGTTGAAGGAAATTGTTTCTGAATAACTTCTACAGAGATGCACAAAAGTTAGTATTGTTTCAAAGACGAGTTGGAAGAAAGGATACATACGAAATGAAGATGCACAGCTCTGGATCTGGATTCCACTTTAGATGGGAAGGTCACAGTTAGCTGATTTGCGATAGTCAGTTGGGAATCTTCTCTGCAATTTGATCAGTGTTACTGAGTGGTTTTAGTTTCGGTTAGGTACTTTTTTTTTTGTTGTCCTTCAGCTGGGATTTTGTCCACGTCTGTGACGGGGAAACTTTTTCTAGATGAAATGCGGTTGGTTATTCTCTTTTGGATGAGGGGAACTTCTTTGCTTTGATTCTTAATTAGTTTTTCATACTTTAGAAAAAACAAAAAAAAAAACAAAAAAAAAAAACAAAAAAACTTTGGAACAGCGCAAAGTATGATGGCCTTGTGGTGATGGTGATGATGATGTTGGATTGAATTTTCATTTTCATTTCGTCACAATGCATAGCGAAAAGTTATTCTTGGACTTTGCTCTCTAAGTGCGGATTGCATTTTAAGTGAGTTTTAGTGTTTGAAAGCGGGCAACTTTTGCATCCCTAGTAAGGGATTAATTTAAGTAGAGTGCTTGAGACGTCCCTTAAGGTCTTTGATGCAAAAATCCAATAAAGATATTCATAAAATATGACAAGTTTGTGAAGAAAGTGCAGAAATCTGTGAATACTGCAGGTGTACCTATGGGTTGTGCTCTGAAAATAAAGAAGGTTCAGATTTGTTCGTTTGTTGTCAAAATATAGCAAACAGTCGAGTCGTTTCAGTTGTGTATGCAAAGCGAAGCGGTTCCAATTAAACAAAGCCTTTGGGGGTTGGTGAAACTCATTGAACTGCTTTACATTTACTTGTCCATTGGCGTGTGGGATGTTAATTTGTTTGATATTTCAATTATTTTTAATCTCTTCAGGAACGGTCGAAAAACTATCCAACTAAATTTGACTTATGTTGTTTGTAAGCATTAGTTGATCCCGATAGCCCTTTTTAGTTAAAAAAAAGTCCAATCGCCGCTCATTTTAAAAAGCAAAAAGACAATCCCAAAAATTCGCCAAAAAAGAACTCTCTAGAGAACAGGTCAAAAAATACGATCGAAAACGTGGAACAATACATCCAAAAATATATCAAAATCGCGTCAAAGGTCACATCGAAAAATGCCTCCCAAAAGTGATGAAAGTAATGTCCGAGATCGCTTTAAAATACGCGTCAAAAAAAGCGCTCAAAAAGCTGTCAAAAAAAGCCATAAAAAAGCCGTCCAAAATGCTTTCAGAGCGCCCAAGAACATTTCGAAAAAAAACGCATCGCAAAAGGCTTAAAATTTATTTTCTTGTAGACGCAGTGGCTTAGTAGTTAGTGTGTTGGACTACTAAGCGAGGGGTCGAGGTTCGAATCCCGCAAAAACCCAAATTCCAACTTAGGGTTTTTTTCACTGCGTCACCTCTCGCGAACGTCTGACAAACATCCGAGAGTATAACTGGCTTGAAAGAGCTTCTCAATTAGCTTAGCCGTTTGGAGTCCGGATAAAGTTGTAGATCTCTTCCATTCGTTCCAAAAATGAAAAACTCACACAGAACGAATGGTTGTGAGAAGCTAGGCCTAGGGTCTCTCCGGACCTGTTGCGCCAACTATTTATTTAAAAGGCTTAAAAAACGCGTCGAAAATACACATCGAAGCGTTCAAAAACATGTCAGAAATACGTTCAAGAGCTTATCCAATTTGGGCTCGAAAAACGCCCCCCAAAAACAATTCAAAATCACGTCCAAGAAGAGTCCAAAAAGAGTCCAAAAAGGAATCAAATTTGGCTAATAGGTCGCACAATACCTAATACCAAAGACGGCACAATCGTGGTGTACCTACAAACAAAAATATAAACTGGCTCAAAAGCACTGCCTTAAAGAAGCCAATGGAAAGGTCATAGAAGCCCTAAAATTAACAAAAAGTGTTTCTTTTATTTTAACCATGAGGACATTCTAAGCATACCTAGGCCAAAAAACCTCTCCGATTCAGTTCGCTTTGCTAGGACAGTAAATTCAACGATGTCCTGCCTACCAAGGATATTTGTTTGCCATAACCAAAAGCCTCATGCAAATTCAGATACAAAACGACTGAGGCAATTGAAACAAAATACCCATCCCTACCATAGCCTCAAGGTCAGAAAGCTTAGTGGCCGTCGCAGAACAAAAAGATAAGTGGAACCACCGTCCAGCCACCGTCCAGCTACCGTCCAGCAAAATATGCTCGAAAAAGAAAAAAATACCGATATTGGTATACAAATACGAAAAGATGTAAATAAAATGTTTATTCGTTCAGTGGTGTTAGATGTTGAAGCTTTTGAATAAAGAAAGGACAATTTGTCCCAGTTTTTGGTTTGGCTTCGTTTATAGATTATTATACTGACGAATTATAATATTATAAAAAATGCAGTCAATGTCGTAAACTGTCAAGAGAATTTGAGTTGACGGAGCTTTATTCTTCTTCTTCCTTGTCCTCTGATGGAGATTCCTCAACTGCTATCGCTTGAAGGATGATTTCTTCAATCTGTAAAAAGTTCATTAAACCATCACGGTTTTGTGGTACTAAAGTCATACATTACCTGGACGTTTGGTGGCGTATGCAATGCATACAATACTGCATCAGCTACGTCTTTGGGCTGCAACTTGGGTATTGCGGCATGAAACGCTGGATTATAAACGTTTAGAAAGTCGGTGTCAACCATTCCGGGACTGATGCTCTAGAAGACAAGAAAAGGAAAGTGACGGTCTTTTATATGTGATTTGTGCTGTCGCAAGAGAATTGGAGTCGCTTTATAAACCGACAAATCACACCGCTTTATATTTTAAGCTACTAATTTAAAAATTGAAAAAGAGTTGTATTATTTTGAAGATAAGCCAAAGGCTCTTACCGACTTACCGTAATTTTAATATTCAATTTATTATACCGCATTTCTTGCCTTACGTTCTCACACAATGCGGTGAGTGCATGCTTGGTCGCAGGATACACATTAAAAGTTGGTTTCGGCAAATCCAAGACACGATGTCCTAGAATACTGAAAAGACAATCAATCACGACATTAAACCAATAATTAACGTAATTACGACAAATTGTTTACACAAATGGTGAATAAAAACTGAATGGCTTCAAAAAAAGGAAGAAAACAAACCCCACATGTCAATAAATTCCAACGCACATTCCAATACCATTATGCCGCATAACCAAACATTCGGACATACGGAAATGTAATTTTTAATTAATTAAGTTTTAATTTCATTATGCCCAACTGAAATTACAGCTTCATTCATGTTTACTTAATTCCTGAGCAGAGACCAGCTGCTGGTCCTTGCCACGCAGAGCCAATCCAGGGAAATTGCAAGGAAATAAGGTATTTCACTCAGTGCGGTTTTGATCAGCGAGGAGGGAAAATATTGGTAAATGAAAAAAATTAACCCGACAGACCTTGTTTAACAAATATTTAAAGCAGGCACAGGTACAGGCACAACGTGCAAGTTCATTGTGGTCGGGAAATGCAATTAAAAGCAATTTAAAATGTGAAAGCAGCTTTAAGCCTCGCTGGTGACAGAGAGTCGGCCAGCCTGCGAACGGCATCGGTATGTTTGGGTGCGTAGACTGCGTATTTCATGGTTTATTAATTTTTATTTAACCAACATCAGATGTAAAGTATCTCACAAATGTAGACCATCGTACGTATGTGTTTGTGTGTGCGCATGTGGGCAATTTAATTGTAATTATTATTTGCTAGGACATAATATAAATTTTATTTCCCGTAGCTATAAGCACGTTAAAAATTAAACACTATAGCAAGTGGCGAGATAAATAAATCGGTTAAAGGAATGATAGCCAAATTACAGTTATTGTTGGGATGTTATTTGCGTGCAAGGTGATTTATGAATTAATTATAGTATGTAATTGCAAGGAAGGACTGTGGATATGTGGCAGAAGGATATATCTGCACTTACCACCTCGGTCTTTTTGTGGTCAAAAGTGACTCAGTTCGTACCTGTTAATAATAATAATGTGGGATCGTGCGCCATGAATCTTCATCAGTTTCACTGACTCCATAATGCAGGTGCAGGCTGCTATCACGTTCAAGTCAAAAATATCTTTGACCTCACTGGCGCAGCTATCTGAAAAGGGAATGACAAAAATTACAAAAAAGGGAATTTTGCAATAGCTTTCAAATCTTATGGTATATAAAATATAGTTGGTCCTTATAGGTAAGACTAGTTTCTCAGAACAATTCGTTTTGTGCAAATTTTGTTTTCTTTTTATATTTTTGTGACGAATGGAAGGGATCTACAATCTTATACAGATTTTGAACGTCTGAATTGACGAGCAGTTCGACTCATTGGAGACCCTACACTCACATCGAATCTACAACCGTTGGTACACAGAAGACAAGTCGCTGACCTAGGCTTGTTCTATAGGTACTTCCATGGAAGATGTTCTGAGGAACTCAAAGACATTATCCCTCGAAATGCAACTTTTGGGCGCCCAACAAGACAGGCTGCTAATGCTCATGACCATACAATACACTTGACAACCGCGAGGACATCAACTTTCCAAAACTCCTTCTGTTACAGGACAAGCAAACTTTGGAACTCGCTTCCTGGGGATATATTTCCAGAAGACTACAATTTGCAGCAATTTAAGTGCAGAGCAAACATACATCTGCAGGCATCTCGGGGCGCTGTTGAAGCGTTATAGGTTCGCCTTTCCCGGGAGAAGTATATATATAAAAAAAAAAAAAAATGACAGTTACACTCAGGGTTGCCAGATTGGGCTCTTTGTCATATTTTAGGCTAGGTTAGGTCAGGGAAGGTTGTGTGGTGCGCAAGAACCATTTCCACTCGGAGGCTCTAAGGCCCATTGTGATTCCCTTCGTAGATTAAACAAACCCCAAAACAATCTGGTGGACTCTTCATCTTTCTGACTGTTTATGGCAGTTAATGCTCTTCGCGAATTTGAGAAGATCCGGTATCTCTGCTCTGGCCAATTCCGATGGATTTTCAGAGAACCAGGAACCCCAAGGATTCGTCGTTCTTGGAGAGCGGGACATTGGCACGGGAAATGTTGGATCGTCTCCGTTTCCTCCTCGTCTCCACAGCTCCTGTATAGGTCGTTGGTTTCTCGATTCCATTTCCAGAGCAGGGATTTGGTTGAGCAGTGGCCAGTGATTATACCTGTGAGCATGCGAATTGAGTTTTTGTCTAGGGACATAAGATATTTTGTTCTTTTTTCGTTCAGATCTGGCCATAGAGATTGTGCAGTTGTGCAGCCTTTTTTTGAAGACCGGGTGTTGTTGGTCTCTTTTTTGATTGTATCATTTATAATGCCGTATAGTGTGCTAATCGCTGGCGGTATTGAGTTGTCTGCCTTCTGTCTGCGTTTGCGTTCATCGCTGACCCAAATCTTGCGAGCTCATCCGCCTTTTCGTTCCCTTTGAGATCACTATGTCCAGGAACCCAGCAGAGCTTGATTTTGTGGTTGTTGATGCTGCTTAATGAGTTTCGACAGTTCTTTACAACCTTTTATTTTATTGTGTTGGCTCTAATCGTTTTAAGGGCGGCTTGACTGTCTACGAAAACAGTGATGTTCGCGAGGTTTGAATGTTACTATTACGTATGTGTTCAGCTGTCTTGTCTATGGCTAGTATCTCAGCTTGTAAAATACTGCAGGAATCGGGTAGTCTTAGACTTAGGCTATATTTTTTCTTAAAAAACGATAGAAGTGAACAAATTACCGCCCAACACAATTTTTGCCTACATATCGTTTTACAAATTTTTTTTTTAAATTTTTTTCGTTTGATTCCTTCCATTCATAAAAAATAAATATTTTTGAACAAACACGCATTTTTAAAACTTGGCAGCACTCTTCCCTCGCACACTTTGCCATCGAAGAGTCGTTTAAGTTGCACGCACACCAAGTTATTTTGCAGGCCTTTTGATTTGACCCAAACCACAAAAGCCAATTGCAGAAAATAGAAGTCAAATCAAATCCGCGGCGCGCAAAAGTGAGATCGTTAAGTGGGTTAGGCTCTAATTCAGTAATGGCTCTCGCAAAAGGGGTGTCTGTGCTAATAAAAACAGATGAATATTTCACTCAAAATTTTTACTTACCCAACAACAATTTGGACACCATTCGCCCGGCCCCATTGACCAACAAATGGACCACAAAGAATTTCGCTTTAATATGCTCAAACGCTTTCAGAATGCTAGCTGTATCCGTTAAATCACATTCGACAGCGAAGATTTTTCCCTCTCCGGTAATCCTTGAGTTTAGATCCTGAAACGCAACACAACATCACATTAAATCCACCGATTTTCACCTCGACTGTATTGAATTAACTCACTTCCACCAAATGACTGCGTCTAGCTAGGCCGACTACCACCATTCCGGCATTAGCCAGAGCAACACATACTTCGGCTCCGATTCCGACACTTCCACCAGTAACCACTGCCACTCGATTCTCCCAATATTCAGCCATTATTATTTTTCTCGTGATTGATTTTAAGAACAAAATGAAAGACTTTCCCCGATTGCCTTCGAAATGCAAACTAAAGCAGGAAACGCACTTTTGATCAGCTATTTATACGTTCACTTATTGTCTCCGACTGCAATGGGCGTATATACGTATATATAACAACCCCTTATGCAGATGCCTCCATTCATCGTACACGACTGTAACCGTTGTCTTTAAGTAATCACAAAAATTCACCACGATGCTCTGCTGCGATTAAGTTTCCTCGCCGACATATGAGATGAATAATTATTGTTCTAAAAATTCGCATGTATGAGTTTGAGTATCTATAGGCAGAAGTAAGTGGAGCAGTACGTGCATTGGACCCCAAGTGTCACACAGCGCTGATCGCAAATCAACCGCAAATCATTACGCAAGAAAGGGAGAATACGAACATAAGAAACAAATAATAATAATGCGAATTATTAAGTATATCACCAGCAATTTGCATTCCCATGCACGTGTCAGCTTTACTTTAGTTTAGGTAAGCCTTACCTTACCTGGTAAGGTAGGTTTTGAATAAAGCCGGGTCCTGAAATGGAAATTATTGCCAAGTCGCGGTCGGCTGTATGAGTCTTCTGTCGAGTGCTGTTAACTTGTTTGGCAGTAAAATGTTTTAAAACTAACAGAGAAATATCCAAACGATGGATTCTATATATCTAGCCTAGAAAGTTACTATTTTGAAATATCAGAGTCGTGTGGCTTTACTAAGGTTTGCCAAATTTCTGGTGTCTTATACGGCAGCCTTATGGTATTAGTTGGTATTTTTGAACTTCCTATAACATGGCATAGAGTTGAACTTCTAATCTTATTAATAGAAATCCTACTCAGACGGCAGAAGAGTTGGTCAACCCAGGTTCGATGCCATCAGTACCAGTTCTGTAAGACAAGCTATCCAAGATGTACGATAGACGTGAAAGCAGTCGAAAATATTTTTCTAAGAACCCTCGCTTTGTATCTAGTATCTACTCCAGCGATTGCGGATCTATCTACTAAAAATACTGGCATTCGCAACAGATGTGGAAAAAGTCCGTATATTTTTATCATTAATTTTTATTCATCTTTTCCTTAACTTAAAAAAAAAAAAAAATGATTAAATCTATTTTAAAACTAGCATTTATCTTATTTTAGCTTAATATCTCTTAGCGAGCGCTCTAAACTTAACAATAACCTTAAAACTATTGGGCCTTAAAGTCGAGACTAACATTTGTTATTAGTACGGCGGATTGACTTTCGGCCTTAAATCTACATACTATTTTTAATTTGCTTTGTTTTTTTAATTTTCAAGAAACTGTAGAAAACTTGCATTTTTTATTATTGTTTTCTTTAAAATTACTTAAAACTACCTAAGCTACTTAACCTACCTTACCTATATCAGGGTGGTGAGCAATCTCATCGATTGGTCACGATCCTGATCGCGTCTATATGGTTGCCAGTCGGCCGCCAACAGGGGTTCATCCGTTCCGCCGAGACTCGATCGAGGCCATAAGCGTCGGTCATGTCTTGGAAGCACTCTTTCATGTTGGCTAGCCCGGACCTTCCCAAAGATCCCCTACTCTTAACCTACACCTACTAACTTAACATCTATTTAAAACTAAGGAGGATGCTACGTAAGTAGCGCACCGGCCCGTAAGAGCGTATCCACCCTCACCTCTTCCTCAAGCCACCAAAATTCGGTGAACTGGTTTACGGTATCGACCCTGTCCCATTCTGCAATTGCGGTACTAACACTGAGGAGCTCCTGAGCATTGGTGGCATACCCATCTTGGATGAGCCAGATATTCCTCGCTCCGCCGTGTTTGTGGTACAATACCGGCACACCATCTTTTTTCTGAGCTAATCCTTTCAAGTCTACATGAAGAAATGCCTCGGGCGGAATGAAGCCAGATCGAAGCGTACTTTCGTGGTACATTAAATTGGGGTAGTAAGCCTCTGAGATCAAGTTATTATCACTGGCCATCGCCCTTGCAACGTGCCTTCGAATCACCTTAATATGGAAATTGTCAATCCTATTCAATAGAGTTCTGTTGGGATAGTATTTTATGTACTCAGACTTATCAGTTCTATACAAACCTACGCAGGCCCTGAGGCATTGCCTCTCAAACACCCGAATCTTTTCCATATAGGACGGCGCTATATTGAACCACATGGGACAGCCATAAGCGATGATAGGCCTTATAAGGGCCACGTACCAAATGACCTTCACCTTGGAGTCAAGTTGACTGCTGTGAAACAGTCTCCTTGTCACAGCGTAGGCCCCCTTAGCCCCAGCAAGACAAGCATCTATATGTTTGTCAAAATACAGATACTGGTCGAGCCGTATGCCAAGATACCTGACGACAGTTCTCACCGCCAATGGTCGCCCCTGCTATCCAATAATTGTTAATTTTCTCCAGTTTTTTCTGGTATCCCTAGAGGCCCCAGCCTATGGATTCCTGAACAGGATCGTTTCCGATTTTTGGAAATTGATTTTCAACTTCCAATCATCGCAGTACCTCTGAATTTGCTTGAAGTCACGCTGCAGAAGGATGTTGATGACCTCGATTTTTGGTCCTCACCTGTTCGCCACTAAATCGTCTGCGTACGCTATAGCATGTCTGACGGAACCCACCAGATCACTTGTGTTAATATTAAACAGGACCGGAGAATTCACTGCTCCCTGTTGTAAGCCGTTTTTAATTTCGAAAACCTTGCTCGAAGTCACGTTGCCAGCTTTGCCAACGAATTTCTTTCCCATAAGCATGGCATAAATCATATACAGCAAAGGTTTTTGAATGCCCATTCTGGTCAGCTTATAAAAGAGCCCCCCAACCATACGGTATCGAAGGCCTTCTCCAAGTCGACCAGGCAGGAACCCATGTAAAAGCTTCTTACTTTTATTCCACTGAATGTCGGAGACCAGTTTCGACGCGGCATGAATAGTGTCATGCCCCGCTCTAAAGCCAAACTGGTTGCCCGCAATATTTATCCATCAGTTTTCATAAATCAATTCTGTTTATTTCCTATAGAAATTGTTGTGGAAAGTTACCTATGCCCAGGACACTCACCTCTCGTAGGTTTACTAGGTGCAAAATTATCTGAAAATAGGTACCTAGGTAACACAACAAAATAATCTCGCAAAATTGTTTGTTGATCTTATTAAATAAAACATTTCTGATATTTTTCAAAAGTGCGTCACAGTACCTATAGAGTAAAATTGAGAAATACCTTTTGGATATATACGGCTTTATGGAACAAAATGACAAATGAGTTGAGTTCACTAACACTTGCATGTCTCGTATATGCTTCGCTTAGTTAATAATTCAAATGAATAAATTCCAATAATCCACCTCGATTGCAAATTACAAAAGAGGGAATTCTATTTTTGTAATTCATTGCAGCAGTAACTATAATCTCTCAATTGAATCAATCAAATGAAGCTTGAAGTCTTTATGCTTCCTCGTTCCTATCATGTGGAGACTTTGTTAAATATTTTGTTTGCAAAAAGTAAACAGAGATAACGAACGCACTCTGAAATTTGAATCTTATGTGTTATCATTATCAACGTTTGGAAATGGAGGATACATGCTAAATAATATTGACACTTGCCTGAAGTAGAAGAATTTTCCTTTTATTTTGAGCAGTCATTCCCACACAAATTTATTTAAACAGAATCTTTGAACCCCCATTTGGGGAATGAAGTTCTAATTCCTGTCATTTAAAATCTGTCATGAACTTCATAAATGTGTAGATCTTTGGAGGGTTAGAATGCGAATAAATATATTTATTTGTATAGGTACATACTCACTTTTGGGTAGAGAATGGCGCTTTATCAGTTCAACAGATTTAAGTACTCAAATGAAAGCACACGTCGTGCCTGATACTTGAATTGAAAATGATCAAACCTACTTTCGAAATCTCCACAAGTGCCTGCGATAAGAGTCTGACAAAATATAAGGGTTCATTGACCAAGGGCAAAGGTAGGTAGTGTTTTCGATTTTAAGTATACTATTTGAATTTTCGATCAAAATAACTCCTACAAAGCTATCTCTATATTTCTAAGATCAGACAACCTTATACTTGGCTTAACTTGTGTGATGCTCAAAAATTAAGTGGCAACTTTCATAGAGAAACTGCGCTTTAGATGAGGAGTACCTACCAGCCGGACTTAAATGGTTAATCTCTCAACGATTTAATTTTCATCGATCAGTTCTTATTAAAATTGTGAAAATTGTATTGGCAATGACTTTTCAGGCGGATAGCACCTATAGTTTTCCTTCATTCGGGCCTAACGCATTCTTCATAACTCAGTAATTTGTGTATTGGAATTAAAAAAAACATAACTTAAACTTTTTTGCTTTCACACCTCTTTCTAGGCTGTAGGAAATAAGGCCCAAAGAGAAAATGAAATAAGTCCCCAAAAAATTATACAGGAAATAACAACAACTATTTTTAATAAAATTTGGGATGTTATTTCCTTTTCTGGGGCCTTATAATAAGACCCCAAAAGAAGAAATGAAGTAAGTCCCCAAAACTATTTTTTTATTATTAGTTGTTACCCTTCCGAAATGGAATACGTATGGGGGGCATGCTGCCCCCCTGCAACACCCCTACTTGGGTTTATTGTTAGATTGTTAGTTTTTGTTATTTTGAATTTCATTATGAAATAAACCACAAATTTGGGGCCTTATTTCATTTTTATTTTGGGGCCTTTTTTCGCAGAGCCCTCTCTCTAGCTTGTAACAAACATTTGGAGGTGTGTCATATGTGAGCCTAACTAACGAGGTCATTTTTATGGAATTGGCAGCATTTTTTTTTTAGCGACAACTAATTTGATAACTGACAACAGATTTGCGATCATTTTCATTTGAAAGGAATTATGGAAAATACCTGGTAAACTGACAGATGGATATAGCACACAGCAGCTTATTGAAGGTGATAGGTGATCCGAAAAGGAACGCATGCAAGAGATACCTAAGTAAAGTTTACTTTCCTCTTTTCAGTCAGTTGAATAGTTGAGAAGCTTTTACAAATGAAGATATAACGAACTTTGTAGGAAACCCCTCTGCTGCACTTGACATCCTGTTTCATCTGACACCCATTGACGTTTTCAGCAGGCAAACGGCAGCCTCTGCAGCCGTACGCCTCAAAGCTATTTCACAATGGACCAGCAAAACTACTGGCCATGCTGCTATCTTGAACACCATTAAGAACCTTCACGAAAACATCGACTACACCACACCAGAACTGCGGTTTGATAAAAACTTCCAGGTCTACATTCCTACTAGATTATTCTGGGAGGAGGATGCATTCCTGAATGATGAATCGATCGATTTCTACACTGATGGTTCCAAAACAGTGGACGGTGTTGGTGGTGGTGTCTTCTCAGATAGACTAAATCTTAGTCTCTCCTTCCGTCTTCCCGATCACTGTAGCGTTTTTCAGGCGGAAATAATGGCGATAAAAGAAGTCTTATCTTTGCTAAGGGAAAACGTGATATCTGCTAAAGATATCCGTATCTTCTCTGATAGTCAAGCTGCCATCAAGTGCCTGGAATCGGTCTCCACAAACTCTATAACAGCCCAAGACTGTCGTTCATCTCTTATAGAGATGGCGGAGCAGTTCAATATTCACCTCTGTTGGGTGCCGGGGCATAGGGACATCCCAGGTAACTGCAAGGCTGATGAACTCGCCAAACACGGAACTACAATACCTCTGCTTCCAATCAAGGATTCCATAGGTATTCCAATCGCTACTTGCAAACTCACAATTAAGCTGGATGCTATCGAAAAACAAATCTCAGGTGGACAACCGGCTCAACATGTCTAGCGACAAAACAGATCTGGCCAAAGCTGGATCTAAAACGTTCTAAGCATATGATCTCCCTCGATAGGAAGCATATCAGTGCTATAATAGGTGTCATCACGGGACACTGCCTAATCGGCAGGCATGCAAAAAGGCTTGGCGTATTATGCAACGATTTTTGCAGAAGCTGCTTTGACGAGGAGGAAGAAGAAACTATTCTTCATCTTCTCTGTACTTGTCCAGCTCTCTCACAAAGGCGAAAACTCCACTTAGGAGCGTTCTACTTCAATGATCTGAACGATCTCACAAAGATAGATATTCTAAATCTCCTGCGCTTCATTAGAAGCTCCAACTGGTTCAACGAGTAGGAAGAATAAGTAAAGATTCATGTGGTATCACAAGGGACCTGATAAATGGTCTAAGTGTGTGGGCTAGCCGACAGCCACTTCAACCTAACCTAACCTTGTAGGAAACCTAATGTATAACCTCAAATTACATTCATTTAAATTTATTTCCGGTAGCAATTTATTTAAAAGTGAAAATGTCAGCACTGAAACAAAGTAATAAGCATTCCTTGCGCGGAAGTTTAAATTGATGCCCAACACAAAATAACCGCCTGACTGAAAGGGACAGCGTTATCTAACACGCAAAAAAAAACGTGACACGTCATTTTGTTGGTCATCTTGTTTACGTGTAAGGAATTATAATAGGAAAGCTCCGCATGTTGATATTGTCCTACGAAATTCCGCGTTCCTATAAAATATTATGGCTTCCGGAAGTGATGAACGGACAATTATTTATTTATTTTCAATACCTGATCGATGAATTGTTGGTTTAATTTTCCGAAACTAATTACCAATCTCATTTCATTTCATTTAAATCAAAAATATAAATATTTTCAAGTAAGTGTAGAAATGTCGGTGGCCGGAATTTATGTTTATTTCCGTTTTACGTATCTGTAATTATGGGTAGAATATCTATGACACTTTAGGCGTCTGATTTGTGATCTCATTCTTACGCCTTTATTTAGCATTGACTGCGGAAAATTGATCTATTGTCCCGTCTCGTGCAAAAATGCGCCTGCGTGATGGTTTAAATGCAGTATAAGATGATAGGCATGGATGAAAGCCTGCATAAAGCATAAGTCGTCCATTTTGGTCAGATTTTTCTTTTTGCTCAGATTATGGCAGGGTTTTTAAACGTTTCTTGGTGGCGATGTTATTTAATTAAGATTTAGGTATTTGCTACTAAAATTGCGTAAAAAATCCATCCAACGTTTTAAGGTAAAATATGTATTTTTTCCAATTAAATTGTGATTGGTAGGCGTTTTAAAAGATTTGGCGGAAGGTTTTTACGTAACTGGGAAAGAGATGAACGGATTGGTAAAATTATGGCAGACCGCTTACGGTGACTTTTACACTCCAGAAAGGCAGAGACAGAGAAGAAAGTTTGACGTCGGCGAGCTGATCGGACGTGTTGCTGCGGAGGATCGGAGAATTTAAGCGAAACGATAGACGGTGGTGGCGAAAGCGCCACAAATTAAAACGTACGCACCAGGTAATTACTTGGGGTATAATAAGCCTTCAACGCTACACCACGCGGCGGCCATTGTCATATCGCGACCACGCCATCTCCTCCACGTGTCTCCGTTTGCTCGACACACCGTCCATTCGTTATTCGCTTCAATTAAACGCCAAATTTCGATCATACTTGGCAAGTCTGGGAAGTTCACTCGCAGCACACTATAGTGGCTTCACACAAAACCGCCTAAGATTCGTGGTCGAAGTTTTATTTTCCGACACACTGGGTCGGATCAATTCTTGGGGCTCCACCCCGAATACACGATTCAAACTTTGTGATCGAGTTCAAGGAAACCACCACCGAGCAGCGGAATTGTAAGTGTTACCACGCCTACTGGAACTAGCCATTTCACCAGCAAACTGGAGCGAGGGCATCTTCAGCTTCGCCCCAGCAATCTCCTCGATAACGAGGCCCAAAGTCTTCGTAGTGAAAGCTTTTCACCTGAGACCATTTTATTATTTTTTATTTTCACTTCATCCACATCCCAGGATTTTCATGACAAAATTAAATTGCATTGAATGAATGGAAATTCCAAAGCGTTAATGACAGTTCAATAACCGTGGCTAAAAAGTCATTTCCATGAACGCCATTTTCAGTGAGGGAGAAAGATTCTAAGTGAGTAGAAAAGAGAATGGTGGATTGCAAAGAAAATGCAACGAAAATTCACTTATTCGTCATTCGAGGTGAAGTTATTTCCTTGTAGGTACGTTGGAAAGTGACAAAAAGCCAATTTGGCCTTATGACGCTTTGTCAATTTTTGCCTTTACATCGGTAGGTATAGCTAAGTTTCCCAGGTCCAAGGATTAGAAACAGTTCGTAAGGTGGCTCCTTACCGATAGACACTCGGCCATCCATTCACTGCGCCATCAAGGACGCTGCCCCAACAATGAAAACGTGTGAAATAAAATTGAATTGGCTGATTCTCCCCAATTAAGTTCTATGACCAATAACTGCCACTTGGCAGTTTGATATAAAACGATCACATACTTGGTAATTCCAATTCTATATACCGTAAGCTGGGGTTACTTTGTGCCTGCAGGGTTACTTTGTGCCAACCGTACTTTTGTACATTCAATTTCACTTTACCAATACTTTTACAAAAAATATGAACGTTTTTTCACTGTGCAAGGCTGCTGGAAAAGCGTTCCATTAAATATTTTATATTCATCAATTTCTTTGTTTTTACGTTTTTGAATAATGACATGAAATTCAAAATCAATTTTTTGACGAAAAAATTCTATTGCGACAAATTTCATATACAACCAAAAAACTATAATCGCTACGGAATTGAAGATGGGTTATATTATTTTATGATTTATTTGTGATAAATAATATTAAAGTTAATATTAGTAAAACCTATTGTTTTCATTTTTACGTCCCCTTTTCAATAAGGTCGCAAGTTCATGGGGTAACTTTGTGCCACCATCATTTGTGTTTAACTTGGCACAAAGTTACCCCCTGTGTATTGATTTTCTTTTGCACGTACAATGTTCTTGGTCCAAAGAAACCCCTTGTCTTTAATTTTAAATTTGAAGGTTCCAGAATTGAGCCGAAATGCCTCGAAAGTATATAAAAAAGATAGGAGGACGGCCCTACAGCAATTTCACCCAGGAAGCTTTGAAAAAAATCTGTGCAGGAAGTCCGAAGTCGACGATTTTCAATTGAAAAAGCGAGCGAAAATTCGGTATTCATAGGAATACTCTAATAAATAAAGGATAAGATGCCCATTCAAATGTTGCGGGACGTCAAACCGTTTTCAGTGCCGAAGAAGAGTTGTTACTACATCCGCTAATGGTTTTCCAGTCACTTTTCTTCATCCAAGACGAATTGGCAAAAGCTATTACGACACAATAATGGAGGAAATAAACTCCTTTCCAGAACAACATGCCTGGCCCTGAATGCAGAATATCATTTCTGGACCGAAACAAAGCTGTATAGCCTTTATAGCATCCCCGAAATATCTTTTTCAAATTTTTATTTTTAACGCTTTTATTTTTTTTTATCTATATATATAAAAATGAATCCCTATTTCCCTTGGTCCCAGCATCATGCACAAACGGCTGGACCGATTTCGTTAATTCTTTTTTTGTTGTGTTTGTTATTGTCAGGAGAACAATGTTATGAAAGAAAAAAATTAAGAAAATTGCGCGGAAAATTAGAAAATTAAAGTTTGAATGGGGAAATACACTTTGAAAAAAAATTAACTGGATAGAAATCAAGTAGTGACACTTCAAATAAAAAAAAAATATTTTGAATTTTAAAAGCAATTGTTGTTGTCAATTATTTTAATTATTTTCCAAGCAAATTGTTGTTGTCAACAATTTTGAAGTTTTTTTTTTTTTAAATATAGGTAGATATAGGTACCCAAAAAGTTTGTTCTAATAAATTATGTTTACTATGTTACATCAAGTAACTTTTTGAAATGAAGTAGATAGGTACTTTGATTATACAAAGATGATATTATGGCCGACGATATTTTGCATCGAATTCGTACTGTGACATCGGATAATGAACTGGAGATGTCAGATGAAATGCGCAACAAAGCTTTGATTTGACGCATTTAATCGAGAATAGGAGCGAGAAATGGACTTCGAGTCAAGCTGTTCGAACAAATGTGCCAATGTTGAATCTATATATATAAAAATGAATCCCTATTTCCCTTGGTCACGGCATCACGCGTGAACGGCTGGACCGATTTCGCTAAATTTTTTTTTTGTTGTGTTTGTTATTGTCAGGAGAAGAATCTTATGAAAGAAAAAGTTAAGAAAATTTCGCGGAAAATTAGAAAATTTAAGAATACTTAACCACCATATTAAATTATATCTAATGTAACCATAGCGCTTTTACAATTCAAACTTTTTTGATGTAACCTTATGGCGTTGGCATAACATTGACAGAATGCGTGCTGCAAATATCGTCAACGAGGATGTAAACAAAATAAATATCGTTTAAAACAGATGCTTCGATCGGAGTTATTATATTGATAAAATACATATAAAATAATTAATTTATTATTTTTAACAAAAACTGAATTTCTTAGTGCACATCGTCGGAAAATCCTCAACATGTGGCGTTGTATGCGTATGTCGTTTTTCAGTTCGATTAAATTTTCTTTAATAATAATCTTCTTAATTCATACCTATAATTCTTTCGGGATGAAGCTCGATGATGATGATATAACTCGATAACCACTGGGTCAATTTTTATGATTCTTCTTTTGTTTTGTTCGTATTGTTGTATTTCATCCGATTTCAATGAAATTTTGTAGATTTATATTCTTCGTTCCCGCTTGAAGGAAAGGATACTTTTGGACCTGATAGGTGGCGCTGTTTCCGATCTCCGAAACAGCTCTACCAAGTTGATTGAAATTTTGTAAATGGATATGGTTGCTTCCAGTTTTAAATTGCGGATAGTTTTTGACCCTATAGGTGGTACTTTGAAAAACACAAGCGGGATATTTTCCCATTCAGTCCCATTCAAAAATAAAATCAAACGCTATTTTTAAAGTTGTATAATTAAAATTATTAATGGACACTGTCCAAATAAAGCAATTTGCGAAATGTGAGCAAGATTTAATACGAAAGGTACGGGCAAAGGAAGTACATTATACTACCTTTTGTTGTGAAAATAAAACGTTATGGAGATTAGTTGAATTTTTGAATTATTTAGACGTTCCGGGCTTACCTCTACATAATGTGGATATCACGTGCGACTTCAATTTCCCGTGCGTATCGCTTTCACTATGACAAATAATTTATTACAAGGATAATGGATGGATGTTTGTGCATTTGTGGCATCAATCTTGAATTCCCATGTTTCTCATATTGTCAATTTAGTGAAAAAGCGGAAAGTTGGCCGACACGTCAATATCATTGCGGTTTGATTGAAACAAATCAACATAGCTATTCATCATTTATTTATATTGCATTTAATATGACTTTTGAATAAAGAATTTTAATTGGCCGAATTACATATTATTTTCATTACATTAACAAATTTGGGCGGAACGAAGTTTGCCGGGTCAGCTAGTACATAATAGATATAAAAGAAATCATTCACTTGTTTCTTAAAAAAATGTTGTTATCATGTGTTTTAATGGTATATGGGGTAAGATTCAACCAAACTTACATTTTGACAAGATTAGCGAAGGATTTCGTCAGTGGCACAAAGTTACCCCAAACGTGGGGCAACTTTGTGCCACACTTTAAAGGCTTACATGTTCAAAATCCTAAGCCCTTTCGAGAATTTGGGAACGTTGCCTTTATTGCCTAATGCTTACGATCAAAATGGTATACCTTATTTTGTTTATTTTATACAGAAATAAAAGTTTTTTTACAAAAACCTCAAAAACTGGCACAAAGTAACCCCAGTTTACGGTAGTAATCGACAAGTTTCAAGATATCCTCGCAGGCTGATTTCCCTCACAGTAACAACCAACCGACATGATAAAACAATCGAGTAGAACAAAATTTATTACAAGCAAAACCGCTGCCAAAAACCGACATTAAAAACTGGCCACTTGTATCGCGTTCCATTAATCCGCACACATATCACTTTCGATGCCACAAGCTCAACAAATCCGATCACTATCACTCTGCCGGATTGTTGCACATCCACTAAATCGCGTCGCAAAATGTATTCCAAAAAGAATAAGAGGAGGAAAAAAATTTAATTCAATTGCTTTGTCCAACAAGACGGAAAAACGCTCCACACAACAATAGGAACCAAGGAGCAGCATCACAGCACCGATACCATACCCAATTCGTGTGCCATGGCATATTTTTGGATTGGAAAGCAACAGCCAAGCCAACAATGACTCCAATGATGGCGATGCCACATGCTTCCGTTTGCTAAATCGCTGCAACTTACTGAGTTCCCCAAATGAGAAACTACTTTGGCGCTGCCAACTGTTGGCCACCGCCTGGTTTGTGTTAGTGCTGCCGCCGAAAAGATTGCCAGAATGCCTGGCTGAGTTTTCTTTCTGTTTCGGTTCGCCTCAAATCGGCGACATGATAACTCTACAAAATCTTCTGGCAAGGAATTGGCAACAACTCAGAGGACATAATAATCCTCTTGTTTCGTTTGGTTTTCCGGAGCGAAAGTTGTACCAACAATACGTGATGTCCTTGGGGTCCTTTGTGCTTGTGTCTTGCTTCGGAAGTAGATGTATGGAATGGGCTGTGTTCTGTGTTCTGGGTATAGAGGCGAGTACGCGACGCGTTCTCATTGCAAAGAAGCAAACAGTGGATTCGAATTCTTGACACTAAATTACTCTGTATATGGCAGGATGTGATTTATGCTCGAAAATGAGCATGGTATGGCACATTGAGTGGGTGTCCTCTGGAACAGAG
This sequence comes from Cheilosia urbana, assembly GCA_946477585.1. Taxonomy (NCBI): domain Eukaryota; kingdom Metazoa; phylum Arthropoda; class Insecta; order Diptera; family Syrphidae; genus Cheilosia; species Cheilosia urbana. The sequence continues at coordinate 159,612,323 of OX297853.1, read as the reverse complement.
TTTCCGGGCGCTGCAGTGCTCCTGGCAATGGCTTCAGTTTATTTATTTTTCTTTAATAGCCTATTGTCTGGGGTTTCTTTTTTCGCTGTCCGCTCTGTGTACAGGGAGTTGAGGCGTTTTGTTGTAGGACGCTAAGACTAAGACGTCTATTGGCGAAGGGAGTGATTGATGTTGAGAAACATTGGAATTAGTACTGATTGCAAGGGAAGATTGCCGCTAATCAGTGGGAAATACCACCAGGCGGGCTATAGGGGTGGGATTTCGTTAACAAAATTGAAGGCGAAAGGCCATCTTAAATGATGCCTCGCATGGATGAGAATATTTCTAGCGATAATGTCAAAAGCTAAACTTACAAGAGAATGGAGTGTTGCAGGTGATGCGGCGAAGAAGATTCAATGAAAATACGAGCTGTAGATACAGCGACATAGATCTAGTCAAAAAACTGTCAATCGATCGTCTAAGATGGCTAGGACGTGTAAATTAGATAAATAGCAATGCTCAGTCCGGTTGAGTCTACGACTTCAAGTCAAAAGTACAATACTATGGGTGGCGCGCCAAAGTGGAACCTCAACCAGTTTTGAGTGCGCAACTACTGCAGGCAGATAGCTAGAGAGGGTCTTGTTAGTGGAGCCCGGGACTAACCCTAAACTGAAGGACCACCAAAGAAGAATCAGACACTGCTAGAAGGAAGTTTGGCCAATGCTAACGGTATCACAACATGTGGAACTACTTTCAGAACGTTCTGATAAATCTATGCCTCCTCCTGATATATTTATCGTGAGATACAAGCTTAAGGACATCGTTCGACTAAGGAGGTGTGACTTTTGATTGAACGTCTTTATGGATATGAATACTAACAAGTTACGTAATTACTTACTTAGGTGGCGCTACAGTCCGGAGTGGACCTGGGCCTCAACTAATATGTGTCTCCAATAAGCGCGCATTTAGGCTAACTGCCTCGAGTTGTGCACTTCAAGTTGGTTGAGGTCCCCTTCCACTTGCGAGCTCTACCTAAGGCGAGGTCTTCCTCTAATGCGTTGTTCCTCTGGGTTGAAATCGAAGACTCTTCGGGTCGGAGCGTTGGTGTTTATTCGCTCTACATGTCCCAGCCATCTTAGACGACTGATGCGTACTTTTCTGACTTGGTCGCTATAGAGCTCGGAAAGTTCGCTGTTAAACCTCCTCCTCCAGAGCCCTTCAACGAAAACGAACCAAAAATCACTGGAAGAATTTTGCGTTCGACCCGCCCAAGAAGATCTTCATCCGTCTTTGATAGCGTCCATGCTTCTGCACCATAAATCAGGACTGGGATTATGAGAGTCGTATATCTCGACAAGTCCTTACTAATCAATTGCCGTCTTAGGCCAAGGAAACAGCGGTTCGCAAGTGTGATTCTTCGCTTTATTTCTGATGTGATGTCATTGTCAGGGCTTATAGCGGAGCCGAGGTAGACAAAGTCCCTAACTACCTCAAATTTATAGCTGTCTATCGTGACGTTCTGTCCGATTCATCGATGTTGTGTGTCCCTTCTTGTTTACAGCATATATTTTGTTTTACCCGCATTCACCACTAAGCCCATTTTTGCCGCTTCTGTACTTATCCTTGCAAATGCACCAGTGACAGCTCGCTGTGTTCTGCCAACAATGTCAACGTCGTCAGCGTATGCAAGCAGTTGCACAGACTTTTGGAAAATTGTGCCTCTGGTGTTGGCTTGTGAGTTTCGCACAATTTTCTCAAGAATGATGTTGAAGAAGTCACATGACAGCGCGTCACCTTGTCTAAATCCTTCAAAGGTGTCGGTGAGATTGTTTCCGACCTTTACGGAGCAGCAAGCGTTCTCCATCGTCACTCTGCACAATCGGAAAAGTTTGGCAGGGATGCCAAAACTAGACATGGCTCTATATAGCTCGTCTCTATAAATGAAATGCTGTCATATGCGGCCTTGAAATCGATAAACAGGTGGTGAGTATCGATTTGAACTTCTGGGGTTTTTTTACAGGATCTGCCGTGCCACACCTCGAAACAGATCTGGCCTCAGCTGGATTCCAAGCGCTCAAAAAGTCTCATTACACTGAAAAGACCCATAATAAGCACTCTACTAGGTGTCATCACGGGACACTGCATCATAGGGAGACATGCTCTCAGATTAGGCCTCCCTTCAAACGATTTCTGCAGAAGCTGTATGGACGAGGAGGAGGAGGAGACTATTCTTCACCTTCTCTGTACGTGTCCAGCACTGTCACTCCGTAGAAAACTATACCTCGGAGAATATTTCTTCGACAATCTTAGCGAACTCGCAAACATATGTATCAACTGCCTCCATCGCTTCATTCTCAGCTCCGGCTGGTTCAACGGGTAGATAAGGAGTCGTTATCGATCCTGTGGTAACACAATGGGCCTAATTTGGCCTAAGTGTGGCTGCGCTTGAGGCGGCCTGCCACTCTAACCTAACCTACAGGATCTGCCGTAGTGTGAATATTTGGTCGGTTGTGGAATTACCGGGCCTAAAGCCGCACTAACAGGATGGAACCCTTGGTTGACATATGGTTTCAGGCGTTCGCAAAGTACGGAGGATAGGATCTTGTATGCGATGTTAAGGAGACTGATGCTACTATTGTGGGCGTAGATTAGAGGGTGTCCTTTCTTGTGGATACTAACAAGTTAATACACTAAATATTTTAGTGAATAAGCTCTCCTTAGGCACCAAAAGACCTCGAAATACTACGTAAAAGCTTAAGAACTTCAAACAATTTCAGAGCAGGATTTTGGAACCTATCCTGGGTGTCCAATAATGGTAATAATTTTCGGGGCCACGGTCATCGAAGGCTGTCAAATGCAGCCTAGCAAAGTTATTCCAACAACATTGCTTCCATCCCCCAGTAGGAAGAAATTTCGCCAAACTCTTAAATGTTCTACATATCCATGCAATATTCTCTGCTCTCTATACCTTTCCATTTTGGGATTCTTCGGTGAATGCCCATTGCTCGTCCCTGAAGCCAAATTTACAGCTTACAGTTTCTTCGACTAGCAAAGCCATCTCAAGAATAAGAGGCAGTGTTCTTTTTCGCAGTGCAGTGGGAACCCTAGGAAAAATGATTCTAAGAGTTCTTAAATTACTGGCCATCCTCCGTCTCCCAGCAATAATTATTATCCTTTCCTGGCCTTTGCTATGTTTTTGCAATCTCCCATACTGACCGTTGATCACACTCTCATTAATTGTAATGAAAAAAAAAACCCCAACGCCAGAGATAGCCTGCATATCCTACCGTGCTTGGTGGTTTCTAAATTGCGAGAGCAAAATTTAATACAACCAACAACCGTCCGAATGCATTTTTATCGTGCAAGAGTTGCTCCTTTCCCATGGAGTAATTCTCGTTCATTTTCGCCAAAAGCCCTCCCGCAAAACAACCCGCAAGCCCACTTGCACGTGGACATGTATACAGTATATACCACTATCTAGCGCTCTGCTCCAACATTCCAAACCGGTGACGGTGAGACGGTCTTCAGCTGTTTAACTATGTGAATCCGGTCGAAAGCAAACAGGGATTGGCAAATAATATGCAACAAAAGTGTTTGCGGGGTGGTGTGCCAGCCCCGGGAATGTTGCGCCACCTGTCCCGAAGCCTTGCCAAGCAAAACTTCTTAATAAAAACTTTCTCCAAGCAGTTTGCTTTCCTTTACACCTATAGGTACTGGTACCGCCTTCATCTCGGCATCTTGCTTTGAAATTTTATGGCTCATTATTATTTATGAATTCCACAAAGAAAAGAATCCCCAAAGTATTTTGCAGAAATACACCATGGGAGCGATGCAGACTTGCAGAGTGCTTCTAGGTCACACGGCAGGCGAATGGAAACTAATATTAATTACTGCAATGATAGTACGATTCGTTTTGTTCACATATAAGTGCAGATGCGAAAAGGACAAAGCGGTGCAAAGTTGCAATGGTGTGTTCCTTACGATAGATAACAGCAATTATTGGGACAAGTGCTGGGAGAAAGAGTCCTGAAAACGATTCCTTGCCAAGCGAAGGGGAATAGGAATTTAAATTAAAAAACTCCCTGGCTTTGCGCTGAAGAAGATAAGACCGAGGAATTCATAAATAATTTATGGTTAGCTCAGGTGGTGTTGGACGAGATCGCGACGAAAGAAGGCGTAAAGTTGCCAAAGGTATATATATTTGGAGCAAAGTTCGTAGTACATCAGAAAGCTTTCATCTACTACTTTTGCTTACGCATAGCAAATTAAGGCTTAGATTTAGGTGCACATCTGGTGCCACAGCTTTGTGTACCTACTTCCAAAAGGTGCCTTTCCAAACTCAATCACTTTTCATGGAGCTGTATAAATATAGCAAATGTTTACTTTACCATATTCTGCAGTCCGTCCTTACAACATGTGTCTTTAGAAATAATTAAAACTATGCAATACTAGCCTACCCTCGAGGCGCAATCAATGAAATGTCTACAGACAAATAGAATACTCTATCTGCACACCCAACGACTGCTCCCTAATTACGGACCTCAATCAAAATAATCTATATAAATCCCAAATATCCCATCCAGGGGTCACTCGTTTAAGGATCTAAAAACTATTCAACACATGAGCCTATACCTACTGCTACTCTCGTATATTCCGAGGAAGGGGGTTGCGTGCGTCTTGTAATCATAACAAATCCGCAGGAGCAAAATTAAAAGTAAATATACCTCCTGATGAGGGCAAACACTGCAAAAGGATATCCGTGAAATATTTCAGGTTCAAATTTATGTATCTTTAACTTTTATATGCATGATGTTGGTGTACCATACCATAGCGTGACTTGCCTTGCTTATCATGTATATGAAGATATTGTTCGACTCGGCTCTGGCTAACGGATGTAGCAAACGGGATTCTGCCAAAATGGTAAATGACAAACTCGTTGGGTAGATATGTAACAGATTTTCGGTCAACTTTAATGGCTGAAAGGCCGCCGCACATGACAACGGACCGTACTCAAATGTGAATTTACTGCAGGCACCGTGTTGACCAGTGAAGATGTGCCAGAACGATTAAATTCATGCCGAAAAAGAGAATTAATTGCGAACAATAAAGTCATTTGCGAATGAAAATGTTGAAACTATCTTTTGGGTAGAATCTCTGCGTGGCTGCCCATTTTGATGGGAATTATTCCCCCTCGATGGGGCAATGGGGTGGAGGTATGAGGTGTAAATGGAATTTGCATGCGGTTGGAAGTATTTTTTAGTTGTACTAATTAAATCGGCATGCCAATGAAACGAAGGTGTTGGACACCGAGAGGTACCCTTAAATACATATGATGCTGTCGCAGTCTTTAGTAGAAAAATAATTAAATAAATTAATTGGGGGCAATAGGTCGGTGTGGGTACTGTAGGCCTACTTTTTCAATTTTGCGACTGTGGAATAAACATCGCAGTCGTGGAATAAACATCGGAGGGAGGAATAAAAGCAACCTGCAACTACCTAACCATTTCTTCTATTTGCGTCTTTTTGGGGTAGTATTCTTAACATCGCCTACAAGATCTTATCTGCCGTGTTGTGTGAACGCCTGAAGCCTTTCGTCAACAACCTGATTGGTCCCTATCAGTGTGGCTTCAGGCCAGGAAAGTCTACCATTGACCAAATATTCACACTGCGGCAGATCTTGGAGAAAACCCAGGAAGTCCAAATCGATACCCACCACCTTTTTATCGATTTTAAGGCCGCCTATGACAGCATTTATAGGGACGAGCTATATAGAGCAATGTCTAGTTTTGGCATCCCTGCCAAACTCGTCCGTTTGTGCAGGATGACAATGGAGAATGCACGCTGCTCCATTAAGGTCGGTAAAGAACTCACCGAGACCTTCGATGTCAAAAAAGGATTTAGACAAGGCGATGCGCTGTCATGTGACTTCTTTAACATCGTTCTTGAAAGAATAGTGCAAAACTCAAACGCTAACACCAGAGGCACTATCTTTCATAAGTCCGTCCACCTACTCGCTTACGCCGACGACATCGTCATAATCGGCAGATCGCAGCGTGATGTCACTGACGCGTTCGTGAGCATTGAGACGGAAGCGGCAAAGATGGGTTTGGCGGTCAATGAGGGCAAGACAAAGTATATGCTGTCATCAAGAAAGGACAACCAACACCGACGTCTTGGACAAAATGTCACCATAGACAGATATAACTTTGAGGTGGTAAAGGACTTTGTCTACCTAGGCTCCGCTATGACTTCAGACAATGACACCAGCGCTGAGATTAAACGAAGAATAGCTCTTGCCAATCGCTGTTTCTTTGGGCTAAGAAAGCAATTGAGTAGCAAAGCCCTCTCTCGAGCAACTAAAGTGACCCTTTATAAGACCTTGATCATCCCAGTCCTACTTTATGGTGCAGAGGCATGGACTCTATCAAAAGCGGATGAGGCTACTCTTGGTTGCTTCGAGAGGAAAATTCTTCGAGTAATTTTCGGTCCCGTCTGCATAGACGGTGAATGGAGGAGGAGATACAACGACGAACTGTTCGGGCTGTACAGCGACATCGACCTAGCCAGAAGAGTGAAGGTCCAACGACTGAGGTGGCTGGGTCATGTAGAGCGAATGGACGTCAATGCTCCGGCCCGGAAGATCTTCGAATCCACACCCGAGGGACGGCGCAGTAGAGGAAGACCGCGACTCAGGTGGCGCACGCAAGTGGAAGGGGACCTTAACCAACTTAGCGTGCGAAACTGGAGACGGCTGGCCAAAGATCGTGCTGGCTGGAGACGCTTGTTGGTTGAGGCCCAGGTCCACCCCGGACTGTAGCGCCACCTTAAGTAAAGTAAGTCTTTTTGGGGTTTACACAGCGACCATGCGCCATGCACCTATTTATAAGAGGGTTGGCGTAAAAATTACACCATGTTGAGAGGGGATGAACTGTGAAATGATTGATAACCTGATGTGCTATTCAAATTATTTCGCAAGGATAAGTCGTTGAATAAACGACAGAGTCGACGCTGAGGCATAATTGAGGTTCTATGCCGTTAATGTGCCGAATTATCTCATCCTTTAGCTCTGTTGCTGGCTTATCAACGTACATCTTTTCTTTCAAAAAACCCCAAAGAAAGAAGTCCAACGGTGTCAAATCACATGATCTTGGCGGCCAATTGACATCGCCACCACGTGAGATACCACGGCCACCACTAATGCCATTTCTTGCTACCATTCTGAACATTGACGACGCTTGAAAAGGTCAAGAGGCTTTAGTTCTTGAGTCAATTGCACCTTGTAAGCGCATAAATGCCAGTCTTTATGCATAATGTTCATCAACGACGAGCGTGAGAGGTGCAATTGTTGGGCACGACGACGAGTTGATAGCAGCAATATTTTCTGCAGTACGAGCTGTACGAGCAAGCACTGGTGTTTTCACATCTCCTACAGACCCGGTTTGCTCAAATATTTGCACGATTTTTCCGAATGTACGCACATTTGGACGATTAAATTGACCGAAAAAATCACGAAGTGCACGATATGCATTTTGATTTGAACGCCCATTTTCATAAAAAGCCTGAATAACTTTAACGCGTTGCTCGATTGTGTGTCTTCAAGTTCCTAGTTCAAATTGAATTAGTCTGAAATTGAGAAATGTCAAACGAAATGCAGAAAAAATTCGACGTTTAGGTGTGGTTCACATTCAACATCGGCCCTTAAAATTTAACCACCCTTTAGTTTTCAGAACCTTATAAATAAATTGCATGTACCCAAATGGAAAGCTGAGATATAGCCTAGTAAAAGTATTTTAATGCCCATAAAAAAGAATCTTGGTGGATGTTTTAGCCTCTTTGAATCATTATAAGCCATTTGTACCTAGCTTGCATTTTTAAAAATTTGGAAAGCTCACATTATGACAGCTATCTCTTGAAACCGGGATTGTACCTACATTCGTCCTTATCTGTTGGAGAGCCAATATTAAAAAACATAAAAATAAAATTAAAAAAGAATCTTAGAATAATATTAAAAGAATCTTTTTTACTTTTCCAAAATGCATACAAAATTTGGAAATAGTTTTAAAATAATTGAAAAACTCCTGGTGAAATAATAACACGTCTGAACAGCATGATTTCTTCGGTACTAAAAGCAGTAGAAACGAGGATAGAGAATTGCTTAGACCAGCACAGAGCTGTCATAGCCGCATGTCAGTTGTAATACCTAAAGCGACTCAGTCCTCACTTATTTTATGAGCCAGAACAATCTTACCCTAAGCAGAACTGTGTAGAAATGAGTTATTATAGCCGTATGGCAGTGCTAGTACCGTATTGACTAGGTAAGGCAGATGATAAAAGGTTGTTGTAAACAAGCATAACAGGTTTAGTGGGTAACAGGACATGGGTGTTCATACCCGACCCAAACTAAGATTGTTAACAACTGCGTCTTGAAGAGCTATGGTAACTCTCTTACAATTGCCGCAATTTGGGGTTGACATCCAAGATATAGGTTGGCTTGCCAAGTTATGGGTGTCGGAAACAAATTTTCGGGTTTGGTACCCATATTTTTAAATTTAGTTTTCTCAGCGTGGTGTTGCTTAAGGAACTGCGTGTTTATAAACGCCCGGAGTTAAAGAAACCACAATAAATAAAGTTCGAATTGGTGTACTTGGACTTTCGAAACCTGTACTAAAGTGTGTAAAAAACTTGCAAAATAGCTGTCATGGTACCCAGAGAACCATCTTGAAAGGAACGATGTGTTCTAGTAGATCATATTACTTCACGCAATGCAGCGATCATTTTTCTAAGCTGTCCCACTCTGAATAGGCCACTGAAGGTGCCCTCGACGAGCTCTCTTTTTGACCAAGGCGAAAAGTAGTAGAATGGTCGAAGAGTTACTTTGACGATCACCCGAGAAATGCTTAAAGTCCTAAGTGAAGAAATAGATCAATTACATTGGCTTTATCTCGTATACTAATGTGCCCTGAAAATGCAACGAAACCGTGCCACTTGTTTATGAATGGGAAGAAAAGGTATTGCAAGTCTATCAAAAGAAAAGTTTCTTCTAAGTGTTTTGGAAACGAGTTGCAGAGCTTTGGTTGACATTGGGACATACATAGACATCGCCGTTGTTACTTTCTCTAACAATTCTTGAAAATTTTTAGTAAGATGCCACCAGGTTTTGTATTGTAGACTTGAAGAAGGCGTACATTTCTGGGGGGTACTATAGAATTATGGAACGGATGGTTTCGCTTCACGCAAACCTTACCTTTGACATCGTTAAATCATTGGGCACCTTCAAAAATCTAGTCATCGACTAGATTTATGTGGACTCGAAATATATACACATACAAAGGATCAACTTAGTGGCCGCCAAAATTCGTCAGGGGTGTTCAAGGGATCCTCTTCTTGACACTAATAAATATTGGCAAGCGGCCGATGTTACCCCCGCCCATTACGGTGTGATTTGATATTCCTTCAAAGCACATTCGGTTGTTGCTGGTCGGAAGCACTACATCGCGAATTTCCATACCACTAAAAGTCTTTAACAGAGCGATTCTTTTTCATGTATTGTTAGTTAAACTAGTGCTGTAGCAAACAGTGCCAAATGCTCTAGTTATGGGTTTGAATGTTGCTCCCACTAAAGTGTAATAAAAAAAGTATATTAATAACTGAATTGGAATTAGGCGGGCAATATGAACAAAATGTCAAATTCTTCCAACCATGAATCGCTCAAAAAACTCCACCGGAAACTCACTCTAAAAATGATTATTCCACCGGCAATATCTAATCAAGGGCCTTGACAGTTTCTACTTAAACAACGTCTTTTCATTGTCGTCTTATTCTTAAGGAATCCCTATATACAGAGACTCAACCTCAGTTTCCCCTGTGTTCAGTAGAATAGCACAAACAAACCCTAAGCAATAGCAAACAAACAAAAATCACAAAATAAGCAAAATTCCATCTAGATGCACAATGAAACTTTCAAATGTCACCATGAAAGACATCCACCAAACACGTCCGCTTCCTGCCAACAATCTTGTATTCCTTTCGCCTGGCGCGCCTAACTATCCCTTCCACAGGAAGATCAAATATACGTCCAACATCGTCCTAAGCAGCGTATTGTGAAAATAATACGCAACAATTTTAAGAACAAATCCGTTCCATTTGCTGATGCCGACAAAGACGATGACAGCAAGGACGAAGACGTCGGCCATGCAATTGCTATGTACCAATACTCGTATAAGAAGAAACTTTTTAATTAAATACAAAACTTGACAGCCCAGAAAGTGGACACACTGGGAGGATTCAGGATTGCAATTCATGGAAACTTCCTCCAGACATGATGTAAACTTTTACCGGCACGAGAGATCTCTTCGGTTCTTCGTTTATGTAACGGATATAGTTCAGGACAAAAGTCTTGCACAGAAATGCATCAATTGCCGAAAAAAAAAAACAATTCAACCGATAGAGTTGTCAAGAGAGGGAAGAAACTTTCCAAAGTTGATCTTATAACCATCAGAACTGCATTCCCATTCGGACGAGGAGGATCAAAACCCAAAAGCGAACAAATGAACAAATTATTCCTGGCCTTCAATTAAAATGTTTTTTGTTATTTGTTTTTTGTTTTTAAAAACAATAAACAACGTGCAGGAAAAACTTTTAAGAACACTGTGACGAATTAGCCAACTGGGACATCAGCCAATGGCATGCTGAACATGTGCAAATCATTTCAAGTATCCTTTTTCTTTACCTAATAGGAGTTTGCCGGAAGTGAGAAGTTCGCCATCATTTGTCTGCTGATTTGCGCTGTAGAAAATGAGCAAAATTGTTAAAAAGTAAACTTTTACTATAAAGTAGCAGTATACCCGCTGCATTGAGTGTGGTGCTGTGCGCTGGAAGAGGTTGCAAAAAAAAAGTTTTTTGTGAATTATTAGCCTAGTTCTTCTTCGCTGTGCCATGTGTGTGGCACAAGGGCTTACTTCTTGAATAGATAGTTGGGTTAACAACATCTAAATTTGGAGCAGTAGAAAAAATAACACGAGTAAAATAAAAATGAAACTTTGTAAAGTTTGCCTGCAAAAATTATGTCAACCTTAATTTTACATTAGCCTAGACTCTATCAGAACAACCCTTGACGTTGGGGTGAGCCGGGTATTAAGAGTGGCCTGCATGGTGGCAGTAACTTGAAAGTTTTCTTAGGATTTTGAATATTTTGTGCCATCGGTAGCTATACGTAGACTCTGCTTAATGGGAGTTGCCTCCAGTTCCACTTTTTTGGTGAAAAGAAAGAAAGGGAAATGAAAGTTTAGATGAGAGGTTTGGATTGTCCTGTAGATTTTAAATTATAGAGAATATTTTGTGTGTGGACAAGAATATCTTATTTGACCTGAAAATTTGTCATACACAACCGCCATTACCTAAACGCAAAAGGCCTTTTATAGAAACAAAGAAATAAGAAGAGTCAACAGACTTGAAGGACCGTTTCTAGATCTGACCCTATTTGAGACCATTCCTTGAAAAGGCAAGTTTAATATGCCATCTTTTGCTGAATTCCATATTCATAGTACAGATACGGCACACCAACTAACTCCGATGGCATAGAAGCAGCAGTATTAATTTCTCAATCATTTCATACGAATCATGTATCGCTGGAGATTCTCAGATGAACGCAAAGCGAACGAAATGTTCTTCTGCGGGGAATTCGAAGCGCACGAGACGTAAATTGCTCGATGTTATCAATATTTACCCCCAAGGGGAAGGACTTTTTGACATTAACGTAAATATGTTCATTAGAGACCTTCTGGGCGAAATTTGTTGCTATAGCTTACTCAGGACACCAATAACCTCGAGTCTTCGCATTCAAGAATAGTAGTAGACATTTTTTGAAAGTCATTCCTACGCCTGGGCTTATTTGACTATTATACTCATTGACAGCTACCACTGATCACCTACCATTGACCATAAGAATAAACTTGTAGAAATTCAAATAAACAACTTTGCCCAACTAATTTAATATGTAATCTCATTTTCTCTCCTGATTTATATTCCTACCAAAGGGTAGCTCCATCCATCCATCAGTCTTGTAGATGGCCCAATCTGCAGCATTCCTGGTGCAGATTTTATAAACATCCGAATAATTGATTATCCTTCCACCCTTAATTATTATAGCCCACTTCCATTCCGTTTTCATGAAATGAAAACTTTAATTAAATTGAAGCCCGCAACCATCTCATCGCTTGACATAACCGCACAATACTCAGCCACGAATTTGGCTGCGAAAAGATGTAGGTACGGGGTAATTAAAATACGCCGCAAACGTCAACTCGCACGTACAGTCGTGCATGCTAAAAAGTGTACGCGCTGAAGGACCGCCAAATGATTCATGGGGTGAATTCTTTTTTTTTTCGGAAAATAACAAAATGTTAATTACTTTTCAACGGCGAAATTGTTGTCATCAACGCACGAGAAAATTTCTTCACCTGTAGATATAATATTCATTAAGAGATTGTGAGGAGATACGCGTATACCTGTGTGTATCTTTTTCGCATCCATTACTTGTTAAGTAATAATTGGTTATTAAAAGCAGTCGGTATATATGTATGCTGCAGACAACGATAACAGAAGGTGGAACTTTAATTGCTCAACATTTGGATACTTGCTCTTGTGAAGTTAAGTTGAACAGCTTAGAACTGGAAGCCGTTTTAAACGCCTTATAAAGATTAAATATAAAGATTTGTCTATATGAACTTGAAGTCATGCCTTTTTAACTATTGTTTTCAATATAGAATAGAATTAATTCAGGAGAAAATTGTTTTCAATTAAAAAATGTGTAGAATGTATTTGAGGTGTCAAGTTGAAGTCGAAATGATTTTTCGATCATGATTTAGATCTGTTCCCTAACGATATTGCATTCGAACACATTGGCCAAATTTAGTCAAACTTACGCAAAAGTTAGGCAGAAGAGACAGCAAGAGAGAACAAAACATTTCCCTGCAAATATTAGCCAAAGAAATTTCTTTCTGGTAGATGGTTATCAAATCGTTCAGATGCTAATATGTAACTGACTTTTTATTTGATTTTATTTATAACTAGCTGACCCAGCGAACTTCGTTCCGCCCAAATTCATTAATGTACATAGGCAAAGAAATTAATAATTCCCAGCTTTCGCTTCATTCTGCTTCATGTAATTCGGTCAATTCAAATTATTTATTCAAAAGTTATATAAAAATTAGGTAAATAAATAAGTAAATAAAATCAAATACTTGTCGGCCAACCTACCGCTTTTTCACTGAATTCTATTATCGGGTGCGTACACGTACAAAGCGAGAGCTTTGCCGACACGTGAAATTCACGATTTATGCCACACACATCCAGCGATTGTCCTTGCGACTTATTAATTGTCATAGCAAAAGCGAGACGTACGGGAAATTGAAGACGCTTGAATACGAACGGCAAATCGTTCTGAATAAGTGGAATCCGCGGAATAAGAACATATTCGCCTTTGAATTTTCCAATAAAAATCGTTGCTTGAATAATATTTGATATTAAGTTCTTCACAATCAAACGCGAACCGTTACAAAGTTTTGGTTCATTTAGGTTGCGCAACAAAGTGGGATAGTTGGTGGCTTCGTTTTCATCCATCACGGAGTCGACTGATTTGTTGAATTGAATGCAACTCACCAGCGATTTGGTTTTGAATGGCGAAATTCAAATGATCGACGTTCTTGTTTTTCGCAGCCAAAATCACTCTTACACTCAGCCAATCATGGTCAACATAATTCTCAGCGATATTCGGGAAAGTTTGTAAGCCATTGTGCATTCGTCCCATATGATAATCTTATATTGCTGCAGTACTTTCGCCTTCGCAGTGTTCTTTGAAATGTTCATGTAGGTTGTTCATCCACTTGCAGATTCAATGACTATTTCAATGCAGAATGAGCTGTTCGACGGCCTTCTAACAAAGTAGCCACTATCCCAGAAGAGGCTAGGGCCAAAGCGATCTCAGATCTCGAACGAATTGTAGCCGAAATCAGTGAAATCAGGAATGTATTTCCAGTTCGACCGGGCGCATCAAGGAAGAAAATTCCGCCATTTTCGTTATCGACTGCTTGCATCAATTCATCGTACACTTTCTTTTGTTCTTGATTCAACATTGGCACATTTGTTCGAACAGCTTGATTCAATGCGATTCGATCGAAGTCCATTTCTCGCTCCAGTTCTCGATTAAATGTGTCTTGCATAGAACGATTTGGCTGTGGCATCCCCAATATGCACAACAAATTGCCACTCATAACCAGACACATAATCCTCGATCACAATCAAAGCTTTGTTGCGCATTTCATCTGACATCTCCAGTTCATTATCCGATGTCACAGTGCGAATTCGATGCAAAATATCGTCGGCCATAATATCATCTTTGTGTAATCAAAGTACCTATCAACTTCATTTCAAAAAGTTACTTAATGTAACATAGTAAACATAATTTATTAGAACAAACTTTTAGGTATATTAAATTGTGGACAACAACAATTTGCTTGGAAAATAATTAAAATAATTGACAACAACAATTGCTTTTAAAATTTAAAATATTTTTTTTTATTTGAAGTGTCACTACTCGATTTCTATACAAACTTTCATAACCTCTTTCATCCCCTCCAAAATTTTTTTTTAGCGACAAAAAGGTAAATAAAAACCTGATATACAGCAATACGAACAAAACAAAAAAAGAATTATGAAAATCGTCCCAGGGGTTATCGAGTTACATGATCATCGAGTTACACCCCGAAAGAATTATATATATAAGAAGAAGATGTGCTTGCATTTAAATAGATGTAAGGAGCAAAAGAAGCAAAAAAAGCAAACTATGTATTTAATTTCTGCAATAAATAAATATTTACTTTGCTCTACTGATATTTGAATATTTCCGACCCGCCTAGGAGGAATTCACACAACGGTAAAAGGAATTTTGAAATTGGAAACAAAATTTGTTTGTGTACCAATATGCTGTTTAATTACTAGGTTCATTTTTATTTTATTACTTACTTATTTCTTTTTTGATGTGTAAACATCTAAGCGCGCGTTATTGGAATCTGGTGGAGTAATTCCACACATTTAACTTGCGGGGACGGAAATGGGTCACTATGTTTTATCATTGCATACATTTTATCATTGCATACGTTTTTATCATTGCATACATTTATGAGCTGGTGCATATTAATTTCAGCTTTTTGTTGATGTGAAATAAAATTGTGTTTTATCATTGCATACATTTTATCATTGCATACGTTTTTTTCATTGTATACATTTATGAGCTGGGGCATATTAATTTCAGCTTTTTGTTGATGCGAAATAAAGCATGTTTTTCATATATGATGGTCTCACATTTATTCCCTGTGACGGACAACTCGAGGAAATTCGATGCCAAATCTTTCGTGAATTACCAGGCACGCAGAATTCACAGCTGGATAACAACTAACAAAAATGTCGTAGACCAGCACCTCTACAATATGCAATGCAAGCCGAATGAAATTCCAATGACACTTTCATTTACTGTATAACAGTTGATGTCATTTATCTTGCGGGGATGGATTGCATACATTTATGAGCTGGGGCATATTAATTTCTGTTGGATATTTTATTACTTACTTATTTATTTTTTTTATATTAATATACTTCTTACATCGATGTTCTAGGTTTCAGTCCTTAAACAAGAGTTTGAATTCTGATGGTAAATTTTGTGTTAAAAAACGCTTAAAAGGAGTCAGCAAATACATCAAGGAAAGCATACAAATACGCGTCAAAAAATGCACAACAACCGCAATAAAAAGCCATACAATATGCAACGAAAAATAAAACAAAAGAAAAAAAAAAATCACAAAACGCTTTTAGAAAACCAGTAAAAAGACATCACAAAACAGGTCAAAAATCACACCCAAAAACGCCTTCTAAACGCGTGTATCTGCACCAACAAAACGTCCAAAAACGCTTTAAGAAACTTCTGAAAAAGGTTTCGAAAATAGCTTGAGAAGAAAACATAAAACACCTGAAAGAAACTAATTCAAGAACGCATTACAAAACAAGTGAAAAATGCACTAAAAGCACATCTAAAATCCGTCAAAAATTGCACTTGAATTGCATTCAAAAAATAACGTCGAAGAATGCATCAAAAACGCTTCGAAAAACGTATTAAAAGTGGATTAGAAACCACAACAAAAACGCTTAAAACCCCATCAAAAACGCAGTAAAAACACCTTAACAACGCAATAAGAACTTCTTAAGCTTTTGACTTTAGGTACTTTTTGGATGTGTTTTTAAAATGGGTCAACGCAACAGTTTAAAACAAAAATTGCAAGTTGGTCTTGGAAAATCCTATAGTTTAATTCCGTTATCACGGCATTGCTCCATGGTACGTAGCGCCAGCTCCTTTAACCCAAATGTGTTTACGATGCATGACAAGTAAGTCACAAAAATAAGAAGAGAAAATCGAATACAAGCAAATATTAGTCCCAGACCTGTTTTCCCAGTCTTTAGAGCAAAGCAACATCTCTGAGCACTCACACATTCTCAGTGTACAACTAGTTTATACAGTGTCGTTCTCGTAACCCCCCACACCCCCTCCATTTGCATGCGGAAAAGCCATTTTAGAGCTAACGCCTCGAATAATAATTAAGTCAACACGATGAATAAAATTCCATTTTGAGTTTCACCTCTTCAGCAATTTCATAGCGACCAAAGAAAAAGTGAAAAAAACTAAAAACGCTATCCAGCTTTGTAGAGTTCTTTCAACAAGATGTTTTATCCTTTTTCGTGGTTCATTGTGCAACGAGTGCACGCGGATAGAGCATTTTCGATACAGAGTCGCGATTTAAGGGTTTTGTGGGTACTTTATTCCCAACATGTGGGCGGGCAAAGAATCCTTTTAGTTGCAGTAATTCTTTCTCCATTCTGCCTCCTAATGGGACCACAGCAACAACGTGAGTACGGGTTGTAAAAGTTCTCTCCCTCTGCTCCTACTTAAAAAGCGCATTTTTACTCGCTCAAATGCCTTTTGTTGTGGGGCTATAGGTACCCCACGGGTGATATGTGCATCTAAAATAAATGTTTAAATAAATGTCCCAACTGCTAAAAAGGACATTCACAATCCAATGAAGGCGGTGTGAGAGCAAAAAAAATACTCCATGCACACCATAAAAGCCGCACACATGAACTACATACAAATTCAATTGCATGGCCAAGTAGTCCTCAAGAGTAATTTATATAAAATACGACCTCCCAAGCCGTGCCTGGACTGGGTGGTGGAATTTATTTTGGTGTGCACATATTTTTGCATACCAAAACTATGGGATTTTCAAAATTGATGGTCTAATTATTTCAACGAAAAATATTTGTAACTATATATAAATAAATAGAATTTTTTTTGCACGCCACTGCTACGAGTGCGGTTCTTCTTGACGATGCGAAAATAACTAGCGAATGGTTGCGTATACGCCCCAGTGAATGACTCCCAGGGCTGATGATTACTGTGACTTTTTTTTTCTGCTACAGATGGGTAGAAGTAATACCGTGCATGGTATAGATCGAAGGGACGTTCAGTTGCTGTGGTGGCAAATTTAATTAAATAATTTAAGTGGGAGTTAGATACACTCAGCCTCGTGTGTGAGTACTCTATACATGGTTGGGCGCATTTGTTGTTTATTTGGCGTGGAAGTTGAAGTGCCTTTATTATTATATTTTGCTTATAGAGACGTTTTTTTTTTTTGATTAAAATTAACAGTTTTCTGTGTTTGTAAAATATTTAAAATGCGTTTCTCTTATATAATAGCAGGTGGCAGTGCGAAACCATTTCGCTAATTAAACTAACGACGAATGACCGATGTTTAGCGAAGTACTAGTACTGCACCCAAGGGACCCCTAAAACAACTTATGACTATGAGATAAAGAAATATAATAACAGGACGATGCAATGAATATTAATGCGGTCTAAAGTATTTTTTTGGCATAACGATGCGACATAGAAGCTGCGCTTAAGAAAACGTAGTCATAATTTATATGTGCTTAGAATTTTTAGAAGCCAATCGGCCTTACCAATAATCAACTTTAGTCTGGCAGTTTACGGAAAGACTCCAGACTTTCCAAAATCGCTTTACCAATAAACAAAAATAGTTGCCAGAATATCGCTAACTGTAGGGTTAAATGTTATTGTTGAGAAAGTCTTGTTTATCTCGGGCATTAGCTAAATAAATCCTCCCTTACTGTCATTTTGATGGGGAGTGTTGCCCAACCATCCAAAATCACGGTACTAAATTTCGTAATAGGAGCAAATTTAAACACGCTGGGTTCAGCCTGGGCGTTTACAATTATAAATAAATTTTAGTAAATTGTAAATGTTATATAAATTTATTCGCTGTAATACAACAATGCAAATGGTTTTTAAGACTAACAAGCACATATTTGTACAAATGTATGCAAAAAATTGAAAAATATTGTAATTTTGTTTTACTATTTTATCTAAACGCTTGAGAATATTTCTGTGTTTTTCTCTGTTAATCTTGTTTAAGCGCTAGTTCTTGCCTTTGAATTGGTTTTCCTTTTAAAATAGTTTGTAAGCAATGAACGGATGCTTACTAAAAAAAATTATTATATATAAGTTTGGATATTTCCAAGATATTGATAGTCGTCGTAAACGGAATAAAATATCTGCTTCTTAAGTTTGAACGGCTCATACCTGAAGACCTACTTTTTTCAACAATTCTCAGAACCTAAGACGACTCAGGTAGATATTTGGCTGCAACCAAACCCTTATTAAACTCTTTGCAAAAGGAGTTTGTTTACCGAGGAAGAGGACGAGGAAACAATGATTGGGGTGAAAAGGTTGACTTCACGGAAAATATAGATATAAGAATAGAATTGTCACCACAATACAAGCAATTTAAAAATATTCAGGAACTTCTGAAGGAATAGCAGGTAGTACGTGTGAATTCATGGAGGGGAAAACGTTACAGTTTTCGCACATAAAAATGTACGCCACAGATTTATATTTTTCTGTGAGAATTTAATTTTGTCGGTTTCTAAGTTTCCCGAATTAAGTAATATAATCTACACAATTCTTAAAAGATCAAATTGTATTTATTTTTACACTTCTACATACTTTGGCAAGCACTGTCTCATTGCAAATTGAAATTCAAAAACGGAAGCGATAGGTTCTTCAAATGCTTAGGCTTCCTACGTGATAGCTATTTCTGAAATGAATTAACAGGCTATTATTTCTATTTGCGAAAATATTTCCTTGCTAACGATTAAATAATTGTGATCTTTACACCACCAAAAGGTTTGATTTGCATCAAAGCATTCTAATAAACTGGTTCCGATTATTGAATAATTTAAAAGGTATATTATTACGAAACAAACACTCATCAACCAATAATAAAAATAAGTATTAGAAATCAAAGGAAAGTGTCTATAAAAAGTACCGAAAATTGAGCCCCAACGAATGATAGGGCATTACTGATTTGCATATGATATTTGACAGATCGGCGGATACTTTGTGCATTTCCTATTTTGTGTTTTGTTTTTTGCTTATAATAAGCCTCAAAAAGCCTTTGAAAGATATCTGTTGGGCAAATTTAATTGCAATTTATGTAATCCTTTTTTTTTTAGAATAAAATCCTCGTTGTGAAAGAAACAACTGAACTTGTTTTTCACGAAAACAAATTATGAAATTCAAATTCTGCGTGACAACAAATGTAATAGATTCAACAGAAAGTCTTCGAACTAGTAAAGGTCGAGATCAAATTGTTTATTGGTACCATTTCAAAAATACTGTACATTTTTATTTAAACTGGCAGCCAACTAATAGTCGACATTAGTGTTTGATTATTGGTAAGGCCGAATGACTTTAGCCTGTTGGAAAAGAGTACTTTGGCTTCTTTTGCTAGTTGCAGTAGATAAAATGACAGTTCTTACCGCATGAGCCACTTTTTCCAAAGAAGTCCTCGAAATTCAATTTTGAACTTAGGACTTTATTTACCTATTCAACGTGCGACTCTATTCAAACGAGTACCACCGAAACACACCGGTCCACACCAGGAGTGTGATTATTTAAGAGCTCAAATTATTACGCAAAACCACCATTCCAACTTCAGCGTCAACATTCCGCAGACGAACAATGCATATTCAATAAAGATGCAAGCCATCTGCAGTCATCGGAGGAATTCTCCCCTGACACATTTGTGCACGGTGGTGTGGATGTGGCTCCGCTCCGGTATTGACGACACAAAATCCATTCATCTTCGTCAAACTGAAGGCAGACGCGCCAAATTATTCGACAAAGAATTTGTTATGCAAATATTATTTGAATATTTTCACATCGCAGTTTGGCGTCACCAGTTTCGCGACAAGAGTCAATTTGCGGATGGTTAGTGTGGCAGAATTATGAACTGAATTCCGCAGAAATTCTCCGCCGGTCTTAACAGGAACGTCTATTTAAACTTTACACAGTTTTCTTATTTCATTCGGTTCTGTCAGGACATTTGCCGTAAATCCTGGTAAATAAAACCGTTTAGGATGGCAGTAATGGAAATGAGAACCATTCACACATCCGCATTGGAGGTGTCACAAGTATATCTCGGGGGACCTGTACTGCACTGCGTGGTTATAAACTCTTGATGATGGTTCATTTCAAAAATTGTTATGGGACTGTAAATGATGGAGAGAGTTATGTTCGTGATTCGCAGATGGATGAAGACACCTTTTCGCAATACGTTTCGGTTTTGTGTTTTGTCGTTGGTTCTCGTTTTGATGGAGCAACAAACTCCAGAGATGTTCGTGGATGTCTGAACTAAAGTGGCGTTTTTGGGACAACGATGAGTAGGTAAATAGTTTTTGGAATTTTCACCTACAGGAGTTTATATGTATATGGAGTTTGTTTTTTACGACCAGCTATATGTAGTTTACAATTGAGAAAGCCTGTGGATTTTATATGGATATTCAACAGGTGTATGCTCGTGAGGGACATTCATCAATTTTTGTTTCATGTACTTTTACTCCTATCCGAAAGACGTAATTTTCCTCTGTGGCATCTGTATTTCATTCCACTGTACACCGCCCAAGCGACTACCACTTGCCATAACTGAGCGATTTGAACACTAGGCTTCCCATTTTTGAACACCACAGAGAGGTTGACAAGCTTAATGCTGCTCACAAAAATATTTATCTTGTGAGTCGTCTGTAGACCCCAGAAAAGTATGTTACAGTTTTTTTCCCAACCTTTGCCTGGCACAGTGGCTTAGTGGTTAGTGTGTTGGATTACTAAGCGAGGGCTCCAGGGTTTGAATCCCACAATAACCCAAATTCCAACTTAGGGTTTTTTCCACTGCGTCACCTCTCACGAACGTCTGACAAGCATCCGAGAGTATAACTGTCTTGAAAGAGCTTCTCAATTAGCCGTTTGGAGTCGGCATAAAATTGTAGATCCCTTCCTTTCGTTCCGAAAATGGAAAACTCACACAAAACGAATGGTTGTGAGACGCTAGGACTAGGGTCACTCCGGACCTGTTGCGCCAACTATTTGCTTTTTTTGTTGCCTGGCACATCTCATCTATATCCAATATACCTGGTACATGAAACTCTAGGAGCTCTGTCAATCGATTCGTCTATTTGAAGTAGGTATTGTTACCCACAATTTCTCGTGCCGATTCGAATTTCATTGCCCGTCAATTGATGGTAAATTCTTATACCACAGTTTCTTAACTGCAAGGGTACTTGCGAAGCCATTTTAGAAGAGAGCCTCATTAGGAATTCTTCGAAACATTGACTTTTCATTTAAAATCACATTACTTGAGATATAGAGAGCAGCATTGATAAAAAAAAAAAAACAGACTGGTACAAACTTACAAATGCGTTAGGTACATAATCCCCAGTCAAATAGCAGTCACCACCGCGGGGGTGATTTTCGCACGATGAACCACACCGAAGCATCCGCCATAATTGACATATAATTACCGGAATAAAACACCATATCAACAGAAAAAGTTTACCCCTGCCATCTCGATAATATACCAACCCTAAATAAGATATCGCCGAGTTAGCGGCCATCGTTTAAACTCATCAAAAGACAGTGTGTATAGCAGTGACCACTTAGTGAACTTTTCCAGTACATATTTTGGTCAAGTAACCTCCTCAGTAAACTTTCCAACATACCAACACATACTGTGTACTACGGCCCACCATCACCCCACCCCGATAGCCCTACTCAATCATAAACTTTTTCGACAAAGTTCAACCGGCACTTTTGAAAATTTTCCCTCGTCACTTTTTTTTTCCCATTTAACAAATTGACCTCGTTTGTAGATCGTTGCGCCCACCACTTCTGACTCCACTCCGACTACATGATACCACTGCATCTTCTCCTTGTTCGTTCGCCGCTTAAGTTCCTTCCACATTTTGTTTTATTTTTAAGTCATCTTAAGCTATTGTCATATACTTTCAAGGATATTTCCATGCGCTGTCGTATCTCTGTCTCGAACCTCTTGTCCTCGTTGCTACAACAATGTGGATTCATAATAAAATCAAAATTCTTCATGTGGAAATTTCAATTAAGAAATTCCAATCCCCCCCGAAGCTAAGCTGGTGTCCAGTTGAATCGAATCCGATGGCGGGACGGCACGGCGGGAGAAAACGATGACGCGGTCATCAGCCAGATATATACTCTTAAAATGCTCTTCTTCTTATCTTCATGGCAATATAAGATTCATTTGTTTTGAACTCACTGCTTGAACGTTTAAGATTAAACACAGGGGTAGGGAGGAGGGAGGAGGGGTATGGGAACAGGAAGGCGCTTATAGGCTTTGAATTTATGAGGAGAGGAGCGACAAATTGATACTCGATTTTAGCCGTACGAGTAAGTCTGTCTAATTGGAGAAGAATGCAATTTGGAAATCTATTCCAACCCGATACGGATGCCCGTCTTCAGTCCTCTTGCAGGAAGCAATTAGAGGCATCATCACAAATGCAAATTAAATCAGGAAATGCAACCCCAACTAACCCAATGCCCTACTTCGATGGGATAGTTAAGTTTTGCCATGCATTTTCATTTTTGGTTAATTAAGATGAGCCCAAGTGCCAGTACATGCATTTGTAATTGAGAAGATGTTTTGTGCAGAATTGGAATTAACAGAATCGTATTAAGGGCAGCCCTTAGAGATTGAGGTTTATTTCAAGAGTTTAAGTGAAATGCGGAAAACAACCAGAGTGGAAAGTGCATTTCCCGAGATGACATTTCGACTAGAGCCCAATATGGTAATCACAGGCGATAAATTTTTCTGGATTATGTCTTTAATGACCCCGGATGTAGCTGTACGTGTACGACACCAGGTGGAGCTTAGGTACGATTAAAGGTTTTCACACTCACCAGGGAACTTTTCACAATGGTTCTCGAATCACGCAAGGACATAATTTAGAAAGCATATATTAAACCACCTCTATATACCTTTACTAAAATCACAAATCAGAATAAAGGCCGATCTGGTGGTCAAACATCACCGGGCATATAGTGTCCAAGGCACTTTGGCCAAAACTCGATATCAAGAAATCTAGAGAAATTCTAAAACTATGCAGAATAATCAGAATAATGGTAGGAATCCTGTTAGGGCACTGTCTTCTAAGAAAACTTGCAAAAAGACTTAGGCCCATCATAGCGATTAAAGTCCCATTTAAAAACTTATGTGAAAGTTTATGACATAGAAAAAGTAGCCCATAAGGTATTTAAGTAGTTACAACAATTCACAAACTGAAATTCGACATAATTTTCCAACAAAAATTGTCAGGGTAACGGGTAACCCCCAAACAAGCGAGAATCGTTGTTACTGCTACTGCAATCGGTTCCCCGGGCATCGCGATGGGCCCTTATGGTGCCTAGTGCTTCCTATCTCATACCCCTTTTTTACCTAAGGACATAATCGAAGAAATGGCTCATCTCTTGGATTATGTCGTTAATGCCAAGAGGTATGTTATGGACGCAGAAAACCGATTTGATCGTCAGCATAAGATTTCATTTCGCTGTATAACAGTGAGACGGCAATGTCACCAGGGATAGACGAAAACTTGTTAAAATAGCAAAAGGCGTATGCTAATTGAGTACTGGTATTTACAACCTTTCGTGTTGATGCGCTTGTATGATACAGATTCTATTTAAGGACTTAAGGTTAAATATGGAGCTCCTCGCTCAGAACTCGAATACATTCAACCTAGAGCTCACTTTTCGCAAGCCAATTGAATCCGCACTGAACTGTTCGTTTTATTTTCATTCGTTATTTATTAAAAGTAAACTCGTTAGTTTACTTAATCAGTTTCGAACCTGGAGCCCAATTCCGAATGAGGTAATATTTCCTAGCTTGAGCAAAACTCTATTTTTTAAATTATTTAAATTAAATTAAATTAATAAATAAAATAAATTCAATTATTTTAATGAGCAGATAAAACTCTTTTAGATAAAACTAAAAATAGGTATTATTTTTTGCTCATCACAGGCATTTTTTATCTGGTTTGGTTCATCCATTTTGCTCCATTATCTCACTCCCTAAGGGAAAACAGATAAAATAGATATTTTCATGTGTAAACATCTAAGCGCGCGTTGTTGGAATCTGGTGGAGTAATGCCACACATTTAACTTGCGGGGACGGAAATACGTCACTGTGCATACATTTTTTTGAATCTGGTGGAGTAATTCCACACATTTAACTTGCGGGGACAGGGAATGCGTCACTGCGTTTTATCATTGCATACATTTTATCATTGCATACGTTTTTATCATTGCATACATTTATGAGCTGGGGCATAATAATTTCAGCTTTTTGTTAATGTGAAATAAAATATCTCCATTTCGTCCTGGCACCGTTCTCAGAAGAAATTTCAAGAATTCTGCAGGGAGATTATCATCGTTTACCAATGATCATAAGCGGAGACTTCAATATCAATTTCGCAACTCCAGAAGCTCAACCATTTATTGATGTTATGCAAGATAAATTTAATCTTCAAATGAACTCCAACCGGAAAATTTCAACAACATGATATGGAACAACCATCGATGCTGTCTTCCAGCGTAATCTAGATAGATTAGGTACAGTCTCGAATGTACATATCTTACTTCAGCTACCACAATCCGATCGTATCTATTCTACCGAAACTAGCACAGAACGAATAAATTATTGTTATGTCATAATAAATCAAGAATACGGTCATTACAATTCCTTTTTTTCTCAATGACGTGTATCAAGCCACACACATACCGCACGCACGGTGTTTACACATACACATATTTCGGGACTGTTGGATACAGTCGCACCAATTTTTTTTTTTTCAAATATCTATTAGGTATATAAATAATTTAAAGGCCAATTTTTTTACAATTTTTAAACATGAATTTCTATTCAATTGTTCCAAAAATCAAAGTAAGGCATTTCTTGTTAAATTTTATGTCCGACTACGAATTTATCATATTTTAAAAAATTTCAGTAAAGATATCAAGAAAAGTAACAACAAACAAAAATATTTAAGTGTAGCACACATGTAAAGATATATTTATTAAAAAAATGTCAATAAAAATATTTACAAGTTGATTTTTGATTTTTTTTTCTTACATCACACCCTGTGCCACATTCGGTTTTCTACTCTTCCATCTCTCTATTACTATTGCTATCTATTTCTCTGTATATGAGACTACAAATTGTCAACTGATAAGAAACACGTGGAGAGTGTCCCTTCTTACTGTAAGTAGATAAATATTCTGGTAAATATTTCCTACATTTAGAAAATGCAACATTCTATGGTGAACCCGACGTTGGCTAGTAATGCCCTCAGTTCCTCTCTGAATTGTTTTCTCAAGCCAGCAATATGGGAAAAAATTATAGTGAATCGGGGGGACCCCATGCGAGAATAAAACGAGTGATTTTTTAAGAGTTAAGTTTTTCAAGTTGGCAGCACTGATTAGTAATGGCGTCCAAACGTCATCTGTCAAAGTGGAAATTTTTCAGTATACTCTGCCATTTAATCATGGAAAGACTTACAAACGAGCAACGATTGCAAATTATTAAAATTTATTATAAAAATTCGTGTTCTGTGAAAAATGTGCACCAAAAACGACCGTGGAAGAAACGTTAGTTACCGTCAACGGCGTTCGATATCGGGCCATGATACGCGACTTTTTTTTACCCCAGTTGGCTGAGTTGAACTTGGTTGACATGTGGTTTCATCAAGACGGTGCCACATGCCACACAGCTCGTGAAACAATGGAAATGTTGAAGGATGAATTTGGTGAGCAGCTTATCTCTCGAAATGGCCATGTGAGTTGGCCGCCAAGATCAAGCGATTTAACGCCTCTTGATTATTTCTTGTGGGGTTATGTAAAGTCGTTGGTCTATTTGGACAAGCCGAACACGATTGAAGCCTTACAGGATAGCATAACATGCGTAATTTGTGGAATACAGGCCGAAATGCTCGAAAAAGTGACGCAAAATGTCTATATAATGTCTGTCTATAAAACTTAAATGGCAAAGGCCTATTTATTGATTACAATAAATTGTTTGAATATTTGATGCAAATTTGAGTGTTTTATTTTATTTAAAAAAAAAATATCTACGCTTAAAAAATCACCCGTTAGTAAAGGCGGTACTGGCCTAAATCGTTTATCTCGTGATATCCCGAGAATTATTATTTCAAATGCCTCACATTGTGGCCCCCATATTGCACTTTAAATCGTTGCGAAACTATCCGGCTTTCATAATCATATCTAATTAAAAGCAGCAATTACACATACGATTGGTAATATCAACAAATTTCAATTTCACCCTACAACACAATGCCACAAAGCATGTCCTCGGAAAGATAATCATCAACCAAAATCGAATTTCAGGCTCGCCAGTGCAACATTGTTTGACAGTGGCGCAAATATTTGCAATTCCATGCGGATCCCTTAACCCAAATGTTCACGCTGCGTTCGCTGGCATTTCTCGCAGAGTCCCCGACTCCCATAACTAATTACACCCGACTATCAATTATTCACATCACAGATATTGTTGCTGTAATACTGATGGCCGTCTGCCGTATTGCTATTATTAGCCTGTTACGGTATGAATGAGCCATTCGCAGCTCCCAATATAGGTGGCGATGCCTGCTGTCTTATTCATAAACACTGATTTGTTCCCATTTGATCCGACTCTAGTGAATAACTTACGACTTGCGGATCCGGCCAGTATGTGCGCGGATCAAAAGGAGCTGACTTAGCGTTTTGATTGATTAAACAGTTATAACCATTCTGAGTGAGAGCTGAGTTTTATGGAGGGCCTTAAAAGTGCCTTGGACCACGAGCATAAGGAACAAGGACACACACTAGACCACCGCCACAGCACATTGGGCGTGGACCATTAAAATCAAAGAGTAATCAGAGGGATTTCCATTTTTAGCATTTAATTGCTCCGTGGAAGCAACTTTGTGCATTAAGTGCAATGTTAATTAACGCTCCGCTACGCCTCCTCTCGATCGTAAAAGCGGGGAGTCACTGTATTTGTATTTTGGTATTAAAAATAAATACTCAAACAGTTATCTGCCCAGCTATACACACGGAAGGATCATAAACTAAAAGTTTAAGAGTAAGTTTCACTTAATCCCGCGGTCAGGATGGCGATAGCATTTCAGTTTTACGAGTGTCCAGCGGATGGTCGTCTCCGTTGGTGTGCGGCTTTATGGGGCAATATAATTGCTGAAATGAGAAACTTCTTTGCAGTTTTGCTAAGTTGAGTCGCGGGGATAGAGCACAATTCTTAATCCATCGTTATATGATGGCTTTTAATTAGGTTACGGGGTCTCCGAGTTGTGTGGAAGCTTGGGAGTACGTTGTTTACTTATTTTTTGTAGTTTTATGTGTTGGTCATTTTCGATAACAGATTGTGCTGTGTATATGAATTTACTGTACCAACTGTGGACCAAATTAATAAGAAAGTTTTTTAACAGAAATCTTTTGAAGATGTCAAATACAGATTTTGGTACTCGCCAATGCCGCTTTTTTTTCCAAAAAAAGTGGATATATAAGAGCACGATATATGACCAAATTAGAACTGAGATGAAGATGCCTACCATATAAACCAGCTATACTTTTAAATACTTCAACACCCTTATATGTTTGCAGAAAGTTGTTTGTTTTACATTAAAACTGTTGTAAGTTGAAACCTCCTGGAAGTGTTTATCCATAAAGCGAGCTCCGAAGTTTGTTTCTCGTGTACTCAGTGATGGGACTTGAAAAAAAAACGAAGCGGTGGTATTTGGCCTTAAAATAGGGTGGTAGGATAGTGGTAAAAAAAAAAATGCTCATGGTAAATAATTAGTTTATTTATACCAATTAAATAGTAATAATAAAAACAAAAAACAGGGAAATAAAATAAACGTCAATTTAAAAAATCACATTTGTCGTTCAAAACAAACCGTCCGTGAATTTATATTTTGATTTAAATCTTCCCCGTTCCCTAGAACGGTATTTAATTTATTATTTTCCCCATTTTTTAGTTGTGAAAATTTATACGTTCAGCGCTACAATGAGCTAAACAAAAAAGTTGTAGCATGTATCATGTATGGAAAGGTTTTTAATGTAGTTTCCCATGCCATCTTTTAAATTTTGAAAGAACTACAAAAAAAAACGTAATAGATTCAACTCATAATTAAACGTAGCAAATTTGTGTAGCAAAACTTAATTTGCATAGAAAAACTCAAAAGTCCAAAATTACTTTGACTCTTCATCAAGCGTTTGATCCTCTTGTGTTGGTTTAATTAATGTTGCAGGCTTGGTAGGTACATAATTCAGACTGAGACAGCAAAGTTGAAAGGAATTGGTTTTTGATTCAATTATTTCATACCTATCCATGACAGCCAGAATATTTGGAAAATAATTTGTGGACAATGCAGCATTTAATACACAAAACACTCGTCGCGTCCCAAAGAAAACAATAACAAACTCTGACAGCAAGAACATTGACAAAGATGTGCATGTATGTAGATTTGCTACTCTTTGTAGCATACAGATTATTTTTTAGTAAGTAAGTAATTTTATTCATAGACATAAATTTCATTAATTTTTTTACAATAATTTACAATAATAGACTTTGGCTATTGCCGTCAGCCGAAGGAAAGAGAGAATTATACTAACGTTTTATTTATTTTTGTTTGTAATTTAAAAAGCTTCGTTCATTATTTGTTGCCGGTATTTTATTGCAGTTTTTAAGTAGCTAGCCAGTACGCTCCAGTCCTCACCATTTAGACTTCTGGTGAATTCCACCACTGACAACGACTCTTTCTTCCAATGAGTTCGTCTGATCTCCTTCAGTATAGGACAAGTCCCAATAAAATGGTAAACGTCTTCTACAGATTAAATCAACGCAATGTTACTTGAGTACTTAATTTGTCAGACAGTGTAAAAACCGACGCACTCCTATACCTCCGCAAACATTTTTATAATTCTTGTAACATTGGTATCACTGCATTAGCTATAAGTATACATAGGTAAAGTCGGCCATTGTATTTCCTTTTGCTTTTTCTCTTTTCTGGAAGTGGCCAAAGACAGTGGACGTGCCACGTTGTAATAAATATTGAAGTGAACCAAAAAACGATCTATTTTATTTCGCTCCATCCAAATAGCCACACTCTTATTTCCCATTACAATTTTGCAATGTAATTCCAGACCGATTCCAGATTCCAGTCAAATTCAAACACTAACACATCCGAAGAAATGGATACTTGTTGGGTAAGGTAAAAAAGAATATAAGTTGGTGTGGAAAAGTGAGTAAAGATTGAATATATGTACGTTCGTTTATTTTCTATTTCAAGAAAAAAATTCCAAGATTTATGTTGACATTTCATGCTTTAAAAAAAGTGGCAAAATAGGAGTTTTTAGGGAGAGTGCCTAGCAGCGTAGCAAATTGGAAATCGCGTAGCGGTTTTGCTACGATCGTAGCAAAGTGGCAGCGCTGATACTGAAAGTTTTTGCTGATGCAATTCTCAGAGAAAAATACTGGTAGCTGAGTGTGTATGGGTATAAGTAAGGCGAGTAAGTATAGGTACAATTTTCAACTTAATTCAATGATGGAAAAGAAATATTATTACCAAATAGCGATGAGTAAAAGGTGGTAGATTTCGAGTTCAGGTTGGTAGAATTTCCGAAAGTGTAAAAAGTGGTAGAAATACCACTTAAGTGTCAGAAGTCCCATCACTGCGTGTAGGTTAAGGACTTCTGGAACAATGGAGTCCAGGCAGTTGTAAAGTGTATTAATTTTGGGTGTGCACTGGCTCATGTTGGTTTTCAAGGTATAATCTGCCATTTTTGTCCTATAGAACTGGTAGGTATACTTCAGCGACTAGCCTTCTGTGCACCAACAGCTCTAGATTTCAAGTTGGATCTTCTATTAGTCAAACTGGTTACTCCCACATACCATAAAGTAGGTTGAATATGTTGGGCGAGAGCTTAAATGGAGCAATTTTCGAAGCCTGCGATAAAAAAAATATTGCTTTAAAGAAAGAAAAAACTGAGTCAGACACCGGCCGAATTTTGAACTACTTAGCCTTAACGTTCCCCATACAGTATCTCCTTCCTACGCTACTAATGGTACTATAAGAGCTGTGAGTCTCTACATTTATGATATAACCACTTTTAACAGTCTTATCGAAAAAGGGAAAAAGGAAAACCTTCCGAGAAGTAAGAGGGATAAAACACTGCTCTTGCTGGAAATCTCTCTACAAAGTTAATTAATTTAGCTTTGTGCTTTGAAACCTAGTGGACTGTCAATTTATACTTTTAATCAAAAGGAAAGATCACTTTAAATTGTTTTGTGGACAAAACACGTAATGTATTTATTTCACTTATTGTTGCACTTATTTTTTTGTTCACTATCAAAACGTCTTTCTTGCTCGAAAGTCGGCAAGCGATTCATTCGCATAGAGTACTTGACCCTACATGTGTGTAGCCACCGTCTCGCTTAGACATCTGTTTTGTTGCGGTTAGATGCACATGCACATAGATAGTCCAATTTCAATAGTCCTAGAAATATTGAGCAAAAGTCATATCGTCGAAATATGTTTCTTAAAGACCGTTTGAAACTTTTGAGATGTTTTTAAATGCGGTTTCAAATGCATTTTCAACATGTTCCTAGCTTTCTTTTTAATGACTTTTGAGCTTGATTTTCAAAGTGTTTTTGAGTACTTCAAAGCCTCTTTATTACATTTTAAGCGTTTTTCGACGCGTTTCTAGTCGTTTTTTTTTTTGGAGCCTTTTCTGTGAGTTTTTCAACTTACTTTTTACACATTTTTCTACACCTTTTTCTCTTGTTTTTGAAGCGATTTCTGAACTTTCTTTTGACTTGAATATTTCATACTTTTGGGACATGTTCTTGAAGCATTTTTCAAAGCGTTAATTAAGCGTTTTCTTTATGCTTTTGTAGCGGAATTTCCAAAGACTTTGTAGTGTTTTTTTTGAGACCTTATTTTATACTTTTACCCTGCAATTATCGATGCATTTTGCGACGGTATTTGACTAGTTTTTCAAAAGTAATTTTTCTACTTGCCTTTGATGCATTTTTTGCAGTATACTTGTATTTTTATTTTTATTTTTTTTTTTGTGTTGTCGTAGAAGGATTTATGTGTGTTTTTGACGCGTTTTATGGTGGATGTAGACTTCTATGTTGAGCTATAAGTAGGACACGGCTTTGTTATTCGCTTGTTCACAGTTCAGTCCGTTTTTTCTCCTTTATTCTAGTAATCTGTCAAACATGTTATTCATATTTGACATATTGATCATACCCATTTTTATTATAGTACAGTACAGATTTTGTTGATACGGCAGTGGGCTTATAATATTTTTCACGCATTTTGAAGACGATTTTGTGTTGGTTTGATATATATTTGGGTTATTTTTGGAAACGGTTTTAATACTTACTGATGTTGATGCATTTTCAATGGATTTTTAAAACGTTGTCACGAGCGTTTGTTACATAATGATGCGAAGCAGTAAACAGCCCTGCTGCTGAGATGGTTAGTCAGTCGAATTGTAGCCGTTGAAGAGGAAAGCTCTCGAATAAAGTACAATCTCTATCAGAACGGTATCATGTTTTTATTTTTCTGCTTTCGGTTTGCTCGTTGGGTTGTTGTTCCACTCGGTTTTATTCTACACGTTTTTGATTTTTTTTTTTTAACACATTTTAGAACGATTTTTGTATTATTTTGTGGCTCTTTCGGACGCTTTTTGATTCGTTTTAATTGTGATTTTGTAGCTCATTTCAGATTGCGTTTTTTAAATAGTTTCCAGTGAGTTTTTGATAGAACATTTTACATCAAAAATTTGTGACAATTCCGTTATTGTTTATGAATTTATCAGCGAACCTCATCTTCTCTTTTATTTTTTAATATCTGCCCGTAGGACTCTGACAACAGTCCTTCGAAAGGCTGTCATTTTAAGGAGCTCAATATTTCTATCCATATACATATTCATCTCTTCAGATTACCCGATCAAACATACTGTAGGCTCCCCTTCTAGTCTACCCCTTTACCATTATATATCGCATTTGACGTGAATTAACGCATGTGTCTGTAACCAAGATGGTTACTTTAACAAAGCCCCATAGACCTATTAAAGAATAATTTTAATATCATTAGTTTATGAGAAAATAATACATTCAAAGCAGCAGAATTACATAAGACACATAGATCTTCCAATCAAGTATCAAAGGTCCCAATGATTCAAAATCTGTATTCGTTAAAATTGATGAAACCAAACTCTGAGTTGCCCAACTTATTGAATATCGTAGCGTCATGAAATGTTCCTCAAAGTGGATTTAAAAAAAAAAAACATTTCTTTTAAAGGCAAATGCAAACTGTTTATATTTTCCCAACCTATATTAAAACAGCGCTTGTTTTCCGCTTAATTAACCTTGTGACGCTGTATTGATTAAAAGATTTGACGTCAACATGTCATGATCCATTGTGCATCATAATAGAATTTTTATTTCTGGAGAAACCAGATTTATTTGCTTCTTCTTTGCGATTTTTGATGGAATCCATTAAATCTTATATACTTTATGGCAAATTGAAGCCCATTGTTTGGAAATTCACAGTCATCCATTAAATCTCAAACATTATCTACAAGTACAAAAAATTGTAACAGTGGTCCATTTTGCAAATTGATGCCTCAATATTTTTTTTTTTGGAATTATAGTTATTTATAATACTAAGTATAATTATTTCTTTGGTACATTTAAAGTTCCTTGGATTATGCTCATCTACATGGGTAGTTTAAAATAAATATCTATATGCTGCTTACGTAGGATAATAAAAAAACTCCTCTATTTAGGAAATAAACAACAATATTCTCCCAATTTTACAGGCCTTTAGGTACCCAATAAAAACAAAACTTGATCAGGCATTTAGCCATAAAAATATATACCACCTCCCACGATTAAGGTTTACAACTTTTGGCCGTATCTAATCGCAATGTACACCACTGTATTTCTATTGAAATGTACTACGATTTTAAACAAAATATCCCATCGTTTGAGTTAATGTTATTTATTGACAGATATTAATGGTCCCAAAAGATGTCCGAAAGCAACAAGTTATAAGGCGTCATTTCCGTGTTAGTCTTAATCTTACCATCCTATTGTGTGGTTAGTTTTTCTTACTGTGATCGCAGAGAAAAAAATGAAAAACTTGAGTATTTTATTGATATTTTGTGGATTTTCGACACGGATAAACCTGTGCCAAGAAAGTCAAGTATATACATTCTATCCAAGCCTGACACAGCTGTATGCGTCTCAAGGACAGCCCAGCGGATTTGAACAGAACCCAATTCAGTATGAGATTAATTCCCAAACACCTCAGATAACAGAGCACGTGTTCAAAAGCGACCCTGAACTCACTGTGAGTCGAAAAACTGGAGATCCAATTCAGACACAACATCTAAGGGAAAGTAGTAAGTCAAACGAACACGATGTGCTGCAGAGAGTGACGTATGTAAGCAGCCCATATGGCGACACTAAACGACTTGGGATGAACTCAAAAAGTGAAAGATTCATTCATGATGTTAATAATAAAAATCATTCATCGCGACCACAGAATGAAATATTTACTCAAACGGACAAAACAAAAAAAGATGCAGACCTTCTGGTGAAAACTGAAACCCCCACCGGTATTGAAGGAATCAACATTCAAGCATTCTCTCAACAGCAGCAATACCCAGCTTTTCCTTTCCACAGACGAGTCAATTCTTTTGGTGTTTCGAGTCGAGATTACAATTGGTAAGTAACATGCCAATCACACTAAGATCAAATGAGAAATCCTTTTTTTTAAGGCCCCCACCCCAGCAACTAAATTATTTTGTTAAAAGCTCCAATCTGCCTACAAAGTGGAAACAAACACAGCCACAGGCATATCCCCAGCAAGTCACGCATCAAAATCAGCCTAAAAATGATGAGGATTGGGAGAGATATCCCCTCCCGAAGCCTACAAACAATAACCAACAATCTGACACCTTAATGGCGCAGCCAAACTACCTGCATCAGCAAGTCAACCACAATCCAAGATTTGCACATACTCACAGTTCACCTAATTATGACGAAGATTATAATGAGCGACTTGGAGTTTCTCAAATCCAAGCTTTTGGAACACGCCCGCAGAATGAAAACGTGAATTCGGAATCCTCGCCTCTAAGCTCTTATAATCAGAAATTTAACGAATTTCCAAGCAAATATGACCTGCCTCTGCCTGGACCAACAGTCGGTTCATTCGACAATCAGACATATTCACTACCTCAGAGGATATCAGATGCGAAGCCAAGTTCCAATATCGTCGATCAGTCGCATTCTAAACCTGGCAAGTTGCAGGGCTTCATCAAGTTGACAGCGCCACATTTCGAACCAATCAAGTAAACAAAATTTATTGTAATTTTTATTTATGCGTCCTAATTTTAATTTTATCCATGTTTTAGACCGTTCCATAAAAACCCTTTCACTGCGGACCTGTACATAACAAAGAAACCATGCGAAGTCTGTTGCAAACGCGACGAATCCGAACCCTGCATTAGTTGCTGCAAGGCTACTCCACTCCTAAGTGTGAGAACATTAAAAACCGTGATAGGTTAAGCGAGGGCCTCTGCGAAATAAGGCCCCAATATAAAAATGAAATAAGTTCCCCAAAAATTATACAGGAAACACCAATAACGATTTTTGATCAAATTTGGGGTGTGATTTCCTTTTTTGGGACCTTAATGAAAATTGAGGTCTCATTTCATAATGAAAAGAAGAAATGAAGTAAGTCCCCAAAACTATTTTTTTATTATTAATTCTTACCCTTCCGACATGGAACACGTATGGGGGGGGGGTGGCATGCTGCCCCCCTGCAACCCCCCTGCTTGGGTTTATGTTAGACTTCATTATGAAATAACACCCCAAATTTGGGGCCTCATTTCATTTTCTCTTTTGGGGCCTTATTTCCTACAGCCAAGCGAGGTACTTATCGTTAGCCTAAGCTATTATATTTATGAAGGGCTTGTAATGAGTTTGTAGTAACAATAAACATTCTAAACTGTTATCTAGTTTTTGTTATACTGAATAGCTGTCGTCAAATTATCTAGAAAGTGGTAGGTCGATAAAAAAAGTTACAAAAACGGAGATTGGAAAAAAGAAAAAAAATGACCCAGGAGCCAGGACCTTTATTTTTAACTAACTTTTTTTTCAGATGGGGCATACCTGTGGGGGATTGTAGCTAGCTACCTCAATCAAAGGCACCCCCAGTTCGTCGTTGTCAAATATTGTTCTCCGCATTACATCGATAAAACTTGGATGAAGTAGTACCACCTGAAAAATGTTTCATTTTTTCAAACTAACTTAAGAGGTATTTATTCTCTTTCAACAAAGTTCAGCTTGTTCTGCTAGAAAGTGCATTACTTTCTAGATGACTTCTAAACACAAGGAAACACCAATTGGTTAGAGTGACTATCAGCGATTTTTGAAAATTGGTCCATCGGGAGGATTTGCTTGAGTCGCCGATGTGGATTGTCATTTCCCGGTGTCAGCACATACTGGATTTGGTCTGCATTTACAGTCAGACATCTATATTTCGCCGCATTCGTTTCAATACTTTCAAAAGACAGCTCAACGCAAGTTTTTCTACTCGTTCTTTAAAATGCGTAACTTTGAAGATGGCTTGTGAGGATTTTGAAAGTCAGCTACTTAACAGCACCTCAGCTTGTCTTCAGCTGACTGAAACGGAGCGGTTGGTTGCCGTCGTCGTCATCTTGTATAGGCGATGAAAGTTGTCATTTATTTTGAATAGGTCGTCTCTGCATTTGATATATAGGAAACTTTGTCAGCTGCATTCAGTTTTTACCCTCTTCAATAATTCCGAATACCATTTTTTTACCGTAGGTAGTATGCCATATTGTATAGTGTTATTTTATGAACCGGGCAAATCAACACAAAAAATATGAAGTGCCAACTACACGATCTCTTTCCTTCCCATTACAATTAATAGAAATTCCAGAAATTAGAAATAAAAAAAAAAAAAAAATCGATTCTAAAGTCCACAACTTCAGCCAACTTCTGTTAGCTATTGTAACTCAAATTTGTTGTTTCACTAGCGGCGAGCTTCAAAATTTTGCAGGCGCTGGCGTTGTGAAATATAAGAAATGCAGAATGAAATTTCAAAGTGACGCGATCCTTCACGTCAATGACTTGTGTAGATGTGTTGTGACTTGTGTCGATGTGATCGACGTAGCGCCATCTATAATTCAACAACATAAATATTTTCGTTCTGTTCTGTTCACACTAAACTACTAAAATCGCGATTAAAAATGGGTGGTGGTGGTAGGAGTGTGATTTAGGCTTATGGATATTTTTTGAAGCCAAATCTAACAAAAACAGCGCTATGAAACATACTTTACTACCGATTCTCATACCTACCAAACATACATAGCAAACTTCATAAAAATCGGTCCAGCCTTTCGGAAGAGTACGACCACAACCACCGTGACAGAAGCTTTTTATATATTAGATTTATTATTTTATACTTATAAAGATAAGGATTACAAATCCATATCACACCCGCATAAGCTTTGAAGTTTAAACCCTTTCTCTACATTGAATATATAGACATCATAAAGTTTTTTAGGCAAATACCTTTCGGCAGCTGTACATGTACAAATATCGGACCATCAAAACCGAACTAAACAACAAACAGCCACGGGAACAAGCAGGATTCAGGGAAGGATTTTCTACAACGAACCATCTACAGACCATAAACCATAACTGATTGGAAAATGCAACGAGTACAGGCAACCCCTATATCTCATATACATCGACTTTAGCAAGGCATTTGACTCAATAGAACACAACAAAATATGGACGGCTTTAGAAAACCAAGGGATTCATGATTTATACATCAAAACTCTGAGAAACATATATAAAAACAACACAGGACAAATAAAAACAGAAAGAACAGGACAATTGTTCAGTATAAAAAGAGGTGTACGACAGGGCGATCCAATATCACCACCATTATTCTCTGCAGTATTCGAAGAGATATTTAAACAACTTGACTGAAATCGATTTGGAATAAATATATGGGGACAACATTTGAACAATTTGAGATTTGCTGACGATGTTGTCCTAATATCCCACAAAGCGGATAACATTCAGACAATGGTAACACAGCGGGCCTCAATTTGTAAAAACTACGGACTCTGCATAAACCAGTCTAAAAGAAAAGTGATGACCAACTCTACACATAAGGACACTCGATGGCGTAAATATTGATTATATTGACTATACTTATTTGGGACAATTAAAATCATTTAAAAATCAAGAAGAAAAGGAGATTCTGGAACATGAAGGAGACACTCAACGAAAAACTAAATAAAGACACAAAAAATATATTCAATGGATTCAGCAATTTTACCAGTTCTGACATACGGACTTCAAATATTGGGCTTAAAAGCTAATGTAACCGAGAAATTAAGGATCTGTCAGACAAAAATGGAGAGGAAACTTCTCGATATAAGACTAATACATAGAGTGCGGAACGAAGAAATAAGAAGACAAACGGACATCATCGACGTAAAAAAAAGGATGAAACAACTTGGATGGAACTGGGCAGGACACATATCAAGAATTACAGATAATAGATGGACAAAACTTCTGATTAAATGGACACCACCAGCAATAAGACCAACCGGACGACCACGAACAAGATGGGTTGACGATATTAACCAATTTAATAGCCATTGGTATCATGGCGCAAAAAACAGAGATTTATGGACAACTATGGGGGAGGTTTATACTATTTGCAACTTATTTTGAAAACAATGCTTGGACTTTGCCAAATTATAACACATTTATTTTATGTATTATAAATTAAAAAATTAAATAATGACATATAAATACTTCTAATAACAATGTAATAGTAGAAAAGAAACATGTATCTAAAAATGTGATGAAAAATTTGTTATCCTAATCTTCTTCTCTTATATAAAAACTAGCGTGCCCGGCGAACTTCATCCCTCCCAAAATTGACTTTTTAACTAAAATAATTTTCACTTCCACCTGACATTAATTTTATTGATCCCAACTATAGCTTTTGACAAATACGATCTCAATGTATACTACGATCAACATTAAAAAAAAACTCTCCTTAGAAAATGTATGGAAAATTAATTTTCACAAACTTTCCAATTTCCCGTTCAAATTTTCCAATTTTGTCGCCGTATGAACCTTCCTTAGGCGTAGGCAAACGCAACAAAGAAGATAAACGTGTCGGCAACTTTCCGCTTTTTAACTAAAATGGTTTACAGTACACGACGTACAAATTCGTTCTCAATAAGCGGATACCTACCCATCCACAAATTTCAATCAACTCGGTAGAGCTGGGGCCTAACTCTGTAATTCGATTCTAAAGTTAAATCGTTCGAATTCGGAAAATATGTACTTCGTTATTTGAAAATCGGAAATTGAAATCCGAATTTCATTTATCTAGATACATTTGCTCGAAAATCGGAAATTTCGCAACTCGATTTTCGTTGCTAAGTACATTCGAATTTCTGAAATTTCTTTCGATATCTAATTACCATTCGGAAAAGTTTCGCTGAAACCTTAAATGTAAATATATATTTAAAAAAAAATACATAAATAATATTTATGGATGCAATGTTATAAATTAATTGAAGAAAACATAATAAATTAATTTTTGTTACAATCGTATGGACCGTTTTCGAGATACGTCCAAATTTTAAAAGTACCATTACTCGAATTTTTAGCCAAAAACTGGGTATGTATTCATGGTAACCTCACTCACGTAAGCTTAAATATCAATTTTGGTTGAAATCGTTAGAGCCGTTTTCGAGGAAATCAAACTGGTACGAACATTTTGTATGGAAAGTACCATTAATATTGAGTTTACCTTCCAAAACAAAAAACGGCCCCGAGCCCTAGGCCCACAAACTCCAAATCCGAAGTTTGAACGAAATCTGGTCAGCCGTTTATTTTTGCGACCAAATTTTTTGAGTTCATCTATCATCGTAATGTCGCAGAATTGATTAACATCTCGAGTTCTCTTACTACGTAATGGAGAAAGTTAAAAAATAATGAAGTCGAAAACCGAATTGGAGTTAAAAAAACAAATTATGGAGTTGAAGACGAAGACACAGCCAAGAAATTAAACTTAATTGAAAATCGTGATTAAGAATTCTTTTCATTTAAACCTTTAAAATATTATATTGAAATTCAACCATCAACGAATAAATTTAAATAATCAAAAACGATTTATTTGACATTTTGTTTAATTTAAAATGTCATTTCTGACAAAAAACAGCTCGAATCTCGCAACATTTATTCGAAAGTTGCAAAGGTTTCTATACAACATTTCCTTTCGATTCGAAAGTTATACAGAGTAACATTTGAAATTAGAATCGGAAACAGCTTTCGAACAGTTTTTACTTTCGAATCGAAATACAGAGTAAGGCCCCTGTTTCGGAGATCGGCAACAGCTCCACCTATCAGGTCCAAAAGTATCCTATCCTTCAAGTGGGAACGAAGAATATACAACATCCACAAAATTTCATTGAAGTCGGTTGAGCAGTTTCGGAGATCGACAACAACGCCACCTATCGGGTCCAAAATTTTATCTTTTAAGACTGCCTTAGCCTGAAATACACCAATACGAACAAAAGAATAGAAGAATCATAAAATTTGGCCCAGTAAGAACATTTTCCTTGGTTATGTTATTTGTGCCGGAAATCGAATGGAAATGTTACTTATGTACCTATTTAAAATTGATTAAAAACTTATTTGGAATTTTCGTCGAACAATAACAGCTAAATGAAATATGAATTACTGAAATGTCAAATTCAAAAAAGTAAAGACAACCAACGCCAACTATATTATTACAATTAAATTTAATGTTGTTGAAACAATATTGATATGCAGGGAAATCTGACTTTTCGTAAATATCTCCCAGCGCCACCTATCGGGTCCAAATTTTTGGCAAAAGCTTTTTATTTTTTTAAGTGTTATATGGTGTAAATTTGAGCCAAATCGGCCCATAAATAAGAATTTTCCAAAAAGCGACCCCAGCGCCCCCTATAGGGTCTAAAATGAATATAAACCATCCGGAGCACCATACAAACATATGGTGTGAATATAAGGGGGATAGCTTCAGTGGTTCAGCCGTTATTGTCGGTCATACATACGCACGAACGTTTTTATATATTAAGATGAATGTCTGTTTCTATGTCCGTTATGGAATCCTAAACTATGCATTTGATCATGTGATGATCTTTAGCAAAATTGTTGTGCATGAGCCCTCGAAGGTTTCTGAGTCGGTACGACCAATTTTTGAAAAAGGGGCGTCGCATCGCCCATACAAAAAAAACATTAAACACCCTAAATTTCGAAAGCCACCGAATCGTATGAGTTGAAATTTACACATAATCTTAGATATTAGCCCAGGAGTATACCTGTGAAGATTGGTCAAAATTGGACAAAGGGGCGTGGCACCGCCCATGCTAAAAAAAAAAACATTAAAAATCTTATATTTCGAAAGCCAACAAATCGATTGAGTTCAAATTTACACACAATTCAATTCAAAACGAATTTAGGCGAAACGGAGTTCGCCGGGTCAGTTAGTAGTAAATAAAAGCTTATAATAAAAATAATAATAATAACATGTACAAATGTGACAGTTTTGTTTCTGAAACAAATTGTATTCCAATTCCAATTTTATGCCATTACCGAAGAGCTAAGAAAAGAAGTCGTCTTCTCATGAAAACTGATAGTCTTAAAACTAGTTCTGGTTTTTGAAAAACAAATTTGCTATATTTTTCAGCAAACATACCTACGTTTTTCCGTCAACAAGTTTCTTATTTAATGTTTAGTTTATTAGATATGTATTTTTTATTTATTTATAGCATCTTTTTTTTTAAACACCAGAAGTAATTGCAGAAATACAAAACCGTCATATATCTGAAAGAAATGGCAATAAAACTAATCGATTTTTTATGTACGAATATACCAACCAAAATACTTGACAGCGCCCGATTAACTTTTAACATTTAACCAGATGTTTGAAAAAAAAAAAAAAAAAATGAATATTTTAAATATAGGAATAAAATTATACTTGTTTTTGTTATGTAACAGTTTCATATGCAAATGAGATGGAAGGCTTATTATTTTACGATTTTATGGCAATATTCGATTATAACCATTGTTCTGACTCATTGTTCCGCAAATTAGCATAAATAGAAGAAAACCTGCTTGATTGGTGCGTGTATGCTTGGACTAACCAAAGCGACATCTGCGATGCGGTAAACGACCTCTTAACCGAAGATGATATCAGCATTGTTACCGACTGCTTTGTATAATTGTAGACAGATAATATGTTTTTTTTTTTATCTTGAATTAGTTTCTTATAAGTGAATAAAATTATGTGGGCTATTTTAACTCCAGTTAAGCATCGCTCAAAGCATGTAAAGCTGACAAGTGCCTCTTATTAAAACGGAAATGTACTTCCCCAAAAATCATGTCCGAAATGCTTTCAAACTAATCAGCATTCCAAATAGCCGTGCACTACAATCACATTGATAAATTTTCAAATAATTGTCTATGCCATCAGTGTTGGCATCTCAAATGAAATGCAAACAGAATCACCATCAACAACTACAAACTGTGTTCCAATATCCTCTCAGAGCAAAACAAAAACTTTGTCTGTCGAAAGAAAAACATTTACTCCTATTACACGCTAAAGAACCGACCGACGCATCCCTCCCAAGCGCCATCTTTCCTTTGTTAGAGCAGAGTATACACCAAAAATATCGTCCTGCCCACCATGCACATACCTCTATAGATTGCGAAAGTCCGCCACTCAGAGTTAGGAACTAGAAATTAAACACAAATACTTTGTCTCTTTGTTCTCCAACTAAGGGCAGCTCTGTCAGCATTAATGTCCTTATATCCCGAGAGTCTGAACCGATTTCATTAGATAGCGGGCCAGATTCCTCTATATTCTGTAGATTGAACATAATTAGTGTTTTGCTGGAAATCATCTCGTATTCAGGACAATAAAATAGGATAAACAAACGAATCACGGATGTCCTTTATTTTTGTATATAGACCGGCGAAGCAAATAATTTCCGAGTTTGTCAATGACAGGGGAGGGAGCACTGCGGAAGCACAGTCTTCGATATTCGTGGCATGCTATGTTGAGCATCAATCGGTTACAATACAACTTACAATCATCGATGCTAATTGGAATTTGCTTGTGTTTACATAATAGACACTGGTTAAGGTGGGTGCTTTCACAGAAACAGAGTGTTTTATATTTAAAAACAGCGAGCTGGTCGGAATGCTGCTTCGCAAAATTCTGTCATTTCAGGTCTCTCAAAATCTAAATATTTCGTTCCATTCGGGCAAGGGCTGATTAGAAAAAAAAAAAAAAAACTTAAAATGAATGAAAATCTCTTCTCTTCTCTTCTCTA
Source organism: Cheilosia urbana (assembly GCA_946477585.1). Classification (NCBI taxonomy): domain Eukaryota; kingdom Metazoa; phylum Arthropoda; class Insecta; order Diptera; family Syrphidae; genus Cheilosia; species Cheilosia urbana. The sequence continues at coordinate 159,569,323 of OX297853.1, read as the reverse complement.
CTCTTCTCTTCTCTATCTCTTCTATATCTTCTTCTCTTCTTCTCTTCGCTTCTCTTATATGAAAGAGAGTTGCAAAAGCGTTGTGACTTTATAACTCACGAGCGGTCGAACCGAATTCGATCAAATTTTTGGAATTTGTTTGCAAGGTCGTGTAGTTGGTTTACCTAAAGTTTGAATAAAATTGGTCAACGCGTTCGTGAGTTATGTGAAGATCTGATTTTGTTCATAAAAAAAAAACGATCTCCGAAACGATTCAACTGATTTCAATGAAATTTTGTGGATGTACCTATATGATTGGTTGTAGTTTCAAAGATAGGAAATAAACATTTTTTCAATTCATTAACCTTAATTTTTAAAGTGAAGAATTATATGGACACGCTGGCCCTGGGAAGTAAACTGATAAAGCTTGGTCTTACACAGACTCTAGACTACTGAATCAGTTGTATCACTGACGAAGCCGGGCGGGAACAGCTAGTATATTATAAAAACAATGGCAACACTAACAATAAAGTAGTTTACCACTCTTAAAAGCCAGGAACATGTTCTTTCAAATTATTTTCAAACCATACAGGCAACAATGTCAACAGATTTCTTGGACAACAGAACCTATCGCGCCGAATTTTTACCCTTTCAACATTTTAACATAGTTATTTTCAATATTCTTAAAAACTAGAATACATAAATCAACCTGGCTTTCAGTGTTCCATTAAGAATTACTATTTGCAGTAAATACTAGAAACAAATTTAGTGCCTATGTTCCCAATTTTGAAAAAAAAAAAAAAAAATTAGCATTCAACATTTTTTAAAAAATGTTTTCCTTAAATTTCAAGTTTGAAAGTATAAACTATTAGCAGCATTAACTTAATTTAATAACAATTTTAGAGAACAGGTTCCTGAATTTCAAACTTATTGTAAGTGTTGCCGGTTTTTTTCGTAATATATTTTTTTAATTTTAAGTTTTTATCTTCTATTTTTTGTTAAATTACGCCTTCAACCAAAATGAAGCGAAATAGACTCTTCCATAGTAAAAAATGCTTGTATTTAACCCTTCTATAAAAACCCATTATCAATTTTTGGCGCCAGAGTTATCGTACCTACTCTTCCCAAATATCTATGTACCTATTTAATATAAAAAAAATCCGAAATTTTATTCAAAAAAAGGGAGAACCAAAAAGTTAAGAAAAAGACAGGGTAAAATTAAAAAGAAAAATAAATTGATAAAAAAATGCTATTTAAAAAAAAATGTGTTATCCATCTCTTTGTAAATTTTGTAAGGCAGATTTTTGGAAACCGAAGTTGGGAAGCAGAACAGAGTAAAAATAATGTTGACCCAATCAGAATTTTGACCCAACCCTTAAAACAACATAGCCTGTAGCCACATTGAAAAAACATCTCTTACAAATATGTTTCTATAATGCTGTAATTATCTATCATTGGTCCTGGTATAGAAACGTTCCTTGCTAGCATTCCTTCCGAACTAAATCTACTACCTTTATTTCTGAAATATATTGCAAATTTTAAAACTAAAAGAACAAAAATTGTTAAACACTTCCTTTTAAATGCACAAACTAAAATTCCACTTAATAAAAAGCACTTGCTCAATTTAATAAAAATTATTTGATATAGGTAGGTAGGTAGATACTCTCACAACCTTCTGCAGAAAAGCCTAAGGCTTCTCAGAAACCTATAAATATCGTTCACTTTTACATTTCGACTTGTTTGTATTTGAAAGTTAATTTTATTCAGTTCGGAATCAGTTAAATCAGTCTCACTTGACTTACCATTTAATTAAAAATATGGCTCCCTGAAATTACGCCCAAAGAAACTACGCCCAAAAATGTTTTGGAAAAAAGACCAAAATAATTGGGGCGTAATAATTTTGGAAAAAACGCCAAAAACTAAAAATGGAAATTCGCCAGAAATTCAGGAAATTAGGCCATATTTTTGGAAAAATAGCCAAAAAATAAAATATATATACCCGCGATATACCAAGAGAAAATGGCACTACTCTCGCTACGTTCGCCGACGACACCGCTATCCTAGCAGTAGGTAGCACTATTAAAGAAACGACTGCAAACTGCAAATCGCACTGAATAAGGTAAATGAATGGACGAGGGACTGGCGGATCACCCTCAACGAAACTAAATCTGTTCACGTGAATTTCACGTATAAGAAAACAAATGACTTGCCAATTTTTTTAAACTTGGCCCGAATACCCTTTGCAAACGAAGCCAAATACCTGGGAATGACACTCGACGCAAAGCTGAAATGGAATTCGCACGTGAAAAATGAAACGTAAAGAACTCGATATCAAATATAGAGAAATCTACTGGCTACTCGGAAAATATTCCCAACTCAGTACCGAAAACAAACTGCTTCTATACAAGCAAGTGCTCAAGCCGGTGTGGACCTACGGTATACAACTTTGGGGTTGTACCAAGAAAACAAATGCCAATGTTCTGCAAACTTTTCAAAATAAAGTGCTTAGAGAGATTGTACAAGCACCATGGTATATTGGAAACGACGATATCCACAGGGATCTCGAAATTCCAACAATTTAAGCTGAAACTAGAAGCTTCGCGAGGATGCATAGAAACCGACTAATCGGACATGTCAGCAATACAGTCCGACAAATTTTGGACGAGAACAATTTATTGCGCCGACTACAAAGAACTTGGCAAGATAAGATTAACCGCGTCTAAATTGTGGAACATGCAGTATCTGTCATTGGAGAGTAGCCTGTCAAAAGTTGTTATTTCGTTATAGAAAAATTGCTTGATAAGTTATATCTTAGTTGCAGTATCTAACAATCTTTCGAAGGGTGGTGTTTTTAGTCAGTAAAAATCTGACTACTATGAGCACGCGCTTGCTATTCTCATAGTGTCTTTGGTAGATTTTCACCTACCCACGGTAAAAAAAAAAAAAATGGATAAAAATTGTGTATTCTCATGCACACGTATTTATTTAGACATAGGTACTTTGTGCACAAACGTCGAGAGCCACGTTAATTAATTCAATAGAGCATGTTTTCTCCTCTTACGCTTCCATTCATGTAGCTTCCTCATTAGCAAAAAAAAATCGCGATTTCGAAATTCCAACTCTAAAGAAGTACGGAACCTTCGGTGCGCGAGTGGCACTCGCACTTGGCCGTTTTTTTTTTTTCTGTTTGAGGTAGATATAGCCTTAGATTCATAATATAACAAATAACTGATTTTCCAACTTAACTTAACGCAGAGTTTACGTTCAAAAATATAAATCAGGATAAGAAAATATAAATAAATTCACTCAAAACGGTCACGTAAGAATTCCAAACAGGACTTTGTTTAATATAATTAAACTTGTATCATTACAGTTTACAGTCTCACAGACTTGGACCGTTTTTCCTCAGTATTGCATTATTACTTTGTTGGTTATATGAAGATCTTGTACGGTTTTTTTTTTTTTTTGTATTAAAAGTAGGTATCTTACATAACAACATGGTTCAAAGATAACCCAACAAGGTAACGTACAACCGCTTTTTTCCAGTGGACCCTATATCCAAAGAAAGAACGTACCTTTCACAGCCCATTTCACTTGACAGTTTGTAATGGTGACGATATTATCTGAAAATCAAATTTTTATTCACTTTTCCCAAGGCCACAACTTCTCGATTGGTATGACGATCTGGTCTACCCAACCCAACCATAATCATATAAATATCACCTACCAAAAACCGAAAATATCCAACCCCAACCGTTCGATAATTTCAATTGCAGCAATCAGCAATATGCCACCCGTCACCAAACCAATAACCCAATTGCATAACCACAAAAACACACCGCTATCATATGCAAGGATACTTTCCCATTTTCGAGAAGGAAAGTTTCCCAACAACCACTACCCACTACATTCATGTGCAAAATAACCAAAAACACTTATCTGCGCCATGTTATGATTTCATTAATATTTAACATTGGAATTTAAAACTAATTACAGGCTTTGGCGCAAATGAATAAATTATTAATTTGCATATATGTACACGTAATCGGTAGGTCCGGTCGGCTGTCTGTTTGCTGGTCAATCCATCGCATCGCATCGTTGGCAAGTGAACGACTCAGTCACTTTTTATTCGCTTATCTGCGCATTTGTAGTTGTTCTGTAAAGCGCAAAATTCCCCACCAACACTATCCATGGAATGTTATTCCGGGTGGAACTGCCATCCGCTTCCGCATCCACATTAACTAGCACATGGAATTCATAAACTCAGCTCCATCGACAGCACCACTATCACCACCGAAAGCAGGACTAATTAATTAATTTTTGGACTGAATGAGGCCGATGCAATTAAGCGGGTTTTAATGATACCACCGTGATGACGTAGACGACGACGACGCACGATGTACCACTGTCCGCTGTCCGATGTCGAGTGTCGATGATGATGATATGCCGCTGCCGCAGCTCTGCATATGGAGTGGCCGGTAATGCAGTGGCAGATTGAGTAAAAAACAAAAAAAAAAAACATGTTTCCAGCTTATCGACATGTACATTATTAATTTAACGGAAAATAAGTGTTTTTTCCTGAGCCCAGCATGCAGGACCGATCCGCCTTGGCCAATTGAACGTTTCGCACAAATTTGCGTGCAACGATGAGGTGGAATTTTCGCAGGTGAGATTATGAAATTTGGCTGCAATTCGGTCTGATACACTAGTATCGCAGATTACTAGTGTAATTTGTTGTAAATTCAACGCAATTGCTATTAGGGAAATTGTTATGACTACTTGCAGATGGCGAGGTGTTAATCGGAATGGGAAATATTCACAATTCGAATATGCAGTTAGCGCGTACACAATCAAGTGGCTTAAAACATTTTCAATTCGACGAATTAGCTGGACTAAAAACCTGTTGTGCGGCGTAGGGATAATGTGCAAGCAGACGTTTAAATGGCAATTTGGTTCCACGTAATGCGGCGATTTGTTGCAGCTGATATTCGCATGAAGGATAATAGTCACCTAATGGTTGCACGCAAAATCCCGGGGGATGTAGACAGAAAATTGTTGGTAACTTAAGAATAAATTTGTATCAATTTAGAACGATTACTAAAAAAAATACCCCAATAAATAGAGAACCATTCTAACTAATTAAGGGGTAGGTTATACGCCATATTCTAATTTACCACCATTTCTATGGTAAGTTTTGGCAAAAAAAAAGAAGATTTTTGGCAGCTGTAAGGTTACCTAGTAAAAAGGGAGCACTACGCGAAAAACCAATGGAGTGCGGCGAAAGAGAGGGTGACTACTGACTACCTATCCCCCACTCTCGTTTTTGACAGGAGATTCTCTACTAGAATTCCAAACAGAAGCAATTGGGACAACAAAGTAGTGACAATAGAAGATGAGCTAGCCCTATATACTGACGGTTCAAAGATGGATGTCGGTACAGGCGCGGGAATCTTCAGCGAAGCACTGGACCTGCGAGAATCATTCAGAATCAGCGATGATTGCAGTGTATTCCAAGCAGAGGTAGCCGCTATCACCCAAGCGGCGAAGAACCTAAAGAGACGACACGTCGTCGGCAAACAAATCACCATCTACTCTGTCAGCCAAGCGGCCATAAAAGCCATGGAGTCAGTCGTGGTGAAGTCAAGAGCAGTAAGTCGCTGCAAGATTAATCTGGACGAAATATCACGAGCCAACGAGGTGACCCTATGCTGGGTACCGGGGCATATGGATGTTCCGGGTAATGAACAGGCGGATGAGCTTGCAAGAAATGGTTCGAAAATGCATGCATCTATGGCCCTCAAATCAGTAAGAACTCCGCTAAGTACGCTTGCAAGGAAGATTGACATTGAATCCTGGAGTAGAACTAACCTACGATGGACCAATCTCATTACCTTCAGGCATACTAAAGAACTATGGCCAGAGGTGAGCAAAAAGAGATCGAAACATATGGTCGCACTAAGCCGCAAAGATATTCGCATACTCACGGGGGTCATTACTGGACAGTGTGCGATAGGCGTACATGCGGAACGGCTTGGGATACTACATAATGATTTTTGCAGAAGCTGTAGGGACGTAGAAGAAATAGAATCTGTTCGCCACCTACTTTGCGAATGCCCAGCCCTTAAAAACAGCAGACAGAGAATTCTCAATAGTTACTTCTTCGATGACCTAGAGGATCTGAAGAATGTTGATCTCAAAGTACTCCTGAGATTCATACTTAAATCTGGGTGGTTCTAGGAGATAGACAGACTTCTTATCAGTAGTCACTAACTCGTAGAAAGAACTAGAGGATCAGGTTACAACGGAGCTTTAAGAACCCATGAGATTCACACGAAATTTATGTGGCTCCAATACAAAGCGGTATATTTCTTTTTTCTTGACAGGCTGCACTGGATGGTTCCCGTAATTGGACACAATGGACCCATGATGGTCTAAGTGAAGCTGTGGCAACCGCCACAAGAGCACCCATTTACCTACCTACCTACCTAGTTTGAAAGATAGATAGATATTGTTGCGCACTCGCTTAATTCGGTGATTCTCGAATCGTAAATGAATAAAATGCCGAAAGAATTAGAAAGAGCCAAGTAAAATGAAAACGCCAAGTTAACCTCTTCGTTTGGTAGCCACGTTTATTCTCTGAAGCAAAAAATGTCTAATGACAATCAGAAAAGAAAAAGAAATTGACAGCGGGAAACTGTCAAACTGACAACTAGCTCTTGTCTGCGTTCACGGGTATGCAACACTCTCCCCCCCTTGAACTGATGATTCCGCTGTTGTGAGCCTGCGCTCGGAAGGCCACGCTTTTAGGTTAGTTCCTTGGTACTTCGCCAGTCGATTGACGTGTACAATTTTGGATTTAGTTCGTGGTGTCTTTTGGATTCTAATGGTAACGTCAGTTATAATCTGCATGACCCGATAGGGTCCCTCCCAATCCGATTGAAGTTTAGGGCAAACTCGTACTCGTCTTCGGGGGTTGTGAAACCACACAAAACTCCCTTCTTGAAATTTGGGAACGTTTGAGTTGAAGTCATACCTACTTTTCATTCCACGAGCCGCGCGATGCATTTCCTCTCTAGCCCGGGTATGTATAACTTGTAGTTGGTCCTGCAAGCGCTGAGCAAACCCCTGGTAGGGTATCGGTTCCGGTACCGGTCCAAACACTAGGTCTTGAGGAAGTCTCATATCTCTACCATAAAGCATCATGAAAGGAGTCTCCTTAATCGAGTCCTGTTGGGAGGAGCGATAAGCCATTGCGAATAGAGGTAGGAGTTCATCCCAGTCGTCCTGTTTGTCATCGACGAATTTGGCGAGATAATGCAGTATGGTCCGGTTCATGCGCTCCACAAGACCATCCGATTGTGGATGCAAAGGCGTGGTGCGGGTTTTCCGTATTCCCATTATCTGCATAACATTTTGGAAAACAGCAGACTCAAAATTACGTCCTTGGTCCGAATGTAGTTCCAGTGGTACGCCAAGGCGACAGAACACTTCATGGACTAAAGTTCTGGCAACAGTATCGGTAGTCTGGTCAGGGAGTGCAAAGACCTCCACCCATTTTGAGAAATAATCCATCAGGACGAGCACATATTTGTTTCCTTGCTTGGTTGGTGGAAGTGGTCCTAAAATGTCCACTGCCACACGTTGAAAAGGCTCACCTACCAAGTAAACTTGAAGCTCACCTTGGGTTCTACTTTGTGGACCGCGCTTTGCTGCGCAGACATCACACGCAGTACAGAAGCGCTCTACATCTCTTCTTGCCCCGACCCAATAAAACCGGGATCTCAATTTTTCAAATGTTTTGTTTGATCCGAAATGTCCACCGGACAGTGTGTTGTGGTACATTTTAATTAATTCGGTGGTCAGTGACGGTGGAACGATGGGAAGTAGACATTCAGGATGTTGACGTTTAGATGGTACCCATTTCTTACACAAGAGATTATTTTGCCGGCAAAGAGAAGCAAATTGAGCCCAATATGCTTTAAGGGTGCTGTTCTCCCCCGCTATAGCTTGCCAATCTGGGCGAGTGCCATTTACAACCCATTGAATCACCTTCGAAAGACTTTCATCCGTTTCCTGCGATAGTTTAAGCTGATCGAGATCAAAATCGGTACTCACCAACATGACCGCATTAACGAAATGATTCTCCTTTAAGTCGAAGCGATCCTCTTTTAAAGAGCAGTGATTGCAATTATCACTAGCACAGGGTCGGCGAGATAATGTGTCAGCATTCAGGTGGGTTTTTCCCGTTCGGTGTTGAACGCGATAGTCATACTGTTGAAGACGCTCCATCCAGCGTGCTAATTGACCTTCGACGTTCTTGAACGAGAGCAACCAGTTTAATGCAGCGTGATCCGTTCGTATCAGAAATTGACGTCCAAATAAGTACACATGGAAATGCTCGATGGCCTTTATCATAGCCAACAGCTCCTTACGGGTGGTGCAGTAATTGCGTTCAGATTTATTTAATGCTCTGCTAAAGTAGGCGATGACCCTCTCTGTCCCGTTCTGTAGCTGAGACAGCACTGCGCCTACACCATAGTCACATGCGTCGGTATCCAAAATAAATTCGCCCTCTGATTGTGCATGACCCAAAATGGGAAACGACGTTAGACGATCTTTCAAATCGGCGAACGCTCTGGCACACTGGTCGGTCCACAAGAAACGTGTTTTTTTCTCTGTTAGCTGGTGTAATGGGCGTGCGATGGCAGCGAATTGTGGCACAAATTGCCGATAATAGGTACAAAGTCCAACAAAGCTTCGTAATTCAGATAAATTCGTTGGGGTGGGCCAGTCGCGTACAACCTCGATTTTTTCGGGGTTGGGGGATACACCATCAGCACTCAGTATGTGTCCCAAGAATTTAACTTTACGTTGGAATAGCACGCACTTTGAGGGACTTAATTTAAGACCAGAAGTTCTTAATCGACTGAAAACAGAACGCAGGTTAAGAAGCATTTGTTCAAAGGTCTTACCGTGAATCAGGACGTCGTCTAAATAAACCAAGCAGGTGTCCATAGGTAGCCCTCGTAAAACGTTAGACATGAGGCGCTCAAACGTAGCCGGGGCGTTAGTCAGCCCAAAACTCATTACTTTAAATTGCCAGAGTCCGTCTCTTGTCACAAAAGCTGTCTTCTCTCGATCTGCTGGATCTACTTCTACTTGCCAGTATCCTGATTGGCAATCGACCGTGCTAAACCACTCCGAACCAGCCACTGAGTCTATGGTGTCGTCAATCCTGGGCAAAGGAAATGAGTCTTTGATGGTGACGGAGTTCAACCGGCGGTAGTCGACGCAAAATCTCGTGGAGCCATCCTTCTTTCTCACCATCACGATTGGCGATGCCCAGGGGCTCGAACAAGGCTCAATGAGGTCTCGGCGCAGCATATCGTCGATAATTTCGCGGGACTCCTCCTGTTTCGCCAGTGGTAAACGACGTGGCGGCTGCTTAACCGGACTTGCTCCTCCTACATTTATTTTATGCTGAACAGCGTTTGTTCTTCCCAAATCGTCGGGACCACTGCTAAAGATATCCCTGAATTCGCGTAGAAGCTCCTCCACGAGTCTCTGTTGCTCCGGGCGTAGGTGCTTTTGAGATCGTTGAAGTAAATCGGCCAAGAAATCTGGAAAAACACTACTTTGCGAGCATTCCATATCCATGCACTCGGCCTCTTCAAAAAGCGCAACTTGCGTATTCCCTGGTAATAAAGGGTGTTCGCGAAACAATTTTCGAATTTAAAATTAAATAATAAAAGATTCACAGGTTTTTATATAATCGTTTTTATTTTAAAATAAAACATACAAATGCGGATTTATGTTTTGAAAATAATTGAAGTTAAATGTTTACCACGGAGACGAACACACTCATTTAAACGAAACACCATATTTTTTGTGAAAACTTTTTTGCAAGTTTCTTGCGAAATTCCTCTGATTTCGTTGCGAATATCTTTTCAGTTGCAATAAATTTCGCGGTTTGTTAACGTAGACTTTAGATTTAAGAAATCCCCATAAAAAAAAAGTCCGCAGGTGTTAAGTCTGGCGATCTGGGGGGCCATGGGATATCACCATAACGACTTATGACTTTTTCGGGGAAAATGCGCCTTACAATGTTCATTGATGCCTCCATCCTGTTGAAACCATGTCGATCCGTTTACCCATTCATTGTTCTCCAACTCAGGTTCCAAAAAGTTTTCCAACATAGACGAATAGGTTTGGGAATTTTTTTTCTTAGTGAAAGACGTGGATTTGCAATAACATCACGACGAACTGCTTCAATTGTTTCGTCAGTTCTCACAGTTCGCGATACACTTGGCCCGTGTCCCACTACAGGTCCTTGTTCACGAAAACTTCGCACCCACTTGCCAATAAGTTGCGTACTAGGACAATCCCGTATACGCCGAATATTGAAATGTCTTGCGAATAGCCACGGGAGAATCGTTATTTTTAAAATATGCCTCTACAGCAAACGCACGATGCTCCGCCGACCAACGATCCATGGCTACTAAGATCCGCACGACGCATAAGTGTAATGAATACGCCTCCCCCCTCCGCCGATACCCCGCTCGCCGTTTATTCAAATTCAAAGTCGAAAATTCTTTGGCGGACACCCTTTACCACCGAGTGGTCAGCAATATTAGCCACTCGCACCAATACCTTCCCATCCAGTATTTGGTTCATTGACTTGCCAATCAAAATGCCCTTCGGCAAGCTATCTTTTATAGGAGACACAACACCTTCCAAGAGGGTAGATGAACAAGATGCTGTTGCTGAAATAAGAGTTTCGGCTCTAGGAGGAATTGTTAGTTCGTTTAGGGTTCGGAGGAACACGACTTGCATAGCTTCTTCAACCAATTCCCCACTAGGAGATGAGTGGCAGCCTTCAGAAATCAGCGAAATTCGTTCTCCACCAATTCGTAGTTCATGAGATGAAAAATTCAAAACACTTTTCGTGGCTTGTAGTACATCAATACCCAGGATGCCGTGACAACTAGTGGGCAGGGGAAAATCAACCACCATCACTTTCACACGACGTTTAAATCTACCGAGTTGAATTACTGTAGGCCAAATATTCGTTGTTTGGAATGTGCTGCCGCCTAACGTTTGAATGCTTATATTTATGGATTTAAGTCGAGCATTGGATGGAACCATAGCTCGACTGACCAGCGTCACCGATGAGCCGGTGTCCACTAATAATCTACATGACGTGTTGCCGAACAGAACGGGAATAATGAATCCACTGTGACGGCTATTAGTGTGTACGTTGTAGATTTGGGGTCGAGTATGTAACATCAGCGTTGACCCCTGGTCGCTGACTGCCGATCGTTTCCCGACTCGGCGAGTGTCTCCATTATTTCATTATTGCGTGAACGGTTCCCGCGTGGTTGATAATGATAACGAGTGTTGTTGGTTGAAGTCGATGGTACGTCATCGTTGGAAATTTCAATGGATCTAGCCTGGTGTGTGGTTTGAGTAGCGAGGCGAGCGGCTTCCACTGTAATCGCTTTAGATACAGCTTCCGTAAATGTTTTCGGGTCGGCGAGTCTGACACTTTCTTGGATAGAATTGTCGTATATTCCATCCACAAACTGCATAATTGCAATGCGCTCCTGGGCTTCGGATGGACAGTCTTCAAACACAATGCGCGTGAGTCGCCGTATGTCGCTTGCAAATGCACCAAGATCTTCTCTTAGTCGTTGCCGCCTAGAACGAAAAGTAGAATGAGAGACATGTTTTTCTTGACTAAGAAACCTTAGCTGTAAAGCTGCAGCCAACTTATCGTAATCAGCACGATCAACCGAATCTAAATTAGTTAGTACCGCGACACTTTCTCCTCGGAGTAAAGATGCTAAAGTTTGAGCCTTCTGTTTGGTATTCCATCCGTTTGCTTCGGCGACAATGTCAAATTGAACCTGGTAGTCACGCCAGTGTGTAGCATGGCCGTCGAATGGTGGGGGAAGGAGTGCATATGCATTGGGAGATGCATTACCTGGTGACGGTGGACATGATTGGCGAGTCGGTGGATTATCAATTTGATTTCTGGTTACAGTGAGTATGGCCGCTTCGTCGGGGGCTTTTTCTGCGGGAGAGTTCTGATTGGGTGTAGAACACTGCATAACTTTTTCGACGAACGTGGTTCCACTCAATGTACGCAACTCCTCGGTTTGTCGCTGCTGCTCCTGTTTAAGCTGACTGATCGTATCGCCCTGCTGTTCCAAACTAAGCGTGAGAAGATTCAACTTGGAGAAGATTTTCTCTAAATGCTGGTTATATTCTTCCGACATGTCGAATCGAGAATCCCACTTCTGACACCAATGTTGCGCACTCGCTTAATTCGGTGATTCTCGAATCGTAAATGAATAAAATGCCGAAAGAATTAGAAAGAGCCAAGTAAAATGAAAACGCCAAGTTAACCTCTTCGTTTGGTAGCCACGTTTATTCTCTGAAGCAAAAAATGTCTAATGACAATCAGAAAAGAAAAAGAAATTGACAGCGGGAAACTGTCAAACTGACAACTAGCTCTTGTCTGCGTTCACGGGTATGCAACAATATTTTGGACCCGATAGGTGACTCTTTTGTCGATATTTTAAGCCACTCAACCGATTTGAATAAATTTTGTGGCTGTGTATGGTTGGTTACAGTTTGATAGATAGGACTATTTTGGACACGATAGGTGGCGCTGTGTTCAATCTACTATTACCCGCACACGTTTTATTCCCCGTACACCTCGCGAACTCGACCGAGCGCCCATCACCGTCGATATGGAATGAATATAAGTACTCCATCCACCAACTTCACCCAGTCGAGCTGCATGTGCAGGACCTACTCTAAATAATACCTAGTTCAAACATGAGTGGCTGGGATTTCACCACTCATTACAGTAGGGTAGTGAAGTCCATCACACTGTTGGTTAACAGTTCGGCCATCCGACGCTTCACTGCCCTCAGTGATTTAAAATACCCGTCTATCTATCTCTCTATCTCTCTATCCGGAAATGTATTTATTCCCATTTTATTAACTCGCATGTTCACAGCCTTTCCTACTCATAATCGCATGATCACAGCTTTTTCTACGGCATGCTCACAGCCTTTCTACGACATGATCATAGCCTTTTCTACTCATAATCGCATGATCACAGCTTTTTCTACGGCATGCTCACAGCCTTTCTACGACATGATCATAGCCTTTTCTACTCATAATCGCATGATCACAGCTTTTTCTACGGCATGGTCACAGCCCTTTTCTTATCATAATCGCATGATCACAGCTTCCTACAGCATGGTCACAGCCTTTTCTAATCACAATCGCATGATCACAGCTTCCTACGGCATGGTCACAGCCCTTTTTAATCATAATCGCATGATCACAGCTTCCTACGGCATGGTCACAGCCCTTTTTAATCATAATCGCATGATCACAGCTTCCTACGGCATGGTCACAGCCTTTTCTCTTTAATATTTTAATACTTGCACTTTTATATTTACCATAAAACCGTAACTACCTAAAAACTTGACAGATACCGACAAATACTAAACCTTTTTAAACCAAAAATACCTATGTACTATCTGTTCAATTTTTGATACCTAACCAACTGTTGTTCGCTTTTACTCCTGAGAGATTCTGTTTTTTTAATTTATTGTATGCTGTTAAATGTATAAACTACACTAAACTTTAAAACATCGGTATCACACTCAAAGCCCTTCAGCCTTACCTTACATGTTTAATCACAAGGATAAACTAAACGTTAATCAGCAGTCAAATTGCTCAGCTCATATAAAATGTAGCAAAAGAAAACAAGAAGTTCAATAAGTTACTTATCTCCTCGTCATCATCACCATCGTTTTCGAGATCTACCGCCTCGTCGAACTCATCAAGAGGACAAATAATCGACCAACGAGCAACAACTTCTAAACAAATGAACGGCTTCATAAATGGTCTTGATGACACGTGGTAGGACTTGACAATATATTCCAAATTGTATTATCGATAAGATGAACTTCCCAATCTCGTTCATCCGGTCTTGTAATAAATAAATAGTTGACGCAACAGGTCCGGAGGGACCCTACGCCTAGCTTCTCACACCGTTCGTTTCGTGTGAGCTCTTTTCACTTTTGGAACGAATGGAAGGGATCCACAGTTTTATGCCGACTCCAAGCTGCTAATTGAGAAGCTCTTTCAAGATATTCATACTCTCGGATGTCCGTCTCACATTCGCGAGAGGTAGCGCAGTGGAAAAAAAACCATAAGCTGGAACCTGGGCCCCTGCGGGACTCGAACCTGAGACCCCCCGCCCAACAGTCCAACACCAACACCAAGCCACTGCGACTACGACTACATCCGGTCTTGTAGTCATTATTTATATAGCGGTTCCTACGATGCAGAAATACCTCTAGATTTGACCATATCATTACACTAATACGTGAACATCCAAAGCTTCCGCATACCCATTCAGCACCCACCACGACATGAGTTGAATGAAACCTACATCATTCGAAATGCACCTGTGCGCAACAAAACAAATCATGGGTACATGGCGTCACCAAGCCTGGCAAAACCAAGTCCAGCACTCCCCATACAAAACACACATCAGTCAATTGAACGCACTCTGGTGACAATAGCCTCCGTATTACTGTAGTAACGTATCCAAATACACCTTAGACCAGAACCCTTTTTCCAAGGAATGCAACCCTAACTCAGGGGCACCATGTCTGCGAGAAATTGACTGTTGGTTTCAGTGATGCCACCATGGAAACGAGCACCCCTCGACCCAAATTTCGTGGAACACAACCTCTCAGTGACGTACCAAAAAAAACTAATCAATATCAACACTTATCTTCAAAGAAGCACACTTCTTCGATATCTAGATGTGGCCCCCTCGTTTACAAAAAGAGTGGCAAGCTTTTCAGTACTACATACTTAAAAGCAGGCAGCACAGCACCAATTTTAAAACAACGTTCTTTCCAGGAAATTACTCTCAAAGTCTTTGATTTTCTGTCCGATACTGCAGATCGAAATCGAATTCTTGTATTTAAGCTACAAGCGAGCCCTTCTAGGCACAAGGTCTTTTAGTTAATTCTGCTATATTATCAAGGAGTTCCAACTTCCAATTGGTGCAGATTGTTAAACGTTTGCCAATTAAATAATATCAAAAACGATGAAGGCATTCTACCACAACTAAACCTGCGTAGCTGCTATGGTACTGTTTCCTTTCAGCTCGATATGCAAATCTATAGTAAACTCCAGCGAGTCCTAACTTTAATTTTAAAGTCTTAAACGCACATTATTCAACCTGTGCTCAAGTCAACTTCTCCAACAAACTCTCCGAAGGGGTTGTTATCCGGAGAAGTTCGCAACAAAACGTCTAAAATACCCGGATAGAACTAGGAATTGCCTCACAGGACTAATTCCGGTGGGAATAAGGAATGAAGTAACAGCTTCCGCCTTGCAGCTTCTGAGCTAATACTTTCATTGCTAATTTCATGGCCTAGGTAGGCACACAATTTTTTTTTCCTCAAAGAACTTGCATTAAGATATGTTTTGAGTTGGGATCAATTCTTTTAGCTAACTTAATAGTTTTTTTTTTCAAAGTTGACAAAAAATGGTGGTATCGTCTTTACCAAATACCAGAATATCATCCATTCTGTTGTCTTAAATGTTGCGCGAGTTACACGCATCTAACTAATCAAGAGAAGTACCTAACAGTTGGCAGCATTATCACCATCACGGCTTGTAAGCAAGCGCAGTTTAACAACAACCACAGACCCCGATGTGTAATGATAGCGGAAAATATATTTTTTTTTTTTTTATGACTTGTTGCCTTGAATTTAGTTTTAAATTTGCGGTTAACCAATAAAGATTAGAAAGAAAAACAAAAAGGGAATTAGTCTGAATCCATTTAACTCGCGGCAGATTATCAAATCTAAAAGTCTAATGAAGTTAGTAGGGCATAGTTCAAACGAAAGGATACATCAAAAACTGTTAAATATTTATTTCTTCGCCAAATGACACTTCATAGTATACACTCCACACGTCATATCAAGTACAACAAAAAGCTAACCATTAGATCTATCGAACTATTCAAACGTCGATAGTAAACGCACATTCTATACGTGCAGTTTTTTTTTTTTTTTTTTTTTTTTTTTTTAAGTTCACTTAGCTTAGCTGCGAAAACATTCTCAACATTTCTTTAAGAGCCCTACAAGTATTTTTAATAATCTCGCCAAAAGTATTCGCGATTAAATCTGTATCCTCTGCATAGGATGGTTGTCAGACTGTAGACCAGACACCCCAGACCCGCTCCATCGAGCCTCATGGTGGAACAAAGGGCTCCAAGATATAAAAATGCGGTGACAGTGGAATCACCCTCCCGTACCAACCTCATCAACCATCCATCATCTCGATTGTATATAGATCGCCTTATCACGATTGGTAAACGATTAAGGCAACACTAGCAGTTTGCCAACCGACTAGGCCATAATAACGTTGTCCGTCAATGCCTCCACTAACAGACCAGAAATTAAAAAGCTTGGTCTGACTTCACACCACACCTTTTTTTTCTCCGGGTCATTCTGAAGGAGTTGCGATCAGTGAAAATAGTAAGATCTTGACTTTGAAAGGGACAAAACGATATAAAATAAAGTTCGATTCAACAAATAAATCAAATTTACTCAATTCATGTAAAATTAAGAAGACAACCAAGGAAAACAAAAGAAATTCAGTTAGGTGCTGATCTGCTATAGAAAGATACTGCTCGTAGCTTTCATTTGGGTCCTCTTACTTTCCAACATAATCAATACCTAACTCGAAATCTGTCACCAAATTAGTTTTGAAGTGATAATCAGACCTCTTTGAACCTTCAGCCATTGCTCAGCTGCTTTGTCCTATCCCACGGATGCACAATGTACTGTCAACTATATTGTCTCAAATGACTGATGTTTTCTATAGTGTTCACCCACACACTCGTGGTCACGCCAACACTCAATGAAGGATTAAAACTCAATAACTCATTTTTCTTCAATTCGTCACTACTCATTCGCCTTACCGAGGCATCCACATGACTTGTCGAAGAACTGCCCGATGATTGTACCGCGCGAGATATATCAACGAATGATATGCAACTTGTGCAAATTCATTATATTCACATTCGTTTATTATAATTGCCCTTTGCATACGAGACACAAGGTAAAACAATACTATATGATCTCTCATGATAGTTATTTGGCGCCACTATGTTGGATACATAGCACATCTTTGGATCGACATTCTTATCGATGTTATTGCCTTCAGCAATTAAAATACTTCTTCAATCGTAATCCGTATTAACGACTCTTCGATCTCACTCTGTCGAACAATTGTGCAAACAAACCGAAGCAATGTTCTTGATGATGAGATTTTATCAGTCAGTTGCATTTTCAACTCGCGAACAATAAGCAATAAAAATCTCTTTCCATACTCCTCCCTTTTTAGAGCATCATTGGGCATCGCTCATTCTATTCTTTTAATTTTTTTTTTTTCTCTTAATTGATTAATTTTTATTTTGTATTTTTCAAAGATTGCCAAGAATTTATCTCACGGCACCAGTGAACATCAATCGATCACCTACGTGAAATACCATCCCATAACAAAAAACAATATCAAAGACGCAAATACGAAGTAGCCTGTCTTCATTCAGCCTACATACGGATGCAATTCATGAATCCAAATCCTCCACCGCTTCCTATCGTATACCTTAACACTACAAACACACAATTGCTGTAGTATAGCCAATACCCAGATACGCTAGGTACACAAATCTTTATGACGCAGTCAAAATGACCTAAACAGGCAGCGAAAATATCCCAACGAACCGGCATTCAGTCCACTATAACTGATAATCTCTACGTACCCACCCCTAACACGACACTCATATGTTATTCTACTGCCACATGGCAGCCGATGGCAACGAACCACACAAAAAAAAAAATAATAAAGGTATTTATGAAAACAAGATAAATACTTATCCCTTTAATCATGCGCCGTAGACCGATAGGGTGTCCTCATGCCATCAAAAGATGAACAGCGATGTGTGGCTCTGTATGATTTTACTACGCCACGCGTACCCTTGTATTTTCCAGTTTTCCCACCGAACACAACACTATACCATACGCGGATCGCAGGTACCACTTACAAAAGCAAGATTACGATAACCACTGCACAATAAATGACTAGGACTTCTTTTTTTCATTTAGCCACATCGCATTGAGGTGCTTAATTTTCTTTTCGCGTGTTTTCACGTCACTGATCTGTATTTCACATAAAAGATAAACACAACACACAGATCGAATATCAAGAACACGACACAATTTTCCAAGCAATAAAGATATTATGTTGCTTAACTGAAACATATGGATTGGATGCGGATATGGATTAAGAATCCCACTTCTGATTTATTACCCGCACACGTTTTATTCCCCGTACACCTCGCGAACTCGACCGAGCGCCCATCACCGTCGATATGGAATGAATATAAGTACTCCATCCACCAACTTCACCCAGTCGAGCTGCATGTGCAGGACCTACTCTAAATAATACCTAGTTCAAACATGAGTGGCTGGGATTTCACCACTCATTACAGTAGGGTAGTGAAGTCCATCACACTGTTGGTTAACACTACTAAACCAATTAACCGATTTCAATGAAATTTTGGGGCTGTGTATGGTTGGTAACAGCTTGAAAGATAGGACACTATTTTGGTATGATGGGTTTGGCTATATGTAAAAGAGACTGACGTCCGTATGTGCACTCATAATTCGGGAATGGATCGTGCTTCGTGGATTCGTATTGCCCCAAGGAAGAACATATGCTACTTTTTGTCATGAAAAAAAAAGTGAAAATAAAAGCTTACGTTGATGGGATTGGGATGGAACTTTGCATGGAGAACCGCATTTAAATAAAAGAAGATTGAATAGAAATACGGGTAGTGTCACTTCCAATACAACAAAAAATATTTGAAATCTTTAATTTTTGAATTATTTTTAGCCGGGCTTATCGCTACACAATTTGAAATTGAAAGTCGGCTCAATTATAATTTTGTTGCGCAACCTCAGTCCACCCAAACTTTGTTACTAATCGCGTTTGATTTAATTGTGAAGAATCTCAAATCAAATGTCATGGAATAAGCGACGATTTAGAGTGGAAAATTCAAAGGAAAACATTCTAATTCCGCGGATTCCACTTTTTCAGAAAGATTTGCCATTCGTATTTAAGCTTATCAATTGCCCGTTTCGCTATGACAATTAATAAGTCTCAAGGACCATCGCTGGAATTTTGTGGTATCAATATTGCATTCCCATGTTTCTCCTAAAGTCAAATGTATGAACTTTCGCTTTATACATCGTTTATCGTAAAGGACATGTGCATTGTGCATGCTCAGTATTATTATTATCATTACATTAACGAATATGGGCGAAACAAAGTTCGCCGGGTCAGCTAGTATTTAATAAAAACCTAGTGTGCACTTTTCCAAAATTACCAAGACTTTAAAAGATGTCTTAGTTTTATTTCGTGGGGTTTTGAAGTCATCGAGGATGCATTAATAACCAGACCAGTTACATCATTGTTTGTTGAATCTTGTATCACATCTAAAGCATAGACCCAACCAGCTTTGACGAGCTCTTCACCTTCGCGAATGGAACGTTTTATGCCGCTAAAATGTTCTGCAATATCGCAGATGTGATAAATCTCGGTTAGTTGGGTCCGCTATTGGTATTTGGGATAATGCTACACAATAAATAGAATATTAACAATAATTTAAAGAATTTAAAAAAGAATCTTATCCAAAAAACAAAATTGTTTACCCGAAACCAACACACATTTTTCATTCCACTTTTAAACGATTCAAACATATTTTATTGACCCGGCATTATTTTATTTTTCATAAACAGTACTTGAATTTTAGACCGACAAGGCATTTAAATCAATTAAAATGATTTTTCATTTATAAAATAAATAAATTACCTTTACCAAATTCCAACTTATGGTTTTTTTTCTCTGCGCTACCTCTCGCGAACATCTGATAAACACCCAAGAGTATAAATGTCTTGAAAGAGTTTCTCAATTAGCCGTTTGGAGTCGGCATAAAATTGTAGATCCCTTCCATTCGTTCCGAAAATGAAAAACTCACACAAAACGAATGGTTGTGAGAAGCTTGGCCGAGGGTCCCTCCGGACCTGTTGCGCCAACTATTTATTTTTATTTTTAAATTACCTTTACAAAAATACACCTACCGCTTACCGATGACAGATTCTTGTATGTCTAATAGGGTTCATTTCTTTGCCACCAGTTATCGCAGGCCAACTTGTACATTTGTCAATCGGTGTTATGTCAATTTAGAATCCGTGTGACATGCAAAAATATACAAAAAGTATAAAATTAACACTGGAAACCGTGGGGTAATGTGGTAGTGTTCGGGATTCAAAATCGCGGAAAAATATAGCTTCTAGGCAAAATAACGGGAAAACGGCCGAAGTTAGTGGTCTCAGTACTACCTCTGATTTAAAATACGAGTTAAATGTATTTAAAACATCAACAGAAACGTTGTCATAGGTGGATAAAAATATAGCTTAAATAGTTAGGCAAAAAACTGAAACTACATCTGTTGTTTAGAAAACAAAAATATGATATTAACTCGAATATTATTATCAGTCCTCTCAACTGAACTGTTAAATTAAATGCTGTTTCACCATGTCAGACAGCATTTTAATGTTAAGAGAACTGAGAAAAGTCACCTCAATGTTGGCAGCATTTGCACAGCAAAATTGAATTTAGAATTGAGGTGTCGGTTGTGGTCATATCTCAAGGTACAGGTGTATACCCTAAACCTCTCCGAGCGAAGATGAAGTGTGACAGATTTATGAGAAGCTAAAACAATAAAATGGCCTTAACATATTTCCAATTCACTCCGCCAAATTCGTGTTCTGCCACTTTAAACTTAGCAGGACAATTTAATTATATTTCACTACACAATCAATCGATAGACATAATGTGCAACCAATCAACACATATCCTTCTCACACCCGCCAACACATACAGATATGGCAAACGATATAATTTGCTCTATAATAATGTCGGCCATTTGGCACATTGTGAAAGAGACTATCCAGCATAATTATTCCCATTCTAGTGCTTTGGCAGTTCCATTACAACGATATTGCTGGGACACACACAGCTATAGCTCTGATGTGCACCAGATAATCATTATGCATTTTCCAACATATATCTAGCAACATATGAAAATTTATCTTCACGCCGAATTCTGGGATAATAGTGGGGCGAGACGGTATTATGCACAAAAAAGACAAGCTTGGCATTTATGCCGTATAACATCCTCACATCCTGACTGCGGGTGTTTGGTAAGACCAGACCAGAAATGGAATATTTTACAACCATTCGAGTGGCGCGGCAGTGTCATTAGATTTAATGTGGCTTAACGCAAGCACGACAGATAGTGCACCGTATGGCATTGCCACCAACACCATCGTCCTATAAACGATTGCGAATTTGACTATACTTTGCATAAATAATCGACATGTAGGGTTTTAATGAATGCGTTTCAAAAAGAGAGTTCAAAGCGATGCGTCAAACTGGAAATGGAACATCAAGATATTATGCAAATTCGTGAAGGCGTCAGCGAATTTTTAATGAATTTTTAACAAATATTTTTTTAAGTGTCGAATGACTGCATCTAATAAGAAATGCTTCTTAGGCTGTGTCAGACCTTGGTATTTGTCAATGTTGTAGTTTTTCTTCCACTAAATTATTATTGAACTCGTCGCGTGAGGTGTGTTGCCATTTGCCAAGCCCCGGAGGGTTGCACGGGGGCAATATCTGCTTGTGAATCCGCTTTGTATTAAGCTGACTTCACACTCTGAAAAAAAAAAAAAACAAAAAAAAAATTATACCACCTCATACCTCGAACTATTATTGATATATTATGCGGCGATTAACACGCTAATGTCCTGGAAATCTCCCAAAACAAAATGTTGTAAATTAAACCGAATTTGAATCTCAAATCAAAAGAACTGCATTAATTGTCCATTATTTGAGTGAGATCATTATAGTTTTTTTTCGAAACAAGTTATTAAAATTATTCTGACGCGAATTTCATTTACAAAAACCAACAGATATGTCCAAGTTCTCTTTTACGACAGTAAGCTGATTATTCAATTAATTCAGGTGGCGATATCGAAATAGAAGAGTCAAGTTTAACATAAATTTACAAAAAAAAAAAAAGATCCTAGAAAAGAAATTGAACTTGTATTGTTCTTTTGTGAACAAGTTTTTTCATAACTCCTTACGCATATTATTTTAATAAATCAAACAATTAAGTATTATTTATTTATTTGAAATTCGGTAGTAGTAAAAAAATATGTGAATATGGTTTAGTTACCACAACTCAAGGCCATTACGGAGGCTTAAATATAACTATGATTTAGCTTCCACGACATTGTTGGCCTTTGAAGAAAATCATTTAACACTTCTTTAGGAAGATAGAGCGTGAGTTTAAAATCATCTTCATCGCTCATATCTATCTCAATCCAGCCCAAGGTACTACTCCTAATCCGATAAAGACATTCCATACACAGTTGGAAAAAAAAAAATGAAAATATAAATACCCGCCATTCCATCCAAATCCGGACATTTAAATGTCAGACAATCAACGTTAACTACTACTACCTGACCCAATCAATCACACTCCAAACAAGAAATCCAGGAATTAAATGAAAATTGCCTGATAATTGCTTGAAAAAAAAAAAAAAAAAAAAAAACAACAATCACCAAATAAATAAGTCACAAAGGTATTAATTTGGATCAATTCTTTTGAAATATTATGTGATGGTCCATTCATTTTAAATTCAATTATGGTATTAGCTTTAACACGACAGATCAATAATATCGATTGTGAACTACTGTCACTCTTTCCATAATTTTCAATCAATGAGAAAATTCTCTGGGCAGGCTGGAATTGAATAATTGATCTACTCATCGTCAAATATTAGCTCGGCCCAGTGTTGCCAGGCGCTTTAAGTGAAATTCCCCATCACAAACCTTCAAATTCCCCTTTTTCCCCATTCTTCGTGTTGGTTTTCCCCATGAATTCCCCACAATCTAAACTGACTGCTTCTTACAAATTTTTCACCCAAGTTCCAATATAAAAACTGAAATCTAGTAAGAATGAACTTGTGCATATTGAATATGGCTTGTTGACGTGACGGCGAACAACGTCACAATGCATGGAATGCACTCACCCACAACAATCTTATACAGTTTTTGCCAATAAATCTCAGTCATAGGTTTAAGATTATATTGAAACGCGCTACTTACGTACGAAGCGTTGAGCCATTTTCCGAGCCATTCCACACAAGAGGCAGTTTTTTGTAGTTACAAAAAAAACATTGGGTCCATTCACTTGGCTAATATTTTAACCAGTTATAGGGTATTTCGCAACAACGTCAGTTTCAAATAAGAAGAAAAAAACAAGTGACAGCTGAAAAACTGATAGGAGAACAAAACAGATTTTATATGGCTGTAGCATAATTATGTTAAAAATGTACTGAAAACTTTATAATAAAGTGGAAAAATAAAATAAAAGCATTGTAGAATCGAAAAATTATGTTTACCAAACGTATTGGGTAACAGATGAGAAGTTCAAATAATATGAGCCATTTCTCTTTGGCTCGGAGCATTGACCGAAAGCTAAGATACTTGAGCCAAATTACCCAATTAGGTACCTCAGCACAACCCTGGTTCTATTTAAAAGGCAATGGAGACGTTCAAGCTTTTAGTTTAGTAATTCTAACAATAGCCGTCTAACTATATAGATGTATCTCGGTTTTGATTGGCTAAAATCAGTCATATAACCAGCTGTTTCAGTTGACATTTTTGGAGGGGTAGTCGACGACGAGTCAAGAAATTTTGGCTGAGTACTAAATTGACAGTTCGAATAATGTGCTTGAAGTAGAAAAAGTGATGTTCCCGACCAATCTAGTTTTTGCGATTATTGAATGTGCCCAATATTGGAGTGAAGTATTGAAATTTATTTTTTTTTATTTTCCCCACATTTCGTTCTGGAAGAGAGAAGATCCCCCTTTTCCCCTTTCGCATATTTTTTTCTTGAAATTCCCCACAAAAAGGGGAATCCCCCACGACCTGGCAACACTGGCTCGGCCTCGACTTTTGCCTTGTAATTTGGCGCGTCAATTATGTCAATGGCCAAGTTTGGTAGCCCATCTATCTTAATGCTGATCATTTATGCTGTTATTTTCATAGCATACTTGCTGAACTAGTTTCGAAGCATAACATGTTGAAAGTCTTTTCAACAGGTTTTCGTATATGTAGGTACAGCTAGAGTCATCAATCAAATTGGTCTTTAAATAAATCAAAGATCCATGACCCAAATTAATCAGAGCTCTTCTGCTTTCCAGATTCTGACGTACGTTTTCTAACTCACTATGCAAATTTTTTAAAAGCGCCTGTTCATTGTAACCAGTAAGAGCTTAAATGGCTACCGAAATCAATCGAATTAATTCGTGATTTTGATTTATGTGATGTAAAATAATAGCACAGCCAGAAAATGCGATTGCGTATATTTGTTGAATCTTAAAGTCTAAAAATAAGAAAAAGAACTGACACAAACAAATGACTGTAAAAAGCTAGTCCTAGCTTTCTAGAAGAACCTGTTGAGTCAAATATTTATTTATTTTGACTCAAAAACTTTGATTTAAAAATCTGGGGAGACAAATGCAATAAATTTGTGTTCACACGATCACGACCAGTCGTTTTATCAGCTATTTGCGTACTTTCTAAAAAAGAACCTTTCCGTTCTTTAACAGAGAAAATGACAATGAAAATGAAAGAAAGAAATTTAAGTCGGTCACGTTACATTTTGGTAAATAGCTTAGCTTGTAGATGAAGCAGAAAGATTAAAATATCCAGTATCGGCTCCCATTAATAATTGCTGGAGAAATTGTTCAGTAATTACAAGTTTAAAGCAATTAAATCAGAAAAAAGTGCATTTTGGTCAAAAACGCTCCATAAAAGAAGGCTAAGCAAATAATGGCTATAGTCTGATGCTTTCTCAGAGTCTTCAGAAACAATTCAAAAAAGCTTTCTCGAAATTTGTCGGAGGGTTTTCACATCGAAAATTTACAAATCGAAAACTTAATGAAACTTTTAAAGCCTTTAGAACCCATGAAGCACTATGATGTGCCTTCTTGTGGAGTTGCGGAAACGGACAACAGACATATTGACTAACATTCCTTTACCTGAAATGTCGCTAAGGTCGTCGAAAAAAGTTTCGTTCAGTGTGCGCAATCTTGCTCTTCTCTTGCTAGTGTCGGACATTTGCAGAGAAAATGGGAGAGAGATTTTCTCTCATTTATACCTGCATGCGTATTTCCTTTTCCGTGATCAATAGGAGGCAGCACTGCCTTGAAACGCGCTCGGGTTTGTTACGCTAATTTCTTTCCAAACTCGTGTTCAATTCAAGGTACGCGTTCTCCAATCGTGAACAGGTTTGTAATTACTATGCGCTTTGATTGACCACCACAAATCCGTGTCTGTTATAAGGCATTTCTTTTGTATAAGTATATGATGGATCCCAAGGTCGGCCTTTATTTCGCTTTTAATTTATAAATACATCATATAATATGCACAATTAGCTTTTATTTTAACTATTAACCATTTGAGCGAATTTTGAACTATTATTTTCTCAAATTGTCCCGCTTGTTATTTCAGCACTTAGGATTTTTAGAATATAAAAGTTAAATGCTGAAATAACAAGCGGGAAAATTTGTGAAAATATTAGTTCAAAATTCGCTCTCATAGTTAGAGAAAATGCTGGACTGCAAAAAAAAAAAATATGCTAGAAAACGTGAAAAAAATAATAGACAAAACACAAAATGTTTTCAACAGATTTTTGACAAAAAAAAAAAAAAAAATATATATATATATACCTACCTATATATAGATATAAAAATATACTAGCGTGCCCGGCGAACTTCGTCCCGCCCAAAATTGATTTTTCCACCTGAAATTAATTTTATAGATCTTAACTATAGTTTTTGACAAATACGATCTCACTGTATACTACGATCAAAATTAATTAATTAATTTTCACAATCCTTCAATATTCTCGTTCAAATTTTCCAATTTTGTCGCCGTATGAACCTTCCTTAGGCGTAGACAAACGCAACAAGGAAGATTAACGTGTCGGCCAACCTTCCGCTTTTTGACTAAAATGGTTTACAGTACACGACGTACAAATTCGTTCTCAATAAGCGGATTCAGTGCAATGAGAATGTTTGTCTTTGATTTTTTTTTCTCAAAACCGTCGCTTGCATGACATCTGATTTGAGATCTTTCACCACTAAATCAAACGCGTTCTGTTACAAAGTCTCGGTGCATTGAGGTTGCGCAACAAAATTATAAATGAGCCGACTTTCAATTGTATAGATGTAAGCCCGGAACATCAAAAGAATTCAAAAATTCAACTAATCCACATAAAGTTTTGTTTTCACGACAAAAAGTAGCATATGTCCTTCCTTGGGCCCATGCGAATTTAAACCAAAAATCATAAAAATTGGTTCCCGAGTTATGAGTGCGCACATACGGACGTCAGTCTTTTTTATATGTAGCTGTACCCACCCGGCTTTGCTTTTACCTTTCGTATTAAGTCCTGCTCACATTTCGCAAAGTCCTTTATTTGGACAATGTCCATATATAATTGTAATGCTTCCACAACCCGTTCTCCTATCCCGCTTATGTTTTGCAAAGTACTTTCTATAGGGTCCGAAACTATAGTATATTTCAATCTTGAAGCAACCATACCTACCCATCCACAAATTTCAATGAACTCGGTAGAGCTGTTTCGGAGATCGGGAACAGCGCCACCTATCGGGTCCAAAATGTTATCTCTTGAGACTGCCTAAACCTGAAATTCACCAATACGAACAAATTAAAAGAAGCTTCATAAAATTTGGCCCAGTAAGAACATTTTCCTTAGTTATGTTATTTGTGCCGGAAATCGAATGGAAATGTTATTTACCTATTTAAAATTGATTAAAAACTAATTTGGAGTTTTTGTCGAACAATTGTAGGTACAGCTAAATGAAATATGAAGTACTGAAATGTCAAATTCAAAAAAGTATAGACAACCAACGCCAACTATATTATTACAATTAAATTTTATGTTGTTGTTACAAAATTGATATGCAGGGAAGTCTAACTTGTCGTAAATATCTCCCAGCGCCACCTATCGGGTCCATTTTTTGGTAAAAGCTTTCTATTTTTTTAAGTTTTATATGGTGTAAATTTGAGCCAAATCCGTCCATAAATAAGAATTTTCAAAAAGCGACCCCAGCGCCCCCTATAGGGTCTAAAATAAACATAAACCATCCGGAGCACCACACAAACATATGGTGTGAATATAAGGGGTATAGCTTCAGTGGTTCAGCCGTTATCGTCGGTCATACATACGCACGAACGTTTTTATATATTACAAGATATATCTATACTTATAATAAAACTGTAGGCAATTTTTTTGTTACATAATGGCGTGAAAACTACTGCACAGATCTCGATGAAACTTTTTTCGAAAAGTTCCTTAAGATTTTGTGCAACACATAGGCTATTCCCTTTCATTGCCATGCCTATTTTTTTTTTAGCGTTTTTGACCAAAATGTATTTTTTTTCTGACTTTACTGCCTTTAACTCGCCATTACTCAAATAATTCTTAATCAATGCAAACAAAATAAAATACTTAGGAGAGCCAACACTTTTATAGTTATTTCAAGCCATCAATCAGCTTTCTATGTCCTCTAAAAACTGAGTAACAACCTAAAATCTATCACGAAAAAAAAAAATTATTTTCTCAAATCGAATATTATCAGCAGCCGCGGTTCTTGATCGTTGTTCTGCTTTGGGGTGGTTTGGTGGCGCACATCGCACAAGCACGTTCATATGAAAAAAAAAACAGCGACAATGTGTTTCTGAGAAAATGCGCAGATGGCTGATGACGTGTGGTGTGGTGTGGTGATGGACGTATGGGGGAGGCGGTGTATATAAAAATTGAGTTCACGGTTTTTGTTTTAGTGGTTGTTTTGATATTACCTACGTTGATACCTACAGTAAGGAAGTGGAACTTTAGTACTTACGCTGTTACATATTTTACATATTTTACATATTTTACATATGTATTTTTGAAATATTTACGATACCCACACTTTCAATTCGAGGAATCTAACTACATTGGGTGAATTTTTTGCCGTTTAAGGTCCATCATAGATAAACTATAAATCCTTCACCACACGTCTGTATTAATAAACCCATGTATCAAAGGGCACGGTGGTGACTGGTGACTAACCAAATTCTGGCAATACATCCTTTTTACAGGAACAAACTCAGGCGATTTTCGACATCTCTCTATCTTCAGTGCCAATGAAGTCAGAAAATTCGTCAAATTCGGAATATTATAGCTAAGCTGATAAAAGAAGAAGATAAGGCACAGGCACCTCAGTAAACTTTTTAGCATTAGTGGTTCCTGAGATAAAAGACTTCAAAAATCACAAAAACCGTAACGGTCTGACTGACAGATCATCAAGATTATGGAGTACTTCCCAATACTGTTAAATCTTGTAATTTTGCACAACGATAGGTCTTGTGGTGCATAAGCTAAGAAAATTTGACGTTTCTCTAAAAGGCGCGTGGTATCCACCGATATTCACAGAATTGTTGCCAATTATATGGACCAATTCTCATTGCTGTAGAATAATGAAATTTGGTAGATCGGTAGAGCTAGAAAGTCTAAGATTTTTCATTCGAAGTGTCTGCTTATTATCATTTTGAAATATTACATACCTAAAACTTAAAAGTGCACGACTTTTCTATGGCTAATATTCCAGAGCAAATATTGAAAAAATAAAAAAAAGCATCTGGCATTTTTCTTTTTAAAAAAAATGCTTTCAAATCTTTGAAAAAGCTAGATAGCATTAACAATGCCAGAATGGTATCACTATCACTACCCTCAACTGCCGCAATGAGGGTTGTGTCTTGTGTCATTTTGTGGAATCTCAAGTTTGGCCGAATGGTCTCCAAACCCCAATTGGCCAATGCCCCGTGACTCTAGCGATATCTGGGTAGGTTCTATTTTCGTCGTATGTAGGCCATTTTTTCTTTGATATAAGAAGCAGTTGGTCAACCCCCTCCATTGGAGATTGGCTTTCTGCAGGAAATGTGAATGAATTTGTCCCTTGACCACTCCTAGTGGAACCTGGACCCTTGCCGCGAGTGAGCTGTGTAGAACTGAACTACAGAGAAGTGTGACACTGAAACCTTCACCCAGACGGACATGCTCGTTCTGGCACTCATTGGGTCATAAGCAAATTCAAATAAGCCTTTCTGCACCGCAATTTTTTTTTTTAAATATTTCGTCATCTGACATCTGAAGCACTAGCGACCTAGGTACCCACCGCTTAGTTGGCACCCCTGTATATTCAAAAGATTCATCAAGAATCAATCAATCAATCAATTCATCATAAAACCTCGCCAAAATCAATTATTTCCGTAAAATACACAATTTTGATTTATAAACAATATTTTTTTAGTTTATTATCTGCATACCATATTGGTTGCCCCTCCGGCTTTCTTTTATTTTTAGTAGTCTTCCTAATAGTTAATTGGCTGATTATTTTATTTGTTGTTGGACACATCACTAAACCTTGATTTTTAAATACTGATAGTTTTACAATTAATCTTTTCGTCAAAAAAAAAAAATTGTACCCTGAACTCCCAACACGTAACAGTGCCCTAGGTCGCAAAGCAAGAGTGGGAAAATGATCAAGTTAATCAATAGGTGATACCTTTAATGATCAATGATCTATATGGATCAAGCGGGCATAGTAAAAATCGCCTATTGTATTAAGCTAACTTTGAAGTTAACTTAAGGAATTTTAATTTAAAAAAAAATCGGTTGAGTTGGACTTCGGAAATTTTTGTATTGACATTGAGTTGAATGTTTGGATATTCTTAAGCAATTGGAGATGATTTTTTTTTTGATAATGAAAACACTGGAAGATATTTCTTTGTATCGAACTAAATGGAATACGTTACATATTTTGTACTTAGACCTATTTAATTCCAAAACAAGCCCACTTTATTGTATTTTAATTACGGCAAACGTGCTGCCACCTGCTTGGACAAACCTCGAGTTACTTCATTTGGACAGCGTTAAGAAAACATTCTTCCTAATAAATGCGCTCTAAAATGACCACCACAACACGAATTTGAACCGAATATAATATAAAGCGATCATCAGCCTACCCACGAATGACGTGTTTTGTGCAAATAAATAGATAACAAAAAACCGGCATGCGGTCGGTCGGCCATAATTTATATGCTTGGCAATGGAATATCAATGTCTGTTTGTAAATAAAGCAAAGCATATTTATTTGGCAGTTATGTGGGAACTGTATATCATAAACCATCCCTTAAATATTTTATTTCACTTTTGATGGCGATAAAACATCACGCAAACTCTAAGGCAATAAAGTTCACTTTCATTGCGGCCAAACCACGGTTAACTTATTTTCGTCAATGTGTCAGATATCATAGTATCCCCACACCCCACCTATTTAAATGCAAATTATTATCATCACATAGATAGCCCCCAAGTAATTAAGCCAACATCTCTTAACGTGCCGACTAATTGACCTTCACATTGGGATGCTCCATCTTTCGGCTACTCTGCGAGCATTTGCATTACAAAGGCCGGAGAATGACAGCATCACCGTGTGGATAGCTATTATTTCTATACCTACCTGAAATCTAACAAGGTGACTGCCCTAACGCAACAAATCACAATGACGAATCGTGTTCTATCGGCTATCTCCTGGTGGTGGTGTTGAAGATTGTCAACCAAATGCCTCTAACCCACACCGGTCCAATTAACAAGATTTATAATATTCGCGATCTCAAGGGAGAGAGAGAGAGAGACGCCCGTGATATTTGTCCGCCAAGGTGGAAGAGTTAACTTGTTATTCAGACAATTAGGGGCTGGGCTCATCCGAACCGGATCCTGGCCTTTAAAAAATTATTTAAGAAAATGACAGTACCAGCTTAGCGTTAGAAGTTCAGTGATTTTCTTGGGAAGAAGATGCTGATTAGGATGCGTGCTGATAAAGTGATTTTGGTAACGGAGTTGGATAATATTTGTCGAACGAGTGGTGTTAATAAAATTGTTGTATTTATACTTACAGAGCTTTCTGCTTTTGGCAGGAATCGGTTGTACTATCGCAGAGGATGGATATGAATACAGTAGGCCGACGATAGGATTCAGCGATGGATACAAGAATGTTGGAGTAGCGTCTCACCAAGTTGTAGCTGCATCGTCGACAGTGAAGCCAGCAGTGGCTTTCGGTGGATTTAGTCAGAGCGGTCAACAGCAGCAAGTGAAAATAACTCCAAAGCCACAGACCAATTTGGGTGGGTTCCAGGGATTCGGGCAATCAATTGTGCAGAAGCCTGCAGTCACCACGACGACATTTAGCCAGTTCGGTCAACAGGCCGTGAAACCTGCAGTAGGTGGACAGCACAAGCAGTCTCAAACTGTCTTCCAAGGTGCGAAGCCCGTGGTTGCCACCGTTAGCCCACAAACAAATTTCGGTGGATTGCAAGGATTTGGACAGTCTGTACAGAAGCCGGCCGTCGCAACTGGACAGTATAATGCGCCGGTAGTGGACACACTCAAGTTGCAGACTGGTTTTGAAGGATTTCAAAAGCCTGAATCGTCTTATCTGCCTCCAAAGTCTCAAATATCAACGCTCACCGTGAACAAGCCTCAAGTCGCGTTTCAGGGATTTACAAGCTCAGCAGGCACTAAGCCACAGACCGGTTTCGGTGGATTCCAAAGCCAGTCAACAGGAAAAAAACCTGCAGTTGTTACCGGACAATACCAGAAGCCAGCAACACTAACTGTCGCCAAGCCTCAAGTTGCCTTCCAAGGATTCACAAACTCAGCAGCCTATAAGCCACAAACTGGTTTCGGTGGATTCCAAAGCTTCAGCCAGTCAACAGCGCAAAAACCCTCAGTTGTTACCGGGCAATTCCAGAAGCCAGCAATTCCAACTGTCGCCAAGCCTCAAGTTGCCGTCCAAGGATTCACAGGTTCAGCCAGCCCTAAGCCACAAACCAATTTTGTTGGATTCCAAAGCATTGGACAGTCATTCGGACAACAGCCAGCTGTTGGTAAAGGCCAATACCAAAAACCAATTGTTCCACAACAGAAGCCTGAATCGTCTTATCTGCCTCCAAAGTCTCAAATATCAACGCTCACTGTGAACAAGCCTCAAGTCGCGTTTCAGGGATTTACAAGCTCAGCAGGCACTAAGCCACAGACCGGTTTCGGTGGATTCCAAAGCCACTCAACAGCGCAAAAACCTTCAGTCGTTACCGGGCAATACCAGAAGCCAGCAACACCAACGGTGACCAAGCCCCAAGTTGCCTTCCAAGGATTCACAAGCTCTGCAGCCTCTAAGCCACAAACTGGTTTCAGTGGATTCCAAAGCCTCAGCCAGTCAACAGTGCAAAAACCTGCAGTCGGTACCGGGCAATACCAGAAGCCAGCAACTCCAACTGTCGCCAAGCCTCAAGTTGCCTTCCAAGGATTCACAGGTTCAGTCAGCCCTAAGCCAGTGAAGCCACAAACCAGTTTTGGTGGATTCCAAAGCATTGGACAGTCATTTGGACAACAGCCAGCTGTTGGTAAGGCCCAATACCAAAAGCCAATTGTTCCACAACAGAAGCCTGAATCGTCTTATCTGCCTCCGAAGTCTCAAATATCAACGCTCACTGTGAACAAGCCTCAAGTCGCGTTTCAGGGATTTACAAGCTCACCAGGTACTAAGCCACAGACCGGTTTCGGTGGATTCCAAAGCCACTCAACAGGGAAAAAACCCGCAGTCGTTACCGGGCAATACCAGAAGCCAGCAACACCAACTGTCGCCAAGCCTCAAGTTGCCCTCCAAGGATTCACAAGCTCTGCAGCCTCTAAGCCACAAACTGGTATTAGTGGATTCCAAAGCTTCAGCCAGTCAACAGTGCAAAAACCTGCAGTCGTTACCGGGCAATACCAGAAGCCAGCAACTCTTACTGTCGCCAAGCCTCAAGTTGCCTTCCAAGGATTCACAAGCTCTGCAGCCTCTAAGCCACAAACTGGTTTTAGTGGATTCCAAAGCTTCAGCCAGTCAACAGTGCAAAAACCTGCAGACGTTACCGGGCAATACCAGAAGCCAGCAACTCTTACTGTCGCCAAGCCTCAAGTTACTTTCCAAGGATTCACAGGTTCAGCCAGCCCTAAGCCAGTGAAGCCGCAAAACAGTTTTGCTGCATCCCAAAGCATCGGACAGTCAGTAGTGCAGAAACCTGCAGTTACCACAACAACTTTCAGTCAAATTGGTCAAGGCCAATACCAGAAACCTGTTGTTTCACAACAGAAGCCACAATTATCGTATTTGCCACCCAAGTCTCAAACATCAACACTTTCTGTCAGTAAGCCGCAAGTGTCCTTCCAAGGATTTACAAGTTCGGCTGCCACTCCTAAACCAGTGATTGCTACAGTAAGGCCTCAAACCGTTTCCAGTGGACAATATCAGGGAGCAGAGGCACACACAGCCACCAAGCCCCAAGCTACCTTCCAGGGATTCACAAGCTCAGCAGCTTCTAAGCCACAGACCGGCTTCAGTGGATTCCAAAGCGTCAGCCAGGCCACAGTACACAAGCCCGCTGTTGCCACAGGACAATACAAGCCAGCAGTAGTCACTGTCGCTAAGCCTCAAGTTGCCTTCCAGGGATTCTCAAGCTCAGCAGCCTCTAAGCCACAGACCGGCTTCAGTGGATTCCAAAGCATCAGCCAGACAGTAAACAAGCCCGCCGTTGCCACAGGACAATACAAGCCAGCAGTAGTCACTGTCGCTAAGCCTCAAGTTGCCTTCCAGGGATTTTCAAGCTCAACTGCCTCTAAGCCACAGACCGGCTTCAGTGGATTCCAAAGCGTCAGCCAGGCCACAGTACACAAGCCGGCTGTTGCCACAGGACAATACAAGCCAGCAGTAGTCACTGTCGCTAAGCCTCAAGTTGCCTTCCAGGGATTCTCAAGCTCAGCAGCCTCTAAGCCACAGACCGGCTTCAGTGGATTCCAAAGCGTCAGCCAGACAGTAAACAAGCCCGCCGTTGCCACAGGACAATACAAGCCAGCAGTAGTCACTGTCGCTAAGCCTCAAGTTGCCTTCCAGGGATTTTCAAGCTCAACTGCCTCTAAGCCACAGACCGGCTTCAGTGGATTCCAAAGCGTCAGCCAGGCCACAGTACACAAGCCCGCTGTTGCCACAGGACAATACAAGCCAGCAGTAGTCACTGTCGCTAAGCCTCAAGTTGCCTTCCAGGGATTCTCAAGCTCAGCAGCCTCTAAGCCACAGACCGGCTTCAGTGGATTCCAAAGCGTCAGCCAGACAGTAAATAAGCCCGCCGCTGCCACAGGACAATACAAGCCAGCAGTAGTCACTGTCGCTAAGCCTCAAAATGCCTTCCAGGGATTCTCAAGCTCAGCAGCCTCCAAGCCACAGACCGGCTTCAGTGGATTCCAAAGCGTCAGCCAGACAGTACACAAGCCCGCCGTTGCCACAGGACAATACCAGCCAGCAGTAGTTACTGGCGCTAAGCCTCAAGTTGCCTTCCAGGGATTCTCAAGCTCAGGTGCTTCTAAGCCACAGACCGGGTTCAGCCAGACAATCCTACAAAAACCTGCCGTCACAACCACCACATCCGGCGGATTTGGACAACAGCCCGCTAAATCCGCACTTTCAGCTGGACAGTACCAGAGCATATCGAAGACTGCGAAACCATTGGCGTCGTTTTCATCTACTTCTACTGTGTCTTCAAATAACATCCAACCACAGGTCTCATCACAAAACGTCAACTTAGAGTATCTGCCTCCTGTGGGCGCCCCAGTTCCCAAGAACTCCGTCAAGTCATCAGGAGCTCCATCAAAGTCGTTTTTTGAGTCATCATCGACTACTGCCAACCAAGTAGTCGATGCAGCTCGAGAGCAGCAGGTTGCAGGATTCGTTGCCAATAAGAACATTGAACCCGCTCGGGCTTACAGCAGCCTAAGGTCAGGGCTACCATCAAATGTCGCACAACCGGTATTAAGCGCAGCTCAAGAGCAGAAGGTTGAAAAACTCTCTACAATCATAGACCCCCATTTCGATGCACAAAAAAACACGCCCACCACCCGACATTCGGATCACTATCAAAATGCTGCAGGATCCTCTAGCACCGCATCGTTCAGTAGCCCGCCAAGTTCCGTTTCACAAATTGAGACCAATGAAGTCACAGATCAACTCGACCTCAACGGACAATATGGACAAGTGCAGTCGCAAAGCTTTTCATCGGCTACCTCTCAGCAAGTTGTCAACAATAAATTTGGAGGTATCCAATCGCAAACCTTTCAAGCAGTTCCCACTCAGCAAGGTGTCAAGAACCAGTTGACAGTACTCGATCGTGGGCAGGCATCTGTTGACGGAAGCTACCAAGTAGGTCGAGCTGAGGCTTCTGGCCGCAGCCTAAACTTCGACCATTCTGAACACAAAACTCAGGAAGAACCGCTCGAATACACCGCGAACAGTGCTCAACTTCCAGCAGAACCGTCCAGCAGCAGCAGCAATCGCTACGATGTGGCTCACTCGCAAATCCAGGAAGACTTGCCCGTCCAAAACCCACAGCCGCTGAACCAAGACGAACAACAAGTCCGAAGACTCAAAGAGAAGGCCGACAGTGATAAGGAGGAACACGTTGTAAAGAGCCTCCAGCCCGGCAGCCATATCGGCCCGCACGTCAACAAGGACGCCGACAAGGAATACAATGTCTTCGACTACGATCAATACAGCGCAGATCCAGATGAAACCGAAACATAAGTCAAGTCAATTCAATTAGCATAGCGATTTGAGTGCCACCATGTCAAGTCATAGTCATATCTGTAGTATTTAAGGTTAACCTTTAGATTGAAATAATAAAAAAAAACCAACGAAAATAATTTAATTGCGGTAGTTTTTGGAATTTTATTGTTTATTACCTACTCGCCGCTAATAAATTGATGGGTGGAAAAAAACGATCCGGTCGTCGGATCTGTTAGCACAATTAATCACTTCTTGTTGTGGATTTAATCGTCGAATATATTTGGCACTTAAAACGAAGCGCACACAGACGGAGGAGATCTTAAGTGGGAACCTTGGAGATACCGTAATCAGTTTTGTTGGGTTTCGCTTTTTTATGACAACTGGCGAAGATAGGTTTACTGATGTACCTGCAACCACGGCTGGCACACCTGCGGGACGCGAATACGAAATGGGTTTCGTGGGAGCGGTTACTTTGACCCTGAACGTTTTCGTGGTTTTGTGAGACACTTTGGCTCACATTTTGTTTGCCCAACAGGCGGCTACTTGAATGTACGTTGCGACTTAGACTGTAATATTTTCGTTGGACTCGCGAAGAGTGAGAGTGAGAATACGCGATCTGGTTAAGGCATACCTATACCTACTGTAAGACGTTTTTTATCTCAAATATTTCTGAACAGGCGATGAAAAGTAGGGTTGAGGATTAAGGGTGTTGTTTTTCTCGAGTAAGGTTTGTTCTTCAGCACAAATCAATAAGGTCTTGGAGCTGGCAAGTCGACAGAAATTTTGTAATTCAAATGCATCTATCTTCAACATCATATCTTTGGTTCTGAAAGGTCTTTGCTTAGCAATGGTGCAGGGAAAATAACTTCACGGGCAATAACTTCACATGGGAAACAACTTCGGGAATGATTTCACTTATTTTAGGTGAATTCACTTCCCACTGAAAGTGAGCAATAACTTAACTTTTTTTTGCGAAAGAATTTCTCTTAACATGCGACGACACAATTGCTGCCCCCCTGCTGGGAGTAGGTGCGTGGTTGGGTGAATGCAAAGTTGTTATTCATAATGTTAATTAAGTTATACTTAAATCCTCATAAATAACTCGATTTTGTTTTCCAGTAAAAATCATAAAACAATCTCACAAAATCGGTGGTGAAAAATCTTTAATTTGTTTCAACGCGTCGGAAACAAGCGGTTGAAGTGTGTGACGGTGTGAGTAGCGTGGGGGAGGTGATAGATAGGAGGGCACAAGGGTTTTTTTTTGGCTTAGAGTCTGATGGATTTTTTTTTTCTGTGATCAAGTAGCTACTCTTTGATTGAACATTTTTTTTTGATGAACC
The DNA here is from genome assembly GCA_946477585.1 of Cheilosia urbana. Taxonomy (NCBI): domain Eukaryota; kingdom Metazoa; phylum Arthropoda; class Insecta; order Diptera; family Syrphidae; genus Cheilosia; species Cheilosia urbana. The sequence goes on along the minus strand of OX297853.1, from coordinate 159,532,026 downwards.
AAGAAAGTTAAAGACGCAGTGGTTTAGTGGTTCCAAATTAGGGTTTTTTCCACTGCGCCAAATTTCGCGAACGTCTGACAAACATCCGAGAGTATTACTGTCTTGAAAGAGCTTCTCAATTAACTATTTGGAGTGAGACGGCAAAAAAAAAGAAAAAAAAGGAAATCAATGATCTATATCTATAAAAAAATCCTATTAATTTAGCTTTCGTGTTACCCAGACCATTGTGGACGCTGCAAAGGAGTGGTAAACTGAAAGATGGGTATGAGTTTCATGGTATGTAATAAGTTGCGTAGTTTTTTTGTTTACTGGTATACATATGAAGGTTACATAAGTTTAATTAAGTTAAGGAGCACATTGTAAAATCAGTCATGATTTCGAAATGATTTTGTTTCAATGAGAGGCAAGAGGAACTAATGTGCTTAGTGACGGGACAGTAGAAAGAAGGCCTTTTTTTTTTAGTTTTTTTTTTAGGGAGTTTGCCCCATAAGGAGGTCGTCAACAATCAAAGGATTGGATCTAAGTCTACAAGGAAGGGACATGAGGCCATGGCTCCCAGGTAGCCACCCAGGAACCTTTTTTTCAGTTTCTCACTATCATCTTCCAACTATTCTTTCCAGTCTGTTAGACTACTTTTTCTATTTCACTTATTCTTTTTTGTATCCCTTTATTTTATTTTTTTTTTATATACTTCTCCCGGGAAAGGCGAACCTATAACGCTTCAACAGCGCCCCGAGATGCCTGCAGATGTATGTTTGTTCTGCACTTAAATTGCTGCAAATTGTAGTCTTCTGGAAATATATCCCCAGGAAGCGAGTTCCAAAGTTTGCTTGTCCTGTAACAGAAGGAGTTTTTGAAAGTTGATGTCCTCGCGGTTGTCAAGTGAACTGTATGGTCATGAGCATTAGCAGCCTGTCTTGTTGGGCGCCCAAAAGTTGCATTTCGAGGGATAATGTCTTTGAGTTCCTCAGAACATCTACCATGCAAGTACCTATAGAACAAGCATAGGTCAGCGACTTGTCTTCTGTGCACCAACGGTTGTAGATTCGATGTGAGTGTAGGGTCTCCAACGAGTCGAACTGCTCGTCTCTGTATGCTATCAAGCAGGTTAAGTGAATGTTTTGGGGCCGAGCTTCATATATGGGAACAATATTCCAAGCCTGGTCTAACCTGTGCTTTGTAGAGAAGGAGAAGTTGCTTGGGGCTAAAGTACATCTTTGCTCTAAATAGGTAGCTCAACTTTGCGGACGCCGATTTTGCGATATAGGATATGTGGTTCTGCCATGTGATTCCTGAATTGACTGTGACTCCTAGAAGGTGCATTGAGTCCTTGTGATGGATTGGATGGTCATCCATTTGGATCTGAGGAACTGTTGATTCATTTTTTCTGGAAAATGTTGTGAGCTGTGTCTTGCTTGCATTAAATACAACCAAGTTGTCCTTTCCCCACTTCAAGATTTTGTCCAGATCATCATTTAGAGAATTAATTTGTTCACATCTCTAACTGTGTGATGTAGCCGTATTCACAGGCCCATTGTTCGAGATGGAGGATATAAGAGTGGTGTCATCTGCAAAGCTGTAGATATTATTATTTGTCGATCCAAGCAAATCGTTGATGTGGAGAAGAAATAGAGTTGGAGAAAGAATAGATCCTTGGGGCACTCCTGCATTTATTTATATTTTTATATTTTTATTTGTCTCTTCTACTTATTTTTTGCATTGGCACGTATATAAATGAATGAATGGAGGATAAGGACAGGCATGAGCCAACGCAGTCTGCGAGCTAAGCCGGGCTCAAGGCAAGACGTACCACCGCCTGCCACCTTATCCATCCCCCTCTCACAACCCGAGCCAAAGCCGACCATCGGTGTTGAGGAGATGGTTCAAAGTTTTGAAGGGAACGCGGAATGATATTGCCGAACATTTAACGCGCATTACGTTCGCTACAATATATGGCGCCCAACGTGGGGCGCCATTTGTAATAGGCAGGGATGAGGAGTGCAAGGCAGTTGGAATTCGAAAAGGCACGATTACCGAATGGAGAAATTCAGAAGCCAAGGATTCCAGGTAGGGTGGGTACTGGCCGCGCCCACAAAAGAAAGTGGATGGGCTCCTTGGGATGGATTTGAAGTCTATTTTTAATTGTCGTCACGCATCGACGAAAGTCTCAACTTAGCTACTACAAAAACAAGTCCTGTCTTAGTTAGGAGTTTGTCTTTTATTTCAGTTGAATGAAAACATGTAGGCGCAGTGGCTTAGTAGTTAGTGCGTTGGACTACTAGCGAGGGGTCGAGGTTCGAGTCCCGCAAGAACCCAAATTCCAACTTAGGGTTTTTCCGGACCTGTTGCGCCAACTATTTATTTTGAATGAAAACATGTGCATCAGCGACCTGTTTTTGAAAAAAAAAACTCTCCCCCAAGGCATGTACTTACTGACAATTTTTGTAGGACAGGGGATGGATGGTTGCGCAAAACCCGAATGAACTCAAACGAGCTTAGTCACTATAAGTCCATTGGACAAAGAAGTCAATATGGACACAGATTTAAGACACAGCCGTATCAGAACAGCGGAGCAGTATCTGAGAGGAAGGCCAGTAGCAATTATAAAACCCAAATACATTCAAATGTGCGAATCAAACTAGTTTCCCCTTGAGCCTTGACACGCCGATGGATACATTATGACCGGCTTCAGTAATGCTTCCGGTATGGTGACATTCAAGTTATAAAAACAGCATTTTCCAGTTTACTCTACTCCAAGTGGATATACCAATAAAAGTCTACATTTGATAGACAAACTCTTCGGGAAATAGTTACCCCGCTTCAGAAGTCCGTGACGTGAAATTTTGTAAAATAAGCGCATGTGCGCCCATACTTTCGCAGCGCCGCCGTTCGCCCAAGCTTTATTTTTCTATGTGGGAGCGTACAAGCAAAACGTAAGGGCATCTTTAATTTTACTGTCACCGCAAACTGGCTTATGCGGGGTTTCTCGCCCATTAATCACCGACCGGCTTAACACCCTGTTGAACAAGTTTGCTGATACCTTTTCGGTTCTTCTGACGTATTAGCATGTGAAAATGATAATATCAGACTGCTCTGCGTGTTTACTAATATACCTATTGGCGCTGCTATATGTTGTCTTTTATTGCAAGCTTTTAAAACAGGCTTAGGATGGAAATGATGGGATGAGCATCACTCTAAATTTAGATATACCAACAGCGATACTGTAACCGATACCCCACCCTATTGTCATTTCACTTTGGAACGGGTTTCCTACGCATCCGCAGCATAAGCCAACCACGATGAAGATGGTGCTCAGTCAGCTAGTTTCTGTTGTGTGGTGCTAGTAGTTGTATCTGGACATTGGTGAACATGAAGAATCTAGTATTTCAGGTAAATTGACTTCTTAATGAGTTGCTTGCATTTGTGTTCATAACAATGAAATTTTTTTTTATCTAATTTGCAGTTTTATCTGACAGTGACTCTATGGCAGTGTGGCATTGCAGAACGATCGGGTAATAGCTATTTCTATGACAAGGTGGAGGGGACGCTGTTTGACAAGTTACCCGGAACAACGCAATTATTGAACTCGGTTTATCAGTTTTCACCCCCGAGAGGTGGCCACAATCAACAGCCGTTTAATCCCGCGACTCCAATATTGGCAGAACTTGAAATAGTGCCGTCCAATCTGGTCTATGCGAACTCGCGGGATGTCGGTGGTTTGCAGCAACAAGAGTCGGGCAATTTTCAAAGTCCACCGGACTTTGCACGGACACAGCAGGTTTACAGAGGTTCCGGTGGAGGGAACTACCACCCAATTGCCTGTAACATACAGGATGGCAGGCAGGCGCAGAGTGTCGCTCAGGGACCGTGTGCTTCAGAGCCGATTGTCGCGCAATACCATCCAGACTTGGTGGATCTATCAAGTGGTGGAACACTCACCCGGCTGATAAGAACTTGCGGCCCGCATAACAATTGTAATTCCTATCGTCTGCAATCCAATGTGAACCGACATTTGGGCGCGCTGCTTATGCAACGTAAGAGTGATGGCGAATTTCTTAACCTCCAGCGGAGGGGCTCTAGGCTCGACAATCAGGCGGAGGGGGCGCCCTTGGTAAGGCCACCGAATAGGCGACTGATTAAGTACACCGAAATAGAACGGGACGAGCCCTTTAATTGATCAAGGAAGAGTTCCCAGCTAGGGAATTCACAATTTATTGCTAAGTTATGTTTAATTAAATAATAAGAATGTGGTTGTCGTGAATGTGAATTTAAAATTAACACAACTAATTTGATTTATTAAAAAGTAATTGATTTATAATTATTATTTCGATAACGGTGGTGCGTGTTGTGTTCTTCTTCTCCTAATGATAGAAGACGTCGCGGCCTTAGTGAAAGCAAATGGAAGTTTCATGGAAATGGAAAGTAAAAGCACCAATGGAGTTTTTTTTTTATCATTTTTACATAACATGGCATTGGAGTGGGTTAAATCTTCCAGCTGGGAAAGGCAAATATTGGTCATAACAAACGAAGTAACTGCAGTGCGGCAGACGGCAGTAGATGCCAAACTGAATGTTAAATTATATTTTTTGAAACGAAAGGCATCCATTCGAGTGTTATTAGTGACACGCAGACGATACTCTATCAAGAGTTTTAGGAATATTTGGAGGTAGCTCCATAACCAGCCCAGCAAGATATTTTATTTGGCGATTCTCTTTTATTATCGACGGCAACTCAGACTCGCATAGATCTAAAAGGCAAGACAAGCTATAAGTTTTCTAAAGTATGCATACATTAATTGCGATTTATATTAATGTAGTCATGTCTGTTGCGACAGGTTCCGATTCAATTATTGCTATAAATTTGTCTGTTTTTCTTATTTTAATCATTCGATCAATTTCACTATGTCCGGGAGCCCAGCCTAGGGTGAAATAGAGGATACTTTTGGTCCCGATAGGTGGCGCTGTTGTCGATCTTCTAAACCACTCAACCGATTTCAATGAAATTTTGTGGGTGTACATGATTGCTTTTAACTTGAAAGATAGGATAGTTTTGCACCCGATAGGTCGCGCTGTTGTCAATCTCCGAAAATACTCAACTGATTTCAATGAAATTTTATGGTTGGTTGCAGTTTGAAAGATAGGATTGTCATGGATCCATTTGAATTTTTTAAACTTAATTCTTAAAGTGAATATTTAGATACTTAAATGGGCACGCTGGACATGGGGAGTGAACTGATAAATCTCGGACCTACACAGATACTAGACTACTGAATTGGAGTTCGAAGTAGTGTTCGCCATAGACTGACATGTTTACATAGAAATATTATGTAAGACTTCAGGGATTTGCATTAGTAGTTGTAAACGGAATAATATTCCGATGGTCGTGTGTGGAGTGCAAATGAGAGTTTCAGATTGTGGAAGCTCCAAGTGGTTGGTATTATTTTAAGGTGCGTATTCAAATTACATAGTTAAAGAAAAAAGAAGAAGCGGAAGATATTTGCTTAAAATAAGTTTTTCTTAGTTGTTATAGCAATTTTTTTAGCAGTATGGTATCAAGTTTTAGTAAAATACTAGCTGACCCGGCAAACTTCGTTTCGCCCAAATTTGTTAATTTGTTAATAAATTCCGAGCATGCACCAAGCACTTGCTTATTTATGTAATTCGACCAATTAAAATTCTTTATTCAAAAGTTAAATGTTGATTTTTTTCAATCAAACCGCAATGATTTTGACGTGTCGTCCAACCTTCCACTTTTTCACTAAATTGACAAACATCCATCGATTATTGTTGGGATGCAAAATGATCCCTCAGTATGATGGCGTGAATCAAGAATAAAAAACGCAGCAATTAGTCATACGAAAATGATAATGTGGTTTATTTCTTTCTAAGGACAGATAGGTCTTACCTCTATGATGGTTTGTAAAAGAAGAGAACGATGGAACAAAAGTTTGCGAAAATATGGTAGGCATAGATTCGTCATTCTTAACATTTGAAGTGCCCTCTATGCGGTGACAGTAAAATTAATATTGTTAAGGGGGATACATAATGAAATGTTTTTTGTTAGTACTATTTTGAGGAGCATTTTGACTTAAACATTACCGCCCGCCTTGCAGAATATTGTTCTGCAAATAACTACACAATATAATAATCTAAGCCCTATATCTGAATCGAGGATTCAGATGGGGAACCTTTTGGTTTTTCGAAGGGGTTCCACTCACTCCGGACAGGAAAATTCATAGGGATAGCTAAACTATATACACTTATACCTAGTAACTTAACAAATTGTTAACATACAATACTTATTAAGTCGCTACAAATACAAAGGGATATGTTGTGCATAAATACTGGTGCAATTCATCTGATTCGGTCTCTTAATATAAGCAACAATATAAGTGATAATATAAAGGAAATTTAATAGTCAGCGGATGTGCTATTCAGAAGGAATAACACAAAGTTTAACAATGGGTCTTGTTATTTCTCCCTGTTGTGTTCGAATAGTAGCCACACGTACATTACCATCATTGCCGGTAAAAACGTTAGTTACGCGTCCCAGTCGCCATTCGGTAGGCGGTAACAACTCTTTTCTTACGACGACAATATCCCCTATCTGTATATTTCTTTGAGGAAACTTCCATTTGTACCTTTTGTGCATTTCCTTGAGGTACTCCTCCTTCCATCTTTTGCAAAATGTTTGGTGAAGGAGCTTAAGCTTTTCCCACCTGTTCACAAGGGATATTGGGGAGTTTTCCAATACGGGTTCTTGCAAAGAGATAAGAGGACTTCCTATAAGGAAGTGTCCAGGTGTGAGAGCCAGATTTTCGTTCGGGTCTTCGGAAAGTGCAGAAATGGGACGAGAGTTAAGACACGCCTCAATTCGACAGAGTAATGTCGAAAACTCTTCGAGTGTGTGCTTAGCACCAGAAGCTACCTTTTTAAAATGGGTTTTGAAGCTTTTGATGCCCGCCTCCCACAGGCCACCCATGTGCGGAGCACCTGGCGGAATAAAATGCCACGAAAGTCTGGGGCTGTGCGAAGCATATAACGCAGATTGGGTCTCATTGAGACACTTTCTAAGATTTTCCTTAAGAATTCGATCAGATCCAACAAAGTTAGTCCCGTTGTCGGAGTACACATCTTGCGGAAGACCTCTTCTGGCAATAAATCGCTGGAAAGCTGCGAGAAAAGCTGCCGTAGACAAGTCAGTGGTGGCTTCCAAATGGATAGCTCTAGTTGAGAAGCAAACAAATAAGCATACGTAGCCCTTAGAAATTCGACAGCTTCTACCAAGAAAGGACTTTATTTCGAAAGGGCCAGCAAAGTCAACGCCAGTCTTAGAAAATGGTTTTGAGAACTCTGACCTTTCAGGGGGCAGTGCTGCCATAATTTGGGAGCGCAGATGTTTTTTGTGAATCACACAAACCTTACAGTGGTTGACACATGTCTTTATCAGATTTTTGAGCTTAGGTATCCAATACTCTTGACGTATGAGGAGAAACATTAATTGGTTTCCTCCATGGAGTGAAATCTCGTGGACAAATTGCAAAAGAAGCTTCGCATATTTTGATGCGTATGGGAGGATAATTGGATATCTTTCAGCCCATGACATATTAGAACAAATTAGTCGACCGTTGACCCGCATTATACCCTTAAAGTCTAAAGTCGGGTTGAGAGTAAGCAACTTACTCGATCGTTTAATCGGTTCATTATTTTCCAGTGCGTTGTATTCACTCTGGAAATAGATTCGCTGAGAAAGGATTACAAATCTTTCTTTAGCGAAAATGATTTCTTCTCGCTGAATATCACGACTTGTATTCACATATCGAGATCTGAAACGAGGGTTTGTGTGGTGCAAAAACCGTAATATATATGAGATTACTCGAAGGGCTCGAGGAAGAGATGAAAATCTTGAGAGTATATCTTCAATTTGGTGTGAATGAGTATAAAAAGATTTAATAGGCTTAACTTCAAGGTCGGCTTCATTGACAACGGTGTGAGTGGAATGTGGCCATACCAACTCCGCTTTGCGTAGCCATTCTGGACCATGCCACCACAGCTCGTTGTCAATAAGTTCACCAGGAGTCATCCCCCTCGTTGCGAGGTCAGCTGGGTTATCCCCTGAAGACACATGCCTCCATTTGACCCCTCCAACGTACCTCTTTATTTTGCTCGTGCGATTTGCAACAAAGGTTTGCCAGGAGCAGGGTGGTTTTTCAAGCCACGCGAGAACAATAGAGGAATCTGTCCATAAAATTATCGAGGGATTTTGTAATTTAAAAATGGGAACCATAGATGACATGAGCTTAGCCAAAAGCACAGCGCCGCACAGTTCCAATCTCGGTAAAGATATTGGATCAACGGGTGCAACTTTCGTCTTTGCACATAACAGATGACACGCGATTTCATTGGGACTTTTTAAGATACGAACGTAGATAGCGGCTGAATATGCTTGCTCCGACGCATCACAAAACCCATGAATTTGCGTCATAGTACTACAACCTGTTTTGACCCATCGAGGTATTCGGAGTTTGCTAACATCTGGAAAAGATGCTGTAAACCGTTCCCAGGCAGATAACGATAGCGGTGTGAGATTTTCATCCCATTGGGTTTTTTCCTTCCATACTCGCTGCATCAGAATCTTTGCTTTTACTACTATAGGTGCAAGCCAACCAGCTGGGTCGAAGATCTTAGCGATATGGGAAAAAACTTCACGTTTTGTGCATGTGATTCTAAATGGTATTGGTTTAGTCTGGAAGTGGAACGCGTCTGAACTAGCATTCCAGTAGACACCAAGGGTTTTGATCGAGCTTTGGTCATTGAGATCTAGAAATCGTTCGTTACAAAGATGATCCATTGGTATATTTTGCAACAAGGAAGTGTGGTTAGACGTCCATTTTCTTAAGACAAAACCAGCAGTTTTAAGAATTGATATAATTTCCGACTGAGCTCTGAGCGCTTCTTCGAGGGAATGAGATCCCGACAACAGGTCATCCACGTAGAAGTCGTTGCGAAGCATTGTCGCACCGAGGGGAAATTTAGATTCTTCATCATCGGCTAGCTGTAGGAGTGTGCGTATCGCCAAGTAGGGTGCGCAGTTAACGCCGAATGTCACTGTTAGCAACTCAAAATCCTTAAGTCTCTCATTCGGAGACGTTCTGAACAGAATCCTTTGAAAAGGTGTATGGCTAGAGTGGACGCGTATTTGCATATACATTTTGGCTATGTCAGCATTAAAAACGTATTGGTATGTTCTCCATCTGAGGATAAGAGAAACTAGATCCTGCTGTAAAATAGGACCCGTATAAAGGATATCGTTAAGGCTCTTCCCGTTTTCGGATGGGTTTGACGCGTTGAAGACCACGCGGAGTTTTGTGGTGGCGCTCTCTGGTTTTATAACTGCATGGTGCGGCATATAATATGAGGCCACATTGCTATCAGTGGACAACTCCTGCGAGGGCACTTCTTTCATATGGCCAACCTCAGCGTATTCTGACACAACATTGTGATATTCAGATGCTAAAATCGGATTCGATCTCAATCGACGTTCTGAATTTCTAAAGCGGTTTTCACAGATCTGACGTGACAATCCAAGTTGCATGCTCTTAGGAAACTCAATTTTAAATGGAAGCTTAACCACGTATCTTCCGTCAGTTTCGCGGTATGTTGTTTGGGAGAATAAATTTTCGCAATATGTATCTTCGCTTGAAAGCGGTCTACACTCCGTTACCTCTTCAACCTCCCAAAAACGCTTGATTTCATCATCGAGAGAAACTTTATTAAAATACGTAACAAACGCTGTAAATGATGATTTATTTACAGTCGGTATAGGACCGGAAATGATCCAGCCAAAAATTGTGCTTTGAGCGACAAGATTGCCTAGAATATTGTGACGAAGATCATTTAGAATCACTTCTGGATAAAGATCAGCCCCTATGAGCAAATCAATTCGCGAAGATTTGTAGAAATAAGGGTCAGCAAGGCGGAGCTCCGATATTTCTGATAGGTCAAGTGAGTCAATTGTTTGAGATGGAAGCTTTCCAGTTGGATTGTCGACAACAAGAGCTTGTGCGAAAATGTGGATGTCTGAAGTTGAGACAGGGGCGAGAGTAAAGTGGCATTGCATGTTAGACGTTGTGGCTAATGACGCGTTAACGCCAGATATTTGAGCATACGTGCGCATGAATGGGATTCCTAAGCGTACTTGAGCAGCTTTAGAAATTAAAGTGACTTCTGACCCAGGGTCAATTAATGCTCGGAGAGTGTATTTAGTACCCTGAATATAGACGGACACTAAAGCTGTTGCCAAAAGTATCTGCTTTTTTGAAGTCGAGAAATACGATTTGACATCAGCTGGAAATGATTGATTAGTGGACTGTATTTGTAAATGAGGATCTAAATTGGATCGGAAAGTTCCTGATGAAGATGGCTTATCACTTACCGATTCTTGCGTATGAAGTAGTGTGTGATGGCGCTTCTTGCAGTAATTGCAAGTAAACTGGCTTTTGCATAATTGTAAGCTATGATAAGAAGAGAGGCAATTGAAACACAAATTGTTGCTTCGAACGGCGTCAAGTCTATCTCGAACAGTCATTTGTACAAGCTTAGGACAACTTCGGATGGGATGGCTGTCCTTACATAACAAACATGAATGCTTAGGTGATTTGGTGTGATATGCATTAAATTTTCTGTTTGCATTAGGCTGTGAAACTTTGGAAATTGACTTAGGATTTGTCGTAATCCGAAAATCACTTACTGTTTCTAGTACTTTACACCTCGCGGCAATAAACTGACTCATGGCATTCCACGTTGGAATCTCAGATGGCTTTTCTAAATCTTGTTCCCATAATGAAAGAGTTTTTTCCGGCAGATGGTTAGAAACTAGAAACGTAACGAATGAATCCCAAGAATCCGTGTTAATTCCATAGGATACTAAAGCAGAAAGACAGTCATTAACTTCACGATGAAGTTGTTTGAGAGATTTATGCGTTTCAACTGTGATATTCGGTATATTAAACAACACTTTTAACTGACTATTAACTAAAATACGTTTATTTTCGAATTGATCAACGAGAGCCTTCCATGCGAGTTCAAAATTATCATCCGTTAAAGAAAATTTGGCTACAATGTTGAATGCTTCCCCTCGGGTCTTGGCACGAAGGTGAAATAATTTTTGAACGGGGCTTAAACGAGAATGTTTGATGTACACAGCGGAAAACATATCCCGAAACGATGGCCACGATAGATAATCGCCGTGAAATAATTCCGAATCGCATGGCGGAAGTGAGAATGAATTAGTTTGGGAAATACTAGAAACATTCTCCTGCGTATTAGGCAATATCATCGTCTGAGAGGCTTGCGGATTACTAAGCGCTTCGTTTTCGAGACGATCCATAGATTTATTGTCGTTGCTGGATATACCTAATTGGCGAGATGCACTTAAAATGTATTCTAAGCACCCTATATACGTTTCTCTCGATAGCTTAAATTTACCCTTCACTGCACTTAAATTCTCTTGTGTAAGCACTTCCGAAGTCCCACGAACGCAATCTGAGTATGCAGCTTTGACCTCTGCCCACAAATCCCCGAGCTCAATCTTTCTTGCTTCAAGCGACATTAGTGTTAATGAACATTTTGGGATTTCTTTTAAATCAGCAAAGTACTCTACTAAATGATCCGCGCAAAAGATAAAAGTTTCCATATTGTCTGTCATTTTCTATGATTTTAATTAATTTATTGAGCACGTGGGGCGTGTATTCGAACTAACAACTTATGCACTGACTAATTCGATAATAATGATAACTTTAATAGAAAAAAAAACAAAACCGAATTGCACCAACAAACATGCAGAACACATACCTTTTACAACGAAGTTTTGGTAGAATTTTGATGTAGCAAATGCGGGAGCGAGCGATGAATCTGGGATAGCGGATTTTTCGTTGATAATGTTAAGCGGCCAAATGTTTAGCGCAATGGACTGATGTTGAATCTCTGATTGTGGCTGCCGTTGGATCTCTTGACCTTGGGTGAATTCTATTCCGATGAGTAGTCTGGTATGATGATGCTGATAAGATCGATGTATTAATTGTGATGGTTGGGAAACACGTGGATGAAGTTGAGTGCGTGCAGAATAAAAGGAAATTTTGTCTTCTCGTACTCTCTCTTATTTAATTATCCGGATCGTGTAGGACCAAATGTTGGGATGCAAAATGATCCCTCAGTATGATGGCGTGAATCAAGAATAAAAAACGCAGCAATTAGTCATACGAAAATGATAATGTGGTTTATTTCTTTCTAAGGACAGATAGGTCTTACCTCTATGATGGTTTGTAAAAGAAGAGAACGATGGAACAAAAGTTTGCGAAAATATGGTAGGCATAGATTCGTCATTCTTAACATTTGAAGTGCCCTCTATGCGGTGACAGTAAAATTAATATTGTTAAGGGGGATACATAATGAAATGTTTTTTGTTAGTACTATTTTGAGGAGCATTTTGACTTAAACAATTATCCTTGCAATAAATTATTTGTCATAGCGAAAGCGAGACGCATGGGGAATTGAAGTCGCACGAATGGTAAATCGTTCTTAATAAGCTAAATCTGCGGAATAAGAATGTTTGCCTTTGAATTTTCCCCTTAAAATCATCACTTGTATGATATTTGATGTGAGATCCTTCACCATAAAACAAATGCGATCCGTTGCAAAGTTTCGGTACATTGATGTTTCGCAACAGAATTTTAACTGAACCAACTTTCAAATCCGAATTATGTAGATGAATATATAAATTATAAAAATTATAAAAATCGAACGATCCGTCCCCGAGTTATGAGTGCACATACGGACGTCAGTCTCTTTTATATGTAACTGTACCCACCCGGCTTTGCCCGTACCTTTCGTATTAAATCTTGCTCACATATCGCAAATTGCTTTATTTGGACAGCGTCCATTAATAATTTTCATTATACAACTTTAGAAATAGCGTTTGATTTTATTTTTGAATGGGACGTGCCACAATCCGTTTTCTTATCCCGGTTGTGTTTTTCAAAGTACCACCTATAGGTCCAAAACTATCCGAAATTTAAAACTGGAAGCAACCATATCCATCTACAAAATTTCAATCAAACTGGTAGCGCTGTTTCGGCGATCGGCAACAGCGCCACCTATCAAGTCCAAAAGTATTCTATCCTTCAAGCGGGAACGAAGAATATAAATCTATAAAATTTCATTGAAATCGGGTGAGTGGTTTCGGAGATCGATTACAACGCCATATAGCGGGTCAAAAATCCTATCTTTTAAGTTTGCGTTAACCTGAAATACAACAATACGAACAAAACAAAAGAAGAATCATAAAAATTGACCCAGTGGTTATCGAGTTATATCATCATCATCGAGTTTCATCCCGAAAGAATTATAGGTATGAATTAAGATAATTGACCTGAATAACGACATACGCCTACAACGCCACATGTTGAGGATTTTCCGACGATGTGCACTAAGAAATTCAGTTTTTGTTAAAAATAATAAATTAATTATTTTATATGTATTTTATCAATATATAAACTCCGATTGAAGCATCTGTTTTAAACGATATTTATTTTGGTTACATCAAAAAAGTTTGAATTATAAAAGCGCTATGGTTACATTAGATATAATTTAATATGGTGGTTAAGTATTCTTAAATTTTCTAATTTTCCGCGCAATTTTCTTAATTTTTTCTTTCATAAGATTTTTCTCCTGACAATAACAAACACAACAAAAAAAATTTAGCGAAATCGGTCCAGCCGTTCACGCGTCATGCCGCGACCAAGGGAAATAGGGATTCATATAGATTCAACATTGGCACATTTGTTCGAACAGCTTGACTCAATGCGATTTCTCGCTCCTATTCTCGATTAAATGCTTCAAATCAAAGCTTTGTTGCGCATTTCATCTGACATCTCCAGTTCATTATCCGATGTCACAGTGCGAATTCGATGCAAAATATCGTCGGCCATAATATCATCTTTGTATAATCAAAGTACCTATCTACTTCATTTCAAAAAGTTACTTAATGTAACATAGTAAACATAATTTATTAGAACAAACTTTTTAGGTACCTACCTATATTTAAAAAAAAAAAAAAAACTTCAAAATTGTTGACAACAACAATTTGCTTGGAAAATAATTAAAATAATTGACAACAACAATTGCTTTTAAAATTCAAAATATTTTTTTCTTATTTGAAGTGTCACTTCTTGATTTCTATTAATTTTTTCAATTTTTCTTTTTTCCTAAACCTTCGCGGAGCAATTACGAACAAATCCGCAGAAGGAAGTATCCAATTTGGTCCAGTCGTTTTCGAGTTTTAAGCATCCGAACAAACCAAGATCCATTTTTATATATATAGTTACGAAAACAGATTGAGATTTGGTTAGTCATTATTGAGAAATAATTAATAATAATAATAAATAATTATTAGAAATTTTGGGGGAAAAACTAAGCATGGGATCTGATTATCTGAATTAGAATTATTTTATTATCCGAAATATGTAATTTTGATCAAAATCGTAAGAGCGGTTTTAGTAAAATTATGTAGACAAAACTGTAACATATTTATCAATATTTAGTTCGAAAATACTATGCTGAAATATTTAGTTGAAAATTGAGTTGTTTTTGTTCTTTTTTGATTGCGCCAATGGATGTGGTAATCTTCTAAAGATGTCGTAGCCCGTGCCACCAACATGCAGGATTCGCAACACCCGAATATTCGATGCCAGGAGTGCGCCTACGTACTAATCCACACCACTACGTCCTTCAACCACTCTCCCCGCGGGACTACCGTTAGGTATTACTTCGCGGGGCTGGTTAGCAGTTTATGCAATTCTTCTTGTATTTGCTTCTTCAGCTCTTCCAATTTTTTCTATTCTTCTTAGCTCGTTTTGCACAATTATCACAAGTGTGCCGATTTCGATCCAATTTTCCTCCGACTGCAACATTCGGTCTATGAGTAATATTGGACTGGGAAAATTATTTCTCCACTGCGAAAAACGCCGGCAATGAAATATGGCGTGCTCGGTATCTTGCTCCTCGTTAGAGCATTCTGGACACAAAGGGGAGCTAGAATCGGTGCAAGTATTTGCAATAGCCCGTGACCAGATAGGAACTGCGTAAGGTGGTAGTTGCTATTCCCATGTGCTCGTTTTGTCCAGGTCTTGATGTTTGGGAGCAACTTGTAGGTCCATCTGCCTTTTGTACTATTATCCCACCTGGCTTGCCAGAGGGCTGCTGCAGCCGCTCGCTCTTCTCCTTTTATTCTTGCAATTTCACCTGTATCTTGTCGCCCTGGGGTTCTTCTATTATAAATTCTCAACATCTCATCTGCGAGAATTTCGATCGGGACCATTCCTGCTATCACGAAGGCTGCTTCATCCGGAATTGTTCGAAATCCACAGATCGCTCTTAATGCACTGAGTCTGTATGCGGACAACAGTTTTCTCTTGTTTGCTTTTATGGCGAGTGCCCCCGCCCAGACCGGAGCAGCGTATAAGAGGACTGAGCTTATTACTCTAGATAGGAGAATCCTCCTAGCATATCCAGATCCACCAATGTTTGGTAGTATTCTAGAAAGTGCTTCTTGCAGCAGTAAGGCCTTGTTACTGGGGTACTCTACATGCGCTTTGAACTGTAATCTGTTATCAAGTATTACTCCCAGGTATTTGATTTATTCTTTCGATCGGACTATTTGATGTCCCGCCCGTATATTGGCGTATTCCACAATTCTTCTACTGGTAATTAAGACGGCTTCCGTTTAATGGCCCGCTAATTATAGGCCAGCGGATACTAACCAGTCATTGATGCGAATAACAGCTTCATTTGTGGCTGACTCTATCTCCTTTATTTCTTTTGCCACCGTAACGACAGCGATGTCGTCTGCAAATCCGATTACTTGAACTCCTCTCGGCAACATAAGCCTTAGAACTCCCGTCATACATAATGTTCCATAGGAGTGGACCGAGTACTGATCCTTGTGGAACCCCAGCTGAAACGCTGTAGTATTTCAACCCTTCATTAGTTTCGTCCTCAGTTTTCTGTTGGTAAAGTAGTTTTCTACTATCCTCAGCAAGTAATATGGCGTATTCTGAAAATTGAGTACAAGATACTGTTCGGGATGTAAGCATTGCTTGGTTTTTAAAGTTTAATCCCAATCGAAAATGGGGTCTTCGAGTTATGAGCAGTTTCTAAGATTAGCGTTCGTGGTAATTCGAATTGAAAACTAATTACGCAATAATTTTGGAAACATCAATTTTACTCTAAGTACGCATTTTGGCCGTAATCGTTATTGCCGTTTTTAGGTAAACAAAAGAAAACTAAGTTTAAAAAATGTCTTTTTTAAAAAATCTGTTGTACGATAATATAGAAAAAAAAAAACGGAGTTTTCTATTAAGTTGGAAATGCCCATGTTATCTTCGAAACGAATTTTTGTTACAATCGTATGCTTCGTTTTCGAGATATGTTCAAATTTTAAAACTAGCTACCGTTTCTCGATTTTGTTGAAGTCGTTAGAGCCGTTTTCGAACAAAACAAACTGTTAAGAATTATTCATTCGTCAAACCAAGAGTTACGTGAGGTTGGCCGTGCTAACAACCGAATAAGAATATTCCGGACGCGTCGAGACTAATAAACTTCTTCAAAATAACTTGCGAGCTACCCGCCATAAACTAAAGAACAGAGAAAATATCTTCCTACCCTCAGCAGTCTAATAAACTAAGTGCCTTGCCGCTGGCATAAATACGAACTTTATTGGATCACTTATTCACAAAGGATTTGCGACTGCAATTGAACACAACTAAAAGATGCACTCTTAATAACCCGCTCAAAGCACACACCGCAAAGCCGCCACACAGATGACGCGCTGTGTAGAAGATTACGAATCATCCTCTTGCACCCTTATCCACGCGTCTGATAAAGCACGATTAT
This sequence comes from Cheilosia urbana, assembly GCA_946477585.1. Classification (NCBI taxonomy): domain Eukaryota; kingdom Metazoa; phylum Arthropoda; class Insecta; order Diptera; family Syrphidae; genus Cheilosia; species Cheilosia urbana. The sequence continues at coordinate 159,515,077 of OX297853.1, read as the reverse complement.
GTGCCAGACGCCAGACACCTGAAGACATTTTTCCGCCCCACCACTGAAAGCCTTAACCCTGAATTGCCTGCACTCCATAACAAATTTTTCCCTTCGCACCACTTATAGTCGCATCTATAAAGGGTAAGAAAAAATGCGTAGACGCAATTTATCCCACCCCATCAGTGGCATGCACAGCACCATATGAATAGTTGTCGTGGATCTCTGTTTGCTTACTCACCTGCACAAGTACTCGTCATAATTCGCTTCATCCTTTCGTTGACGACGCCATAACTAGGAGCATCCTAATGAAAAGCATTTAGAGTGCATTTGGTTTGATGCCACAATTCCGTCGTCATCGTCAGCGTTGCGGCTGTTGGTATCCGTTTTTGAGCTACCAAAACAAAATGTCATTGTACGGCATTTGCTGTCGTAGTCGTCGGTTATGTATGGCAATTACTTGCCAAGACGGGGGTGGGCGATATCAGAGCAGAGGTGCCTTGTTCAAACAGTCCAACCATTGAGACATGGACTTCCTGGGGCTATACAAGCACATGTACACACTACACGTACACATTCGCATAGATTTGACTGTGCAAGAAATATGAATAAAATGGAACATAGAAACGTGCATACAATGTGTGGAGTGGAACCTACAACACAACTAGGACTCTCTGATTTGGGTACATGTCTATTCAAAAGTTATACGGGAGTCTCGTTTGCCGTGAGTGTATGGAGTCGTTGAGAGATGTATGGGCATTCTGGCACCTACGACTAAGTATATGAAGTGGTGCGGGTCTGGTGGAGACGGCTTTAATCTTTTTGGCGCAGTCTAGGTGTCTATTCAATGGTGAAACAATTTTCACACGTTGCATTCAGAATTCAGTTGACAGTCGTTAGGTGTTGCGAATACATTAAAACATTTTTTCTAAAGCTTTGTTGTTGTTGATTTTGTTCCTTTTAATTTTTGTGAAGAGTCCCATATTGAATGGACGGGAAGGCGTTGGTTTTTACTTGGAAGCACTGGGTCTTCGTTATTTGAATGCAGCACTCAAGTCGGTTTTTTTTTATTTTTTTATTCCTATATCAGTTTTGTTGCATCGATTTTTTTAAACAATCGTTAGATGAATAGGTATCAAATGGTTCAATGGAGTGTTTATGCATCCATAACACCTGAGAATAAGAGTTATTTATCAGACTTTTTGGCATGTACATCGTTTTAGTTTGGAAAGCAATTTATTTGATCGGTCGCGAATACTTCTGTTACGAAATTGGACCAGCTATCGACGACCTATAGGTTTTACAAAAGTCCTTGAGTAGATATAGATATCGTTCGGTATTTCTTGTCATGTTGAAACTGTGAGATTGTTTTTGAAAGTCTTCACATAAGTTGCCTTCTCAGTGTGAACTATAGCTTATGTAGTTGACGGGCTAAAGCTTTTTTTTGAAAATCATATGTGTTAGAAATATGTAATATCAGCCTGGGCTGTATGAGAACAGATTTTTTCAAGTAGGCTTACGGTGAGAATTCCCCTTTCTCACTGGTCCGCCTTCCTCGAGAAAAACTTACAAAGTGGAATTGAAATTCAAATATTGTTTTCAAAACATTTTCAACTTAAGGTCTAATCACACATCTATTGCCTGATATTCACAGATATCTACTAGATGGCGCATTTCTTCTTAAAAATTGTATCTATCATATACGTCTTAGTACAGCTCAGTTCCAGTCGTCCTCGGCACATACAGGTACAGGCTAAAAAATCCCCAGAGAAAGAGTCCATAGTATCAGCACACACGAAATCCTTTTGCATATCATTCAAGTTTGTAAAAAAAATCTAACAGCTTTCGGGTTTTTTATCTCATGCATTTCGTTCTTCGAGTCAAGGATTTCGAGTTAAGTTTTACCATTACCAAACCTGGTTTTTTATTTTTTATGTAACAAGTACGACCAATGGCGTTTGTTTGAAGAGACCAATTTAGTTGATATAGAGTCCGCTGGGTCGATATACCATCAAAGATGGTGGCCTATTCCATAAGTTTGTTGGTCTAAAACATGTTTAAAACCAAGCTTCGTTATTGACCAATCGTGGATTCTCTGCCTATACTATCATTCTTTCCACACGGTGCCTTTTATCCGGAGTTAGAGAGGATTTCATTTGCTTCGAAAACCATCCACGAATGATTGCGAGAAGACAGACCTAGCATGGACTTGGATTTGGGCTTTTTGCGACCTTAAATGCACAGCTCTTTTAAGTTATAGAGTAATTTGTTATAAACATATACAGATTCTAAACGAAACTGCATCGAAATCCGTCATCTTGTCTTGCAAATAAATGCACTAAAAAGTAAACACAGAAAAACATCAGCGCCACCTATTAGTTTCAGTCGAAAAATTCTCCAAACACTGCCAGCACTAGAAATTGCAAACTGTTATATTTCCAGGAATTCCGGCGACTAGTTTTGGCTTTTGAGTCGAGTGTGTCACCCACTTTCGTTTTAGTTCAGATGTTCAGAGCAGAATCTGAGCTGTTATACAAAAAGTTCATGTTGCTTTTTTTAGTTCAGACACATCAGAGCTCGAATTTGTGTTCCTTTGTCGTTCAGAGCATCATCAGAACGTGCTCTATGAGATCAGAATAAATTGACTGAGCATAAGCTGAGTAAAAATCTGATTACACATATACATTCACACTTCCAGTCATATTTGACAAAACAGGAAAAACATCAGAACGTTCTGAGCACGCTTGTTTTAGAGCGCGCTCATAATGATCTAGCTTAGTTCAGTGCTCAGAAAAAAGAAAAACGCCTATTGAAAAATCATTTTTGACGTACAGTTTTCTGATGTTCTTAGAGTATTATTGTCCAATTTTCTAATTTATTTTTTGGAGGTTTTTAATGCAATTTCAAAGGGTTTTACATGCAATTTTATACGTTTTTTTTTAACCATTTGAAACGTTTTGTTTGATCCGTTTTTTGAAGTGTTTCGAATGCAATTTTTGAAAAGTTTTTAAAGTAGTTTTGGTAGTATTCCTGAAGGTTTTTTCGAATGGTTTTTGATTCGTCTTTGTGAATTTTATAAGTTTTTTTCTCAAACGTTTTTTTGTGAAGTTTTTAGATGAATTTATTAAATCATTTTGATGAGTTCCCTAAGTGTTTTTCGATTCGGCTTCACTAGAGTTCTTAATACGGTTTTTTAAATAGTTTATGGAAGAATTTGTTGACGTCGCTTTCATTGTATTTTAATGCTATTTTTGGTGAGTTTTAATAACTTTTATACCTTTTTTGATATTCTTTGAAGCGTTTTTTGAAGCAGTTATAAATGTGATTCCCGACGCAGTGTTGTGATTTTTGTATTGTTTTGTTTTTTTTTTTTTTTTTTTCATTATGTTTTTCAATATGCGTTTTGTAGGTCTCTTGAATTTAAAATTAGTCCTCGACAATTCAATGTCTAGATTGTGTTCTTCGGGTGATTGGATTCGAGTAAGTTTAGTTTAGTTTAGTTTAGTTTAGTTTATTTTTTTCAGCAAAGACAGTTGACATACTTTATTGATTACATGACAATATTAAAACACAATAAATAAAATACATTAAATATTACCACCATTGCTTACAATGAATAGCAAGTTATTTTGTTTGAAAAGAAAATATGCTTAGACTAAAGTCGATCATATCGCTTACGGTATACGGTATTGGTTTCCTTAAGCATCTATATAAAGGTTCATATGAGCATAAATTGTTCTGTGATAAAAAAAAAAACAATCAGTTTCTAAGCATCTTTGTACGAAAATTAAAGTTGATTGAGGCCAACATTTCGGAACAATCAATATAATCACGAATGAAATAATTTGCATCTTGTTTTTTTGATGTGAAGCACCTCTATTGGTGCGACTTGGGTGGGAGTAAAATCGACTCGAATGAGACGGAAATTCCGGCGTGACGCCGGAATAGAAAGGCCTACACCGCCTCTCTCGACTGCTAAACCACTCAACAGATTTCAATGAAATGTTGTGGATGTGTATGGTTGGTTGCAGTTTGAAAGATTGGACAGTTTTGGACCCGATAGGTGGCGGTGTTGCCGAGAAATAAATTTGTTTTCAATTCATTCAACTTAAATCTTAAAGTGAATACTTATATTGACCCGCTGGACCTAAAGAGTGAGCTGGTAAAGCTAGGACTTACACAGACACTAAACTACTGAATGAACATACTTACCTCCTGCGCTATATTAAGATAACACTATTATAATGATTTGGTTTTTAAACTAAATTTCTTAATAAAATTCAACTACAGCACAATACCTACAATCTGGATCGTTTTAATCACATTGAAACGTATCCCAATCAGAATAATATTTTGTGTCTTGATCAGATATTGTTGATATTATTTTGTGAATCCATCTTAAGACTTAGAGTCCTGTGCCTCATAACCTGCTACGTGAGCACATACACAATCTTTATTGCTGAGGTTTTTATTCTGCAATTGTTGGCCGATTTAGTTTTCACACCTTCCTATTCTATTCGTACTCATGTTTTCGCCTCCCAACACACTACTCGCAGTAACACTAAGGTCACCCTTAGCCTCAATTATGCCCGACAGCAAGAAGTTCCCACTCGTACACGAATTTTAGTGGGATCACATTAGTGTACGTGCGAAGTTGTACGTAAGTATATTACCCCCCATATAAAACAGCACTACAAACATAGGTAATAAAGGAACAGAATCCCTGAAAGGATCTTTATTCTTGCATGGAAAAGATTCTGCTGACTATGGGCCGGAGACTTGTTTTTTAATTTAAATACACGCGCACCCACCTTGCTCACCCATGCTGAAATAGGCAAGGACCACTTGAACACTGTCGGTGTACCCGAAAGAAAAAAGGCGGTACAGTGCATTTCATCAGAGGATGTCCTGCACATAACACGTTGGCTTAATTAAAACTCCTTAAAGAGAGAGAAGCACTGTACCGAAACGAGTTTCTAAGGTTGCAAGTCGGTGTAACTGTCGTGAAATTCTATGCAGCCAAATATTACGTTGAGGGATTATGAGAAAAGAGATTGCATGCAGTTGCTACCGAGGATGGGGCCACATTATGCAAATTCACAATAGAACTTACAGATTAAGAGAAAGACTTCAGTAATGACACGCTTGTCATGTTGTCATATAGGGATATCGCTGAGACGACAGAACAAAGGCTTACACAATAATTGTCCTCCCATTAACCAGTCAAGTTGCCAAAACAGATATTGCACCGAAAAAAGGGCAAAAGAAAGCGGAGCAGAATCTCTGAAGTAATTACGCCTGCCACTGTCACTCGTGTGGTAATTTCACGTCGTCGTTGTAACAGCAACAAAACCACCACCACCACTTCATGTTAGTGCGGAAAGACATGCACAGCAACAAAAAAAAAAAAAAAAAACTAAAGGATAAGGCTTATATGTGCAGACATAAAACCACCGTCACCCACCAAACACCCGCTCTCATTGACAAGAGTTGAATGACATTTATTTCATCGCATACATAGAATGTGTTGGCAAAAAAAAAAAAAAAATTAGACGGCTAGAGCCGAAAAAAGACGACAAAAACCAGCTTGAAAGTGAAAAGCTTTTATGAGGAAGCCATTTAAAGGATCCTCTAGCAGCCCTACCTCCCACAATTTATGACGCTAGTTGGCTTTGTTACTTTTGGTCGGAAGAGATACCCTCCTCAATGTCGTTTATGTATTTGGAGTTTGGGTGGGATTTTTGCAATAGGCCTTGCGATGAAAAGTGATACTGCGCCTATACCTTGTAGTGCGGAGGGTATTTATATTTTAGGTATTGCAACCAATGGAAGGTGGCTTTTCTAAGTCGGTCCAAGCTAATGAACGGGAAGTAATAATTTGTGAGAACAGGGCTTAGTAACTGAAATCTCTGTCGGCGGCGGGTGTCAAGTTCAGGTTAAGGGTTTGCAAATCCTATTAGATGTTTTCAGGAGAAGTTGGATTTCATGGTTGCTTTTCGCGAGAAGTGAGATGAAATTGATAATCAAAGCTAAGCAAATGAACCTTATTTGTGTGTTCCTTGGTTTCGAAGGCCCTCCTTTGTTAGCTGGGTTTCTTTTATGGGAACTACTCTGTACAGCTTTCCAGAATACAGCCCTTCTAAGTTGTTTTATTCGTGGTCTGATGTTAGTAGAAAATAATGCAGACTACGTATTCACGTTCTTGCGGGCCACTTTCCTAAGCTTCTTAGTGCGATGGGCTTAAATGAGACCTGTGTCTGAAACACGAGGTGTTAGTGCTCCGCTGATAATACAGTGAGTGATAAAGCCGAGATTTCCCGAAAGAAGTTCTCGGCTTTTCCGAAAGAAATTCTAGTGTAGAACTCCTTTTTAGGGTTCTGTAGCCAAATGGCAAAAAACGGAACTCTTATAGATTCGTCATGTCTGTCTGTCTGTCCGTCCGAATGTCACAGACACTTTTTTCCGAAAGTTTAAGAACTATACTTTTGAAACTTGGTAAGAGATGTATTCTGTGAACCGCATTAAGATTTTACACAAAAATAGAAAAAAGAAAGCAATAAATCTTGGGGGTCCCATACTTAGAACTAAAACTCAAAAAAATGTTTTTTTCATCAAACCCATACGTGTGGGGTATCTATGGATATGTCTTCAAAAATGATGGTTAGGTTTTTAATATCATTTTTTTCTAAACTGAATAGTTCGCGCGATAGACACTTCCAAAGTGGTAAACCCTGAGAAACCTGTATGGGCTCGCATATAGTTATATATAAATCCCATCATTTAGGTACCTAATTATAATGTTTACTTATCAATAATTTAATTAAAAAAATACACTATTATTAAAACATCGATCAAAGTTACAACGAACTACAAGAACTTTTATGTTATGTTACTTGCTGCTACGGAACCCTTCATTGGGCGAGTCCGACTAGCACTTGGCCGCTTTTTTTTTTACTGTCTAGAATGGATAATACAAATATACCCATCCGCCATCCGATAATTATTTTCATTAGCAAATTATAACTCTAAATACCTATCACTTAAAGACAGAAAGAAGGTCATAACAGGCTAGAAAGTTATTTTAATTGAACTAATGTTACTTAATGTCGGTAGTTTTAACGACCCGGTATCACTTAAAAAAAAAAATCGTGACAATCCTGTTAGTCTGGCGTCCGGTACTAATGGCTATTTGCGTATGATGAACTAATTTGAAGACATTAAGCGGTGGTTTTTGCCAAATAAGCTCATCTTAACCGAACTAGTATAGTTATACCAAAAGACGTGTCGACGGCCTGCATTCACGATAGCAATCGTGAGGGAATGTACTAATTAAAATAAAAAATGGATGAAAGAGGTGTCGGAGTAGCTGTTAGCCGGTCTAATACTAATAAAATAGTAATAAAACCGGCATGCGTATCTTTACTTTATTTGAATTGTCGTCATTTAGCATCTTATATATTTATGCAATAATAATTAGTTAGATGACCTTTGAATAATTTAGGTTGATTGGAATTTTATATGGGATATGGCAACAAAAGAGAGTTTTTAATGTCTTGAAAAGTATGTTTTCGTACACAATTTTAAACTTACAATTTCAATCACAATCGATTTTTACTTTTAATTCTCGAGGAATTTTTTTTTTAATCCACTTTGTATATCGCATTTTTCAAAAAGTTCTATCAAAGCAGTTCTAACAATTTCAGCCAAAATTGAAACTTGAAAATGTGATTTTTCTCGAAAACCGCATTTACGAATATGTTATATAGGATTTGTTATTTTTTCTTAGGCAATATGGTCATTCTTCACTCGGTAACAAACTCAGTTTCTCTCTGAAGTATACTTTTATGAAATTGAAGACATAGATTTGGACGATCTCTTGCTTATGCAGGATGGCGCGCCATGTCACACAGCCCATAACACAATCGCTCTTTTGAGCACCAAATTCTCAAATCGTGTTATCGTGTGTATTGGCAATGTCAATTGGCCGCCTTGGAGCTGCAATTTGACCCCTTTTGGCTTTTGTTTTTTGTGGGGAACCATAAAGGACCAATATCAATATATATATACCAACAATCCGGATACGATTCAAGCACTTAAGGCCAATATCATCCCAGCAATCCGTGAGCTACAGCTCGAAACCATCAACAAGGCACGGGAAACTGGAGCGACTAAAAGTGCTAAAAGAGGCTGCCTCTTGAACGATTTTGTGTTCCATAATTAATGGGAGTGTTTGCTCTTACTAATAAAGCGATAATAAATTTGTTCATTTCATTGCATTTTTAAAAAGAAACTTGTGTTTTTGGGCACCCTGTATTTGTATAAAACTAACACCAAAATACGGATTCTATTTGTATATTTGTGTAAAATGCAGTCCCACACAAATTCCATAGTAAAATCACTACAAAATTTCAACTCTCCTTCATCCATGTTAGACACAACATACACCTTTACACAGGGTGCCTCAAATTAAAGTTTCTATTTTCTTACAATAGCGAAAAAATACATTTTATGGGTGTGAGACATCTCAACTGAAAAAAATGCGAAAATTTCTTATTCTTGGACTCGTCACACAGGCGTGTTAAAAGAGCTTGACATTGCTTCGTCTTGCTTGGTTGGAACCATATTCTTTTGGTTAAAAAAATAAATAGTTGGCGCAACAGGTCTGAAGGGAAGGTATAGCTTCTCACAACCATTCGTTTTGTGTGAGTTTTTAATTTTTGGAACGAATGGAAGGGATCTACAATTTTATGCCGACTCCAAATGGCTAATTGAGAAGCTCTTTCAAGACAGTTATACTCTCGGATGTTTGTCAGATGTTCGCGAGAGGTGGTGCAGTGGAAAAAAAAATCCTAAGTTGGAATTTGGATTTTTGCGGGATTCGAACCTGGGACCCCTCGCATAGTAGCTCAAAACACTCATTTTATTTTGCATTTTAAATTCATTTTTATTTATATCTTTAATTAAATTTACATACTTACATACTAGACAAAAACGATTAAATCGTAAATTACGATACATGAGTCTAGCTGCTTGAAAATTAGATATTCAAGATGCGCTTTCATCGACCCAGCCGCGGCTCCGAAATGCACGTTAAATTTGACCGTTCCCAATACCTGGAAATGGTGTTTCTAATAAAGTCGATCATTGCCATGATTGGTTTGTACCTATGTGCTCCTCTCCACTTCCTCCTCACTCTTCACTCCTACAATGGACGGGAACTCTTTTACAGTTCATTAAAACTGTCAACATCAAATAGTTATACGTATACCCATTAAGTTGATTCAATTTCTCAAATAATTCAACTGTTGATTAGCTAGAAGATTTCCAAGTCTAAACTACTCAAATGGACCACTGTCAATAATGCTTACCTTCTGTCATTCCTCACTTTGATGGCTCTTGGACACAGTAACATTCTCATAAAGTTACTGATCCTCCTCACCAGCATAGAATCTTCCTTATACCAACAGCGCGAATTTCAAATCTCATGCACCAGTTACGAGTGTGCAATTTTAAGTTCCAATTTTTTTTTTTTTTTGACATGCGCCCGATGACTCGCTGTCTGCAAAGTGAAGAACTCTTATGCATAATGGGATACGTTTTTTCTTGCCCTTGTTTTCTGTTTGTTTCATCTTTAAGTGTCTACAAAAAAATATTAAAAAGCCACAAATCCGACAAATGCAAATGTGTTAAGTGAAATACAATATACCATGGTGGCGCTGCACACATATGTGTGTGACTAAGGTGTTTCAAGGGGATTCCCAAAAGTTTATGTGTAAAATAAATAATCCTTTGTCCTCCGACCTCCTACGTTCTACTCATTGTACACGTGTAGTGAGAGTGCAAAAACAAAAGAAAAAAAAAAAAAAAACAACATGATGGTGTTTTGCTGCGCTATGAAGGTATGGGTGGTGGAAAAACAAAAACAAATCCATAAAAATTTCATAATTCACTGGAGAGAGTGTTAAATCTGAAAATGACAAAAGAAAAAAAAAGAAAAAAGAAAACAGAAAGTTCGAAAGGAAGGCAAGGTGCTCCTGCTCATGTTTGTATCGTATTAATTTCAGTGGTAATGGTAATTCCCAACGAATGGAAATGGAGTCGATACTTTAGGGCTTAGTCGAGGTTAATGACATTTAGCGGTTGGTATGGTAAAATATTATTTCCACCTTTTCAAAAAAAAAAAAAAAAACAACAACAACTGGCGCTGAATTTATATTTGTGCATCCAGAAGAAACGTGTAATTTATAAATGAGGATACGTCCAATATGCATTTCAATAAAGTTTGTATACCTATGATATCTATTTCTACCAAAAAAATAAAAATAAAGTGCACGACTGTGTCGAACGAAACTTTCTCGTTCATCAAACGTTTGATTGGTTGTTTTCTTATTTTATTAGGTAGGTAGGTAAAAATTTAATAACCGATGCTAATTAAAAAAAAACGGTTCATAAAATATAAGAATAAAATACAGTTTCGTGTTTTTATCTTTTACAAGATTTTTGATCAATGAGCGCGACTTGGGAGCAAACTCGAATCGAATGAGAAGGAAATTCTGACGCGACGGCGGAAATTGTCCTGTCGCCATCACTATGCCGCCCGTCGCTCTCTACTCATAAACCAGTCAACCGATTTAAATGAAACTTTGCGAATGTATGAATACTTTTGGATCCTATAGGTGAAATTTTGTGGGTGTTTTATGGTTGCCTTTAGCTTGAAAGATATGATAGTTTCGGTCTCGATAAGTGTCGTTTCCGAGAAATAAACATTTTTTTCAATTCTTTCAACTTAATTCTTAAAGCGAATACTTATATATGTGCACGCTGGACCTGGGGAGTGCACTGATAAATCTAGGACCTACACAGACACTAGACTACTGAATTGGAATTCGAAGTAGTGTTCGCCATAGACTGATATGTTTACATAGAAATATTATGTAAGACTTCAGGGATTTGCATTAGTATTTGTAAAATGAATAATATTCCGATGGTCGTGTGTGGAGTGCAAATGAGAGTTTCAGATTGTGGAAGCTACAAGTGGTTGGTATTATTTTAAGGTGCGTATTCAAATTAGTTGAAGAAAAAAGAAGAAACAGAAAATATTTGCTAAAAATAAGTTTTTCTAGGTCGTAATTGCATTTTTTTTGGCAGTATGGTATCGAGTTTTAGTAAAATATCCTGAGACAGATTGGGATTTGGGTATTCATTTGTGAGAAATAATTAAAAACGGATTTATTAGAATTTTTTGAGAAGTATTGGATCTTAATTAGAATTAATTTAAATATATATATAAAAATGGATCTTGGTTTGTTCGGATGCTTAAAACTCGAAAACGACTGGACCAAATTGGATACTTCCTTCTGCGGATTTTCAGTTAGCTGAAAATCGAGTATACACGGTATCAATTGTTCGGGATGTAAACATTACTTTGTTTTTGAAGTTTTATCCCAATCGAAAATGTGGTCTTTGAGATATGAGCAGTTTCTGAGACTAATGTTCTCGGTTATTCGAATTGAAAACTGAGCACGCAATACTTTTGGAAACATACATTTTTTTTTGGTGGTAATCGTTATTGCCGTTTTCAGGTAAACAAAAGAAAACTAGTCGTAGTGGCTTAGTGTTAGTGTGTTGGACTACTAAGCGAGGGGTCTCAGGTTCGAATCCCGCAAAAACCCAAATTCCAACTTATGGTTTTTTTCCACTGCGCTACCTCTCGCGAACGTCTGACAAACATCCGAGAGTATAAATGTCTTGAAAGAGCTTCTCAATTAGCCGTTTGGAGTCGGCATAAAATTGTTGATCCCTTCCATTCGTTCCAAAAATGAAAAACTCACACAAAACGAATGGTTGTGAGAAGCTAGGCCTAGGGTCCCTCCGGACCTGTTGTGCCAACTATTTATTTATTATTATTTTTTTTTTTTTTTTTTAAGAAAACTAAATTTAAAAAATTGTGTTTTTCAAAAATCTATTGTACGATAATATCGAGAAAAAACGGGGCTTGTTATTAAGTTAGAAATGCCCATGTTATCTAAGATACGAATTTTTGTTACAATCATATGGACCGTTTTCGAGATATGTTCAAATTTTAAAACTAGCTGCCGTTTTTCGATTTTTCTGCAAAAAAACTAAGTATGCAGTCATGTTCGGGAAAGACAGACAGACGGACAGAACTTCGAGAGCCAGGAAATCCGGGGAGCTTAGGCTGTAAGCTTCGGCTCAGGTGGACAGAACCACTTTTTTGTGTTCCTCTATAATCGCAATGTCAGAACTGATTAACATCTCGAGTTGGAAATTTTGTACGAATACAATATCTTTCTCTTACTACGTAGGCAGCGTGACCGTTGTGCAACTGAAGTTGGAGTTTGGCACTTGTTTCATCACCTTTCCACAATGAGACGACTTTTCTAAGATTATTGATTTTGGCCCTTTTTGAAAATTTGAGACAAAAAAAAAATATTACATTCTCAAACTTTGATATCAATGATAAAAAATTATATGTATTGAAGTGTCTAGACCGGAAAATCTGCTCCGTAAAGGTCGGAAGCAATCTCACCGAGACCTTTGATGTCAAAAAAGGATTTAGACAAGGCGACGCGCTGTCATGTGACTTCTTCAACATCATTCTTGAGAAAATTGTGCGAAACTCACAAGCCAACACCAGAGGCACAATTTTCCATAAGTCTGTGCAACTACTTGCATACGCTGACGACATTGACATTGTTGGCAGAACACAGCGAGCTGTTACTGGAGCGTTTGCTAGTATTAGTACAGAAGCGGCAAAAATGGGTTTAGTGGTGAATGAGGGTAAAGCAAAATATATGCTGTCAACAAGAAGGGACACACAACATCGAAGAATCGGACAGAACGTCACGATAGACAGCTATAACTTTGAGGTAGTTAGGGACTTTGTCTACCTCGGATCCGCTATAAACTCTGACAATGACATCACCTCAGAAATCAAGCGAATAATCACACTTGCCAACCGCTGTTTCTTTGGCCTAAGACGGCATTTGATTAGTAAGGCCTTGTCAAGAAGCACTAAGGAGATTCTATATAAGACTCTCATCATCCCTGTCCTGCTCTATGGCGCAGAAGCATGGACCCTAGCAAAAACGGATGAGGATCTTCTTGGTCGCTTCGAACGCAAAATTCTTCGAGTGATTTTTGGTCCCGTTTGCGTTGACGGGATTTGGAGGAGAAGATTTAACAGCGAACTCTACGAGCTGTACAGCGACATCGACCTGGTCAGAAAAGTACGCATTAGTCGTCTAAGATGGTAAGGAGATGTAGAGCGAACGCACAACAACGCTCCAGCCCGGAGAGTCTTCGATTCCAACCCGGAGGGACAACGCAGTAGAGGAAGACCTCGCCTTAGGTGGCGCGCGCAAGTGGAAGGGGACCTCAACCAACTTGGAGTGCGCAACTGGAGGCAGTTAGCCAAAGATCGCGCTAACTGGAGAGGCGTATTGGTTGAGGCCTAGGTCCACCCCGGACTGTAGCACCACCTTAAGTAAGTAAGTAAGACCGGAAAATTATAATATCTGGCGAGGAAATAGATTATTTCGAGATAAAAAGTGCTTGTTAAATACAAGCAATCCACAAAAGGTAATTGACGATCTTAAGTTATTAGAATAGAAGTCTAATGAAGATTCTAATAAAAAAATATATGAAATAAGGGATTTTGAACAGTTTTGGTATAGAGTCGGGAAAATAAAAAATCACTTTGATGAATTTTTGTACCAAAACTTGTACAATTTTATTATTCATGTCATTACCACACAGCAGTGCCTGTGCTGAACGCGTATTCCCAAATTTAGCCCTAATGACAAATAAACAAACCATAGGCTTAATATTAGTTCCTGTGGAACAATGCTTTCTGCATTAAATTTGATCACAGGCTTAGATTTGGAAGATTGGAAGCCAAGTATTGATCTTTTCAATAAGTACAGAAGTACAATAGCAAAAAATAAAAGTATCTCATATTTTTGTATGTTATGAAACTGATTTTACGTTTAATGTTATTTTTTTTAATGGTACCTAAGTATGTTTTATTCGAATGAATTGCTTAGCTTTAATAAAAAAATATTACCAATATAATTTTTTTTTTTTTTTCAGAGAATTTTTGGTTTGGATTTATTACTTAACTAGCTGACCCGGCAAATTTCGTTCCGCCCAAATTTGTTAATGTAATGAAAATAATAATTCCGAGCATGCACAATGCGCTTGCTAATTTATGTAATTCGGCCAGTTAAAGTGCTTCATTCAAATGTTATATTAAATGAAATAGAAATAAATGACGAATAGCAATGTTTATTTGTTTTAATCAATCCGCAATGATTTTGACGTGTCGGCCAACCTTCCGCTTTTCACTAAATTGACCATGAGAGAAACATGGTAATTCAAGATTGATACTACAAATGCACAAACATCCATCGATTATACTTGCAACAAATTATTTGTCATAGTAAAATTAACTCGCTTAAATACGAATGGCAAATCGTTCTGAATAAGCGAAATCTGCGAAATGAGAGTGTTTGCCTTTGGATTTTCCACTCAAAATCGTCACTTGCATGACATTTGATTCGGGAACCTTCACCACCAAATCAAACGCGTTCTGTTACAAAGCCTCGGTGTATTGAGGTTGCGCAACAATATTAGAACTGAGCCGACTTTCAATTCTATAGATGTAAGTCCGGAACATCCAAAGAATTCAAAAATTCAACTAATCCCCATAAATTTTTGTTTTCACGACAAAAAGTAGCATAATGTCCTTCCTTGGGCCCATGCGAATTTTAACCAAAAATCATAAAAATTGAAGGATTGGTTCCCGAGTTATGAGTGCGCACATACGGACGTCAGTCTTTTTTATATGTAGCTGTACCCACCCGCCTTTGCTCATACATTTCGTATTAAGTCCTGCTCACATTTCGCAAAGTCCTTTATTTGGACAGTGTCCATTAATAATTTTAATGCTTCCACAACCCGTTCTCCTATCCCGCTTATGTTTTGCAAAGTACCATTTACAGCATATTTCAATCTTGAAGCAACCATACCTACCCATCCACAAATTTCAATCAACTCGGTAGAGTTATTTCGGAGATCGGCAACAGCGCCACCTATCAGGTCCAAAAGTATCCTATCCTTCAAGTGGGAACGAAGAATATACATCCACGAAATTTCATTGGAATCGGTTGAGCAGTTTCGGAGATCGACACCAACGCCACCTATCGGGTCCAAAATGTTGTCTTTTAAGACTGCCTAAGCCTGAAATACACCAATATGAACAAAACAAAAGAAGAATCAAAAAATTAGGCCCAGTAAGAATATTTTCCTTGGTTATGTTATTTGTGCCGGAAATAGAATGGAAATGTTATTTACCTATTTAAAATTGGTTAAAATCTAATTTGGAGTTTTCGTTGAACAATTGTACAGCTTACTGAAATGTCAAATTCAAAAAAAGTATAGACAACCAACGCCAACTATAGATATTATTATAATTTTAATGTTTGTTGATACAAAATTGATATGCAGGGAAATCTAACTTGTCGTAAATATCTCCCAGCGCCACCTATCGGGTCCAAATTTTGGCAAAAGCTTTCTATTTTTTTAAGTGTTATATGGTGTAAATTTGAGCCAAATCGGTCCATAAATAAGAATTTACAAAAAAGCGACCCCAGCGCCCCCTATAGGGTCTAAAATAAACATAAACCATCCGGAGCACCACACAAACATATGGTGTGAATATAAGGGGTATAGCTTCAGTGGTTCAGCCATTATCGTCCAAGTCTGATTCTTTTTTGTTATACCACGTTTTATAGTGACTGACGTTTCATGTCAAGTAACACGGGAACGCTGTCGAACGGGATAAAAAGTATCTTATGTCCGTCTCCTGGCTCTAAGCTACCTCCCTACCAATTTTCACCCAAATCTGTTCTGCCGTTCTTGAGTTATAAGTGGTGTAACTAACACGACTTTCTTTTATATATATAGATATAATTGGCCCTTTTTTCTCCTTGGCCCTTTTTCTTGCGACTTTTCAAAATTCATCAACGGTAACGCTGTACGTAGGTAATCGATAAAGTTAAAAACAGGTAGGTAAAAAAAAAGTTAAACGTTCAATTAAATCTCAACAAGTCGATTAGCGAGCAAATCGGAAAATGCTTAAAAATGCATCAAAGTCCCTTGAAAAGATTAAAAAAAGAACACATCGAAAAAGCGCCAAAAAAAGCCCTTTTAATAAAACTCTTCGCGAAAAACGAATTAACAATATTAAGGAGCTCGCACATCGATCGACATTTCTAAGATCCCTTTGGTATTTGTTTGAAATAATTTCCAAAAATACATCATAGTATAATTCCGCCTGCATTGGCAACATTTTCAGTTCATTAACCACACAGCCCTTACCCGTTCACCTACATGCTACATGCAACTGTGCTCTGTGCACCATGAAATGAACGAAAAATAATACGCTAAAGGTATGCTAAAAGCACAAACCAAAGTCGAAAGGGGGTTGTCATTATGTTATCCTTATTCGGCTTCCTCTAACTCATGCTTTAGAAGGCTGTCACACATATTTCCACCACCACCACTATCATCGAGACGCTTGAGAGTTGTCGCTGTTTCCTTTTTTTTGTCGCCAGTTCTTTACTCCTATTTTTCGTGTCACCTCTTACATCCCTCATCCTCTGGTTTGGGTTTTCTTTACTCCTTTGGGACTCATATTTCTGGTGGCTGGGCATATAGTGTGTGTGCTACGTACTCGTATCTATATACCTACAAGCATGCATGTAGACATTGCAAGTGTAACGTGCAACCACTTAGCCAGGAGTTTCACAAGCCTCCACCTCCAACTCGTTAGACGTTTTTTTCATTTCGGTTCGGTGTCTCCTTTTTTATGAATGTGTGGTAATCTATGCTTTTATTGAGGCTTTAATTAGTAATGGATTCGGTTAGTCCATAATAAATATTTGGACAATCTGAAGCGTATAGGGTTCATGTATGAGCTATGTCGTTCTTTGGTCATTCATTTGTAGGTCGGGTATTACAAAAGGATAGAAACATGCAAATAGGAACAGTACATTTATGGGATGGATGCAATCAGCCTTACCAATGAATATTTTTAGCTTCGACTTTTAATTTTAGTGCTCAAAATTGCTATATTTTTGATACACATTTTGCACTTGTGAGCCTAAAATTTGTTATTAGGACGTAAATGAGTTTCATACTGAGAGACGGATAGACTTGAGGTTTGAGGGCAAAAGGCGTTCGTATTTAGACGTCAATCGATCCTTTATATGGACTTTCATTACAGTGCTACTGGAAGTCTTCTACGTGATACGTGATATTTTGTTAGTTAAGCCCGGCCTATAGTGCTTGACGAGCGACTTGCAGCTGAGACCGTCGTACATCCTCAATCTGTGATCTTTACGACGACAGCAAAGAAGCGGCGGATAATGAGCGAGCTCAGGTGAAGGCAACCACAATGGGCCCACCTGTTACCGCAGTGTTATGAATATTATGACAAGCTCCCATCTTTCCCTTTT
Organism: Cheilosia urbana; assembly: GCA_946477585.1. Taxonomy (NCBI): domain Eukaryota; kingdom Metazoa; phylum Arthropoda; class Insecta; order Diptera; family Syrphidae; genus Cheilosia; species Cheilosia urbana. The sequence goes on along the minus strand of OX297853.1, from coordinate 159,497,558 downwards.
AATTCTAATCTTACACTCAGAAAAAAGACGAGCTAAAATCAAGAATATCAGTGATATTTTAAGCCTATTCGTTGACGAAAGTCTAGTAAACTCGAAAAATCTTAACCCAAGTACAAAAATCGAATCGTAAGCTCATTTTTAATTAACTTTACATTCTTACTTCAATACTATTTCGCTATTATTTTAAGAATGTGGTTCTTAGATTATGCCTGAAACAAGTTTATTTTAAGAATACAAAACCTACGTTTTGGACCATTGTTAACTTAAATTAAGCTCGAAAACGCCGGGAATGAGAATGAATCCACCTTAAAATGAGTAGAAAAGTCTATAAACAAGAGCAAAAATCTAAATTTGAGATTTTCATTAGTAAGCTTAAACGGCTTGTTTCAATACTGATTCGCGATTATTTTAAGAATGTTTTGTGTGAGTTCTTAATTTTTGGAACGAATGGAAGGGATCTATAATTTTATGCCGACTACAAACGGCTAACTTAGAAGCTCTTTCAAGACATTTATACTCTCGGATGTTTGTCAGACGTTCGCTAAGTTGGAATTTGGGTTTTTGCGGGATTCGAACCTGGGACTCCTCGCTTAGTAGTACAACGCACTTACCACTAAGCCACTGACACTACGAACGAACGAACGAAATTTGTAGGTATGTACTATTCCGTCATGCAAGTTTAAGATTATTTCGGCTTGATTGGAGAATATTTATTCTTATTCGATCCTGCATTTGTGTGCAAAAATAATAATTCAGATAATATGATTCCGATTTTAAAATTTTATAGGCTTGATTTAATAACAAAAAGCTTGAGTTCAGAATTTTTATCTTGCTCTAAGATTAACTCGATTTATTTTGAGATTGACCACGTCAGAATGAAGAAAACTAAGAATAAGCCTAATCGGACTAGAATTTAGCTTGCGATATTTTTCTGAGTGTATAAGTTACAACCCCAAAAAGTAAAACCGCTCTTCACGAAATTTTTCCAACTCTTGCGAACGTCTGTCAAAGATTCAACATGCTAGACGCACAATTCAGCCGTTAACAAAATAAAAAGAAAGGAAAACCTAATCCCCACAAATTTTTGTAAAACTTAACATACTGCGGTCTTATAGGATGAATCCTTGTCTCTCTAATATTCATTTCACAAATTTCTACTACAAAATTTTGCATTTTATACCCTTTTAAACAGCTTTCCAAGCCCAAACATTATTTTTGTGTGCATAATTTAATCAATTCAGAATTCAGCTGTCATTTTTCTAATATTTTTAAGGATGTAAGAATGAAGTGTCAAAAATTTGATAAATTTACAAATTCCCTCTTCAATGGCAACTCTGTCACAATCGCTTTTCCGAACGCATGTGTTTTGGGGTTTTGGTTTCTTTTTCATACATTTTGTCCTACACGAGCCTATATTTTCTCGCAAGTCTACAAACACAGGCGCAGAATATCCACCCCCGCATCGCCAGTAATGAGGAATGGCTTCTTGGGCTAAAAAGGACGACTATGATTACGGTGTGATTTTGACAACGATGGTAATGTTGATGAGACTGCTATCGATGTTTGTTGGTTAAAGCTCCTGCTGTTGCTGTCCTGTAATGTGGCCGGATGCACAGTCAGCTGTGTTGCAGTCTCGCTCCTCTTCTAGATGCACTCTGAATAAACTGTCGTCGGGTTTTGGATCCACGAAGCCAGAGCCAGATCCATAGCCAGCACCAGACTATGACGAGTACGACAGACAGTTGCCGGATTTATTCAAATCTCAGCGAGACAGACTGCCACGGATAGGATAGCTCAGCTGCTGCTGCATAAGGGTTCAGGAAAAGAAAAAAAGTTCGCACAATAATCTGCTGGGTGGTGGATGGTGATGGCAGCCGGTGCCTATTTGTATGCAATCTGTGGGTGTATACGTGCCTGCATGTGACAATGATGGGGTGACTGCTGGGGGTTGGTGCGATACTTGTTTGTGTATCCGTATATCGGTGTTGCATGTCGTCAGCCGTCGTCGCTTGATTTCTTAATATATATATTTTTTTTCTTTTCTTTTTTGAAAATAATTTTTGTACACTTTTTTATTTATTTTTTTTGTATAGGTACCCTTCTTAGTTTGTTTGAGTGTAATGTGCATGTTGTGTCGTGTGCTTGTGGTGTTCGCTTTCCGTACACAGTTTTATGTATGCTCGTTTAAAATAAATACACTGGCGTGCATTTTTAAGCATTTTTGCGGAGGCTTTTAACTGTGCACAACCTGTGCAATCAAGTTGTCTCCAAGTTTTGATTTATGTCAGTCTCAGTCCTACCGCAAGGATCTGATGGAATAGGGTGTGCGCGCGGACTAGTTTCAACCGTTGTTTTTATATTTTCTTCCTTGCATTCCTGTTTTTGAGCTTATCGTACGAATAGTGCATTTCGAATTGGATTTGAGGACTTTTGTACACCGGTTCCGGTTTATTTATCTCTGTTGTGCGCTTGTTATCTTATACAGTGTTAAAAGTATGTATATGTGACCGGAAGTGGTATATCTATTATTGCGAGATTTTGAATGTGTGTGAGCGCGGGATAACCGTAGCCGTGGTCAACGACAGTTAATTAGAACAACCCGAAAATATATCTGTAAATGGCAATCCCCTGCACGCAGATATACACTCTTCGGGGCATTTTAGCCTCGTCATAAATCAAGGGGAATAATTGTTTTGTTGCTGCTGGTGAATGCGGTATAGCGACTAAATCGATGTAAATCATGGAATTAAGTGGAATATGCATATATGCGTCATTGGGGAGCATGTTGGATTAGTGTATTTATTTTGATGTTTCCGTGATTAATAGCGGCGAGAGGTTAGAACAATGTTTTAGGGCATAATCCCTTGAAATATAACCTGTTGGCACAGATTTGTTAGCAATTTTAATTAGGTCCTATATGGGTTAGAAGGGATTATAAATTTGCAATGGAAAATATTCAAGCGTTGGCAAAATTAAAAGAAACCTGCCTTCTGAATTTGACTGTCCGTATATTGATAATATAGGATTAGTAAATGATTTGTGTAATATGTATATGGGTAGGTCCTTGGAAGAATACAAACACATAGTTCTGAATCAGTTATTTTATTTTTATAACCTGATAAATAGGTACCTACAGTCCGTTTTTTTAAAGAAAAGTTAACCACAGGCCGAAAGCACATTAGTGGTTATGAACTCCCACTTAGGTAGGACATAAGTCCCAAATTGAATTCGGGAAATATGTCACACCCAATCGGAACAAAAGTCCCGAATTTTTATCATTGAAAATGGGACATAAGTCCCGAATAAAATTAGACTTTTAGATTAGAAATATTTTACATTTTATTAATGTTCATAAGTTGGTAAACTTAATTAACGAAAAAAAAAAAAAAAAAAATGCATCACAAATTTCATTTCAACAAACCGTCAAAACTTGGTCATTTGACAAATAAATAAAACAAGTGTTTTTATTACTTGTCGACAGAAAGGACATAACAATTAATTTTTAAGTGCAATTCTCAAAAACATCGATTTTGAAAAAAGATGCGGGATTTTTTAAATTTTAATTTGATCAAATTCTCAAAAACATCAATTTATGCTTTTTCTAAGTACTTGAGTCTATTTCTGAAAATTCACTACTACTGGTTTCACTTTTTTTTCTTCACCTATTTACTTACTTCGACACGATGCAAACTCGTCTGACAAAGAATAATACAAAATTGCATGACTTGCATTCTTCCCAACCGCTTGTACCCAACTGGATTTTAACCCGACTGGTTTAAGGTAGGTCGTAGTCGTAGGTAATACACAAAAAGAAGAAGTCTTCTAAGTTTGTCTTTAGGCTTGTATTTAGGAAAAAACTCTTAATGGGACATAAGTTCCGAAATTTGTTTTCGGCACTTAAGCTCAAATGGGGTGGGAAATAAGTCCCGAATTATATTAGGACTTATGTCCCTGCGCCAATACAAAATTGCATGACTTGCATACTTCCCAACGGCTTGTACCTAACTGTATTTTGTTAAACTAGGTAATACACAAAAATAAAGTCGAGATAACGAAACTGGTTGGACTGGACTATGTCCCGGGAACACAGGGAGGGTGCGCCGAGAGACCAGTGTGGTACGAGCCGCCATCAAACATTCTATTTAAAAAATAATAATTTAAGAAACCTAGAAACCTGACTGACCTGACCGTAAAAAAAAAAGATTTAAAAAGATCAAAACAAACAAACAAAGTAACAACTAATTGGCAGTGGCAGGGGCTGTAGGAAATAAGGCCCCAATGAAATAAGGGCCCAAAAGAGAAAATTAAATATGTATAAGGCTCCAAATTTTGTTTATTTCATAATGAAATAACACCCCAATTTCAAATATGAAATAAGGCCCCACTGCGATGAAATAAAGCCCAAAAAAAAAAAAAAAAATGAAATAATGCCCCAAATTTGGCATAATGAAATAAAAAATAATGAAAACTACTTTTTCCTTAATATTGTTGATATTGGATAAATTAATTTAGATTAAAGGAACTTTGTATATACTCAACCTTGCACTCACTCCGTAATCTAACAGTAAACCCAAGCACGGGGGTTGCAGGGGGGCAGCATGCCCCCCCATACGTATTTCATGTCGGAAGGGTAACAATTAATAATAAAAAAATTGTTTTGGGGACTTACTTCATTTCTTCTTTTGGGGTCTTATTTTATTTCATAATGAAATAAGACCCCAATTTTCATTAGGAAATAAGGCCCCAAAAAAGGAAATAACACCCCAAATTCTATTAAAAATCGTTGTTGTTGTTTCCTGTATAATTTTGTTGTTGCCTTATTTCATTCTTCTTTTTTTTTTTTGGGCCTTATATCGCAGAGCCGTCGGAGGCTGCGCATATTTTTCTCAGATTGTGTAGGTAGTCTCCGATTGTCAATAAGTTATACCTGAAAGTGTCTTGTTTTAATCTTTTTAAATATTTTTTTGTATTCAGTCGGGTTTTTTGATTTCACTAGTAACAACTTGACTTCGCTAAGGTTAAAATTTGTAATTTCTGTAGGCAACCGCCTCGATAGAGGTTCTCTAGAACGTGCTTTGCGAAGCATTTCAACAGGCTTTATAAGTCGATATGAAACTCAGTTTCGGTAAGATCACTATTAGACATCTGAAAATGTGTGAGTAGATATCTGGAAAGTGAAGTGCTTCGGTAAATCTTGTGGTTTGAAGCGCTTTCGAGAAGCTTCTTTAGAACTCCTGATAGGAAGCCTTTTGGAAGCAATGAAATGTCATGCAATCAACAACTTACGATTGGTAGTCTTAATGAAACTCTAAAATGTATCAAGAAGTTAAGATTCACAACTGCTACAGCATTATGATGAATTAGCCTATTGGTAGTGTATTTGATTACTACGAAGCGGGACCCATGTTCGATTCTCCCCGCGACCCATTGTAAGATAAAATATAAATTATAAAATACGATTACTGCATGAAAGCCACAAAAAGTCAATTAGAACAATGCTTATTAATAGGATAAAAAATTTATAAATTGAAAAATTGAAGACTTTAATAACAAAAAAATGTATATATATATTTTTTTCTTTTAATATTTTGAGCTCTTATAAAGCTTCTATACTGTTTCTATAAAGTTTCGGTAATGCCCTACTTGTATAAAAGTGCGCCAGATTTGTTTCCGCTAGGCCTTATGCAGTTAATATTGCGGGAGGGAAAATGACCTCGATAGCACCTTACCGAAGTAAAATTGTTACTTGGGTTTTTAAATTAACTTTTTAATTTTTTTGTTTTTTTAATTTATATATATTTTTATAAATATTTGCTTAGCCTGTGACACTCCCGGAAAGAATACCAGTTTAATGACACCTCACTCTTCAAAATCGGTCAAGCCGTTTGGGCTACAGGGCGTCACCTAGGAACGTACATGGGATAAACTCGAAAAACACACAACCCCCCTATGTCCATTCGGGTAAAAATTAACCGTCTTTCTGTAATAGTGAAAGTTAAAAGTTATAATCAGCGAAAGTACCCCACCCTACCCTAAAATCTTAGTTCCAGCAAAGCAAAAGTGATCGGTGTTTTCGGCTAAGCAAATATATAAATTTATAAATTATTTTCAATTATTATACTTTTTATATACATTTATTATATAACTTGTCTCCTTTGTAGGCATTTCGGTGATGCAGATCCAGAAATTTCTATTAAATACAAATCTTTTACAATAAAAGTCACAAAATTTTATCTTTTATTCTGTAAAATATTTTTCTACCGAAAATACAAATTCTAGAGACCGTAAACGGTTTTTGGACAGGTCGGACTTTTGTATTGAAATTAATAAGAGAATACCTACATGCATAAAAAAATTTTTTTTTTAATGAATAGGCCTGGATGTTCCGATATCAGATTTGAACGAAAAAATGTTCAAGAAAGACGAATACTCTGTTAAAATTGTTTGCTGGTCACCCATGTGCTTGAGCCATTGCATAGCGTCCGCCGAAAAATACGCACTCATCTGTGTATTTTCCATGGTAGAATTTCGAAGAATTCTGTAGGTAGTTATGGACGAAGTAACTTCAATTTATCATTACAAGTGGCAAGTGGATACAGGCGCTTCCGTTGTATGCTGTATAAGTGTAGGTATATTCTCCCCATCACCGACTGCCAAAAATGCGCAGCACATCCCCTACTTACCACTTCCGAGAAGAATTAAAAATTTTACAATTCTGTGCTGCGCTAATTTCTACACTAGCAGCAATCTTGTAATAAAACAATTCATGTGGCCTAGCTGCTGCCACAGTAGATGCAAGTTTCACTTCCTCAAGCAATTGCACAACTTTACCAATTTCCTTCACCGAAAAATATATATTCCCATCAGTTGCACAAGAAATTACATCCTGTGCGCTTTCAGTTTAGTTCACATACGAAACATTAAATCCTGCTAAGAAAATTGTGCACATCCCGTGTGCTTGCATTCTAGATTAGCCGAACTGGATTCCGCACTCCTGTGCTCTACAGTGGTGGTTCAATTTTTAATTTCCGGTCGGTACATCCATACAGAAATTCACCCAATCCCGTTCGGACCGAAACCAATTCATTTGTTCCTGTTGTTTCCAATAATAATGAACTGAACCGCGTGGAATATACCCGCACATGCACTTGGCTTGTTTATGTTTGTGCAATGTTTTGCAAACATCTCTTGGCTAATCCTTGGCAAAGCAACCCTCCTCCACCTCTTGTGCGCACATTGTATTAATCCAACAGTTTCAGGTTACAACGTTACAAGGCTTGTGCAATTGTCTCTTTTATGCCAGCTCCCCCTCTCATACAAGAAAGTGCAACGAGAGTGCAGTCTGAGTATCGGATCGGATATCTCTGCCACTTATTGCCGTCGTCCTCGTCGGCTATGTTGATCAGAAAATTCCGCTCGTACGTTCTCGTGCATATTTACTTGCCGAGTTGACCGTTGCAATTGCAACGCATGGTGGATTTATAGCCTCCATGTATTCGAAGGAAGTATATACAATTGCCATTGTGTCTCCACTCGGTAGAGCGATTAAAAATAATTTACCGGGGCTTCTTTTCGCTTCGAGACGTGGTGGCAACCCAGTAGTCTGTGCTTTTCTGAGGCTCAACGCTCAAGTCTCTCGCTTTTATGCATCGTCATCGTCATCGTTGCATCGAGAAGTGGAGTTTCAACTCAGGAACGGATACACACGCAATCCGGTAGGTGAGCACACGCACCTTGCCCGCCATTCTGCTTCGCTGCGTGCATGACATAAGGGTTGTGTAGAGGTAGACTGAAGGGTTGATAATTGAAATCGTATTGAAAGTCTAGACAGCATGTTGTGATAGTAAACATGGCAACAAAAAAAAGGAGAAGGAAATGTTTCTCTCAATGAACGCAAACTGAGGTTCGTCTCAGTGAGTGAATGCGAGGAGCACTAGCTTACGGCCAGGATATATAATTCCATTTGGTTGTGGGTCCCCTGTCCCATCACTGCGGTGCATGCATGACGAATAGATTGAAATGCGACGAGGCCAGTGACAACTCTTGTTGAGGAGTGCACATCTATTGTAGTTCCACTATGTGGGCGTGGGGATATTTTTGCAAACTTTTCTATTAAGATCTGCTGTCATAACCGCAAGGGGATGAAAGCAATATTTCAGTGCCCATATTTCTAATTGCAAAATTCAAACCTGAGTAGCAACCGGCGACCGACTAAAAATGTTCTGGCAACCATTGAAGTTTGAAGTGTTTGTGCTTTAATACTGAACTGCAAACAATTTGAGTAAATCGGCCCCCGTAAAGCGGATTGAATTGCCAGTATACATCACACCTAAGATGCATAAGCGTGTCCATAAATCACTGCGCACTAGAGCTGCAGTCACCAACTAGAGGTGACTGCATTTTAAGTACAACAAAGGAACGAACCATTGCCAGACCAACTAACCCCAAATGCTTTGTCTCTGTGCGAGAGAGATGCTCCGTCCCTTCTGATATTCGAAGATATTTATCTTTCCCAAGACTATTCGCCCCTCTGTTCGAAATACCACCAGCCGTATTCAAACTCACACCGCACTTTGTGTCCTTGATGTATGACCGTGTATTAAGTTGATATTATTACAAGTCGTGCCGTGTCGTCTCATGGGTTATTCATATTCGCAAAAAGGATATCAATTTGATTTAGTGACCATCATCGTTCGCATAAACCACTTTGCCGAGATGACTGATACGCGCGCAACCAAAGAGGACTAGGTATATCCATTTCCTTGAGGTTAAGCACTTCAATGGCAACAAGGCTTTAGCGCAACATGTGTACAGTAGCTCGAACACTAGGAGGCCGCATAATTATCCTACTAATGGCGGTCATATAACTTTAATGACACTTAATGTCAATTATTCACTGAATATGAATCGGGAGGGAGGGGGCGCGTATTGTGGTCGCACTAATCCAACATGTTTTGACATCCCATTTCAATAGATATATGTACAAAACATCTGCATGCTATGAATTGTGGCTGCACAAGGACTAAGAGTGATACGGACACAACGACAACAGTTGCGTGAAATGGCATATCGTAGTAATATTGTCTGCGAATGGCTACGCGCCCTCGGAATGGGTCAATATGCGGAAAGTTTCATGGAAAACGGCTATGACGAGCTAGAGATATGCAAGCAAATTGGCGAAATTGACTTGGACGCCATTGGCGTGGAGAATGGACAACACCGCGGTAAACTGCTGAAGAGTGTGCGCAATCTGCGAGAGAAGGGCGCCGCAATTGTCTATGTTATGATCAACGATCCAAAGGCTATAAGTAATAGCAATGAAATTCTAGCCTCAGAATGTGATACACCGACTACACCGAAGGAACTTGAATCTGTGATGAAACGGCATTTGGAGGCCGACGGGATACGACTGACAGCGCATCCATATTCGACACCGGTGAGTGGTAAATTTCATTTCATTTACAAATATCTATATATACATTTCATATAATAGAAAAGTGCTGCTATGTTTGTAGAAAATGTATTGTAGTGTGCATCTCATGGGAAGGCTTCTTGTAACCAAATTTAGAAAGAGTTTATTTAAATGGTGTCGCGAGACATTTTAGTAGGCTCCGCATATACATCACCTTTTTAGTTGAATTTATATGATAGTTCATAATATTTAGGTTCCCATTTTCCTACAGCCATCGAGTAGTCTCCGTTTAAGTTACTTAGTTGTATGCTTGCATTTATCACGCGTTGAAAATTAGCTTACACTCAGTCACTCAAGTTCCATCACCTAGGTACTGCAGCGCGGTCAAATCTCAAATGTTCAACTGTTCTATATAGACAAACTTATTAGTCAAGGATGTGCACAGCAATAAGTCCAGCTCATAGTTACCTGTGTAACTTTGCATTTACGAAATGCAATTCTAGCATCTTGAAGCCCATCTGCCTAAACGGTGCAATTTGTTATCGGATATTTTATATCACCATTTCGATAGGGAAGGGTTGAAAGAAGAACTCAAAAATACAGCAGATACACGAAAAAAAAGTTGTTTGTCACTCAAAAACTCCATTTTAGGTTTTTAAATGCCCGCATACTCGAAAATATTTGTATGCTTGAATTGTACAAAGAATCTTTCCCACATCTGTATTTGACTATTTAAGCTAACGCTCGACGGAAATAATACACACAATAAGGGACACAGGTGCCCGAATATCCGAACCTGACATCTCGAATCCCATCGTCGAACTTTACCTATATGTACCTATACAACTTGTATATGTTTACATTTTGCCAAGCGAAGCAAATTATACTGCCAGTGTTACAAATCGGGCCGTCGCTTCACGCGCCATGTTTAGAGGGACACAACAGTACAACAACTCATTATTATCCTCCGTTGGTCGAAGTTCGAACTATAATGCTACGTTTCCACCGAAGATTAACTGCGAGATTTAGAAAAATTTCCGGAAATCCCACATAAATCTCGGGATTTATCATACAAAATTAAGTTAATCCCATCAAAAGGGATATTAGAAATAAATTTCTATTATCAACCAGGTTTACATGTACTGTACAGCGCGGTTTGTGAACACACTTTTCACAGTTCGAGATGTCAAAAATACGAAGCAAACTGAGTTGCATTTGACAGAAATGAAAAATAAAACGTCAAAAATGGAAAAATGTCTCTCTCTCTCTCTCTCTCTCTCTCTCTCTCTCTCTCTCTCTCTCTCTCTCTCTCTCTCTCTCTCTCTCTCGTGAAACGTCATCTTCTCTCGTCAAGTTAATCTTCCTTTATTTAGTGGAAATGGAAACACTTCAGGATTAATTTTAAACCCTTTGCTTAATCTCCCGATTTGTGTCCGGTGAAAACGTAGCATAAGAGTCTTGATCAATACAAGTCAATCATATGAAACTTATTCCACGTTTCCGCCGGAGATTTTCTTCGAGATTAGGATTAATTTCCCTTAAAGCTCGTACAAATCTCCAGATTTATCATACAAATTTTAAAATCATAAATACGAGATTAAAACTAGTCTCGAAAACCAACCAGGTCTGCATCTAGAGTTCGGTTTATGAACAGACCTTCAGTCCTCCACAACTCTAGATATGTAAGAAAATGTAAAACAAACAGAATTGCGTCAAACAGGAATGATGAATGAAAAAGGAGACGTCAAAAATGGAAAATATGGCTCTCGCTCTCTCTCTCTCTCTCTCTTTCACTCCTCTCTTTCTCTCTCTCATGAAACGTCATTCTCAGTGTGACCCATTCAGCACATTTCCTGCTAGATTTAGCAGAATTATTTTATTTTTGGCTCTTTTTTTTTGAAGTGAAACTTCTTATGCGACTTCCAACTCAAGGTCGCGTTAAACGTTTAACGCTAATATCTGGATACTCAAAGGTGTGAGCGAGGGTGAGGGTGGCGCACATTGCACAGCACAAGCACGTTCATATGAAAAAAAAAACTGAGTGGTGTTTTCTCCAACAAAAGTGAAAGGAAAGAGAAGTATGCGAGGTGACTGTGTATAATCAACAGCCACAATGAGGAAATGCGCAGATGGCTGTTGACGTGCGCTGATGGACTTATGGTGGTGTATATAGAAATTGATTTCAAGGTTTTTGTTTTAATGGTTTTTATAGTACATACTTACATACGGTGATACCTACAGTAAAGAATTGAAGAATTCAAGAAGTAAAGACGATATAGGTAGATTATGTTGTTTGATTTATTGAAGTGAAACTTCTTAAATGCTTAAGCTACTATAAGCGTTGCATACTCAAAGGTGTGAGGGTACCGCTCACGCTTCAGAGTATGCAATGGTGAGTGAGTTTATGGGCACCAAATGCTGGGAGAATAATATTCTGTGGTGAAGATTAATTTCCAAAAATAATGACTAAATTGGCAATTAATGTCTTATTGAAGTGAAACTTCTAATGCGACTTCCAACAAGGTTGCTTTAAACGTTTAACGCTACCATGGAGGTGGTATGAAAGCACTGTTGCGTTAAACGTTCAACGCTCCTGGGGAGGGGGAATAGAGGGAGACAGAGCGAGAATGAATGCGTGGCACCCGAACGCATGCGCGTAGTATACCTTTTGCAGGCCAGCGCGAGCGTTAAGGCTGGTACGCTGCTCAAGTGAAATCCAGTTTTTCATACAAATTTTTCACCGCGAAATGTCAAAATGAACTTTTCACATGGAAAATTCACTTGGCAGTACGTAGCTCAAGTGAAAAATTGCGCTTCAAAAACTGAGCTGTAGGTGGTGATACCAAAATCTCTCCACAGCTATTTCACTTGGTTTTTATTTTCCGTCGCATTAAATTTTTGACATTTCGCCGTGAAAAATGATTCGTAGGACGACGGTTAATAAATTAATTTCAATTTTAGATGTTTCTTAAAGAGAGTACTGGATTTTTCGAACCTCGTTTACCATTTTTGCATTGAATATACTTAGTACCATAAAGTTAGGTGTACAAAAAGTTGGTGGCATGGATGACCTTTTGATGAGAAGGGTGCCTCAGTAAATTGTTATATACTGTTTTGCTCAAAATAAGCATACAGATTTTTAATCGGCGGTCAGATAAATTACATAAAATGCTTTATGGATACTAAAATGGCAATTTAGTGTTTTCATAAAAAAAATGATTTGTTCGCAGCTCACAGTTCCCTTTTGTAAAGGCGACACGGCGGCTGCTGCAATTGCGTTATAAAATTGAGCACGATACTCTTTTTATGCATTTTTATTACTATTAATGAATGAATGAGAGTTACTTACTAATGAATGAATGAAAATTACTTTAATTAATAATAAATCCTTAAATATTGTTGTGGCATTCGATTGGGAGCTCTAAGAGCACTTTCTATGTGCGTTTGGTACAAAAAAAAAAAAAAAGCAATCTTTTCCAGATTCCAGAGCGTTTTTGCGATCTATATACATATTTTCTCAGATTTACCAATACAAGTGCGTTTGAGTTTGTTTTTTTCTCTACAGCAAAGAAAGTAATTGCATGGGGTGAATCTATTTGTATAATGGAAAACGCTTTGAAAAGTGTTGACGGCTACACATATTTCAATCGAACGAATGTCAACACAAAAAAGGGCAAGTGATGTTCTTATGTTCGATTAGCCACACGAAATCTGAAATCTGAGAGCGAAACTAAAGAAGCCCAATCGAATACCACATAAGAAACTTTATTTGCAAATAAGAATACATCAGGATTCGAATGTTCTACTACAAAAATCAGTAATCACATCAATATAATTTACGGATCTTTCAAAAGGTGTATATACTCTCTCTTGATTGTTAAAATGTGATGCACTGGTCTTATGTACAAATCAGATATTATCGCCAACATTAAACACTATTACTAGTATGAACTAAAATAAAACAAATCTCGCAATTTCTTTCCTCCATCTGTTTTCATTTAATGTTTATTTTGTAGTATAGCTATCTTAAATCTTATGTAATTCCAGCAGAAATAAAAAGCTTTTCAGCTCAGTCACCCTGCATTAATTTCTCCACGGAAATCTCCAAAAAAAATATTTCACTTTCGATTTCACTGCATTTTTTGGAGAGTAGTGAAAATTTCACTTCACTTGAGCAGCGTACCAGGCTTAAATCCTTAACTTCATATAGATGGGCCGATGAAAAGTCTCCACTCATTTAGCTCGCGAAATAAATGTCCGGTGCATTAAATCGAAGATAAATTTTGACATAAAAAATCGGAGGAAAGTGTTTGTGTTTGCAATGATTTTTTTTTTTTTTGGCGGAAAACGCAGACAATGTTTGCGTGGTAAATAAAAGAAAACGCAAAGCCAAACAACAGAGCCAAAACAGAGATACATATAAATATAAATAAAGCGAATCGATTTTCAGGGGGACTTATGCTCTCATTTGGCGTCGTCTTTTGGTTAATAACAAGTGTTCCACTATGGTAAGGAGATTGTGGAAAGTTTGAGGACACATGTCGAACTTCTTCTTATACTTTCTAGGTTTCTTACGTTTGAAATTCGAAAATTCTACTAAAATTACGTTTACTGATATCTGTCATGGTACCTACTCATGGTTCATAAACATATGGGTTTTGTCCCATCTATATCATGTTTAATAATAATTTATCTTTATGTGGGGAAACGAAGTGGAGACTAGGGACGCTAAAATTTAGCGCGAGCAGGATACTAGGCTTAAAGAAACAATATGATTTCACTAAAAATCAATTTCTACCCCTTCCTATTTTCATTTCCACATTACGAAGTTTCACTTCTTCCGCGCGGAGGGACTCCACGCACTATTTTTTTTTCAAATCATGCAAGCATTTTTTTGGCAGGTTTTCGATTTATCCAAATTATAAATTAAAATAATAAAATAAAGTCAAATAATATTTCTGTGGAAAGATAAAATACATATTCGATATCAAATCTCTGTAAAATTTGCAATAACAATAAACCTGTATAAAATTATTTATTACACGAAATAAAAATATCAATCTATCTAAAGCAGACGAACCTTATAATATGAACAAACCAATACAATTCCCATTTGACAGTGAACACAGCCATTCAACGAATTCAACAAGCTTGCAACTGCAATCAACTTTCCAAACACACACTTTATTTAATGTTGTTTTTGCTAAATATAATTTTTGTCTAAAAAATACTTTTTGGTTAGTTTTGGGGGTTTTTAGCGGGTTTTGATTTAACAAAAAATATATGACTAGCGAATATTCGGCAACACTTAGTACTTTCCGCCTGTGGCAACTGATAAGACAAAACAATATCTAGCCCTTTTACAATTTGCTAAGTTTATTTATCATCTCCCGGTAGCAGTGTATATAGTGAGGGGCTGTTTTCAGAAGCACGTATATGAGGAAAATCGCAATCGTCAGATGTCGAAAAATGCTGAAAAAAATGTTTTCATCCATCATAACTTACAACTGGTAGATTTTAAATATTAATATGTTAATTTGTTGATTAAATAAACATCTTTGTGAGTAATATTTAGATTTTTGAGTTTTTTTTCTTTTTTTTCATGATTTTTGCTATTCGGTATTCGGAATTGAGAAAAAATGTGACCGAATAGCCGAATACCGAATAGTTGCCGAATATATTCGTGGCATCTATAATACACAGTAACATAATAACCTGTTCTGCATCATACAACAATCCATAATATATATACCTGACGCTGAAGGCATTTTCCCAAAGTTTCACTACCCCCAAATGGATTTCATGAATTCCTTTGTTGTCTAAGTGCGTAGGTATAACATCTTTCACCATCCGTCGTACCACTTTAACCTAATACGTTAAAATATATCGCTGCAAAGATACTTAATCCGTCTATCTAGGACAATTTATAGTGGCACTTCGACCCCACATCAAACCTTCCCACCGTTTGGGGAATTCCAGACTACACAGGATTCAAATAAACTGTTGCTTTATTGAATTACTTTTTCGGCTGCAGCATATGTACCGCTCGCGCACGAGAACATCATTCTTTCTGGCAAACCCTCCCCTAAGAGGAATTCCATAAGTATTCGGGAAATTTTATGAAGCTTCCTCTAAACTCGACGCCGGGCACATCCTGTCAAAGCGATTTATTTATTGCCACACATAAATATATACAACCCTTTGGTTGTAGCCATGCTGCTATATCTTGCCGCCTTACCCGACATCCTTTATTAAGCAACCAAACTTTAAGTATCAATGTTTAACTTTTTCGACAACAGTCATCCGGGGTCCCGATCCAGGTTTTCGTTTGATGCACGAATTATATGTGCGAGCAGGGAATCAACAGCAGCAGCAACTTTGTCGGGAGCAACATTTTTAATTGAAATACCGAACATTCCGCACGGAGCGGAACGGAGATGAATCCCTTTCCCGGAGCCATTTTATATCCAGCGGAGGGGAAGTAGCTTGCCAAAAACCTCTGCATCCTTAATTCATTGACTTGTATGAGTGTTGAGGTGGGAAGCTAATGGCTTAAGTGAAAGTTTTCTCTTCTACTTTTTTTTTTTTTTGTATCTTTGAAAGTGCTGTACTCGTCTGACTCTGGTGTGATGTGCGACGAAAGTCATCTTGTGGTGCATAGCATTCGGTTCAGTCGGTGCCATCATCGCAGCAAATAGTTTGTAGGTGTACTTCAAGAGGATATTATGGTGTGGGCTATATCCAGGTGGCAGAGGAAGGATAAAGCGTGTCCAACATTCCAAGTAGAAGCAAAATGTTTTATTGAGCAGCAAGTTGCAATGTTTAAGCATCTACTGCTGGTCGTCGTCGGACGATTTTTAAAGTTAATTAAGTTTAAGTGGTTTTGGAAAGTTTCTCATTAAAATGTTTTACAACCGGCGTATAGTGGGGAGGGTGCTGGAGGGACCTATTCGATTTCGATTGATGTGTTGCATTGTTTTGAGAAGAATTTCTGATTGATGGACGGCTGGAAACATTTATAGCCTTTTAAAGGTCACCGGATTGGATTGTAAAGTTTTTAATTAGAATAGTCTATAGAAGCTGTACCGCTGGATTTGCAATTAAATTTTAGACAAGGTATTTGAAAATACTTGAGCTTGGTGAATTTCTTCGTTGAAATCTTGTGTTTTTTGGTTAATTTTTCTGTAAAAACTTCTTGATTGCTTATCGCCCGATAAATATTGCGGTTGCTATCGGAGAGTGCCTAATTGGAATGAAATCCACTCATTGACTGATTCACCCTCACTAGATACCTATGTACGACAGGATCGCATGGAACTTTCTCGTAAAATTCAGGTTCAGACTTTTTTATTATTTCATCGGGCAGGTTCGTATTATTGAAAAGATCAGAAGACATGCAAAGTAAAACTATATTTATTAAATATAACAGATTCACTTTAATAAACGTATAGTAAAGAAACAATTTAATTTTATGTTCAAGTCCATTTTAATTGGAATTTTTTGGTATGCCCATTTTCAACAACTTCCCATCTTGTTTTGTTAAAATATTTAAGAGCTTTGTTTTAAATTAAAAAAAAAAACGTGTATATATTTTTAGTCTTATATTTTCTGACGAGGGCAAACACAACGCATTGAGCTCCGTTTTAAGACCACAACTATCGGAACTTGCAAAATAACGTGGGAGACGAATGTTAGGGGATCTTAAAACCTTTTTGAGTTTTAGTCTAGTTTTGTTTAAAAACTCGCTAAAATCCCATGCAAATAGAGTCCTAAGACAAGCCGAAAAACCCTCAAACGATTTGAAAACGTAGTTCAATAATTCGCCAAAAACTTATCCAAAAAATTGCCCATTCAAAAAATGCACCCGAAATTGAATCAAGAAGCTTGCCAAACGAGTTAAAAAATCCATCCAAAATGTGTCTAAAAATTCGTTCATAAGTTAGCCGACAAACTTGCTAAAACAACTCGAAATATGCGTCCAAAACGAGTTAAAAAATTCTTAACTTCTTTTTAACTTACCTTTTAATTATTTAAAACAGTCAAAACCACGTTCAAAAGGTGTCAAATAATGCGCTAAAAATACACAAAAATTATTTCAGAAGAAGGCTCCGAAAATGTCGAAGAATGCGAAAGCAAGTCGAAAGCGTGTCTACGACTGGTGGAAAAAACTCATTCCTATAAAATGCTTAGAAAACTTTCTAAAAAGAAGTCAAAAACTCGTGAGAAACGTAACCAAATGAGCCCAAAACTTATCGCAAAACGGGTTCGAAATCACGTTCAAAATGCGACAAAAAATGCGTCCGACAACGCTTTCAAAAAACGGAGTTCCCACATGCCACATCGAATTTAGCATTTCAAAGCTCTATAATCGGTTTGTTTTTGGGCGGAATTTTTCTGGTTTTATTTTTTTAAAGAGGGTAAAATCGTATATGTAGTTTTATCAAAAGAGAAAAAACTTGTTTGCCTTTTAATTCTTGGGTACGAGCACGGCAGCACATGAATAAATATTTTTAAAAAAATCACAGCTTATATAATAGGGTGATCAAATTTGCGTTGTCTAGTGTAAAATTCGTATAAATTTTGTAATTTTTTCATAACAATTTTTCAGTAAATTTATAAAATATAATTGGTATCCACGTAAGTGAAATAAATTTTCCAGATATCTAAGTTTTTTAATGCTAAAAACAGTCAGTGTTAGGACACCTTATACTGTACCTCTAAAATTGTGTTTATTATTACAAATTCGATAGCCAATTCCATGTGGACTGGGCCCTATTGCATTTAAAATAAACTTTGTTCCACATTTCCTTCCCAAACAATCGGAAATAATGAAATTGTCAAGTTTGCGCCTATACATAACCACTCCCTAAAGTGCGACAATTGCTTTCGCTTGCGATAGCATCCACCATGTAATTAAGTTGCATTTAAAAACAAAATAATGATAATTCGACTAACAGCTCTCCGGGGATATTACCACCAACAGGAATTGTTAAAACCGCGACACCACTGTCCAGGGACATCGTAACAAAATTCACCCAATTATTTTCAGTTTTATCACGAAATTTATTCTCTTGTTGTGCCATGCCGACAATTACCAGGAGAGTTTAAATAAGTAAGTCCTACCGGATGGAGTGTGGGGCATTTCCAAAACTACTGGCATTCATTGATTTCACATTTTTTTCGAAACAAAAGGCAACCCAGCACAAGTCCGAATCCGAAACTAGATTTATGGGCCTTTCACTTAACTGGGACACCAAAGTGTTGCCCCCGGGCGTTCGGGACAACTATCCAATTTTCCTTTGTGCAAGTACGTGTGTGAGTGAAAAAAAAAAAAAAAAAAAAGGAAGCCGACAACATAAATGCCTTAACGGCTGGACACTCTCATTTAAATGAATTTGTTTCTTTCGGTCTTTCCTTGTTTTCTGTGCCATCGAAATGCTCGGGTCTTGTCAAGTGCGCCTTCGCTATATTCCCAAGTGATTGTATATGTATGCTGGGACTTGGACTACGGTCCTTTTTTTTTTCATTCAACATGATCTATGTGACCAGAGGAGAGTTCACGTTGGGCAAGACGGGTTAAATTTTGTGAAATTCCTTTGGCAATTGGGAAACGCGTTCGGGACAACAAATAGAAAATTTCCTGGTGCACGTCCTCGAGAAGCGTTCTACTCTGTTTCGTCAGGGCGTGATATACAGCGCAGTGGGTCTGCTTTTGTTGGTTGTGTCGTTTATAAGCCGTCACCTTCTCTTTCTCGTTTGCAGTGTGTCAATTGGGGAACTATTTGCTGCCATGTCAAAGGGGAGCGTATGCTTTCGTTGTTTTTTTTTTTTTTTCTAGAAAATTGTTTTTCAGGTCAATTCTTTTAGTTTCGGATGTCCGGATCGTTTGTATGTCTCTCTTGTGAAACATGCTTAAGTATGGCTTTAAGTGGAGAAATGGCGTTAGAAGAAATGCACAAATAGATTCTTGTTTTCTAAAAAAATCCTAATTGTCGTTTGAATGCTGTGGGCGTCGGTCGTTGCGATAAGCGCATGAGATCAAATGCTCAAAAGTGAGACTTTTTTTTTAATAGTGGGTTGGGTAGGTGGGTGAACACATTTTCTTTGATATTTAAAATGGTGGAAGTCCTCTGAAGTTTATTTTAGTTCTATGATTTTATGAAGAGGGGTAGCATAATTTTCTGGTGTAAAAATTTAATTCAAGTTGCAAGGCTAACGACTCCAGATGTCCGTCGAATTTAAGTTAGTTTTAGCAGCATAAAAATGAACTTGGTCCAAAGGTGGGACACACTTCTATTAATACTTTGGAGTTGCCTCCCAAGCTAGACGCCAGCTTCAACTTTGGGATAAAAACTTTTCAATTTTTCTGCTAAGAAGGTCAATAACCGTCTGTATAAGAAAAGCAAATAAACTTTAAACTATTCAAAATATAGTCTAAGCGCTTGCTGTCACTTTAGCCTCTAAAGCGTTCAATCAAATAGTTGTCCTCCCAGGATAAGACATGGTTAATAAAGTCCAACCATAACATGATTTCGAATATATAGCGAAAGATTAGGAGTTATGGAGCGTTGACTTGATCGTTCTTTATATATGAGACTTTAGAATCTGCTAGCTGTGGTTGATCCCCTTTAAATGAGAATTTCACATAGAAGGCGAGGATTCGAAGTTTGTTCCTTTACTTTCGTTATAAGAGTGGAAAAGACTGCCAAAATGGCTGTGTTGGAGATATTTTCTCTTTCAGAGAGGGACACTTTTGGAGGAAACGTTTTTGTCTATGAAAATGACAGATACATAATTTAAAAAAATTTGTTAGAATCGTTAAAATGTCTGATAAACTCCAGGATTTGCATAACATTAACTTATTAAGAATATTATTAGAAGTGATTTGGAGTTAATCGGACTTCTTTTTCATAAATCCCAGCATGTGGAAAATTTTGTACTGATTGAAATACAGGCATTCAAGAAAATGAAAAAGCAACACTGCCTGCATTAAAGATTACGTGAAGGAGATTGTACCTTCGTGGAGGGTCAAGAACTTTGCCGGCACTTTTGAAAGGAATCTTCATTCAATTTAATTTGGCCACCTGTTGATATAATTTTAGTACGCAGGAAATGAAAACATTATGAATGAGTATATATAAAAATGGATCTTGGTTTGTTCGGATGCTTAAAACTCGAAAACGACTGCACCAAATTGGATACTTCCTTCTGCGGATTTGTTCGTAATTGCTCCGCGAAGGTTTAGGAAAAAAGAAAAATTGAAAAAATTAAGAAAATTGCGGAAAATTAGAAAATTAAAGTTTGTATGGGGAAATACACTTTGAAAAAAAAAATTAACTGGATAGAAATCAATAAGTGACACTTCAAATAAAAAAAAAAATATTTTGAATTTTAAAAGCAATTGTTGTTGTCAATTATTTTAATTATTTTCCAAGCAAATTGTTGTTGTCAACAATTTTGAAGTTTATTTTTTTTTTTTTTTTTAAATATTACTAATTATGTTTACTATGTTACATTAAGTAACTTTTTGAAATGAAGTAGATAGGTACTTTGATTATACAAAGATGATATTATGGCCGACGATATTTTGCATCGAATTCGCACTGTGACATCGGATAATGATCTGGAGATGTCAGATGAAATGCGCAACAAAGCTTTGATTTGACGCATTTAATCGAGAATTGGAGCGAGAAATGGACTTCGAACGAATCGCATTGAGTCAAGCTGTTCCAACAAATGTGCCAATGTTGAATCTATATATATATAAAAATGAATCCCTATTTCCCTTGGTCGCGGCATGACGCGTGAACGGCTGGACCGATTTCGCTAAATTTGTTTTGTTGTGTTTGTTATTGTCAGGAGAAAAATCGTATGAAAGAAAAAATTAAGAAAATTGCGCGGAAAATTAGAAAATTTAAGAATACTTAACCACCATATTAAATTATATCTAATGTAACCATAGCGCTTTTACAATTCAAACATTTTTGATGTAACCTTATGGCGTTGGCATAACATTGACAGAATGCGTGCTGCAAATATCGTCAACGAGGATGTAGACAAAATAAATATCGTTTAAAACAGATGCTCCGATCGGAGTTATTATATTGATAAAATACATATAAAATAATTAATTTATTATTTTTAACAAAAACTGAATTTCTTAGTGCACATCGTCGGAAAATCCTCAACATGTGGCGTTGTAGGCGTATATCGTTATTCAGGTCAATTAAATTTTCTTTAATAATAATCTTCTTAATTCATACCTATAATTCTTTCGGGATGAAACTCGATGATGATGATATAACTCGATAACTACTGGGTACATTTTTATGATTCTTCTTTTGTTTTGTTCGTATTGTTGTATTTCAGGTTAAACCAAACTTAAAAGATAGGATTTTTGACCCGCTATATGGCGTTGTAATCGATCTCCGAAACCATTCACCCGATTTCAATGAAATTTTATAGATCTTCAACAGCGCAACCTATCAGGTCCAAATATATTCTATCCTTCAAGCGGGAATGATGAATATATATCTACAAAATTTCATTGAAATCGCTTGAGCGGGTTCGGAGATCGACAACAGAGCCGCCTGTCGGGTCCAAAATAGTCCTATCTTTCAAGCTTCAACTAACCATACAGAGCCACAAAATTTAATTGAAATCGGTTGAGCGGTTTCGGAGATCGACACCATTGACACCTATCTGATCCAAAAGTATCCTATATTTTAAGTTGGAACCAGTCATACGCATCCAGAAAATTTCATTAAAATCGGGTGGGAGATTTCGGAGATCGAGAACAACGCCACCTATCGGGTCCAAAATCCTATCTTTTTAGACTGCGTAAACCTGAAACACAACAATGCGAACAAAACAAAAGAAGAATCATAAAAATTGGACCAGTGGGTATCGAGTTATATCGTCATCGAGTTTCACCTCGAAAGAATTATTGGTAGGTATATAAAGAAGATTATTGTTGAAGAAAACTGAATTGTACTAAAAAAAGAAATATAGGTCTACAACGCTCCATGTTGAGGATTTTCTGATTTTTCTTTTTTCCTAAACCATCCCTGATTCAAGACGAACAGAACAACACAAAAATCATTCAACTCGGTCGAGCCGTTCTGGAGCCTTTACCCGACTAACGCACAGCAATTGATTTTTATATACATAGAGGATTTTTTTTTTATACGGATGAGGATCTTCTTGGTCGCTTCGAACGCAAAATTCTTCGAGTGATTTTTGGTCCCGTTTGCGTTGACGGGCTTTGGAGGAGAAGATTTAACAGCGAACTCTACGAGCTGTACAGCGACATCGACCTAGTCAGAAAAGTACGCATCAGTCGTCTAAGATGGCTGGGACATGTAGAGCGAATGGACACCAACGCTCCGGCCCGAAGAGTCTTCGATTCTAACCCGGAGGGACAACGCAGTAGAGGAAGACCTCGCCTTAGGTGGCGCGCGCAAGTGGAAGGGGACCTCAACCAACTTGGAGTGCGCAACTGGAGGCAGTTAGCCAAAGATCGCGCTAACTGGAGAGGCGTATTGGTTGAGGCCCAGGTCCACCCCGGACTGTAGCGCCACCTAAGTAACTAAGTAAGTAAGAGATTTTGTTCTCCAATTAATTTTTTTTTTTTCAGTTGTATTCACATCAAAAGGACCTTTATTCATTTCCTTATGTTATACGGGTGCAAAGGAAAGTCTTGTGGCTTTGTTTACAATTAAAACGAACATTTAATTTTTTTTTGCTAAAAGCTGGTAAAGACTGGTACGTTATCAAGTTCGTTTGGAAAAGCAAGCTTCAATTTTGGTGGTGGAAATCAGTTCTCCTGTCACTTGGACAACTTCAAACATTTTAAAACATATAATAAGTATACTTGTTAACTTGGAATGGCAACCAAATTCGTATTCCAAAAATACCGATGCCTGGAGAGAACGGTCGTTAAAAACCAACCCAGATATTCTTTTCTAGTACAATATTTTGTTGTCATGGTGATGATTAATTTTTATATGGAAAATATCAAGTGGATTGCAACCCTTCATCGATATATCATAACTTTGATGGCTCACAGAAGTCCATGTTCTGTTGAAAACCCTTATCCGCATCTACTTTTCACTTTAAAATACAGTTACAAGTCATTTCTCAAATTTAAATCAATCTTTAAGACTTCTACTCAACACATCACATCAAGCTAGAAGAATATTATTTATAGAGGTGTCAAATGTAATTGAGTTGAAATGTCCCAGCGAAACAATTTCAAGGAAGCACTTAAAATAAATAAAGTAGTTCCGTGAACTAGTCCAGTTCTTACATGGCCCAAAGCACAGGCAGTAAAAATCTCAACGAAAAACAAGGCACAGCAGCATTTTTGCATCATCCGGACTATGCTGCCTGATTCATTCACTGAAATGCGCCACTGACACAGTTTAATTTCAATTAAAAATCAGCTTTGCACTTTTTTTTTTCTCCACACCCTTAAGCTATATGTTTTATTCTAACTACCGTACGGTAACACCCGGTTTGGCCTGACTTCCGTCCAGCGTCGTTGGTTGCACACACACATTTCGCAGACTTTCTCTCTATTTACACACAGTATACACGTTCCGAAAATGGAACAAAATCCTTCGCCCAACCTCTGTACCATCATCGCTCAGAACGTACAATGGGTTCATTCCACTGGCTGTGTGTATATATTTTTTTTCTGTTTAGATTGAGTGCTTTCCCGGTCCAAACCACTTTCCTAACCTATGGTGATGCCATAGTTGACTCTAATGTCTGCTGACTTTTGCATCAGGACAGGAGTCTTGTTTATGAGACACCACATAGCAACTCCAGCAGCAGCCGGTTTAGTACCATCCGTCGACCAGAAGGGGTAACGTAAATATTTTCCACGATTCCGGGGCATAGGCATAAATAAGTTCATTTAGCAGTAGTAACAGCAGTAGACGTAGGTGCACCATCAGAATCCTTTTATACTCGCGCGACGGACGAAAGAGCTGTTCATGTGGCTTTGTTTAGGGAGATGCCTTTTCGTATAGTGCCTGTGCCTGGTCTGGTAAATGTGCGGTTGTGTTATAAATTATGCACAAACTTGGAACAAGTTATTTCGAAATTTATAGTAACGTTCGAGTTGTCGATGATTTTCAGTGGCTATACCTTTGGCAAACGGCGCTAATTGATTTTTGATTTAGTTACCAACGTGGCCCTCACTCCGTATCTTGTGTGATTGAAAACCTACCTTCCTCGAGCAAATAAGACGAAAGGATGCCTCGAGGACCGAATCCATTCGTACAGAAAAAACAAAAGAAAGCACTGACGTACCGCCGACGAAAAGGTCACGTTTACACTTCGTGGTATGCACTGGAAAACAAAAAGCAGCGAAGGTCCTTACAGAGATGAAGCGGAAACGCACATGAATATTATGCAAATATATCCACTTTCTCTGCGAATGCTCGGATTTGCGGGCACAAGCACAACACGAAGGGCACGGTAGATATGCTGATTTTGAATGCTCCACCAGAAGAGGATACGTGTCTAAGGTATACTTGCTCCTATTTGCGTAGGCACTTGCGAAACAACGATGGCGCGACGCGTCGTCTGCAGCACTTGTGCATACTAAAACACGCTGCAATAAAGGCCATTCACATGAAAGGATAGAAAGTGAAAAATTATTATCACAAATATTTTTCTTTTATGGAAGCAGCCAACGGACTTGTATTTATTCTTTGTTTAGGGTTTCAATCTGTCTGCTATCTAGTCCTAAGCGTCTATTGTGTTGATTCCAGACATTATAAATTGGGTTAATCTTTGACAAAAAAAAAAAGTCTTTAATGGGCGGGACAATGTGAGTGAATCTGTGGCTGGGGAGAAACAAATTATACGAGAAAATCGTCTGATGGCATACCGATTGGAATTGTTTCGTAATAGAATCTATATTAATTAAGAAAAATAAATTTTCGCCACTTTAGAATTGGGTCGCAAACGCGTTGGTAAAAGCGCGCTGACGACTTTGTGAAACCAAAATTTGTTTCGTCCTGTTTTTGTCATTCATATAAAAAGGCTTGTACATACGTTAACGAGAAACATATTTAAACAGGCGGGAACACGTTCTAATGGTTTTCGTTCCCACAGTACCGGATACCCTACATCTGCACAAGCCACATCATGATGCTGACACAACGTTTGGCACCCAATACAGCAACATTCCATTCACGAACAACAGCCGGCAGAATTATCAATAGATCGTAGGTTTCACGTAAGGCAAATTGTTAGACTTAGTTTAGTTCATATTTTGGATTCATGTAATAAAGAATTTTTCTCCCGTAAAAAAATTTTTTTTTTTTTTAAACTGAAAACTTAATAATTGTAATTTTTATTAGAAGAACAACATTTTCGCGTTCATCAAAAGTTTTGTTGAGTCAATTTGTGGGCAGGTAAAAAGTTCAGAAGCAACCGTACATAAAATGAAATATTAGGTAGTGTTGTATAAAACTCACTTTAAGGTTATTCATTCGAAATGGCAGTCAAAATAAATAAGAGTATATATAGGGTTTTTCAATAAGAGCGCTACAAAATCAAGGATATCAATGAAATTCTTTATTCTTGTGAAAGTACGTTCGATGCCATTATCTATGGAACTCGATTTCTTTTGCATGGCCACCACGGGTACGCTTCCAGAAGTCCAGACGCTGAACCCAATTTTCGACGGTTTTCCAGCATAAATCGGCCGATACTGCTGCAATTTCACGTTCGATATTCGTACGAAGTTCATCAATCGTAGCTGGCTTGTTGGCATAGACCATAGACTTTACGTAGCCCCACAGGAAATAGTCAAACGGCGTCAAATCGCACGACCGAGGCGGCCAAGCGACTGGACCATTTCGTGAGATAACACGTTCTCCAAACTTGGTTTCCACCAAATTGATTGTGACATTCGCTGTGTGGCTTGTGGCGCCGCCGTCCTGTTGGAACCACATGTCCTCCAAGTCCATATCATCCAATTGAGGCTAAAAATATTCGGTTATCATTGAACGGTAGTGATTCCCATTCACAGTAACGTGCCGGTCTTGATCATCACGGAAGAAGTACGGCCCAATGACGCCGCCGGCCCATAAACCACACCATACCGTAATTTTTTCAGGATGCAATGATGACTCATGGACTACGTATGGATTGCTGCCTGACCAATACTGTTGTCTCGTATATCTTTCCATCATGAAATGGCAAACCTTACTGAAGAGAAATGTCAAAAGATCGGCAAGAAATTCGGCGTCGTTTGCTGTCCCTGTCGCTCTACCTTTGTAGCGTCCCTGTTGAAAAACCCTTTATATCAAATAACAATTTGAGTCTTTAAAACTTTTAGCTCTCAATAACAGACAATTCTCGGAAGTTGTGGTAAGAGAGTTATAAGCGCCTACTGCACTATTTTACAAGCTCTTACACACTACAAGATTTAGTAGGAGATTCTGTTTTTTGATCTGTTAAGCTAAGATTACACGTGCCACTTTTCGTGGCAAATTTTGACATGACATCATAAAAGAATTTGTTGACAAAAACAAAGTAGGGGATCTTATTTGGAATACTTATATTATCTTTAATATGTATTTTGGTCAAAATCTAAACTATTACTTATTTAGCTGAAAACTGAATACAAGTTATTATTCGGGACATAAGAATGATTTTCAAAGTTATATCGCATGCGAAAATTAAGCTTTTAAAACTAAGATTTTCAGTGATTCGAGATGAAAGTTATGGACACAATAATTTTGAAAATATCAATTTTACTCTAATTTTGAATTTTGGTCTAGGGTAAAGTCGGTAAATATGGCACCCATTTTTTGTCTTCGTCACAACTCAAAAATAAAGCATGTTTTAAACTGAAACATAAATACAATTCATAGCTTGAAACATACTAATATTTTTAGAAGCGTAAAAGTTCAAAAAAAAGTTCATTAAAAAACTGGGGGATGATTTGGCACCCATAGGTTTTCTTCCCACGCTCTCTACAAGTAAGATCAAAAGATGTTCACGAGTAGATACACAATGTATAAATAGTCGCAATATTAATGGCAGTAATAATGGCAAATGGAAATAAGCACGAACAATGAACACTGGACACCGAATACTTTTCTTCCAACATTTCTTTCAATCATACACACAAACAATTTTTGTTCGAATTTACTCTTTTTTTTTTTTTTTGTTCATCTGTAACTTAAACTGTTCACCTGCAAATGAGGTCGCGACTACACACTTCAGGAACTTACGTAAAACTAAATGATATTTTGATGTCATTGAAATATTGAGAGGGTGCCATATCTGCCATGGTTCCATATGACCCGACTTTACCCTAAATCGTTATGGCCGTTTTCAGGTAGGTAAACTAAGGAATTAAAAAAAAAAAACGTTTTTCAAAAATTGTGATACCTATAATATAGAGAAAAACTGAGTTGGCTATTAACTTAGAAATGACTATATTACCTTAGAGAAAAATGTTTTTAACAATCGTATTGACCACTTCATATGTACCTACATATGTCCAAATTTCAAAAGTACCTATATTCTCACTTTCTAGTCAAAAACTGGTTATGCAGTCATGGTAATCTCACTTACGTAAGCTCAAATACCAGTTGTGGTTGAAATCGTTAGAGCCGTTTTCGAAAAAAACAAACTGCTACGAGCATTTTATATGGGAAGTACCGACCATTAATATTGAGGCTACCTTCTAAAAAAAAAAAAAAAAAACGGCCCCGAACTGTAAGCCCCCAAACTCCAAATCCGAAATTTGAACAAACTCCAGTCAGCCGTTTAGGCCGTAGGCCTCGGGAAGAACAGACAGAGAGACAGGCGAACATCGTAATGTCAGAATTGTTTAATATTTGGAGTTCGAAATTTTGTACGAATAAAATATCTTTCTCTTACTACGTAATGGAGAAGTTAAAAATGCAAGAGTTTACATTTTTCTTAAACCTTTATCGGTAGCTGATGGTCAAGACTTCGAAGGCAAGTGCCTGTGAAAACATAAAGACCGCTTTTACATAATAAAGGTAATGACGCTATACGAGTGGGTTATCACTTGGCACCTCATGTAATCCGATGCGGGGACACTATAATCCTTAAGCCAAGCACGTACAAAAATTGCACCAAATTCTAGATCTAAACATATATCGCTATGAATTGCTTAATTTTTTTAAATTTAATTAATGTCCAGGACTTTAATCGCATGCCCATGTTTGAATTTTACACTCGATTTTGGAAAGCGCATTCACCATGTAACTCGCCATTATACTGGAACGACTGGAACGTCGTACCACCACTCCGAGTAATAATAACCTCTGTCTCGTGGTCTTGTTTAATAAGATCTTTACTGTCCTCAGTGTGCATGTCCTACATTGCTGATATTGCGTAATATACATACCTACCTATTTTTTCCAATTCAGCAGTTAGATGTTCGCAGTAACAAAATCCCAAGTCCTACACACACCCGTAACTGCATAATTAATCCTTCAACTACGCATACACTTATCCTACCTCCGTCCACCGGAGGAATAATGAGAGACGCGAAAAAACCGATTCCATGCAAACGAAGACTAGCTCACTACAGCCACATGGGAACAGAGTATGCAACCTATGTAACTGCGTGTTGCTTACTTGTATATGCCTTCATTCATCTCATTTTACAGGACGTGCTGTACAGAACCGAGCCAACGAACAAAAATCCCAATTACAATGCGAATGAGTGATGAGCTTCATTTCCCCATGCCAAAATACATGCCAGCACTGCGATAAAGGATAAGAAGAGAAATAGGAAGAATAATGCAAAGCTCTACAATATCCGGAGGTGCGTTGATAGGGTCGAGCAAAAAAAAAAAAAAAAAATGATTTAGCCAGCAGTATATCCTTAATGAAACCATTATTCGCGTCGTTCATTCAGTAGGAAGTGTGAAAAGCGATCCTTTTCATGCATGCGTGTACTATACCAAGTCAACCCTAGTCCTATGTTTGGCTGTACAATGAAGGAGTAGATGGAAGCATGTCGTTCATTCAAAAAAAAAAAAAAAAAAAAAAAATCATCATCATTGTCCCGTTTCTGTTTTCTTTTCCTTGTTTCTCTGTTCGGTTTCTTCGGCGTCTTCCAGGACACATGAATGAAGGAGTCCGTGTGGTGTGTGGACCGTGCGTGATGAATTCTTAAGCATGTTTGAATGAAACTGACTGATAAGCACGTGCGTATGTCACAGATATTCGCACACATATGCAATTTACCAGTCTCCCTACAGAGTGTATCCATGCCAGGATGGAAATTGTAACGAAGGATATGCTTTTGCTTACCAACGTTTCGTGATTTCATCGATGTACTGCACTTGCCAGGAATTACACCGACTTTCGTTTTTGATTTGATTTCCGATTGCGTGTGTTCTGCTGACCAGTTGGAAGTGGTAAGGATGGCAGTACAACTCGCAGGATTCTTTTTAATTGAAATAGCAGGCCGAAAACTATTTCGTCCAATTTGCTGGGGGCTTTACGTCTACAGGGTACTTCCCATTCGCTAGAAGGTTCCTCGCGCACTTCAAGTTGTCGCACCAAAGTGCCATGTCGATAGCACTATTTTTTTCGTCTTTTCTTTTGAATCACCTTAGCCGCTGCGTAGTAGGTCACGTAGTTACATACACTCATACTCACAAATCGCCACAATGTCTGTCTACTTAGCCAATTAATACAAAACACCTTTGTTGCAATGATTTCATTTTTTTCCAGGAAGGTAAACGCGGCTACCTAGAAGGACTAGCGTCACACTACACCAAACACATAGCGATGTCCTATGAGGATATCCTGGACGCCATCGAGAAAGTTCGCCTATCCAAGTGGAAAGAACGACACGTACGGATCGCTGCCGGCCTCACAACGACCCGACCACACCGAGGCATTGCAAATCAATCAAACCTGCCTACCAGTCACAGCCAACCGCTCTATGTGCCGGGAAAATATTTGGTAAGATTGATGGGCATGTGAAAAGGTCCCTTTAAATGGCCGCCACACTCTGACCAGTGTCAATTCTCTCACCCCTCTGAATAGCCTTCTAGTTGTCTCTCGAATCGCGAGGAGAACGAGATATACAGCTTTGCCCAAAGCGATCTAGCTGCCCGCATGGCCCGTAGTGCAATTGACTCGAAATCCGCTGCCAACTTGAATGGCATGCAACATAGTTACCCCGCGAACAGGTCGAATTTCTTTTACGATTTCTCTGCAACAGGTGAGTAACGAGAGGAGGCGTCTAAAGCGTACAAAAAAAATCAAAAAAAAAAAAAAAAACTGCCATGCCAAACAGAGGTTCACTTTAATGTTTGTCTTCCTGTCTGTGCCTTCTCCTGCTCCTGCTACCGGCAACGATAACACCACCACCATCACCACTACCACTGCCACGACCGCCATTGCCAGAGGGACGCAACAAGGCCAAAAGACGGACAGTTTTTGCTCGTTTCCTCAATGGGCTACGACAGAGCGGCGATGAGCTCAATCAGACGGAAGGAATGCAATTAAAAGTAAGTAACATTGAGAGTGCCATCCTCCTACCAGATATACTCGTAATAATAAAGACGACAGGATCTGTTGTCCTTGGGGGCAATGGACATTTTTTTCCCCGCTCGTCGTCTGTGTGTTTTCGTTCTTGTTTATTTTCATTTTTTTTTTCTGTATTGTATGTCCCTCGCAAGTCCTTTCAATAAAAATTGCAAACGGAATCATTATAATGATGTCCTTTTTTCTACTTCACCTTTTTCTGGTTGTTCTCCCGCCTTGGTCGATTCGTTCAGGGGACATTTTCTAAATTTGCCTTCTTAGCCGAAGCCGAGAGTGACAGCGTCCCGTAGTAGTTGTCGTTCGGCATCAGATGGAAATTACATCCTTGAAGCTGTGTCTTTAATTTGACGTGGTTAAAATGCGAAACGTTTTGTGTGGTGGAATAAACGGTCCTCCTCCTCCTACTCCTTTCTCGTTCTGTCCATCAGGTGAATTTTCTTGAAAATACCACGCTTTTGTGTTTCATTTGAAATGTTTTTTTTTTTTTGGTTACTTTCGATTGGAGTTTCCCTCTGCGGCCGGTGAGTTTGTGCAATGTCCTTTCTCGGGGTTTTTGTTTTGAAGTGCTAACTGCTTATTACTATGGCGCGGTGTGGCAATGCCGAGTTCATTTCGTATGAAATGGGGTTTTGTTTGTTTGTCGCCAGAATGCCAAGCACTTGGTCAATTGAGTGAGTAATTTTTTTTCCTCCTTAGAATATAAAATGTCCTCCGGGTGAGAATTGCAATTTGTTCATAATGTGGTTGGTTGCGGAAATGTTCTCTACTTAGCTGGGATTGCAATTCCTCCTGTCATGTTGTGTTTTCGCCGCTTTTACCGAAGGGCTTGAGGTTGCATTTCGCTTGGGGACAAGAACGAAATACTTTTCCAGCTTGGTTTTGATGGGTTTTTTCGTCCTTTTCTTGATTTGGTTCTGTAATTACCAAAAAAATAAACGTTCGCTTGAGAGAATTGCGAGAGGTGTACACTGTACACAGCGTTTAATAAAAGTCAGATTTTTTTTTATGCATGCTTAGAAGCAAGTTGCACCGGGGGGAAGGAAGTGGGAATTCTTTAAGATTCACACTTGATATGCAGTTTGAGCAGGAGCAGTTTTAATTGAATGACTTTTCTGCCAGTTCTTTATTTTAATTAATATCATTCGAGTGAGCCAGTGCATTTTGGCAATGGTGATGGAGGTACATCAAAGTAGACAAAAATGTATGAAGAAATGGAAGGAGGGGTTGAGAAGTTATGTCTTCTCAGTACTTTAAAGATTTTGTAGGAGCCGAGGAGTATGGACAATCTGAAAACGTTTTCCAAAAACTCAAAGTACCTAATTGGATACAGTTTTTTTTTTCAAGTATTTTGAAAGCGCCATTTATGAAAAGGACTGGTACCTTTCCGTAGATAAAGGGCTTCGATGAGGTGCAATTAGGTCACATGTAGGTAAAATGTTTTTAGAATTGAGATAAAGATATGTGGGTATTTTCTTGAACGAAGTCAATGATTTCAGAAACAGTTGCGCATATAAGTGTAGTGAAAAAGTTTTAATTTTCAACGACTTAAGGTATTTTATAAATTTTTATCTATCCCTCCTAAAAACAAAATCAAAACTGAAATAAGTAAGTTGTTTTGGGAAGCTAGGGCTAAAGTCCTATAAGCTAACTACATATTTATTTTAGGTATTGACATTATTGTACAATATACATAGCAGGGCGGCAGTGGCCTAAAATACTCGTAGAATAAAAAAAAATAGAGTAGAACAGCCCCTTACCATTCTTGGAAGCATGCGAAAATGAGAATAAGCCGCGCTCTTTACTCTTTGAAGGTCTATTTTAGTGCATTAATATGGGAACGGGACGGAACCACGAACATTTTCTCAGCATGCATATGTTATTATAGAAATGTATTTTTCAGATCAATAAGCTACAGTGTCGTGTACCTTTGTAACATTTCAGAACAATTATACATTACCTCCCGAAAATTAGTAAAGAATTTTTAAATAATTTGAGGTATAGGGTGATGGCCCCTAAGTTCAGCCCCCTCCAGTAGTCAGCCTCTGCAGCGGAATAGTTAATCCTTTGGTCCTTCTTTCAAGCAAAAAATATTATTCCCTTGGCTAACATTTCTTCTATCTGCGTCCAAAAACTTGCAACAATCCTGGTGCTGCTTCGCGTGTAAGAAATATATACTTGAGTACAGTTTTTATAAACGCAGAAAAAGAGTGGTATTCCAAAAAATAAATAAATAGTGGGAGTTGTTTTGGAAAAGTGATACAAATACTAATCCATTTAAAGTATTTGCATTTTGTGATTATTGTTATGTTATTGACAGTTTATTTTAACTATTTTTTAACTTAAAATATTTTGTTAAATAATTAAGAGGGGGCCGACCTTATGAGACATTATTTTTATGATTATCCTAGGCTCAGCCCCTCCGGCTGACTACTGGAGACTACGTTAATTTTTTTTTTTTTTTTTTACAATAACTGAGTATGCAAAATGAATGGACACTTCAATCTGTCTTGATTCGCACCAAAATTTCTATCAATTTTATTTGTTTTCCAGTAGTCAGCCCCCCTGTACATTTGCTAGAGAAATGGGGGCTTATTATAAAAGACACGGTTCTTTTAAACGTTCTCCAGTTGTCAGCCCCCACTTTTTATGAAAATGTGTAAATTAAATTGGGGCTCACTACTGGATACTTGCGTGGCCGACTACTGGAGCTGAGGGGGCTGACTACTGGCAAATCATAACCTTTTCACTAATTTTCTAAGTAGTTTGCATTAGGTAGCTCATACACTTAATAAGCTTAGTATTTTCGAATCTACAGACTTCAAACATTCAGAAGAACCAAATACATGATTATATACTTGAAGAATGGATTTTTAAGGACCAATCAAACTCAAGAAAAAAGTTAAGGTGCCGACTACTGTTGCCATCGCCCTATACTAACAAGGTAAAAGGTATCTAGGGACTTATAGGAATATGTTTGGAAGGTACATACCTATATCTTTTGAATTAGTTTTTGAACTCGACGTTGCCAGATTTTAAGAAGGTTAACGTACTAAGTAGGCGCAGTGGCTTAGTGGTTACCTAGTGTGTTGGGCTACTAAGCGAGGGGTCGAGGTTCGAATCCCGCAAAAACCCAAATTCCAACTTAGTGTTTTTTTCATTGTGCCACCTCTCGCGAACGTCTGACAAGCATCCGAGAGTATATAGGTCTTGAAAGAGCTTCTCAATTAGCCGTTTGGTTTTCGGCATGAAATTGTAGATCCCCTCCATTCGTTCCAAAAATGAAAATCTCACACAAAACGAATGGTTGCGAGAAGCTAGGCCTAGGGTCCCTCCGGACCGCCAACTATTTTTTAACGTACTAAAAACCTAAACATAAACTATTTGTTGGCGCTCGTTAATTTCTGAATAGCTCTTGCTGTCCGGTTTTACATGGCTGATTTAATTTCTTTCTTATGGGATTTTCAGTTCGCAGAAATACAATTATTAAATTAAATAAAAAATAATGTGCACGACTGGTTAGCACGAACCGCTCTATATTGTTGCCAACACTGCTGAAACCAAATTGTTTGCTTGAGCTAAACCATCAGTAGCTTTTTAAAAATGCAATAAAATGAACAAAATTACATTTTCGTCATGTAACTTTATTAGTAAGAGCAAACATTCCCGTTAATTATGGAACACAGCGCCGTTCAAGTGGCTGCCTCGACTGGCTTCGCAGTATAGGGCATTCTGTCACTCCAAATTTTCAAGACCTTGTTGACGGTTTCAGGCTGTGGATCACGGATCGCTTGGATGATATTGGCGTTAGGTGCTTGAATCGTTTCCGCATTGTTGGTCCTTCACGGTCCCCGCAAAAAAAAGTCCAAAGAGGTCAAATCGCAGCTCTGAGGATGCCGATTGACATCGTCAAGACGGCTAACATGATTTGGGAATTTGGTGCGCAAACGATCGATTGTGGCATGGTCTGTGTGGCTTGGCGCGCCATCCTGCATAATCCAGGGGTCGTCCAAGCCCAAGTCTGCAATTTCAGTAAAACAAAGTCGGTTAACATAGCTCTGCAACACCCACCGTTGACCAAAACGTTGTTCCTAGCCTCATTTTCGAAGAAGTCTCACACTCTCGGCTACAGCAGCCATATTCTCGTCTGTGCACACCGTACGACGACGGGGCCATTAGAGTTGTCCACTAGCATACCAGACTCACAAAATTTTTGCACAAACTTGCGTACATCAGCCTTGGTGGGTGCTTCGTTTCGGCCAAAACTTATTTAAAAAAAAAGCTCTGTTTGGGCTACACAGCACTCACTTTGGGAATACATTTTCAATATTTCCCAACGTTGTTCAAGCGTAAAGCGACTCATTTCGTTACGCGGAGGTATGATACTGACTTTCGAGTGAAGGACTGGCAAAATAACCAATGATTTAAAAAAAACCACTAGATGGCCCACCCTGTACCTACATTAAGAGTGAAGTTATTTGTTATTTAAAAAGAGCTTGTTGAACATAAAGTTGGATGTGAGAGAGTCTTTGACAAAATAACGCAATAAAAATTATTTGCAAGTTGTCAATGGGCAACTTATGCGTACATGATCTATATATATCATTGATTTTCATGGTTTACGACAACAGTTGGATCTCGTATTATTGTTGTAAGCTATGAGAATCAATGACCTATTTGGATCATGCGGGCATAATAAAAAACGCCTAATGAAGTTGAAAATGCCAGAAGCATCAATGCAATAAAGTCACCAGGAATGTCCCAACTAGCGAACGACTGCACAACTATCTTCTTAGAAGAATAGTTTCAGCAAGAACCCGCTCTAAACACTTTGCCTGGGAAGCATAGCGATGGAAACTTGAAATAGTAGAGTTTTGTTAGCCTTTAGCTAGAACAGTATCACACACTAGACAGATTTCGTGCAAGTATGCCAAAAATGCGATGACAGCTCCCATTTCTGCGACATAGCATCTTAAAATCCAGCATAATTATAAAATTTCCCTTGATAATTGTTGAAGCAAACAATAATTTATTTTCTTCTTATTTTCAGACAACGGAGAAAATGAAGTGCAGTACAATGAAACGGGAGCCACATCAGAATTTCGAGGAGACAATACACCGTGTAATTATATCCCACGTCTTGTAGTTCATATCAAAACTAACATTCACGAAATATTTATTTAATTTCTTTTTCCAAAATGCACGTGCACTTATATCGCATGACAAAATCCAGCTGAAAACGCAGAAAGCTGCACGTAAAAAGGGAGACAAAGGTGGCATCGGCGTTGGTTGCGGTGTCAGCAGCAGCGGCGGCGGCGTACCGCATGAACAACGCTCCAAAGAAGTGACAATTGTCACAGAAATGCCTCTGAATAATTACACAAAACATCCATAAAGATGTACCTACATCACCGCCTCCAACTTAAACCACAATAGCCGAGAAAACCCTGACACACCACACACCGAAAGTAAGTCAGTTTTCCCGAGGATTGTTTTGAATATTTTACAAAATTCGTAATTCAAGGGGATTTGAAAGGCAACCAATTTAATGGTATTCTTGTGGTTCACCATTTTTCTTTTTTTTTGTTGCTGTTTATTTCAGACGCCAAAGTATGCGCTGCAACCGAATGTGATTAAAACGATAACAACACAAGATTAGCAAAGCATTTCCATTTAGATGGCTATCCCATCCACCCACCAAAATAGACCATCAGCATCAACACCACCAGCATCAGCATCAGCACCAGGAACATCAGGAACATCATCATCCCCATGGAGTTGTGGGAGAGGCGGCCTGGAAAATTCCAAATGCGAAATAGAAGATCGTTAGCTTCATGTGAAAATCAACTCAACGCTCAGACAATGAACTTAAATGGATGTATCCGCGCGCAGTTGTCCCATTCGCTTGCGGACAAAAACCGATTTGCATTTTGAGGATTTTAGTCCTCCTGACAAAAGGACACAAATGTTATTTTGTAATCATGAAGGGAGGGGTTTATTTTACTTTTTTTTTGTTTTAATTTTTGTTTGCTTTTGTTCGGGTAGGCAGTAGTAGCTGGTTTAGATTGTTGGCATTGTTACGGTCGTGCATTTTGATGAACACTCATAGAGTGTTTCCTTGTTATCCAGTAAAGTGTTGCAAAAGGGTATACAATGTACATACCTATACCTAAAACTGAAATACATTTCGTCACAGCAATGGACTTTCGTAGGATTTTTCTTCATAACGGATGCGACGTCTTGGTATTCAAAAAAAAAAAAAGTAAAACCCTGATTGTTAAATTACAAACTTATAGTAAATGGCACCTCAAGTGCAAAAAACCTCAAACACAGAGAAGGCCACGCATTCAGTTACAGAAACATTTAAGGCACACTGGCATTTATGAAGCTTTTGAGCTTCTTCTTGTTTGCATCTTACATTTGTTTCATTTCTGTTTTTTTAAACATTAAGTTTGATGAAATTTCGTCCATGAGAGACCTTTTTAAAAAAAGCCTGTATTCCTGTATAGTTCTCCCACCAGATTGCGATAATTTTGGGTATTAAACACCAGTTCAAAATTATTATTCTTTAACAGAAGGTGAATCACGTTATCCGTGAGCGAGCAATAAGTAGGTATGTGCCGGAATATGTTCTTATTTCGTATAAAAATATAAACACGAGTTTATCGTTCAGCTTTTTCGACAAAAACTCTTGAATAGTAACCTTCACCTTTCTGGTTTTCTTTTGAATTTGGGAGATCTATCAATTCCTTATATGAAACGCCCTTAAACAGTCTCACTTGGATTTCCTTCCTCACACCTTATTCTCTATAGTAAGTGATAGACTTAGGTTAGGTATGCGGGTTGGCGTGGAGTACTCTGTGCCACACTCAGGTCAATATTAACCCATTGTGATGTCCATTATGAAGAGAGAGACTTACAATTTCGTTCGCCTTCCAGCAGTAATCAGTGCTAGCTTGGTACCACCATTTTTGATAGCAAAGCTACCTGATAGTTGCACTGGCTACTACCCTAGAAGGTATTTCAAGCCTTAGCACTCATAGAGCCTAGACTTGGGTAGAGAAAGTGGGTTCAATGGGAACTAGGCAGATGGTAAGACGAAAGTACCACTGTCCCTAGAGAGGGACACCGCAAACAGGCGGAAAATTGTCTCATACCTGAACGAACCATAGGTATATGTGATGAAATGTCCTTCTCTAGCCTATCATCACCATCATCAGTTTCAAATATTGCTCCTGTCGTGGGATATTTGATAACAAGAGTCACCAGTGTGACATGTTCAAGCAAACCAAAATAAAACTCGATCTTCCACCCTCGCATTTAAATCTTCAGGTGCAATCGATATCGTCCTGCAACTGCCGAATTGCACGACTCCATATTCAGTTGGTGAGGAGAATATACTAAAAAACTTCCATGCTTCAGTTTTTAGCTTTCGACTTTAATGAGTCCTTTTTTGGATCCCAAATTTATGGTTTTTCCCTCCCAAAAAAAAGATTGGCTCACCATTCTATATAAAGTGCTTAAAGTAGACAACGCACTCCATTACCGTGATGGGGCTTACTACCATTTCATACTTGAAAAGGATGCGTGTAGGTACACATTTCCACTTACCAACCATATCTAGCGCGATAAATGGACTTCTCTAACAGCCATTAAGTGTGGAGGCACACCCTCACGTGAAACGCATATTTTCGAAATAATTTCCGTGGATAATCTCCACTTGAGGTCACAACGTTTCTGCCAGTTTATATCGGAATTTAAAATATCTTGCGTCACGTTGCATAGCCTCCATACAACTGCAGACTAGCTACCAATTTTCCCATCCATTGGAGTCCTTTCCTTACATTTAACCAGCGATTAGATAGGAAGCGAATTTAATGGCCGCAATTAAGCATATTTCAGGAATGAATAAAACATTCATTTTCAAAACACACTCCAACTCTTCTGCGAAGAAAAGTCCTGCATCATTTCCAAATAGGTACCTACTCGTACATATATACTTACAAATCCCTCCTCGTTTCGAGTGCGGTAATAAACAACCTACCAGAGCAATCTAACAGGATAAAACTAGAGCAACATCATTTTACGAGAAACCCTTGTTTTGCCAGCCGACTTTCCAATGGAGTTTGATTTCAAAAGTCCTACACAAAAGTAGTTTTTGAATTATCTATAAACGACAGGGATATTCATGACCTTAAAGTGGCTCCCATATCCATTAGCCGAGGCCACAATTACATTCCAAAAACTGGCACACATCCTCCTAATAGGAGGCTCCGACTGCCAGAGCCAACCCTCCTTGGGGTTGTGTAATTAACATTGTGTGAGAAACAGCACCCAAAACAATATTTATTTGTTTGACATTCTACTTTTCGGATGTGGCATACTCGTGGAGTGGAATCCTTGTAAAATAAAAGGATTAAGGGTCTCCGGTCTGAGATTACTTCTTCGATTCGATTTCCACAACCATAGCTAAGGCAAAAAACTTCCCATCAGGACCGATTTTTGCTTTTTATTTAATTTACCAATCCTAGGTCTTATCGATCCATAGAATGGCAACCATCGAAAGGACATAGATAAATATTTGACACAACATTAAGTAAACAGTTCATTGCCGGGGATAAATTTACATTTAGGCTTTTGCGTCATGTCGTGTTTTTGTTTTGCAATTTAATAGAATCCAGCTTGTGGCAACGATTTGCATTTGTTTACAAAACTTAATAAAATTTCATTAAATTTATTTATTTACCCAGCGTGATTAGTTTTGTGTCTGTTTGGTGTAAATTAAAAGACTTATCTACAGTTTATTTCAAAATTGATGGCAATGCAAACGTGACAACTGCGAGGATACAGCCCAAAAAAAAATAAATACATATTAAGCAATAAAACCGAATTTATTCATTTAAGAACCAAATAAATAATTTTAATATAAAAAAAAAAAACATATACTTACATACATAATTTTAAGATTGACATTCAATAGAATTTATAAAATATTTATGTATACACCAAATGAAGAATTTGCATTTATATATTCGTAGTTATACAAGAAATAAATTTTAATATACAAACAAAAAAAAATAAAATTCAAGAAGGAAAATAGGAAATATTTCCATCAGCATAGTGCTGACAATTTGTTACCTGTAGTTTGTAGATGTTAATAAACATTTTTAAATATTGAATAAATAATCGAAATTTCTATTGGAAATATTTACACAACGATATTGTTAAAACGAAAATAATTACGAGATGTAAACTAAATTTATAGGAAAAATATTGTAAAAAAATTGAGAAAACCTGTAGTAGATTGAAATTAAATTTCACAAGAAATACCAAAATTAATATTGTCAATAAATTTATATCGAAGATGCTGAATTGTAAACAAAGGAGTCGTCTGTTTACTTTGTTTTTATCCAGTTAATTTTACGAACATAAATGGCTTACCGACCACACTTATTAGTGGTAATTGACTGTACCAAAGGAATGGTGCGTCTAAATGGAGATAGATAGACAGGGACATTATTTCGTATACAACTAATGTTACAGGAATTCATTGACGATTTCAATGTTATCTCTATACTGAAATATTATTTTTTAATATGTAGAGTAAGTGCTGCAAATATGGCCCACCTTTAACATTTTTTTAAATAAAACCATAAATTTAAGTCTAATTCATTTATTATTTTTTTTAAATAGTCTTACAAATTATTTTCATTTCAGTTTTTAGAAACTTTAATTAAAAAAACAAACATAACTAAAAGTTAAAAACAAAAACTTAAAGGAACTCTATAATTTAGTTTCGAAAAAAGTGCTGCTAATATGGCCCACCTGGTGTTAAATATAGCCCAGGGTGGGCCTTCAAAGATCCCATTATTTTGTTGTTGATAGAAGATATGGCTTTCATCACGTCCTCCTTCCGCCAAGTCTTCCGTGGCTTCGGACTTTGTTTAGACATTTTAACCTTAAAAAAAAACAAAAATTAAATTAAATAAATCAAATTTCAATCAAGAAAACGTGTCAAATATGGCCTACTTGGTCATATTACCAACACATGGAGTGGGCCATATTAAACACACTTTGATTTTTTTGCTCATTTCAATTTTCAACACACTTCATAAACATCACACAAATAAACAAAATATTTAACACTATTTAATTTTAGAAAAA
This sequence comes from Cheilosia urbana, assembly GCA_946477585.1. Taxonomy (NCBI): domain Eukaryota; kingdom Metazoa; phylum Arthropoda; class Insecta; order Diptera; family Syrphidae; genus Cheilosia; species Cheilosia urbana. The sequence continues at coordinate 159,456,412 of OX297853.1, read as the reverse complement.
ACTTATCAATTAAACACAGAATTTTATGTAAAAACAATTAAGAAAACTTACCAAAAAATTACAACCAAAGTATAGAAAACAAAATGCCCCGTATATCTTCCACACCCGTCGTGTCACACTCACCACAAAAGACCAAGGCTAAACCGAGTTGAACGTGTTCGCAGTGAAACATTTTTTATTACACTGTGGGTTATAGCTTGGGAAATACAGTGGTGGGCCATATTACCTACATGGGCCATATTTGCCGCACTTACTCTAGATCAGATAGGTGTGGCGTAGTGGCTTAGTGGTTAGTGGGTTGGATTATTAAGCGAGGGGTCCCAGGTTCGAATCCCAAAGAAAAGTTTTCTTTCCACTGCGCCACCTCTCGCGAACGTCTGACAAACATCCGAGAGTATAACAACCGTCTTGAAAGAGCTTCTCAATTAGCCGTTTCGACTCGGCAAGAAATTGTAGATCCCCTCCATTCGATCCAAAAATGAAAATCTCACACAAAACGAATGGTTGTGAGAAGCTAGGTCTAGGGTCCTTCCGGACCTGTTGCGGCACCTAATGATATTGATCAGATAAGTAAATGCAAAGAAGATTTAGACCTGGGCCTGGGCCTGGTCCCTACTCAAGTAACTTTTGAGACGACTATTGTCGAAAGGATAGACCTCCAAAATTAGCAACAGTGTTGCCGCTAAGAGAAAAAAAAAGTCCGCTAGACCACAACGTAAAATCCGTTAGAAATGTTAGCTTTTGCATTGCGAAAATCCGCTAGAATTCGCTGTAATATCAAGCTGAAACAAGCTGAACAAAAAATCAACAAATTCAGCATTCAAAGCTGGTTTCGCAATTTGTTCTTAACGATATAGCACTAAATATTCTTTCGACTTCAGCATTAGAGTGGGGAAGCGAGAGCACAGTGATTGCGAAATCAGCTAATTATTCTTGGAAATTGTTTATACCTGCGGCATTTTTGTATTTCACAACTTGTGTCCAAAACTTGACAGTATCTTCTGTGGTGTCAAATTTAATAAAGTGTTTGTTGTGCAATTGGTGTAAAATCTTGTCTATTTTGTCATCGTCACATCCAAGTTATTTGGCCAGTTCAATAATAGAATTATTGTCTTTGCCCTGTTTAAGAGTCTTCTCTTCACTTAAAACCGTCATTTGAACATTGTATCAGTAGGGTTTGGTAGTAAAAAATCGCTAGAATTCACTAGATTTTATTTTAGCGACAACATTTTATTAAAAACCGTCGGGAGTCTTAAAAATCCACTAGATCTAGAACGGCAACACTGACTATAGCAACAGTACAAAAATTACGACTTAAAAACCTTCATTTGTATAGTCCGTTCTTTACTTTCTTTTATTTAAGTGTATTGAAAACTTAAGAAAATAAAAAGAAAAAAAAAATATATTTTGATTATAAAAATTCTAAAAACGATATCGTCTAGACTCTAATCGATCATCATTTTACGTGGTCTGCCCCCTTAATAGCTTTCACAATCTAACCGGACATCAGATTTTTCTCGGATATAGTAGGCCTTACCAATAAACATTTTTAGTTCCGACTATAAATTTTAGCAGTTCTCTGTGGGTATATTTTCTATATAAATTTTACATTTGTGAGCTTCCGTAAATTTAAAGTGGAGATCGAGACTAAAATTTATTATTATTAAGGCGCAGTGATTTTGGAACAGCATTTCTGATTTAGATCACACAATTAGACACAATTAAGTGACGTTAAAAATTAAAATAACAATAAGATCCCAGATGGCTATAGCTTTTCATAAATTTTACTCTTTCCTCTGCTAAGAGAGTAGGTAGTTTTTGTATTAGTACATGATAGCGGACCCCGCTATTGCTAAATTTGCATAAATCATTTGACAACACAACATCAATCCATATTCAGCTGTCCATGTGTAGGTATGAGTTTTCGAAATTAAGTCCACGCACTTGTAGCGTCTGACAAACATACGAGAGTATAACTATCATAAAAGAGCTTCTTAATTAGCCGTTTGGATGCCACATGTTGAATACATTTTTTTAAATATACATTTATCTGTTTTAAGGTTAGTCGCACATAAACTTTATATACACGCAACAGACTTTTTCCCGTGCAAAATGTTTGGGAACATCCCCCCCTTGCGGAGACTTCAACATACTTAAATTCTTCGGGTAAAACAATAAAACAAATAATTTAATCAGTTCATATGTTATTAAAATTCATTTTTATTCATTTAATTTATGGAATTTTGAAAGAACAAAAAAACCGTTTAACGTTTTTTATAAGAAAAAAAAAAAACAAATTAAGTAATACAAACTCAACAACATAACTATAAAATGTAATTAAAATAAAAACTCCATGTTATTGAATTTTCAAACATTAATAAGATATTGGGTCGTATGAATAAAGCGTAGCAATTGTCTTTACTCAAGAGAAATGTCAAAGTCAAAGCATTTGCTACGTTTCGTGTGAATAAAAATCAATTTTAGTAAGTTCCAAATTTTGACATGTTCGAAAAGCGGCGGCACTGACCTTTTACTCAGATCGGTATGAATAAACAAAGCAAATGCTATGCAAATTCTGAGTCTGCTATTTAGTTTACTCAGACATTTTGCTAAATATTTTGCACGCGCATTTTGTATGCAAAAAAAGTAAGCAATGTGAATTTTCGATTGTTCGTCTATAAATAGTTAAATTAAGTTTTGTTCGTGCAGGGAAAATAACAAAATACATGTGAAAAAATCAATTATTTCTTGTCGTAAGCACCTGAAGAAGAAATAAAACATCAACAACCTTTATGGCAAACAAAAATCATATTTCCAGGTGCAATTGGAATAATAGCCTATACCCTATAGATTGCATGCATATTTCTGAATTTCATTTCTTGAGTTTCAATTTCCACAAAAGTCGTTAGAATCTCGAGGAAAATTCAAAAATTCAAATTTACTGATTAGGTTTGACAGAAATTACAAGGCAAGTACACGTGCAGCGAAGTAAAAGCTATGTTCGAATTTTCGAACTTACACGGAAAGAACTGCATAGTCACCAATGGAAAAATTTTGAGTTGCAAATCACGAATTATATACTTTTCGCAAATCACAACGATTTTGTCTTGAATCGATACAAAAATTCGTAATTCACATTGAAAACGGCGAAAAATATCAAATTTTGTTTTTTGAATATTACGATTAGAAGTATTAATTCGAGCTTCATTTATTTGTAGTGATTTGCGACATTTTTGGCGCAATTTGACACTCCAATAGGTCAATTTTTCAAACAACACCTTACAATCTCAAATTGCAAAAAATATTTCGTGATTTACCACCACTGAATGATAAATCAATAAAATCTTGTAATAATTTCGCACATGTAAATTGAAAACGTAACTTGACGTAGAGAAGTCGTAAATTGCAAAATATGAATTGCAAATCGATAAAAATAAGTTGCAATTTACGATTAAGAATTTGTAAATTGCAACTACTGAAGTAGTAAATCAACCACTGTTGCAATTTACTAAGGGATGAAATCGTAATCGCAACAGGAAAGTAGTAATTTACGATTTTTTTTTTACATTTCATAACCACAGTAATATCAAATTGGTAACTATTTGTGTCAAATTGCGATCGGTTGTGGTGGTTGTGGTTGTGTGTATTTCATGCCCGATCGCATAATTGACACTGAGAAGTGTTGATCAGGACTTTTGAGGGTCAATATCTTCACTTTGTACAGTTTCTAGAATTGCGAATAAAAAGTCGTGAATTAGTAAATCCTGAGCTAAGCTTTAAAATGAGACAAACTTTTCGTGATTCAGCGCTTATTTGTCTTAATCTGATCTTAAACTTCTTTCCGTGTAGGAACTTTAGCAAAGTAGTTTTTTATTCATACCGGTTCAAAGCAATTGCTAAGGGGCTTTTACTTTGCTAAAACCTTTTACTCAAAAAATACGACCCATTAGAGACTTAAAAGTAAAAAAACCGATATTAAAAAAAACTTCAAAAACTTAACTAAAATAAGTAAATAACTTCATTTCTTAATAAACGACAATATCATTAAGGTATTTTAGTCATGTGTACGATTAGCCTCTAATTGATATCACAGTTAGGGCACTTAAAGATCTCATTGTCCCTTTTGGTCAGTCCAACACATATCTCGTGCACATATTTGTTACTAAGACGCAAAGACACATATCCATAATTTCATCAGAACCACTGATCAACTCTCCCCTTTGAAACCGGCTCAAGTTTCCCGTTCACATTTTTTCACAATTAAAAACTAATAACATTTGTGAAACACAAGCTAGCTGGATTTCGTTCGAATATCTACCTACACAATGTTCAAGTCTCCCGCTTTCCCTTTCATAGTAGTTTAGTCAATGACAACGATTTGCCTCCATACTTTCAATAATATAACCTTTAGCATTTAATTTTCCTATAACGGGATATAGGCCAAGTATTAGTTTTGAAACCCCTGAAAATTCATCTAGTCAAACATTCGAAAATGTGCGTAGAACGAAAAGTTCGAAATATATTTTTTATTTATGTAGTGATGGATGTAGTGGATATATCTACGTCCGATTGTATCTGCACACAAATTTTAATGCTAAATACAGCTTTTGTTTTGTTTCTAATCTTATAAGCCCTTACTAGTTTAGGGTTGTATAATCACATTTTAATGGCATTTATTTTTCATTTTATTACCCCTTTATTAACCTTAAAATTTCTAGTAATCCCTTCCTTTCTGTCAGGTACAGAGAGAAAGGAACGTATATAAAGGTTTCATTTAAACTGTGAATATAGCCAACCCTTTTGGGTCACTCAAATGTAAAAACAATTTTTAGAATATCGCCTATGGCTTTCTAAACAGAGTAAAAATGTTGACAATATACGAATTTGAAATAATTGGGGTAGCTCCTACAAAAGAACGAATAAAATATATAAAAAAAAAGAACGAGTCCATAGGGCATAAACGTTTTACTTGTTGGCAAGCCTTCCGATTTTAAAATATCTCGTACAGTCCACGCTGCAGAAGCTGTAAAATTAAATTAAATGCGAGTTTTTTAATATGCGAACACGTATGCTAGAATCTAGAAACCAAGTCTACGGTGCTTCCACATAATTTTCTTATAAGCGATTTTAGCATTTTAAGCATAAGACGCCTCAACCACTGGATTTGTTTCAGACTTTGTATTTGGAGTTAGTATAGGTACTTCGGCTCATATGTCGGGGCCGATTTTTTATTATAATAACAGAGCTAACGAAGTAAACGACATGAAACATAGTTCAGTAGACAATATTTAACTTGACTGCATGCTCAGTTTTTCGCTAAAAAATGTTATTAAAAGTACCTTCTTTTGTTTCAAAAGGTTCTTCTGGTAAGTGGTAGGTACATATCATTTTAAACAAATTAAACCTCTATGCTTAGAGATTACCCTCCGCAAGGTGAACATTTAGTTAAGCTTCTGTACATTGCTAACGAAAAGGGCCAAAACTTATCAGACAACTTTAATGTCTAACTTATATGTAAAGCACAGTTTGATTTAAATCCAAAGCGCTCTCTCTTTCCATAGGTGTGCTACACTTCATCGAAAATTCCCCCCTAAATATCCCATTCAAATATTTGCTCTTGGAGATATACCAAGTGCATTCCCCTATTCGACGGTGATCGATGAACAATGGATGCGAACTTCCACTTCATTAAACATAAATTAAGCCATCTGTTAAACAAATGAACGAAACTGGTTCCTTTTCTATTGAAAAATTTTAATTTGTCGATCAACCAAACACCATGAAGTACACATCCTTCACCACATCCGACCGACAGAAGCATGCGGTGTGGATGGGAACTCCGTTCATTTTCTTCCGTTTTGCATAGCCGAAATCGATGCACCCTATCCTTGGACCGCCTCGTCCATTATCGCCATTAGTAAATGGTTTGTTCGTTGTTCGAACTTCCGATTTATTTCCCAAGACTACCAGTCTCCGCTAAATCCGAACCTCTCCCTTCCATACCATACCATATTTGCAATGAAAAATTCATCTAGAACCGCACTGAACCACACAGTCTCTATATGGATGTATGTGTGTTCGATATATCGAGATTCCCACTGTAATCCGCCACCATCAACATCATCACCATCGTGCCGACCGTATCCGTTCTTGGACAAAATAATAATCCAGAGATACGGGTATGCATTTATATTGTGCAGGGAAAAAGGGTGCGCAAAAGGGCTCCAATCTCGCTCTTGCCGGTATGCTGGTTGATAGTACTACCCACTACCTACTACATCGTGAATTGTAATAATAATGAGAATGACGGAAAGCAAGGAAAATGCACTAAACGAACCGAACCAAAACAAACGGTTCAGACCGACGACGGAAGGGGAATCGGAACAAGCGGAACATCGATGACCATATATGGGGGAAGGGAAGCTTCCTCGGCAACAAATATCCACATATACATATTCCATATTTGTTGAGTGTTCCCCGACCTGACCAGCTTGCAAATGAACCACCATCGACAGGACGTCGGTGAGTTGCATTGGGATAGGATCCGATGAAGAAGAAGAAAACAAAAAACTAAGCCACAAGAACTCCAAAGACTCCAACTGCAAAGTAAAAATGAGGTAAACTGCATTACAAAAACCAAGCTGCAGGATCAGGACCATGCCACAACAGAAAAAGCATTTCTGACAGCTCACACTCACTGGCATTATGACGAAGGGTTGTGGACTGTGTGGTATACTACGAACACAGACCTTATGAATAACACATCTACGAGTTCAATATTGATAGCTTCTCTGGGGATATGATAGCCCCATAATAAATTCACCAGCCAGCGTATGGACTGACTAATAGGATTTGAAGAGCGTAAAATTGGTTCGATGTGAAACATGAAATATTTAGTTAATCCTTTCGCAAAACCGTATCATATCTGGGAGAAGTGAACGGTTTCGTGTGGGTACTGGGTAGTCGCCAAGTGAGTGCACAATGGGTGGAATATTAAACTTTGGTTTTGTTGCGAGTCTGGGCGGTCTTTCCGTTCCTTTAAGGTGGCGGGAAAGTGGAGGTCCAATGTTTCCATAAATGAAATCAAACAATGGACAGTATGTAGCTGGATCGAACGGGTAAACAGCATAATTGAGTCACGGCTGTTCGATATATAAAATTCCACCAGCCGATGGTGTATGCAGTGAAGGCGCATACACGACTAGCAGCCTGGTGAAATATTACACATGTTGAAACGGGTTTCAAGTAAACGAATGAATGTCGAAGAGAATCAACACAAATATTTCTTTTTTTTTTAGGGAATTTTATTCGATAGTTTCACTTTGCAAGCTCGGTGCAGGGAAATAAGTCCCCGGGAACTAAGTCCACTGAGGGACTTAGGTCCCACTTAGTGGGAAGTAAAACCACTTTCGTGAAGTGGACTTAGTTCCCATGTAAGGTGGGAACTAAGTTCACTTTCTAATGGGAACTTAGTACACATTCAAAAATAAGAAGAGGGAACTAACTTCCAACATTTAGAATTGGATACACTTTGTTAGCAAGACTCTGAAAATAATCAAAGAAAAATTGCGGTGATTTTTGGCGCAGGGACATAAGTCCACGAGACTAAATTCACGCGAATTTTTTACTTTTATTTTCTCAAACTTTCGAAGGCTAAAACAAAAAAGTTGTTTGAGAAAATATATTGGCATTTTTAGCCTTCGAAAATTTTGGAAAATAAAAGTAAAAAATTCGCGCGAATTTATTGCTTTTATTTTCCAAAATGTTCGAAAGCTAAAAAAAAAAAGTTGTTTGAGAAAATAAATTGACATTTTTAGCCTTCGAAAATTTTAGAAGATAAAAGTAAAAAATTCGCGCGAATTTATTGCTTTTATTTTCCAAAATGTTCGAAAGCTAAAAAAAAAAAGTTGTTTGAGAAAATAAATTAACATTTTTAGCCTTCGAAAATTTTAGAAGATAAAAGTAAAAAATTCGCGCGAATTTTTTACTTTTATTTTCTCAAACTTTCGAAGGCTAAAACAAAAAAGTTGTTTGAGAAAATATATTGACATTTTCAGCCTTCGAAAATTTGAGAAAATAAAAATAAAAAATTGAAAATTCGCACAACCGGTCATGGTGAGCGTCGATTTTTCTTTGATTACTTTCAGAGTCCTGCAAACCGAATTTCGTTTTTAAAATTTTGTACATATATTGCTCTGCCTAAGTTAAAATTTAATTTCTCTTTAGTTAATAAAAACTGCAAAGTACAAAGAGAAAATAAAAGTTAAAAATTCGCGCGAATTTCTTGCTTTTATTTTCCAAAATTTTCGAAAGCTAAAAAAAAAAGTTGTTTGAGAAAATAAATTGTCATTTTTAGCCTTAGAAAATTTGAGAAAATAAAAGTAAAAAATTGAAAATTCGCACAACCGGTCATGGTTGTTGATTGATCACTCAGAGGTTTCGGAATTTATTTCCCACCTTACATGGGAACTAAGTCCACTTCACGAAAGTGGTTTTATTTCCCATTAGGTGGGAACTAAGTCCCTCAGTGGACTTAGTTCCTGGGGACTTATTTCCCTGCACCGCAAGCTCCTACAGTTGGCTTCAAATTATTGGACAACTAACTTTTGAGTATGAAGTGGACTTTCTTTAAAATAAATAGTTGGCGCAACAGGTCCGGAGGGACCCCAGGCCTAGCTTTTCACATCCATTCGTTTTGCGTGAGTTCTTCATTTTTGGAACGAACTCAGCCACTGCGCCTACAGACTCTACAGGACTTTCTTTAATCGTATAAAACTTACTACGAATGCAAGATGACCAGAACGTGCTTTAAATACTCTAGTGACAGACACTTTTAGACGCAGGTAGGAACGCGTCAAAAGACGATTAAGAAATGAACTGAAAACGCACAAAAAACAAGTGGAAAAACAAGTCAAAAAAAAGAATCGAAAGTGGGTCGAAAAACTCATCAAAAAATACGTCGATTGCGCGTCAAAAATCGTGTGGAAAAGCGCATAAGAAAACGCAAGCAAAAACGCGTCAACAAACTGTGGAAAACCCCGCCGTAAACGTTTAGAAAACCCGTCGAAAAGCAGTTAAAAAAAAAATCCCTAACACAATTGAATAAACTAGTCAAAAAAATGAATCAAAAGAGGGTCAAAAAACGCATCAAAAAATACGTCAATTGGGTAAGAAAACGCAAGCAAAAACGCGTTAACAAATTGCGGAAAAACCGTTTAGAAAACGCGTCGAAAAGCGCATCACAAAACGCACAAAAAGAAGAGAATAAGTAAAAAAAAAAAAAAAGTAATCGAAAGCGGGTCAAAAAAAGCGTCAAAAACACATCGATTCCGCGTCAAAAATCGTGTGGAAAACCCCATTGAAAAGTGACTCAAAACCGCACGAAAAAACACGTATAACACTACTACATCCTTTAAGAAAACAGTTCCCTACTAAGTACACATTTGTTCGAATCATTAAAGCTCCACGAAATGATTGCCCACAGGGAACATTTACCAGAACCTAAAGCCCCTGCGGGAGCTGGTGTGTCTGCCAGCTGTGTTGCAACTAATTAGAATTAATGGCAAATGATTTTCAAAGTTTTTTTTTTTTTTTTTTTTTAATTTCTACCCCCTACTGTGTGAACATTGGCCGCCTTGCAGGGAAGCTCAAAATGCACTTTCTGAAGAAAAGATATAAAGATACGGAAACAGTTGAAGTTGGGTGCGAGAGTATTTGTATTGCTCAAAGTATACCTCACAAATGGTTCGCATTCCTATTGGCAAACGTTGTCGGAAGGAGGATGGTAAGAAGCTCAACGGCTCCTTAGCACTATTAGGAAATGTGAACTGCATTTCATGGTGGAATTGGTTTGATTAGAACCCTTCGGTATGTGGCAATTGCATTAATTGGTATCACAGACAAAAAGCTGTCTTAAGGAGGTTCATATACCTACTCATAAGTATTTGTGGCACTAAGGAGATGAGAAGTTTATTGGATTTAATTGCAGCTTCATTTCGAAGTGGTAAAACGATGGGAATAACACTTTGTCACACCACACGCGAATGTATTCAAAATGAGGACAAGCAATAAGTAAAAAATATACTTAGACGCAGTCAGTTCAAAAATGCTAAACACAACAACTCAAAAATTGCCCAGATGCATTTTCGTTCCAACCCAAGGAGCAGTTCATAACTTCACCAGTTGCCTTATCTTTTATTCAGAGAACCATTTTGTAATTGGTCCTTAAATCGTTGCCTCATCACCTCTTGGCATGTATTTAGTATTTTTTTTTTTTAAACAAAAGACAGCAGAAAAAAACAACACAGCCCCATAAAAGTCGCCTTAACATTATATAACCTTTTCAAAGCGATCCCAGATAGCATAATCTGTTTTTCGTTGTGATTTATGTTCGCGAGTAAATCAATTTCGTTTGATACTACATGTACACGACGCCCATGCCTCATCCTAGTTTAACAACTTCACGCGTCAGTCGATTACAACCGAGAAGAGTAGAGAAGCAACACAAAGCCCCAGCTAAAGCCATATAAACCTACCCCGAAAGCAAAAACAACTTTTCCAACCTGGCAAAGTTATCAATTTAATTTTTCAGTTATTTATTATGATTTATTGGATGCAGGATTTCTACCTCCTCCAATCCTTCCCCCCTCTGCCACACTTCGTCTCTGTTACTGTGATATGTGTAATATATCAGTTACCATAAACAACACACGTTACTCTGAATGGCCAGGGCCGCCAACTACCTGCAAATATGAGGAATGATGTTGCCACCCCTCTCCAACTGAACTGCATAAAATAAATCATAGCATTTTGGAGCTTAACCCTGTGCCAGGATTCGTAGAGATTTTTTTCCATCTTCCAGCTTCGCATATCACAAATTGTTTGGTAAAGTTTTTGGCGCGCTAAAGCGTTGAGATAACGCCAAACTTCTGGCTCTAGGGATTCAATTGATGATTTCACACATCATAATCGATCATTTCGTTGTGTTCGGCTTCCTTTCGTCGGAACGGATGTGTGTATAGAAGTCGACATGAAAAGATTTTATAAATGGCGAGGGACTTTATCAAATTGAAAGCTCTATCTGGGGAACATGCTATAAAAACACAATTTGAAAGAACTCATCCATATTGAACACTTTCATCTTGATTAATCCGATGTAGGGAGACTGTCGTAAACATGCTGCAATAAGTGGTGTAACTGTGGTCGTTAAGATGGGCTGTGTTGTCCTCGAAAGGGAGTCCTTTCATTAAGAAAATTAAAGCAAAGCACTAAGGGTCACAATAAAAATAAGTGTGTAGGCACTCAGCATTCACCAACTGGAGGATTTGGAATCTGTAAAGATTCTTAGGATCTGCAACCCACTCGAAGTTGCCCTCTAATTATCCTTTAGATTATTCATCAATCAAGAGTTTAGTGATTTTGCTCGAGCTGACTAGAGCCAACAACGCTTCGGGACAACAAGAGGACACTGTTTACTTTCGTTCTTCGTTTTACACAGACAAAAATGTATCTTTGCTCCAGTCGTAATTGTCCTTTTTCCCCTATTTTCTGTGTCCTGCCCTGGGGGAGAAAAGGCGCGAGAAAGAGAACCAAAGCCAAACCAAAGGTATTCCTCATTACAGCAGTGGAAATGCTTCCAGGGTTTTCCAATAAAGTCACTATGGCTTTGTGCGCGAGATCAAAGGGCTGCTGCGATGGGATTCCCAAGGCATTCCCAAAGTTTGTGGTGAGAAACGGGATGGTGCTTTACCAGCGCGGCAGTACTGGCAGAGGGACCAGCTTCAATGTCGGGGTAATTCAATTTAAATAAGAAACAGGATATGACTTTTCGTGAAGAATTCATTAACAGTGTCTAGACGAGACGGAAACTAACAACAAATAGATGTCACTGGGGAGGTTTAAGTTTGTTTCGTGTTGACAAGGTTAAATGGTTAGCAGCTGTGCCAAGTTAGTATAGGTTGATGCCACGGTTTGGCTGATGGATACATTTTTAATTGCAATTTCATTTCCTGGAACAAGTGTTAATTGTGTTGAATTAAATAGTGTTTTCTGATTTATTGTTGTAGTGTTTTTGAGCCACGCAATTTGTAAATGCAGGGTTGCGGGTCAAAATTCTGGAAGGGTCAAATACAATACAAATTTTCGAAATACAAAAAAATAAAATAAATAATAAAGAGTTAGCGCAACAGGTCCGGAGGGACCCTAGGCCTAGCTTCTCACAACCATTCGTTTTGTGTGAGTCTTTCATTTTTCGACCGAATGGAAGCGATCTACAATTTTATGCCGAATCCAAACGGCTAATTGAGAAGCTCTTTCGAGACAGTTATACTCTCGGATGTTTGTCAGACGTTCCCTGGAGGTGGCGCATTCGAAGCTGGGACCCCTCGCTTAGTAGTCAAACACACTCACCAAATTCAGCTTTTCAGAATTCTGCTTTACAAAATTCTGCCTCATAAAATTCTGCAAACAGAAGGTTTGGAAAATGTTTGCAGAATTTTTTTAAGGCAGAGATGTAGAGAACGGGTCGGGGTCAAGATGTTGGAAGGGTCAAAATTCTTTTTACAAAATTCTGTTTTTCAAACTCTGCTTTTCTAAATTCAGCTTTTCAAAATTCTGCTTCACAAAATTCGACCTTACAAAACCCAGCAAACTCAGCAAACAGTAAAATTAGGTTTGGAAAATGTTTTCAGAATTTTGTAAGGCAGAGATGTAGAGAAAGAGTTGGGTGCGAAATGTTGGAAGGGTCAAAATTCATTTTACATATTCTGCTTTTCTTAAATGCAGGTTTTCAAAATTCTGCTTTACAAAATTCTGAAAAAAGTAAAAAGTTTTCAGATTTTTTTTTAATTTCAGAGGGAACATTTTCTTTCTAGTTTTTTTAACGTTGATTTTGAATTTCTCTTAATAATTGCATTTTTTTTTATAAAATTTCCTATTTCTTAAAAGATGTAGTTTTGCTTTCTATTTTCAATATTTAATTCCACTTTTATTGATTTTTTTAATTAAAATTTTGTACAAAAATAATCCTAAAATAAACACATTTTTGAATTTATTTTTTGTTTACATGTATTAGTTGGAAAAAAGAAGAATTTAGTTTACTTATATTTGAAGAGAGATTTTCGTAAAGCGGAACTTAAAAAAGCAGAATTCCAAAAAACACAATTTTCGTATCTAAGGATAAAATTTTGCAAAGCAGAATTTTGAACGTAGAATTTCGACCCACATGCAGTTCATGGTAGTCACCTTATTATAGCCTTGTTTTCGACTAATTATCTACCCCGCATCTAAGACTGTGTATTATAAGTCGATAAATGAAACACTCGACGTGAAGATTTTGAGTCTACTCAATTTTGTGAATGCCAAAACCGTAAAAATGAAAAAAAAAAAAATTACAACAACGTCTTTCCAAAAGTATGGAGGTTATACAACTCTTGTGAGCAGTCTACTCTTAGGAATTAACAAAAAAACAATTTTACAAAATCCGCTGATGAATGAAGTGAGACCTCCGTTGTTGTTCTTTTCGCATATTTCTACATCTTTATTTAAAAAAATCGTATGGTCAGTCCAAAATCACTTAAGCTCCATAAAAAGTCTGGTTTTATTATCGAGTATGCCTTGAACTGACTTGCAGTAGTGTGACCCCTGTAGAATTCTAAAAAGTCGCAAGAAAAAGGGCCAATGAGAAAAAAAGGTGTCATTTCTGACGCAATTCTCAGTGGCGTAGCGTGGGTTGGAGCCGCCCGGGGCAGACCCAATTTATGCCGCCCCCCGTAATTTTTTCATACACTAAAAAGACCTTTGTAAACTTGGTAAAATTTCTGGAATCGAATAACGGTACCTACTTTTGAAATTTCGAAATATCTCGAAACAAAAGTTCATTTCTAAGGTAATTTTTCTAACTGAATCGCGGTTTTTTCTAATGGGTGATCTTTTAGCTGGTTTGGTTTTGGCAATACTGGTTTTGACAGCTGACGTGTGTTTAGTACCTTGTGTCACTGTCAAGCAGCTTCAGTTTGGTTTGCAATTTAACCATGGATCGTCTTACAAATGAACAACGCTTGCAAATTATTGAATTTTACTATCAAAATTCGTGCTCGGTTCGAAATGTTCATCGCGCGCTGCTTCCATTTTATGATCGGCATTCTCGACCTTCTGAGCAGTCTATTCGGAAGATTGTGACCAAATTTCGCACCAAATGTACTTTGTTGGACATTAAACCACCAACACGTTTACGTACTGTGCGTAGTGAAGAAAATATTGCGGCCGTATCAGCTAGTGTGACAGAAGACCGCGAAATGTCGATTCGGCGCCGTTCCCAGCAGTTGGGCCTTTGTTACAGCACTACGTGGAAAATTTTGCGGAAGGATTTGTGCGTAAAGCCTTTTAAGATACAGCTTGTGCAAGAACTAAAGCCAGCCGACCTACCACAACGCCGAATTTTTGGTGAATGGGCTCTTGGAAAGCTGGCCGAGGATCCGCTTTTTTATCGAAAAATTGTGTTCAGCGATGAGGCTCATTTTTGGTTGAATGTGTACGTAAATAAGCAAAATTGCCACATTTGGAGTGAAGATCAGCCAGAAGCATTGCAACAGCTACCAATGCATCCCGAAAAAGCCACTGTTTGGTGCGGTTTATGGGCCGGCGGCATTATTGGGCCATATTTCTTCAAAGATGATGCGAATCGCAGCTTTACTGTCAATGGTGAACGCTACCGAGCGATGATAACAAACTTTTTTTTGCCCGAAATGGAAGTTCTTGACTTGCATGATATGTGGTTTCAACAAGACGGTGCCACATGCCACACAGTACGCGAAACAATGGCGCAATTGCGAGGCGAGTTTGGTGAACAGTTAATTTCACGTTTCGGGCCGGTCAATTGGCCGCCTAGATCGTGCGATTTGACACCATTAGATTATTTTTTGTGGGGGTATGTCAAGGCTAATGTGTATAGGGACAAGCCCGCTTCGATTGACGCACTGGAAGCCAACATCCATGCATTCATTCGTGAGATACCGGCCGATATGTGTGAAAGAGTATACCAAAATTGGACTTAGCGGATGGACTACCTGAGACGCAGCCGCGGTCAACATTTGCATGAAATTATCTTTAAACATTAAATTGCAAGGTTCAAACTATCGATTCAAATAAATATTTCATTCATTTTTTCGAATCTTTTGTGTTTTTTTTTAAAAAAAAGTTCTAAACCTCTTAAAAAATCACCCGTTATATTATCGTACAATAGATTTTTGAAAATTTGGTTTCCTTTAGTTTTCTAGGGAAACGGCGATAAAGATTTTGACTAAAATGAATCACCGAAAACGCTTATTTTGAAGACTGCTTGTATCTCGAGGACCCTAATTTTGATTTCGATAAAACTCTAAAAAAACAAGTAATGCATACATCCCGAAAAATAACTTTCAGTCAGTTTTCAGCTATAGTTAGGCAATAGAATATTTTTTAAACTAAACATTGCAAAATTTGGTACGGTTTTGTCTGCGTAATTACAAAAACCGGTCTAAGGATTTTGATCAAAATGCATACTAAAGATAATATCCGTATTTCAAATAAGACCCCGTATACTTAGATTTCCTCAAAAAATTCGAATAAATCAATTTTTAAATTATTTCTCAAAAATGACTACCCAAAAGCCGATCTGTGTTCATATTTTTTGCAAATATTGCCCACTTCTTCTTTTTTTCAATCATTTTGAATATGCAGCATACAATAATTCCAACAATTCACTGCTTTTGAGCAAAATAAAACACAATAGAAAAGTATACCTTTGTTTCTTTTTTGGTTGCGCCAAAGATGTGTAATTTTCATAGATACTAGTAACCCGAGTGCGACTAGCATGCACGATTCGCAAACCCGAGTGATCGATGCTAACATTTCGCTCGGCAGAACTCCTTTAAACTCAGAAGTCTTAAAGTATACCTGCAATGTTGTATGTGTGTGGGTGTGTAGAGAGAGTGACTGAACTAATTATATTAGATACCTCTAATACTAACAAAAGCAAAACTATAATTACTTATTCGCAGTAGCTCCAGTTTCCAGCAGTACATCACTTACAGTTACATACGCACGCACCCAACTTCTAGCGAGAAAAGAGAAAAGGGGTATTTTCGAATGCAGATGTGCACACAGTGTTTAATTTGTGTTTAAAATTTCTGAAAAAATGTAGTTGCATACTAAGGAGCAGCGTTCATTGGATTTTGTTGTTAAGAAATACAAGGAATGTCTGATTACTTACTGTGAGGCAGTGTCCGTTTTGTCAATTTTACAATTTTTTACAAATTAAAAAAAAAAAATAATTAAATTAACTGCTTCGAATTGCCGCCCCTGGCAAAGTGCCGTCCGGGGCCTATGCCCCCCTTGCCCCCCCCTCCTTGCTACGCCACTGGCAATTCTGCAAATTTAAAATTGTTGGCCGATATTTAACAAGCAATGTCTCTGTAAACACTATAAAAGTGTTGGGATAGGCAACTGCGTTACATTTTAAATCGATTTATTTTTACATAACAGCATTTGAAACAAATTGAGCCTTCTCCAACTAAAAATAGAGCCAAAATAGCAAACAAATGTGGCAGGTATTCGAAAAAAGTGCTGGCGTTGCAGCTCATGATGATCAGATTCTCATTCCAAAACGAGCCACCTCGCCAATCTAGTTTGATTGAGCTATCTCGAAACGAAGGTCAGTCTGCTGACCTACCCTCCGAAGTCGTTATATTATTATTGAATCTGCGAAACCCATTTCATCTATTGTTCAAGCTTTGCGATACAAAGCGAGGCTACTAGACCTTTAGAGCCACCATCATAAACCATTCGTTTAAATAATAAATACGTTGTAGTGTTGCCCCAGGTCCATGCGAGTATATATGCGAGTGCACGACTTCACCTTTACAACATGTTACCACTTCACCAGTGTTAGCCACTAACTTTCCATCTTGTAAGTCCATAACCATATATCACAGCAGTCCAATGAAATAATTGCTTTCCAAGAACCACACCAAAGCTATTCACACACACGATCGACTATTTTGTTGGTGGTCTCCTCTATTCGCTTCGTGTGATTTCTGTTTCTGCACTGTGTATGGTCATAAATCGTAGTATCACCCTACACCGGGGTGCGAGACTCCATCCCACTCCGTCATACCCGCACCGTCTAATAGTTCAGGCGCGCAAACGGAAGCCAACTCCATCGAACAAAATAAATAAAAGGATCTATAAAACATTTCCCCGAATTACATTCCATACGTTTCGATTAACTTTCATAATAATGCCGCGCTGCGCCGTACCAAATGGGGGATACGAGTCCTGAGCCAGAGCCGATGTCCGGCTTCTTAATAGATACACACACACACTCAAGCGAAAAAACTTGGATTGAGAATGCCGCAATGAAGCAAAAGTAAACTTTTCCGCCATCGAAAGTTAGTTGGTTATTGCACGAAAGTGTGTACACTATACGTTTGACTTAAAGATGGTTACAAGTAAGTTCTCTGACATTGGCGCACGTTTCTCCTAGGCGAATATTGTCCGGAATCCTTTTCCAATTTCTTAACTTTGGGAAACGGGCGAAAAAGTTTTTCTTTCACTTCAGTGCGATCTCATAAATTTTTATGTGTGACGCAGAGTATGGAGGAGGTCGCAGCCTGCAAGGACTCCCTGATGCTAGGTGCGGGAATGCAATTGAACCACAGCAACTTCAGTCGCAAAACTGTGTATATGGCGTTGGCTTAGATTGAACAGCCGGGGGATGTCCGACGATGCAATTTGGTGAAGAAAGTAAACTGTCGATGATATGGGTCGTATGTTCCTATTTTGTAGCTGAAGGAGCGCTGTTCAAGGGTTACAATCATAATGTCGTTGAAATTGTTTCGGCTGGCGAGCTCACAAGAGTGTGTTTGTGGGTGCAATTCCAGCGAGTGGTCAGTAAAAATTTAAAAATATTGTGTATTCATTGGAGAATCGTTTAGGGAGAGTGCCTCGTGCCTGTAAAGTTGCAGCTTGCATGTGGTTGCAATGACGTGGAAAGTACTAAAATTGGGAGCGACTTGGGCTGCTGTTGCAGTTGTGCAGAATTTAGATTACCTATTCAGTTGGTTGAAGGTCTGTTCATTGAGAAGGGTTGCTGCGTCGTGTGAGTTTTATTGAATTGATTACCAAGGGATGGGCAACTTGAAAAATATTGTTGGTAGTTTTAAGAGGGGTTTTCAGTTAATGAGTTGCACGAAATAGGTACAGGACTCGAGTGAATGCGGAGTAGAGCTTTTCACTCTTAAGCAGTCATACGATCCTTACTGAGAGAGGTTCCACAGATTGTTTTAAATATTTACCTACTAAAAATGTGGTGACACAAGGAATACAGTAACCCATCGAAAGCATTAGGACGGTCTAAAAGCTGTCCACAGTTGGTTGCGATGCATGACCATACATGGCACTATGGCAGGCGAGTCGTCAGGACAAATAGCCTTTACAAAATATTAGTGAATCCGATTAGGCTCATGCGGACCGCAAAGGAATAGCATGATCGCAGACAGCAACTTGAACTAAGACTATACCGGAGCCAAAATAAGCTAGGTTCGTGTTCGACGAAATTATGAACTTCGACTCGATTTAGAGAAAAGGAACGGCAAGGACCGAATCGTATCGACAGAGGTAAAGAATCACCAAAGCGGGTATGACTGAAATAACTACCAAGACTGAAGGTCAAAATTTTATTCAGGGTACGACATTTTGAAGCTCTATTGCTTTAAACAAAGCTTACTAACCAAACTTGGAAGAGTTGAATGATTTAAAAGGTTTAGATTGCCAGATGCTTATTACAAAGCAGGAGCTATTAGAAAGATGTAAACAGAGATATTGACTTAGTCGATAAGTTCGGCCTGGCAGAAACGCGGAAACGAAGGAAGTGCACATGTACTAGACAACAAGTTAGAAACGAGACCAGAAGCCGCTAGAAAGCTTGCAATTTCAGTAGGAAGGCAGCACCAAATTGACTACACTCAGCGTTTGTACCAAATTTTTAATGAAATTATGACCTTTCGAGCTCCTTACCAACAGAGAGGGACCCTTTTTAAAATCCCCGTTAATACAAATTCTTCCTCAAGACTCAACCGTCACGACTTGCTTGTCAGTTTGCTTGCATTTGGTTATACAATCCGCAACACAAATCTCACCCCGAATGCAAGCTTTCTGTAAAAGAGTCCTGCAACTACCCGCGATTACCAAAAAAAAAAAAAAAAAAAAACGCAACGCAAATTAATGTTTCGGAAAAATCGGCAAAAACCCAGCTAAAAGAGCCACAATACCATGTACCCTTTCGGGTTAAATGGTACACGTATCCGCGTTAAACCATTGGCATCAGAGCGCATAGTCTATGCGGAAAGCTGCAGGAGCTCCCACATAAGTTGTTGCGAAACTATGGCACTTTACGGACACGGGAATACAAGCATGCTGCCGCTGACGCACCACCAAAGGCAACCACTTGGTTGTATGCTCTCCATCTCCGCCACTGGGGCTCGTCTATCGGCAACACGACACGTCCTTCTCGGGGCATTAGATACTGTTCGCGTTTGAGTTTATTAATGGTTTTGTGTTGAGGCTTGTTCGTCGACGAAGAGACGGTCAGCCCCACTCCCAGGCGATTGCATTTTATTTTCCACTTTGCCAAGGTGTTTATCTGCGGACTGGCATGTTGGTTCATTTAGTTGGTTTATCCTTGTACAATATTGGATGTTTCGAAGGAATGCGCGCATACCTACTGTGACCGCAATACCATGGACCAAGCGATTAAAAGTTTCAATATATAGTTGAAGTGTGCGGCATATTTCATGGACCGACAGAAAAACAGTTTTCGAGAGAGTGTTGGCGATGAGTGTTTTTTAACTAGGATTTTTAACTTTTGACACTATTCAACTGGGTGCGAGATCATCTATGATTATTGGTAACGCACGTGTGGCAGGATACAATGGTTTAGAACGGCTTTTTTGGTTTTGTGGAAAGTGATCAGCCAGGAATCCGAGTGATAGAAATGAAATTCGTGATGGTGATGAAATCTCCTTTTTCGAAATCTCTTTTCAAAAAATAAATTAATAAATAAATAGTTGGCGCAACAGGTCTTGAGGGACCCTAGGCCTAGCTTCCCACAACGTTTTGTGTGAGTTTTTCATTTTTGGGACGAATGGAAGGGATCTCGCGAGAGGTGGCACAGTGGAAAAAAACCCTAAGTTGGAATTTGGGTTTTTGCGGGATTCGAACCTCGAACCCTCGCTTAGTAGTCCAATACACTAACCACTAAGCCACTGCGCCTACTCTTTTCAAAAATACCCTTTCCAAAATTCCCTGTGTTGGAATCCCTTCCTCCAAAAGACCCTGAGAGAAAATCCCCGAGGGACAATATCCCTCATTTTTATATTTAGATATAGCTACGGCATTATACATTTCCCCTCATCATCAACATCATATATTTTTATTATAAACATATTTATACGTAAATTAATTATATACAAATATTTTATAGTACCTACTTACCTATGCAGTGCACTTACTCTATAAATATAATTATGTATTCTCTCATCATCTGGCCTACAACCTAGCGCGGACTTTTGGACTACTGTCGTCTAAAAACGTGTCAAAATAGGCATGGGAAGGGTGTCAAAAAACACGTGGAAAAACAGGAGCCGGTCGAAATTCTGCTTACACACAAATATTCTAACAAATGTTAAAAAAAAAATGTATAAATTTCAAAACTATTTTAATTTATTTTTATTTGTGCGTGTAAGATTTTAATTAAAAAAAAAAAGATGAAAATGAATTTAAACATTAAAAAAAGAAAAGAAATCTATACCTAAAGTAGGAAAATCAATTAAATTTAAAGAGTACAAAATTACAATTAAAAAAAAAGAACAAAATGTTCTCAACGTTTCTGCTTTACAAAATTTTGGAAACAATAAAAATCAAAAGCGCGTTAACTATCGAAACCTATTTTTACTGTTTTTCAATTTCTCCCCATCCCCATCCATTCACGCACCACTTATCTTTCATGAGTATAACACAACACATCAGCACAAGTTCACGAAGGGATAGCAAAAATCACTACCTAAACGAGTTTTCTACACTTTATGCTTAAACAAGTGAGAGGATTGTCTTTACAAAATTCTGCAAACAATAATAAAAAAAGGTTTGGAAATTGTTAAAAGCGTTTTTTGACGCGTTTTTGGGTGCGTTTTGTTCGCGTTATTAATGACTTTTAAAGTTTGGAATGATTTTTTTAGAAGTGTGTTTAGTAACTTTGGGATGCTACATTTTAGTTCTCGACTTCCTTTAAAAGACGAACTACTGGGTACAACATTTTTAACTAGATGTTGTAAATTAGATTTTTTATCCAGATAGGATCTCGCTAAATTTCCCCAGGCAAGAATCCCATAGCTCATGCGCGACTCAGCTAGCGAGTAATACCTATCCTGCTTTTGCACGTCGTACATTTACATGCTCATGCCAAGATATTTTATAAATACAAACTTCCGACTACTTCAATTGGTACGTTATTTAGTGATAGTAGAGATAAGTAGGTGGTAGATTTGGACATCTTCCGCTCGTTTGGATGGGGCGCGTATAGGCATTAATTTTTTTTTTAGATGAATCTATACATATAATAAAACTAGGCATTTTCTTTGTTACCTAATGGCGTGAAAACTACTGCACAGATTTCGATGAAACTTTTTTGAAATGTTCCCTAAGATTCTGAGAAACAGATAGGCTGTTCCTTTGATTACCATGCCTATTTTTTGGAGGGTTTTTGACCAAAATGTGTTTTTTTCTGACTTTACTGCCTTTTACTCGCCATTACTGAAACAATTCTTAATCAATGCAAACAAATAAACCAAAATGCTTAGAAGAGCCAACACTTTTCTAGTTATTTCGAGCCATCAATCAGCTTTCTATGTCCTCTAGAAGCTGAGCTAAAACCTAAAATCTAACATGAAAAAAATATATTTATTTTCTCAAATCGGATATTATAAACAGCCGCGTTTCTTGATAGTTGTTCTGCTTTGGGGTGGTTGGGTGGCGCACATCGCACAAGCACGTTCATATGAAAAAAAAAACTGCTTGGTGTTTTCACCAAATTAAGTGAAACGAAAGAGAAGTATGCGACGTGAATGTGTATGTAGTCAACAGCGACAATGTGTTTCTGAGGAAATGCGCAGATGGCTGATGACGTGCGCTGATGGACGTATGGTGGTGTATATAGAAATTGAGTTCAAGGTTTTTGTTTTAATGGGTGTTATAGTACCAACGCTGATACCCACAGTACAGAAAACAGAATTGAAGAATTCAAGAAGTAAAGAAGATATAGGTGAATTATGTTGTTTGATTTATTTATTGTTGGTGTAGATACAAATTTCCGTTAAGGCTTTTGTTTTAGTGGTAGTTTTGATATTACCTACGTTGATACCTAAAGTAAGGAAGTGGAACTTTAGTACTTACGCTGTTGAATTTAATTTTCTTAAATTGGTGTTTTAGGTAAATAGATTTGTTTGATTTATTGTTTCACATTGACAATATTCACCGCTTTGTTTTAGCTAGACTGTTGATTTAAAACAAATATGCCGTTTATAAAACGGTCAAATCTCTTTTGTTGGAAATTACACAGTCCCACGACGCGTACGAAGTTGCGGGCACAGCTAGTATGCAATATCTCCATAGCAGAACTGAAGTTGTGTTTGACCACGATTGCCATGTCATCGGCATAATGCATTGCATAGGCAGTGCATTTGTTAAATAGTCGTTGGTAAACAGTAAAAACAGAATAGGGCCCAGTCTTGAACCTTGTGGTACACTGTATTCACTAGGTTTTTCTCCGCTCACTGCACCAAACACTTTGACTTTCATATTCTATCAGTCAGATAGCTCTAAAGCCAGTTTGCCAGTACTCCTCTTACAATTTTTCGAATTTCGACCCCCTTCCAAAAATTATATGTGGGGTTGTGGTCAAAATTATTTTTACAAAATTTCGCCCCCTTCCCATTCATGTGTTAAACTCCAGCTGAATAGGCCTCCATCATCTTTAGCTTGTTTTTAATCTGGCACGGAATTCGAATACAGCGAACGGAACTGTTTTTTTTTTTTTTTTTTTAATATAGATTAATGGTGGTTTTATATTACTCATACCTAATCCTCTTTTTTTCTCTTCAATTAAGGCATAACTCGCCACTACAATAATAAAAAGATATCTTAAAAAAGAACAGATCTTGAAACGATCTGCGAAAACTGCAAAATAAATACCATTAACGATCCAAGTGTTTAATATACGCACGATCAAATTAACTCGCCACTTACTGTCATGTACACAAACTAAACTCATATTATTTTTATTTGCGACCACAAAACCACAACTAGGTACAACATTAGTGGTGTAGAAAAAAACTAAAAAAAAAAATCATTTTCCGCTGTGTATGTGTCTGGTTCTGTCAGCAGATAAAAATTCATTTTGATTTATAAAACACATCAGAAAGTTTCCTTCTATTTCGTCATCTTTGTCAAGTATCAAATGTTCTAATTGAATTTCAGCCAGTTTCACTTCTCCAGACCTTGGGTGTCAGATGATATTGTTGCTAATAATGGTGATGGAGCCGATCAAAGCTTCTAGGGGTTGTAGATTGTAGCTTGTAGACGCATGCGAATCACCCTCTCTCAACGATACTTGTAAACTCAGAGAGATGAACAGAGTTCTTCTCAAGTGGTCCCACTAATGGGGTTGTGCTTAGCATTTTGATTAGACTTCCTTTGTTTAGGGGTATAATCGTGTACCCGTACGAGTACAGTCGAGATGCTGTGAAAATGATCAGTTGAAAGTGATTCGTGTTCGGGTATTGTGCTGTCAGTCGCAGTGATTTAAATATTAAAACTGTTTTCCGGGATGTTAAAGTCAAGTGTAAACTATGGATGTCCGGGAATCAGGGAATAAAGACAGTTCTACTTCTGGGTGAATACGTCGGTAGCTGAAAATTGGGACTAGAAGTCAACGTTTTACTGATACATTGAGGTAAAGATCGCAACTAGAGAGGGGTAACCGTACTAAATTTAAGTTGCAGTTAAAGTTTAACGTTCTGTTTAGTTGTTTAGTAAATGTTTTGCCACCGGCCTGCGACGCAACTATTTTATCAACTATCATTCAGTACTAAGATGAGTTGTTAACTAAACTGAGACTTTGTGTGAATTGCTTTTTCGACGTCAATTCGTTGAAGTTATCTCCGTCAACAGTCCGGGTTGGGATAGTGAATATTTGTGCGATACCTTAAATTCCGCATATATCAGGCGCCTTCCTATGAAGCTACTATATCGCAATAAGACTGATATCTCTCCGCAGAGCCAAAGCAGCAGCAGACAGAGTTCGAGCAGTTTAAAGCGATCGACGAGGTGTTCAATAGCTGTTTAGTATAGTTGTCTTGAATAGGATTTTTTTTATTTTCTAATGAAATCGGTGAGAATTAAGTCTAGTTAGCCTTAAACCAACGACTCTCTGTCGTGTTCCCGCCAACTGATCTTATGATGAAACTATTGTCCACACAACGTTGAGGGATTCCAGACAGTATAGCGACTTGACACCAAGGTACATTGGCTAGACCTTCTGCACGTTTGCAAGTTCTTTATAAACGTTGTTGTGACTACTGGCAACGACAGTGCAATTTTCGTTCGAATAGCACCCCACGATCGTGAACTTCTGAAGTACATTCCTCACAAACTGCTTCAGGGGCAGCAACACAAAGTTCGTCAACCATATTGGAACCGTGATTTTCGATTTGACTTTTCAGATTATGATCTGAGATATCAGATTTTTGCGGCCAAATCGACCATGAATTGGGTTGGCCGCAAAAAATAATTGATTTCACTTACACTGGAAATTCATTTCAAATCAAAACTCCATCCCACATGCGTTAAATAAATAATTCAGCTAATAAAAGAAATCCTTCGAAAGTAGCGTTGCCTTATGTGGTTTTCTATTTAAGACAGCATTTTGGTTAAAAATTCATTTTTTTGGCAAATAAAAAACGACTTTTCATTGTAGTAATGCATCAGGTTGATGGTTTTAAAATCTCGCTTACAGTTTTCACAATATTTAAAAGGGCTTATAGAAAACTCGATCGTCGGACCTCAAGAAAAAAAAAAAAAAAAAAACTACTCGTATGCAGGCGCACATTCGAAACGATCGAAGGCATAGGTGCGAAATTTAATACTGGATTACTTCTTCTATACAATATTTGTAATAACTAAATGGAACCTAGTTAGTTAATTAGTTCGAAATCCGTTGAGAGGGCTAGTAGTTTTAGAGCAAGTGTTTTTTTTTTTTTTATCATTTTGTTCTCATTTCATTTGCCGTCATTGAGTCCTAGTTCTTATACAGTTATGACTGCAAAAAAGAACAAAAAACCCGACTGACTGAAAAAAGTTCTCACTGACATTTGTCAATGTCATTATGCCAATTTAATGACACCTCACTCTTTAAAATCGGTCAAGCCGCTACAGGACGTCACGTAGGAACGTACATATAGGATACGTGCGAAACACACAACCCTCCCTGTGTCCAGTCGGGTAAAAACAGGAACGTTGCAAACTTGCATAAGCGAAAAAAGAAGAAAAAACTGCGTAAATCTGGCGCTCGGGGTACAAGCATCCCCAGATACCCCGTACATAGCCAACAGCCCATAGTTCTGCACGCTTTAGAGGTTGAAAACTTTTTTAAATGCATGTAAGAACTTAGACCGCACCGGCTGTGGTGGATCAAAAATACTGTTCATTCATGAATGGTGGTCGTGGTAGTTTATGTTTATGCTATGAATCCAATACTACCAATAGAGAGACTGATGGGTCACTCAAAGCCGTCGCCTATTAATGAATAAGACATCTCGTTGAGGCATAAAAATTATGATTTATTTTAAGTGCATTTCTCCCATTATAAAATACATTCATCATCATTACCATTGATTTTGTATTAGCACTCAAAAGATCCGGTAAATTATGAAATTAAAAAAGAAAGAAAAAAACTCAACAAAAACTCGGAATTCTTTTGCTGCACATTTATTTGTGCATTTCAAATGATGACCTGCTCAATTATGCGCCGTTGAGTGCCATAACATGGCTGTTTATTTAATTGCCTTAATTGGGCAATGCCTTTGAAATGAGTGTATTTAATTTTATTTAAAACTCTGGCCTAATGAAATCATCCACCTACCGACCCACTCTGGCTGGTACAAATGAATACGTGAATTCACTCACTCAAATAATTGGGTCAGAGCAGTACATTGCCTTCATCCGGCGATGCAATTTAACTTTAAAGAGTACACGAATTTCAATTTAGTGGGGACATCAAATAAATTCTCTGAGAAGGATGCAATTATAGCTAAAGTAAAAGAGGTGCCATTTTGCTTACTTACATTGTGGGTAGTTTAAAAAGAGGACTCAAACAGAAGTATAAAAGCACAGGGTCCTGTTGTTCTAACCACTTTGATTTGTTTTAGCAAATTTCAGCAGCCGAAATTTGAAAGGTATTTGCCTTAAACTCAGTTAATGAAGAAGCCTTTATATTCATGTATGGCATCACCTGATATTTATGTCAATTAATGTCATGCAGAATTAAATGCAATGAGATTCAAAATCTGCAGATACATTTTATACGAAGCGTCGTTTTTCGATCACAGCGATTATGCCTTATTTCTTTTTCTTCATAGAAATGGTACATTACAGACATTGAACCTCAATTATGTCTCAGAGTCATTGAAAATATGGACCATCGGATAGAGGTATGCCACCGAAGCCGTGGTGAGCATTTGGCCGATATTTTGTTTGGGGATCGAACCCCTAGTTACGGCCTTGGTGGCAGAATGTGTAAATCTGGATATAAATATCGAGATCTGCAAAAAGTGATCTGAATCGAAAAAAAAAAATTGAGTTTTTTGCCCAATGGAACATAAAAAGTGAAAAAATTGATTTTGTGTGCCAAACGACATTAATATTTGTGAAAAAATGAGATATTTTTCACAAAAATAACATTAAGCAAACTGTGTTTTTGGAAAGTTGATGGCAACTGCAAGCTTGCTGAATTCGTTGAATGGCTGTGCTCACTGTCAAATTAGAATTGTTATTCCTTGTTCACATTAAGGTTCATCTGCTTTGATTTTATTTTACTATTTTAAGTTATAGTTTGGCTAAACTGAAATGCTGCTGAAAATTTTTATTTATTTATTTATTTATTTAAGTCTACCATTTTACAATTTACCGACTATATAATTACATCATTTAAAAGAACTCTTAAAGTAAGAGAAAAATTTAATATTAAGATAAAAAAAACTCTTTAAGTGAAGAGAAAAAATTGTAATTTAAAAATTTATCAAAAAAAAAAAAACTAAAATCTTAATTTAATTTAATATTAAGATACAAAAAACTCTTCAAGTAAAGAGAAAAAAAAAGAATCCAAAAATTTATTCAGAAAAACAAAAAAAAAAAAAAATTCCACCTAGTGTGCAAGAAAAAAAAAAAATGTATTCCATTACCCTAAGGGAAAAACTTGTGCTTTTAATAATTACATTTGTAAAATTCTAAGCAAAATTAAAAAAAAAACCCTATGAGCAATTATAACAATTCATTTAATTTTTTTTTAAATGCAATTCTGCTCATCGAAATATCAATACTGGAATCAATAGAATTGCATATTGAGTTAAAACTCCTAATCCACCTTGTTAAAGGCTCATTCCTTCCATAGCTTGTAGAATGATCAGGTTCATAAAACAAGCCATGCTCACGTAACGGAATTCCCGGAACGTAAAAAGAGAGATTGGACAGTAAAAACGTTGAGTTTATTCTTCCAGAAGCGATGTCTTTTATAAACGCTATGTCCTGAATAAGTCTTCTCGTTTTCAGGGACTTTAAGTTTATTATCCGACATCTTTCTTCATAACTGGGCATTTCCACTGACCCATTAAAGTGACGAAGACAATATCTTGAAAAAGACTTTTGTACACGTTCAATCCGATTTATATGCACCTGATATGCTGGTGACCAAATAATAGAACAGTATTCCAACACAGATCTTACTAAAGAACAATGCAAGGTTTTAAGAGTATGTATGTCTGAAAAATCCTTGCTGTTCCTCTTAATAAATCCAAGAAGAGAGTTCGCTCTGGATATTGTGCTGTCTATGTGTTTATTGAAATTTAATTTCGAATCAAACGTGACGCCCAAGTCTTTAATTTCCTCAGATCTAGTTACTAAGTACCCAGTCATGGAGTAACCATAGAATATAGACCACCTAATGTGAAAAAATGATGAAACGTTACATTTCCCTAAGTTCAAATGCAAATTATTACAATTACACCACTCCGTAATTGCGTCTATGTCAACCTGTAGCTTATGGCAATCGGCTATAGAATATAGAAAAAAAACTTCCAGTCATCAGCAAATCCTAGACACTTACAGAAAGACACCCTTGAATTAATATCGTTCACAAATAATGCAAACAACAAAGGTCCCAAGTGACTTCCCTGAGGAACACCAGACTTTGCTTCAAACTGTCTCTTAAAAGTATTTCCAATTCGAATTAACTGAATCCTGTTACTTAGGTGCATGATTCCTATTATCATGCTTGCATGATTTCAAAAAAAGATGCTTAAAATAAAATAATCCTGCTAAATTCAGAAGGAAATATGCTGAATTGGTCATACTGCCTAGTAATTTAAGTTGGCGAACTGAGAACTCCCTAAAAAAAAACAAGTTGAGGTTCTTAAGGATTTACCCTATTCTTTGTCACCTTAGCCTCAGTTTCAACTTCGAAAATACATTTTTTTAAATACCTCAGAACTACAAAAAAATCTTCGACACATGAAGCTAAAGGCTTTTGGAGTAGCCTTCAAACAATTATTTTTGGGTTCTTACATTTTTGATTCTATGTTCCCCAAAATAACAGCTTAGGTTTAAGATAACTTCTTATGTGCTGAACTCTTATTTCCTACATCACTCCATTTGGTTATTAATAGCATAGTGTTGAAACTATAGGTACTTAAGCTTTATGATAAACGACATCATCAATGGAAAGCACTTCTACAGACAATTTGAATTCAATCTGCTATTTTCGAAATCCTATTTAAGAAAACAACTTGAAAACCTATACAAAAGGTATCGAGACGTTAGAATGACAAGGAACTATATTTAGCTCCTGTTTCCGAAATTTATAAGATCGAAAAGATCGTTAAACGCTTTTAGCATCATTCTTCTACGTAGGATGCAAATATCGAGTAAACCAATGGAATGCATGAAGATACCGCGATGTTTTAGAAGCAAAACACTGGAAGGAAAAACAAAAATCGATGAAACTGTTGAAGTTATGTATAAAATCAAAAACAAACCATCACGTATAAGGCATAATACATTAATTGGAAATTCTCGATTTTCTCAATTGACTTTTTGAAAATAAAAATAAAAATCAGCACATAGCTATCTACGTAGTTTTCTAGTTAATTTTTAATTTAATAGGAAGAATCATTGGATGCCAAATCAGGACCGCACAGCGATTTTCCAGAATTAAACCTAAACCAAACCTGATATACAGCAGTACGAACAAAACCAAAAAAGAATCATGAAAATCGTCCTAGTGGTTATTGAGTTATAACGTCATCGAGTTTCACCCCGAAAGAATTATATATATAACTAGAAGAGAAGAGAGAATTAGGCGAAGTTTCTCAAAATTCGTTGGATAATTTATCTGTAAACGAAAAATTACCTAAAGAAGGCACCTATAATTTAATACCGAATCCGAACAACTGGGTTAGGTAGCTTTCTTTGGGCAACTATACTCTTGATCTTGAATGCTTGTTATACTCTCGCGGAAGATTGCGCAGCTGAAAAAAACCTTTAGCTGCGGACTAATATTATGACGATGTTCATTCGAAAACTGAATACAAAAGCTTAAGTCTAAGGGTGCTTCCACACCGGATGGAACAAAACACCTTAGACAAACAAAACAGTTTTTCTGTGTGTTTCTGACATTTAAATACACACATTTAAAAACGCGCGCCCACACTGAATAAGGCAAAACAAAGCAAGAAAACAAAATAAGACGTTTTGTTTCATCCGGTGTGGAAGTTACCTAAGACTTGTCACTTGACGCACAGTCAATTATTGAAATAAATTATTTTGTACAAATTTTCCTACCAGTGTTTACCTGAGTTGAGGACAAACAACTCGTAACGTTCTTTGTACATAACGAGCTAAGCTATAAAAGAGGACCTGAGAATGAGCATTGTTTGAAGTACATTTGCTTATACAATATAAGTGCAGATTTCGAGACGTTGTGTACGTGCTCAATAAAACCATCTCGAAGTTTGATTTTGAATTCCCAACAAGTCGAACGTCTTGTGACAACCTTAAAACCGAAATGCTTTCAGACTACAACCGTCTGATAATATTGGCGTTATTATTGTCATTGTCAGTTACTTAATCAGCACAATCATTTTTCTGGGTGTTGACACTCTACGATATATAATGCAGTGTTGCGTCTGAATCTACCTATTTGCCCTCTCCCCCAATTCAAGAGCAAATTAATGCATTTTGCACCTCAAAAATCTAATTAATACCTCACTGCAGAGATAACACCCTAAGCCTGCCAAGTCTGTTTACCGTGTCAACAAGATAAAGAAAACACTCAGCACACCTACGTACAATATTGTCGGGAGCATCTAATTCCGATGGTAAAATCTTATCACAGTTTTTGCAGAGTGTCAGCCAATCAAACCCCCCTTCGGTGACTACACCCATTTAATGTGACTTAATCGCGCACACCATTATTACAATCACTTCGTAGTCTAATTAAAAGCTTTATCACATTCAGTTAATTTTTATAAAAAATAGCTGTTTATTTGTTTTTAATAACAAGTGTTTATCTATAATTGCAAGGAGCCTATACTCCTACTCGGCTGCACATCAGTCTGTCAGTTCGGTTGATTGGTTTGGTCGGCAAGGTGTGGTCAATATACGTCGCGTGTAATGAAGATCTCATTTTGGCAATATTGCAAAAGGTTTTCAAGTAGAATGACAGAAGAACTTCTTTGCAGGCCTTGAGATATTGCCGTCAATAGTGTTTGAACGTAACAATAGCCCGCGCTGCTCTTGTGTCCGATCGATTTGTTTATCAATTCGATCAATGAAAGAAGTTGTGTGAACGCGTTTGAAGTGTATTAAGATTTTATCACCAAGCGCTGTTTTTTTCTTTTTATTATTATTTGTGGTGGGTATTAGAATCAGCAAACTACTGCACAGATAAGCTTAGCAATTACTCTAGAAACTTGTGCCCCAAAAATGTTGCGAATTTATGTCTTTCTTTTGTTATTTGGCAGTTCTTTGTGCAAGAGCATAGAGCACGTATCTACATTTATCTATGAATTAGTAACTTTTCTGTTATTTTCGTCTGGAACAAAGTGTGTACAATGGGGTGGATTTATGAAAGGGCCATACAGCTGTTGTGTTATCCGAAAGTCAAGTAAACAAAAAAAAAAAAAAAAGTTGAACATCGCGTTTCAAATGAATTAAATAATTTAACCATGTTTTTGCTGGGAAAAAAGCAGAACGCGTCATCGGGTCGTGCATAATTATGGAAGTTCTTTGGTTTATTGTAAAAATGTTCGTTTCATATAAAAGCCCATTTTATAATACCTATATATACGAACTCGTTGATAAAAAACGATGGTTCCTATCCCTTTATTAAGATATGCGACAGGCAAACTAGTCATCCGCAGATCGAAAGAGGGACGTCACAGAATCGTTGCTAAAGAGTTGCATACTGAGTGTTCAAATCACTATTTGGATCTACTGCTTTCAAAAGGTTGAAGCTATTGCAATTGAAAGTGAATTAATTTGGCAAAAACAAACAAAAGACAATTTTTATGTGAACAAATTTTAAATCATATCAAGAGAGGAGGGTGCATCCTACTCCTGAGTTCCTGTGATGTATAGACGGGATATTTGAAAATGATGGTGAATATATATCGCTATATAACAAGGAATTATATAAAGTTATTTAAAAAAAGTTATAAAAGTATTAAACCCAATAAAAGAGGTCCGGAAGATATTATTTAAAAAATGTTAAACTTATATGTGCAACGAAAAGCAACTGCACTAACAAGTTCTTGAAAATAAAACATACCAACTGCGAGAGAACATTTTTGAAAGCTCTTTTCAAAACCAATCTGGGTCGCAACTCGCAAGTAACTTACATTTTTATGCTGTAATCGTTATATGGGAACATTTTTTAAATCGGTAGTCAAATATTTAAATTCAAATATTTAAAAAAAATATTGATATTTAGTTAAAAGTTGATTAGTCTTTTAGGGTTAAGACTTAATTATTGAAGTGAAGTGTACCTTCAGGAACATGCTCTATGAAAATGTATCACAGGTGGGGTAAATTGTGTAAACAAAAAATTACGATTTCATGAATTGCAATTTGCAGTTTAATTGCTTGAAGCATTTCTCAACCTAAAGCAGATTCCCAACAGCATTCTCACTGCACCTATAGTCTTTGTAAACTACTTAAGGGATAAAAATCACTTTATACTGCCATTGATATATGTCCACATAATATAATTAAAGCAATTATTACTTAAATTAACACCGAAGCACAACCATGGATATTTTTTGTTTGGCTTTATTTCTGTTTTACTTCTAAGGACAGTTGATGATGCAACCATTGTAATGGAACAATTCGAGTGGAAAGATTTGGGTTTTATTAACAGTGACAAATAATTTAATTTAGAATTTAATAATAACATCCAACAAAAAGATCCATATCTTTGAAGTTCTTTATCACAAGACTGTTTATTTGACGCCCAATGGGTGGATATCTTAAACATGACATGCGACCTGATAATCACTTAAAGTATTTTCTCAGTTAACGTTTAATTAATATCAAATTAATTAATCAGTTTAGAAATTATTTATAAGCCATCTGTTAATCCAAATGATATTACGACAGACGTTTATCTCATGCAGCAGCACTTCCGAATTTTCTTCGGACACGCTTGATTGTAAACTAAATCACTAGTAGCAACACAATATTGTACCCGTTATCGTGAAATTTAGCAAACGAATTCAATTTATTGTTTTATTGACCTGAACAGTGAGGGTGATAAGAAGCCCGAATTGAATGTACTCCGATTTATGAGTGAGGCGTATATTGTGTACTTACTCGTAAAAAAAAAATCGCAAAAGTTCTTTCACTCAGAGTCAAATTTCATAACGTTGTGTAGTTGAGATGACGCCTATAGTTGCGCAAGTTACCTATGCGTTCATTCATATGAATATGTTTCATCGAGCGATAAGAATGTTTTTTTTTTTTTTATGGTGATCGTTTTATAAGAAGTGATTAAAAATGACAAAATTTTGAGCTTGGAGGGGTTTCTCTCGGTGAATTTTTTGGTTCTTCTCGTTCGCGACGCAGATTCATGTCAGCATGCACTAAATAGAACTTCGTTTGTGCTAAGAAGTTGTGATTACTCAAAATGGAGGCAGGGAAATAAGTCTCCGGGAACTTATTCCACTTAGGGACGTAGTTCCCACCTAGTGGGAAGGAAAACCACTTTCATGAAGTGAACTTTCTTATGGGAACTTAGTACACATTCAAAAATAAGAAGAGGGAACTAACTTCCAACATTAAGAATTGGATAATTTTTTTAAAAAATAATCGCGACAATTTTTTGTTTTTTGACTATTTTCAGAGTGTTTCAAACTAATTTTTTCACTTTTTACTCTATTTGGCAAAATACTCATTTTGAAATCTAGTTCGCAAGATAATAATTTTAAGAGACTTGCCGCTATTTTTCGATGATTATTTTTAGATTCTTTCAAACTGAATTTCTATGTTGCAAATTCTGTAATTTTAATTTATATATAGTTAACTAGAAGACCCAGCCACGCGTTGCTGTGGCTAAATTCGTTTGATTTTTTTTTTTTGTTGGGAGGTACCACAACCTGTTTTCCTATTCCGCTTATATTTTGCAAAGTGCTACATATACATAATTGGAATATATAAACTGGAACCCACCACAACCAGGTACATCCACAAAACAATTCTATCGAAATCGGTTGAGTGATTTCGGAAGTCGCCAACAGCTCCACCTATCGGGTCCAAAAGCAGTCTATCTTTCAAACGGGAAACAACCTTATATACATCCACAAAATGTTATAGTTATCGGTTAAGTGGTTTCGGAGATCGAAAACAGTGTCACCTATCGGGTCCAAAAGAATCTTATATTTTAACTACGAAAAAAAAAAAAAAAAAATGATGAAAATGGACCCAGCGGCTTTCGAGTTATAACGCCATCGAATTTTACCCCGAAGGAATTATATAAATCTATTATTATAACTCTTTGTTAAATATTAAACAAATAATTTGCAATACAAAAACAATGCACTTATAAATTGAGTTATAAACTATTAAACACAGTGTGCAAAATTTTATTAAAATCATATACATATACCTACAATATAACGAAAATGTAACGTGAAATAAATTATAGCATAAAGTCTGAACTAAATCGAAACAACAGATTGTTAAAAAAAGTACAAAAAAGGGGAAAAAATCGGTTCTTATTATACCTACTCTTCCATCACATAGTAGACTCTGTATATTTTTTCTTAATTTCAATTTCTTAATTTGTATTTACGCCATCACACGTCATCAGGTCATCACCATCAGCCATCTGCGCATTTCCTCAACCTCGCATACTTCTCTGTCATTTCACGTCGGAGTATACTTCACGCAGTTTTTGTTCAAATGAATGTGCTTATGCGATGTGCACCACCCAACCACCCCAAAGCAGAATAACGAATATGAACAATGGTTGCTGAGAAGTTTCGATAATTGTAAATAAATAATTTGCAATAAAAAAATCAACGACTATAAATTGAGTTATAAACTATCCTATCTCTCAAGTGGGATGAAACTGCACACAATGTGCAAAACTTGATTAAAATCGGTTCAGTAGTTTAGGATTCCATCGCGGAGCAACCTGTGACACGTGATTTTTATATATAAGATATAATACTCTGTCTCAGTTAAAAGTATATTTCACTTTTAACACTTTAATAATTTTACTTTCCTCTTAGTGGACAGTGAGAATTTACTTCACATTAAAAGGGAACTTACTCAGAGTTTTCAGAATTTATGTCCCACCGTTCATGGGAACGAAGTTCACTTTACGAATATTGTTTTTTTTTTATAAATGTTTTTAAGATTACTTATTAAATCCCTCGTTTTAAAGTCCCCTGTTCGCACAAATTAGAAAAGTGTTTGCACTTAAATGATAAGAAAAAGGGACAACCAATAGTTTATCGTTTCTTTTGGTGCATGGAGATAAATCCACGGGAATGAACTCCACATGGGAATGAAAACCACCCTAATTGGGAAATAAGTTCACTTAACAAAAGAAAGAAGAAAGAGATTAGGAAATAATTCCACTATGCTGTGAGCATTAAACCCACTACCTATAAATACAGTGAGAATAATTAATTCTGCTCTCGATTTTAAAATAAAATTACGAAATATGTAATGCCAAAAAAAAAAAAAACAAATAGAAATAATACTAATCCTATGGGGGGGTATGCAAACGTAACCAGATTTTCGTCACCTAAAAGCGGGAGGTTACATCGGGGATGCGGATTATATAAAGAGGGGGAATGCTAAAGGGGGGTGGTTGTGTTTAGGGAATAAAAAATAAAATAGCAAAAAAGCAAGCTTTATTTTTGTGGACTGTATTTGTCAAGGTGAGTTGGAGTGAGTGAAAACTCGTACATACAACAGAGAAGTCACAACTGAGATCATTACCTACATTAATAAACAATGACATCATCGTGTGTTGGAGTGGCATTATTGCTACTCATTGTAAGCAATGTTATTGGATATTTATTTTTAATCATCTGTGTTTTGGCCTAAAGTGGGACATTTCGCTGTCCCCACTGAAGTCTGGGGGACAGCGGGACATACACAGTCTAAAATCGGGGCTGTCGCGCCGAAAAAGGGACTACTGATCAACCTAGGTATGCTGCCCCCTTTGCAAGCCCATAGCTTGGTTTCACTGTTCAGAGGTTGGAATAGATGCGAGGAAAAGTGTCTTTGCCAATACCCAATCTAATATAAAAAAGAAAAATGTATGCGTGAATTTTTTTTTTTTTTTACTGATAGAGACACATATTGCTCAACAGATTTGCAGGGATATTGTTCACTATAAGTCTTAACTGCCGGAAAAGGTTCAAACAATAATCTTAGGTCCATGGGGGTATTTTTCACAGCATTTTGCTTCTTCTCTATTGCTTACTGCAGAGCCTTTTGGTATTTTCAAATAGTAAAAGTTGAGCTTAAACAAATTTAATGATTTTATTTTTATTCCCACAATACGATCATACAGGTAGCTAAGCTACATTTGCGTGAATTTTTTAATACTTGCTTGTTTTATTAGAAGTAAAACAGGAAATAAAAGAACTGTTGTGAATAAACAAGCTTTGACTAAGAGCAAGCTATCTGCATCACATACTGTCGTATTTACTTAGGGATCTTCCACACCGGATGGAACAAAACGCTTTATTTCGTTTTCTTGCTTTGTTTTGCCTTATTCAGTGTGGGCGCGCGTATTTAAATGTGTGTAATTAAATTGCCGAAACACACAGAAAAAGAGTTTTGTTCGTTTAAGGCGTTTTGTTCCATCCGGTGTGGAAGCAGCCTTAGAAGAGTGAGAAAAATTACCGATCAAATCATTCTATTGAGTTTTTCGAGCATTCAAGTTTCAAGATTGCATACAAAATTGTTTCATTCATCACATGAGAGCTTTTTGCCAAATAACTTGCACGATGAAAACCTCAAAGTTGGTTACTAAGCTTTCTATTCTTAAATCAAACACATCACCAATTCACATAGCGAACAATCTTCTAACATTTTAATTGTGGAGAGACGCTTTATATTTAGACAGTGGTCGGTGTGTGCTATCCGAAGAGGATAGATAAGGTATCTTAATTTTTTTTAGCTGGAAAATAACTTCTGAACCATAAAGGTCTTATCTTTTGCTTCCCATGTTATTTACGTTTTCGGAATCTTTGTGGAATCAGACAAAAATGGTGTAAATCAAGAGAAGCTCCGACAAATAATGGTATTGTAATTTATTTTGGCCAGCTTTCTGTTTTATGTGATATTTGTTTAACACTTATATAGATGGAAAACTTCAATTTGGTACACTACCCCTACCCAAACTATATTAGAAACTGGAGTTGAATCCTGTAAGAGGATAGCTGATAGTTTTTTGATAGCCAAATCGTTATTATATACACATATAGATGGTAATACCAATAGAAATATCGCAAAAACGTTAGCAAAAAGGCGTCTATCACAGCAATTCACACCTATTCTATTATGGATAACATTCCACCCTGGTATTTTACTTTTCTCGTATTAAAGTAGGTATTAATATTTAAATGTATATTATGGAAATAGTTTTTCCCGTCGGCTTTTTTGGTCATCATTTTTTCCCAACGTTTCGGCAGGGATTGCTGCCTTCTTCAGGGTCTCTTTATTGGGAAATATAAACTATTAATTGTACAAAAATGGAGATGACGTGGAACTTACAATATTTAAAGAAATAAAAGTGTTAACAAAAACAGTTGTTGAGTGGGGAGGCGAGGAGTAACAACGATTCTCGCTTGTTTGGGGACAAAATGGACAATTTCTGTTGGTAAATTATGTCGGATTTCAGTTTGTGAATTATTGTTTTTAGAGAAACAACTCTTAACAACAACTCGTAGACACAGTCACTTTGGTAGGAGTGATAGCTATTTCGAACTACACCACTAATTCTAATTCACAATCACGCTCCTTTGAAGTGAATGTTTGAATAGTTTTGAATTCTGACAGTCAAGTCTCCGTATATAACTCCACTTGGGAAGACATTTCTGTTTTCCCCTGTCAGGAAATGAATAGTTGTTAAAAAACCTAATATCAGACTAAACTTCAGTTGAAGGGTTACACTTGAATTGTGTCAATTTTGTTTGTTTCTCTTGTTTTTCTATGGTTGTTTTAAGCGTTGTGCTAAACTGTGCTATATTTCATATTATTGTTTTTGTTAACAATTTTATTTCTCAAAATATTGTAAGTCACATCATCTTCATTTTTGTACATTTAGTAATTATTAATGTTTCTCAATAAGGAGACCCTGAAGAAGGCAGCAATACTTGCCGAAAAATCGGGAAAAGCAATGGATTAATTTCCAGGGTTTCCGCCGGGAAGGTATACTACTTTGTTTTGCCGCCATTTTGGTAAACATTAGTCTCGACAGTGACAGTATATATTTGGCAGACGTGAGAAAGACACGTGGAAAATTTATTATGGCAAAATATACGATAAACCAACGTGTTTTAATCGTTAAAACATTTTATCAAAATCAGTCATAGGTTGCTGTGAGGATGAGAAAGTTACGTGAAATTTTTGGGAGAAACAAGGTGCCAACAAAGTGCACTATTTATCGTGTAGTGAATGATTTCGAAGAAAGAGGGTCTGTAGGTGATAGGCCCAAGCATGGACCACAACGTACTGCAAGATCCATCAACCTCAATTCGACGCCGTGCTCAGGAGCTTGATCTTCAAAGAACAACTTTGGCGACAATTTTACACAAGGATTTGCATTTGTTTCCATTTAAGATTCAGTGATTCAGTTGACACAAGAGCTTCTTCCACAAGACCATTTACACCGCCGTACGTATGCCAATAGGATGTTACAGCTAACCCATGACAACCCCGATTTTCGTGAAAAAATCATAATGAGTGACGAGGCACATTCTCATTTGAATGGATATGTGAATAAACAGAATAAGTCGATTCTGGGCAATGGAAAACCCTAAAATTATTCATCAGTCACCTTTGCATCCATTAAAAGTTACAGTCTGGTGTGCAATTTGGTCAGGAGGAATCATTGGACCTTACTTCTTTGAAAATGAAAACGGCGTAACGGTAACTGTGAATGGGGAGCGATATCGTGATATGATTGAAAGCTTTTTAACGCCACAACTTCATGCTTTGGGCTTGATTAACATTTGGTTCCAACAAGACGGTGCCACGTCGCATACAGCCAGGATTACAATGGAATTACTGCGAGAACTCTTTCCACAACAAGTTATTTCAAGAAATGGTGATGTTGATTGGCCTCCACGGTCGCCTAATTTGACTGCTCCGGACTTCTTTTTGTGGGGATATCTGAAAAGCAAGGTTTATGCAAACAAACCGGAAACGCTTGAGCAACTCAAGCAAAATATTCGTGATAAATTAATGAAATACCCCGTGAAATGTGTGAGAATGTAACGAAAAATGTGCTCAAAAGGGCTCGCATTTGTGAGACTAACAGAGGCGGACATTTACCTGATATTGTATTCCATATATAATTGCCGACATTAAATAAAACATTTATCAAAATAAGATCCATTCCCTTTCATGTAATCAAAAATTATAAACAAACAAAGTAGTATACCTTCTCGGCGGACACCCTGTACATACAAACATCAAATTGGTCAAGAATACTTGGACGTTGGATCTCTCTAATGATCACATTTCCGCTAAAAAAATAAATGTCTTAAACAAATGCCATCCGTGATATCTTTTTTATTGAGTCCGCGAATGTGTCGCATACAT
The DNA here is from genome assembly GCA_946477585.1 of Cheilosia urbana. Taxonomy (NCBI): domain Eukaryota; kingdom Metazoa; phylum Arthropoda; class Insecta; order Diptera; family Syrphidae; genus Cheilosia; species Cheilosia urbana. The sequence continues at coordinate 159,416,707 of OX297853.1, read as the reverse complement.
AAAATTCGTTGCTGGTTGCTTTCGCATTGTGTCCGAGGCGCTCTACAAAATTCTAAGCTGCATATTCGTTCACTTAAAAAGAGAATATCTTTCACAGCCCCTCCTTTCCATACTACTCTGCTATAATATCTCTTATATCACCCGCCTAAGTTCTCTTTATTTATACATCAATATCATTTTGGCGTAATTTGCAGTTCTTAAGTCGTCAAGCCATCTGAATCGTTTTATTGACCCTAGACATTTGTGTTTATGCGAACTTACAATCTACTGCCAGCAGACCTTAAGAACAGTGTTTACAAATCCGCTGGAATGAAAATGCACAATTAATCAGATTATTTCCTCAACAAAAGTAGCCCCTTAATATTAATATCCATTATAGTTCCACTTGAGATAAAAAATTATCAGCTATCAGTCGGCTTTAATCTACACGCCGAGTAAACAGCCCTCCACATCGCTTCTGCCATCGAGTCAGTAGGGAATCAGGTATAAATTGTCGTTAAATTTGTATATACCCCGATAGCTTTGTTTGACTATTAAGTGATTAAAAGTGCAATAACAAAGATTCCGTTCCATCCATTGTATTGTTGTTTGCGGTTCAAAATGTTTGCAGTTTGCAATAAAAGTTTTCCTTGTTCTTATGCATGGACTATAAACAAGAAATTTATTTAATTTATAAACCTTTGGTTCTAGAAGACTGGTTTGAGCTCTGCCAACTTTGTAGTCGTCAAGGAAAGTGGTGCAAAATGACAGGTGGCGACACGATCGGTGGCAAAGATGGCGAAAGTACAGATCCGTTCGATGAGATTATGGAAGAAGTTGGCTTCAGTGGACACTTTCAGAGGATGTACAATGGGATTTTCATTTTGGGACTGTCCTGCTTCGGCGCCATGATCTATATGAATATCATTCTGGCACTGAATGTGCCAGACCACTGGTGCAATGTACCTGGACGGGAGAATACAAACTTCACGCTGGATTCGTGGAGAGATCTCACGCTGCCAAGGTTTTCCCATTAAATATATATATTTTTAAAATAATATTTTAAACAATAAAATCATTTGCAGGCAAGCGGATAATAGAGGAGTGGAAACGCATAGTAAATGTCAAATGTACAATAAGAACTTCACCGACTATCCCATCTCAATGATGCGGCCATTAAATGCGACTGATGCTGATGTAATAGGTGAGTTGTTGAAAGAGATTTAAATACTTATTTTAAACAGATTATGGTTTTCAAAAATTTTAAGACTGCGTGACCCATAAAGCTATCACCACCAACATTTGCTTCCACTCATAAGTCATGCAATTTTCTGGTTATTGTAGTCCGGTTCCAATTTCTGAACATGATTAAAAACAAACTTATATTTTACTAGCTGACCCGGCCAACTCCGTTTCGCCCAAATTCATAAATTCAATGAAAACTGTGGCCACAAGGAAAAACAGCATAAGTCACTTTTTGCAAATTTTCAGGAGAGGGGTTTGAATGTTTACCTTTCCTTGTGCGTTGTATGACGTATGTGTTTTTCTTTCTTATATAATTCAAAAACCGTAATAGATAAAAATACAAAAAAAAAATATGGCAAACAGAATGGAATATTTCGCATACGATGGTGTAAAAAACTCAATTTCGATATAAGTCGACTTATGTTGTTTTTCCTTTTTGCCACAGAAAATAATATTTCCAAGCATGCACAGCGCATGCTACTTTATGTAATTCCATCAATTCAAATTCTTTATTCAAAAGTTATATTAAATACAATAGAAATAACTGAAGTATAGCAATATCGATGTATTTTAATAAAACCGCAATGATTGAAGTGCCGGCCAACCTTTCGCTTTTGTACTAAAGTGGTTTACCCACAGGTGAGCACGCCACATATATATCCAGCGATTATCCTTGCGATTTATTATTTGTCATAGATGCTTAAACGCCAATGACAAATCGTTCTGAATAAGCAGAGTCCGCGTTATGACTCTTTGCCTTTTTAATTTCCCCCTTAAAATCGTCCTTGCTTGACATTTGATGTGAGATTCTTCACAATCATATCAAACGCGATCCGATACAAAGTTTCGGTGCATTAAAGTTGCTCAACAAAACTATAATTGAGCCGACTTTTAACTTCAAATTGTGAAGCGATAATCCGGAACATCCGAATTAAAAAATTAAAGAATTTAAATAATTTGTCTTGTATTGGAAGTCACACTACCCGTTTCATATCCATTCTATTTTTTCCAAAGTGCGGTTCTATTATCAGGTTTGAAAACAAATTTGTGGTCTTCTAAGTTCATTTTCTCTATCGCCGTTTTAAACATTGTAATGAAAGCGTTGATTGCATTTATAATGGTTGCAATTCTCGAATGACGTTTTTTGTCACTCCTGTTTGCCCTCTGTGCCACCTATCGACTTGATCATCCTCCGAAAAAATGAATATTGCTGTACGTCCTCATTTACTGGCAAGAAGGCACCCATCCGATGGTAAATTTGACCTTGAATATGTTAATCCGAATTTTGCGGCGTAGAATCCCGTGCCATTGTTAGCAAATGTGTGTTTGCATGATGTAAAAAAAAATAAAAATAAATAGTTGGCGCAACAGGCCCGGAGGAACCCTAGGCCTAGCTTCTCAAAACCATTCGTTTTGTGTGAGTTTTTCATTTTTGGAACAAATGGAAGGGATCTACAATTTTATGCCGACTACAAACGGCTAATTGAGAAGCTTTTTCAAGACATTTATACTCTCGGATGTTTGTCAGACGTTCGCGAGAGGTGGCGCAGTGAAAAAAACCCTAAGTCGGAATTTCGGTTTTTGCGGGATTCGAACCTCGACCCCTCGCATAGCAGTCCAACACACTAACCACTAAGCTACTGCGCCTACCTCGATAGTTTACATGATGTATAAGAGAAAATATTGCCCTGCCAGTCGGCATGAAACCAGTTTTTTGAATGATTTTTGTTCCCAGTGAAGTCATACAAAAACAGTAGTTGTTCTTTCAAATGTTCTTTAGAAAATCCTCCGATTCAAATGGCTCCGCAGGTGCTAATTTCATTTTGCCACTCGCATAGCAGTTTTTTAGCGCGTTTTAATGGTAGGGGTGGCACACAATTATAGTCATCGCTCCAATATCGAAAATCGCATCACCGAGAAAGTTTTCTCTTCGTTCTACTGAAATGCCAGTCGTTCGAATGTCAGACGCAGTTCTCATTAATTGCACTCTCAATTTTCTTGACTGTTGATCTGGTCTTATGCCATGCGATGTCCCACTTTTCACTTTCTTCTGTAGTTTGGCTTTGTTGATATTTGTTGTTGACTTGCTTGCCTTGTTCGTCGGCAAATATTTGTGCGCATTCGTCTTGGTATTTTTTAAAAATCACTGAAATTTGCTTTTCAATAACTATTTTGTCCGCTTTAAACTTTTTACATTTAGTTTTTACCTTATCAACTGTATAAAGAAATGAAACTGTTGGAGCGATGCACAAATTAAAAATTAAAATTAAAAACTTAAGTAGCCTATCGCAATACTCTATCCCGTAGCATTCTATTAATAAAAGAATTTTTGAAATCGGTTCCGTAGTTCCGGAGATTACCTCCCACAAACAAACATTACCTCTTTATATAATAAAAAAAGGGTGATGTGATGAAAGTCACAGCTCTTATAGTATTTTTTCGTATAAAGAACCCGCTTCTACTCGAAACATATGCTACCGAAATAGCTCTCAGTAAATGAATGGTCGCAAAATTTTAGATATTCGAAATAGAAAATGGCCAAGTTTATAACTAGAAGGCTGCATCAACCAAGACTGTAGAATTCATTCGCGAACCATGTAATAAAAGGCTGAAGAGTTCGGATAATTAAGTTGCTTTCCAAGGGAAACAAGAATTGTTACACACTGACTTTTGAAAATCTACAATTTTCCCAGTTGGTCCTCTACTAATTTTCAGTTGGGATTGTCAGACCGACGAGGTTTTCGACTTTGGGAATGCCAAGCCAACGCCAAATCGTATGAGGTATGATGCACGATGCATTCAATCGCGAATTTCAACGGGAGCAAGTAGAGGATTTTCCCTTTTGTTCTCACAAAGTCTAATTGCTTTTGCGTAAAAGAGGTAATGGCAAATACTCTAGCGAAGTATTCAGAAATTCATATATGCTAGATTTTAATTTTATGGTAAACAAGTTTCGATATAAGTCTTAATACCTTCGCACTAGCGAAAGGGATAATGTAAACAGAAATTAATCTTCTGCCAGAAGTATGTACCTAAATATTAAACGTAAAATCAATGTAAACGTCCAAGGGCCAAACAAAAACACTGGCACTGATTTCATAACAAGAAGATTAACCTGTGGCAATAAGTTAAGGGATTCCTTGCGCTGTCATGAAGACAAAGCGAATTGGTATCACAATTTACATTGGATCCTTCTGGGAATTAGATCAACCATTATCGATGACATTGGCGTTTCGCCCGCGGACCTCCTTTTCGGTCAAACTCTTCGATTGCCTGGCGAACTCGTCACTTCCAGTACCAGCAAAAATTATGTTGTCAATTCTTCGATAGCACAGGATATCAGAAATACCATTTCTAAACTTCGACCAATGTCGACAAGACAGCGAGCACAACAATATTTCTATGTTCCTAAAAGCTTGCAAGAATGCAAATTCGTCTTCATACGCAAAGAAATCAAAAAGAGCAGTTTAAATCCTTCGTATGAAGGACCTTTTGAAGTAATTTCCAAGTCTGAAAAGCATTTTGTCGTACAGAAAGGAGATAAACACGAAACGATAAGCTTAGATAGGTTAAAACCAGCTTTCGAGACAAATACGCAAATTATGACACGATCAAAAACAAAACCACTAGTCTCATTTAAAATTTAAATAATGAGAAGTACCTACACAACATTTTTTTGTAATAAGTAATAAGAATTACAAATCATTTTTTTTTTGCAATGACCAATAACAATTAGGTAACATTTTTTCCCCAAGGGAGAGTGAGAGCCTCTTCACTTAAAAATTAAGTTAGTCGTTAAGTGAGATCGTTAAGGGAGATCGTTAAGTGAGGGCCCACCTCTCCATGTAAAAAGTAAGTTAGTTGGTAAGCTAGAGTGGATGAATAAAGACCACAAACCGAAAAGCTAGTCTTTTAATTTCCTACGTGCCGACGCGTTATAAACATCATAAGTTATTTTTAGCCACTTTTTAGGAGCGCAGCCGTGCAGCTTTAATGTTTGGTTTTAGATGTCGGAAGACGACTTATGCCATTTTTTCCTGAGCCATACCACAACACAGCATGACAGCAACCGTAAGATATGTAAATAAAACAAATATGACATAGGTACGGTGCATCCGATCGTAACATTAGCTCGATTGTGATAAAAGTCCACTTATGCTGTTCTTCGATTTTGCTATAGACATCAACATTTATTCCCACAGTTTAAAATTATCATATGCACATACAAATATCATTTTCAATTTGAAGCTTACTCATACACTTTAAATCGACGTCTTCGCACTTGATGATTTTTTATCCTTTAATTGATTAATAAGATTAACGAATTCTTGTCTGTTTTGTGTCCTCTGAGAAAAGTCAATAAGATAGGGGCTTGTACTCGTATATTGTACACAACCTACCAGTGGCTTCTCGTCAGGGTGTACAATGGGATATAATAAAAAAAAAAATAAAAAAAAAAATCCTCATCGAATAATAATAACTCACACAAATATGATAATATGCATAATTACACAACTCATAAAACCTAAATCACACAGCCCACACCGTACCTACACCATAGTCATATTGATTCTTCCTAATTGTTCTTTCAAAATTCCTTCATTGCTGACAAAAAAAAAAAAATAAATAAATAAAAAATAAACTCGCACGAAATCTCGCTGTGCATGTGTTCTGTTGATTTCATCCAATTCCATTTCCCCCGTATTCATCACCAAAGTCATTCGTCACCCGCACGCCGTACATAAAATTGCTTTTCTTTGATGAATTTGTGCGACGGTTTTCTGTGCACGAGCTTCTTTTTACCCGACAGGAGACAGGCATATGTCTTTCGCGCGTATCCTATGTACGTTCCGACGTGACGCCCTGTAGCCCAAACGGTTTGACCGATTTTGAAGAGTGACAATCGGGGACTACCTACACAATCTGACAAAAATGTACGCAGCCTCCGACTGCCAATCAGTTACCTATACTTGAAAGTGTCTTGTTTTAATATTTTTATAGATCTTTTTAACAGTCAGTCGGGTTTTTTAGGTTTTTAAAATACCTTTTTTTTTTATTCTATTAGACATTTAGCAAACAGTAGGCGCAGTGGCTTAGTGGTTAGTGTGTTGGACTACTATGCGAGGGGTCGAGGTTCGAATCCCGCAAAAACCCAAATTCCAACTTAGAGTTTTTTTCACTGCGCTACCTCTCGCGAACGTCTGACAAACATCCGAGAGTATAACTGTCTTGGAAAAGCTTCTCAATTAGCCGTTTGGAGTCGGCATAAAATTGTAGATCCCTTCCATTCGTTCCAAAAATGAAAAACTCACACAAAACGAATGGTTGTGAGAAGCTAGGCCTAGGGTCCCTCCGGACCTGTTGCGCCAACTATTTTTTTTTTTTTTTTTTATAATTATGGTAAAGTGTAGGTGTTTTGATAAATTTCCTGTTGTAACATATTTAGCAACGCCATCTATGGCACTACTAATCGTTTTCTCATTTGTTCTATTGCGGCTGAACGCAACCAATTTTGTAATCGTAGCTAACTTCATTAGGTTCTAAGAGACAGAGATCGTCAGCCATTTTGCAAATGGCTGACACTTCCTTTTTTACTTTCAGAATAGCGAGACGTGTAAAATTAAAATAAAATAAAAATCCGTTTACAGCTCAGATGTGGGGTTACCACGCATAAAGTAAAAATCAAAAGTCGCGATTATCAATTATTTCTAATTAAAAAATCAGTTTTATTTCGGAAATATCGTGCAAAATGGTGCAAACGCGTGCCGAGTTGTCAAGGCGGCTGGATACGCTGGGAATAGAATTCCCTCCAACTGCATCACCATTACAGCTCCGCAACTTGCTGCATTCCGCCGAAAACGTCGAGGGCACACCTTCAGATGACCTTCCGCTAACAAACAACAATTGTGCGCCTCATAGCAGCCTTCCGCCCCAAGAGAATCTTCCGCCACAAGAAAATATTCCGCCCCAAGAGAATCTTCCGCCACAAGAAAATCTTCCGCCCCAAGAGAATCCGCCGCTCCGAGAGAATCTTCCGCTTCAAACCAACCTTCCGCACCCAGATGATGGTATAGCTCCGAACAGCATCTCTTTTTCCGATACCATTCTGTCAGAGGGTGCGCGAACAGCCACACACTCAACAGATCGCCCTCCGCCGCCACAAACCGTGCCAGCTGTCCGTTCGTCTGCCACTCTTACGCATACGGCAGATGCCTCAGACGACGACATAATCGCTCAACTCGAGAAGAAGCGAAAGATCCTCCTCCTCCGCCGAGAACTCCAAGCCCTCGAGGAACAAAGCATCTCTAACCAACTCCACAAGCTAAGTATGGCCGATATCGAAGGACTTGTTCAACCATTCACTGGCGACGACGCATACGCTATCGAGAAGTGGGTAAAAGATCTGGAAAACGTCTTCCAGACAAGCACGACTACCCAGCACTTCAAGTTCATGTCCATGCGTCGCCTCCTAAGAGGAACAGCTGCAGTTTATCTCCGCACAACCAATGCGTCAACATATGAGGAACTAAAAGAGGGACTGCTGAAGCAATTTGAGCGGAACATATCCATCACGGACGTCTACCAACAACTACAAGCGCGTTGTAGGAAGAAGGGAGAAAACATCGTCTCCTACATGCTGTCAATGCAAGAAATCGCTTCGCAAGGTGAAGTGGGAGAAAGCGAAGTTATAAATTTCATCATTGAAGGGCTGCGCGACCGCACCGCCTACACCTCGATGCTCTATACTGCAACTTCACTGCAACAGATGAAAACTCTGCTACTAAAATACGAGAAGAAGCGCTCGATGGACCGACAAGAATCCATACAACAACCTGTCAAACCCAGCGGAGCACAAACTTCTGGCAGGACGCGGTGCTTCAATTGCTCTCTGTATGGGCATTTATCTGCAGATTGCACACAAAAGCGGCGCTCACCCGGTTCATGCTTCCGATGTGGAAGTAACTCACATGTGTTGAAGGATTGCAAAGCTCCAACTAAAGTAAACGTCATCAGCAGCAGCAGGACCAGCAATGAGGACATCGAAGTAGACGTAGATGTAGAACCTAAGATTCAACTCAAGCCTTTCGAAAATGTAAGTATTGCTTTTCTAAATAACATTCTGAGTCGATCGCGTTTTTGTAATTACAATTCATTAATTGACAGTGGTAGTCCAGCGAGTTTCGTATCTAAATCAATCCTTCCGTTCCCCATCAAAAATACAAACACGTTTAAGTCAAGATTTTCCGGCATCGCGGGTACCAAGCTCAACACATACGGTAAAGTTGATTGCATTATATCACTACATAAAATAAATAAAAAGATTTCCTTGTTTATAGTTGAGCCTGATCTGCTTCCGAAACCGCTTTTACTCGGACGTGATTTTCTAAAGATCTTCAATATTCATCTTATTATGAACACCACAAAAACACCAGACTCCCGCGAAGGACGTACGAAACCACTAAACTCCGAAATTTGTTTAACTTTTTGTAATATCGATACTCAGAATGTTCAACATTATAATAATTCCTCTAATACGATTCTAAATATATCAAATAAACCCAAAGTGGATTCAGAAATTAGTCTAATAAATAATAGTTACGCGAATAGAAACGAAATAGGTTGTGATTGTTCTTCCGATGACGCTGGTTGCACCGCTAACAATACGGGTACTAGTGCTGAGTCTTCCGATACCAAACTCTTTTCCGATGCGTGCAATTGTTCTTCCGATATTCAGTGCCAGTGTAGATGGGACCGTGACCTTCCCCAACCGCAAGTTCCGTCGTCCTCAGTGGACAAATTCCGAACAGAATCCTTGTTAGGTAATTGCAGTGACGGTGAATTGACAAGTAATATTAGGCTCGACCATGGAAAAGATACCCTGTCAGATCTCTTCAGTATAGATACCAATGAAATAGCAAATGGTCGGTCAGAGGAGCCCGATATAAACCCATTGTTAAGCCAGGATGCTCGAGACTCTGTCAAAGAAATTATATCAGCATACCTGAGTGAATATCCAAACCCATCGAATGCCAACAACCAGTTCGCAATGAACATCAGGTTAACTTCGAATATTCCGGTGTTTAGTCACCCTAGAAGGTTGTCCTACAAAGACAAGATAGAGGTGCAAGGAATTACGGCCGCCTTGCTTGACAAGGGGATTATTAGACATAGCGACTCCCCTTACGCTTCGCCTATCGTTTTGGTGAAGAAGAAGTCTGGCGAGACTCGAATGTGCATTGACTATAGGAGTCTAAACAAAATTACCTTTAGAGACAACTATCCTTTGCCATTAATCGAAGACTGCCTAGATTATCTGAAAGAAAAGAAATACTTTAGTCTATTGGACTTGAAAAGTGGATTCCACCAGGTAAAAGTAGCTGAGGATTCAATTAAGTACACATCATTTGTGACCCCTAGTGGACAATTCGAATATACCAGAATGCCTTTTGGTTTAAAAAACAGTCCATCTGTATTCCAACGCTTCATCTCGTTCATATTCAAAGATTTTATTGAACATGGACTTATCGTTATTTACATGGATGACATTCTTATAGCGGCGCGTACTATTGAAGAACACCTAGGTATATTAGGCGATGTTTTCCAATGCCTCGCCAAGAACGGTCTTGAATTAAGGCTTGGAAAATGTAAACTTTGCTACACACAGTTAGATTATTTAGGATATAGCATCAGCGATAAGGGAATTCAACCCAACGAATCTCATAAGGATTCAATACTAAGGTACCCCGTACCAAAGACGATGAAACAACTACAATCTTTTATAGGGCTTTGCGCATATTTTAGAAAGTTCATACCTCAGTTCTCCCGTATCGCCGAACCATTGTATAGCCTGGTTAGAAAGAATGTTCATTTCGAATTTGACGAGAATTGTCTCCGCGCTTATAACGAATTAAAACAACTATTAACTAACCCGCCGGTGTTAGCCATTTACGATCCCCTGAAAGAAACCGAACTTCACTGCGATGCTAGCATCACAGGGTACGGTGCCACCTTATTGCAACGACAGTCAGATGGGAAGTTCCACCCAGTCTTCTATTTTTCAAAACGCACTACCGCCCCAGAAACAAGATACCATAGCTTCGAGTTAGAGACCCTTGCCATTATATATGCACTCAGACGGTTCCGGGTATACCTAGAAGGTATCACCTTTAAAATAGTTACTGACTGCAACTCTCTCACGTTGACCTTGAACAAAAAGAATCTTAACCCACGAATAGCGCGATGGGCCCTAGAACTTCAGAATTTTGACTATTCCATCCAGCACCGCGGTGGGTCTAGTATGTCTCATGTCGATGCACTCAGCCGTAGCGAGGTCGTCTGCGCTATTAACGAGGACGACATTGAATTTCAGTTGGAAGCCACCCAAAGTAGAGATCCCACTATTTTAGACCTGCGCGAGGAATTGGAGAATGGTAGCAGAAAATCATTTGAACTGAGAAATGGCCTAGTATACAGAAAAGGCAAAAGCAACAACCTATGCCTATTTGTCCCCGCCGAAATGGAAACGAACATAATCAGGCTTATACATGAAAAAGTTGGCCACCTAGGAGCAACTAAGTGCTACGAGCAAATCAGATCCCGTTATTGGTTTCCTAGCATGCGAGAAAAGATAGAGAAATTTGTTAGGAATTGCTTAAAGTGCATTATGTATTCCGCTCCAGCTAAATCGAACGAGAGGGCTATTTACAGTATTCCGAAAAGTCCAGTCCCCTTTGACACCCTTCACATTGATCACTTAGGACCACTGCCCTCAATTAAGTCCAAGCGCAAGCATCTATTAGTAGTAATTGACGGTTTCACAAAATTCGTGAAGCTCTTCCCGGTGAATTCTACTAGTTCGAAAGAGGTGATTTGTTCCCTCAAAAGGTACTTTCTCTGCTACAGCAGACCGAGGAGAATCATCTCTGATAGGGGGACCTGCTTTACATCACTCGAGTTCAGTGAATTTCTTCTTCACAATAACATTGCTCATGTGAAGGTGGCAGTAGGTTCACCACAAGCGAATGGCCAGGTGGAACGCGTCAACCGCGTACTGACCCCAATGTTAAGCAAATTAAGCGAACCATTGCATCACTCCGACTGGTCCAATAAAATCTCTGAGGTCGAGTTCGCGATAAACAATACTGTTCACAGCACGACGCGGATGAGTCCATCAACTCTGTTGTTCGGAGTTGGCCAAAGAGGCCCAATCGTGGATTGGCTAACTGAATACTTAGACGAGCAGGTCATTTGTGAGCGCGACCTTGCCACAATTAGGTCGAAGGCTTCTAAAGCCATAATAGACTCCCAGCGATACAGCCAGCGTCACTTCGAGAACAATCATAGGCCGGCTAAAGTCTTTGAGCCTGGTGACTATGTCGTCATAAAAAACGTTGATGTTTCTCCCGGTAACAAGAAACTCACCCCAAAGTTCAAAGGGCCTTACGTAATTTACAAAAAACTCCCCAATGACCGGTATGTCATTCGAGACATCGAAAATTGTCAGGTCACGCAACTACCCTACGATGGGATAATAGAGGCTTGTCATATACGCAAGTGGAAGGAATTGGATGACAAGGTCGTTTAGAATCGTATTAGAACTCTACGTCATAGAAAAGCGATACCATAGACACTTAAGAATAAATTTAAGTTAGGTATAGTACGGAAAATAATAACAATAATAATAATAATAATATCATGATCGAGGCCGATCATTCTGTCAGATTGGCCGAACTGTAACATATTTAGCAACGCCATCTATGGCACTACTAATCGTTTTCTCATTTGTTCTATTGCGGCTGAACGCAACCAATTTTGTAATCGTAGCTAACTTCATTAGGTTCTAAGAGACAGAGATCGTCAGCCATTTTGCAAATGGCTGACACTTCCTTTTTTACTTTCAGAATAGCGAGACGTGTAAAATTAAAATAAAATAAAAATCCGTTTACACTGTAAAAAAACGTTAGCTTGAATGATTTTGTTAGATTCCTGAAATTCCTACGATTTTGCTGTTTTTTCCCTTTGTCCCACGGAAGACATTTTGGACATTGAAATTCCCACAAAATGGGGTAAATCCCACGGTATAACAACACTGACTCAGTCTAGGAAGTGAAAAAGAGGTGGCAAGCTCGTTTTTATTCGAAGCTGATTGTGTCCGGGCGAATTGCAACTGCGAGAAGATGCTAGTATAGATTGAAAATGGTTTTTTCGGAAGCCGATTATTTATGGCGAGCTTATAAAAATACAGTTGGAACAAAAATAATTGGAGGTTCAAAACACGGGAAAGCGAAAAATCGCAGAATGCTAGTCAAGCGGAGTAGACTAAATTATTTTCCTAAAATCGGACTAGACCTACTTTAAAAATCCAGAGAACGTGTCCTAGTTCTAATTGTAATAGCGCTAAAGAACGAATTCAATTTTAGTAGTTTTTGCGAAGCAAAAGAAAGTGTCTTTCGAAAATGCGGCTTACCATGACTTATTTGTGTCAAGCTTTAGGTTTTCGTGTTTCGGGTGAATTATCATTCTACTTAAGGTGTGCACTCTTAAGAGGTTTCTCAAAGCTGTTGGCTATACTTCTCTTGTGCCCGAAAGGTGGCGTATTTTGCCTTAACTAAGAAACGCTATGCGGGGGTCCCAGGTTCGAGTCCCGCAAAAACCCAATTCCGACTTAGGGTTTTTTTCCCGCTGCGCTACCTCTCGCGAACGTCTGACAAACATCCGAGAGTATAAATGTCTTGAAAGAGCTTCTCAATTAGCCGTTTGGAGTCGGCATAAAATTGTAGATCCCTTCCATTCGTTCCAAAAATGAGAAACTCACACAAAACGAATGGTTGTGAGAAGCTAGGCCTAGGGTCTCTCCGGACCTGTTGCGCCAACTATTTATTTATTTATAAGAAACGAGTTTCAATCAAAACTAAGCTAACTAAACGGCGTACAATCAAACTTGTCACATCATTTAAGGATCACGGATTCTCACGGTTGATTGGTCTGCATATTTAACTTCTTTCACCACCAAATCCATGTATTGATTCAAACGATTTGTACGTCCGCAATTGATGAAAAACCATCTCCTTTGCTAAGCACTTAATCTTTCATTCCATACACAAACTCTATCCCAAAAGCTATCTATATTGTGCCATTTCATAAAACGTTCAACAGTCCAAACCAAATCAATACAACAAAGACCACTCGAATGTATAACTTCTCAACTTTACCAGCTTCAATAAAAAAGTTTAACGTCAACCATGAAATAAGTTCCCACTGAACCGTATAAAATCCTAGGTTAACTGTTTTTCTTAACTTTCTCATTCGTGTTTGCTATTTATGCTCTCGCATTCCATAATTATTTCAAGCGAATGCCATAAAATCTTACGACGTTAATAATTTAATCGACCCAACTCCATTACTCTGGCAACGGTTCCACCAGATACGATTCCACCTAGGCATACATACAATCGAATGAATCCTCGAAGTAAGGAAGGTAACTCGAACTTCCCTAACCAAAGCCACCATAGAGTACAGCTTCTGGAGAAAAGTTATTGTCAGGCTTATCATTAAAAATCCGAATAAAATAGGAGAAATCAAAACAGGAAAATCCACCCCTGAAGTTGATCGTCATTGTAGGTTAACGATGGCGGCACCATCGTCATCATTCCCCCCCGCAAGGTGGTTGAACCTCTGTTTATCAGGGATGGGAAATGGTTTTTCTTTTGGCATGTAGCATGTAGGTATGCCAGTACAGTATTCTGCTATCGTGTGAGCGTGACTACTTGATTTGCTGTGCCCCCCTGCTCCCGCATTTAGGGATATATATATTTTTTTGTCGTTCGTATTTTATGTTTATTTCTCGTTTTGTGATTTTTTCTTATTTTCTTTATTTGTTTGTGTATTCTTGCAGAATGTCCTTATGGCTACAGTTACGATAAGCAATGGTACGAGCAGACAATTCCCACCCAAGAGAATTGGGTCTGTGACAAGGATCTGTACGTTACCAATACATTTGTGGTTAGCCGAGTGACCGAGGTGATTGGTTCATTTGTCCTTGGCCAAATGGGTGACACGTAAGTACATGCAGGCTCCGGGTTGGGGCAGCTTCAGATAAGTTTTCTATTTCTATGTATGGTTAGGTATTTTTCGTTTATTTCTTATTTACATGCAATCAAATAAATTCAATTGGACTCACTTCCTTGGAGATTTACTAAAGGAATCCTTGTACTGCCGCCTGCGAGGATGTGAAGTGAACGGTGTAAGGTTTATGTTTTAGCCTGAACGCATTTGAGTCTATTTAGTGTGTGGGCCATTTTGCTTTTAAGTTTGGAGTTTATAGACATCTCTGGTTGAAAGAATACGAACATGTTTGAATTGGAAAATTTATGTTTCCATGAATGTTGCTTTATTGAAGGATTCCTAAAGGGATTTAGCTACTTTATACAAAGAAAGTGGGCATACCGATTTTGTAATCTAAATTCTGGATATAACTTTTGGAAAGGGACTAAAATATCATACAACTTGTACAACCGAACTTTCGATCGCACTTTTTCTTTTGTAATTATACCTGTTTATTTCATTTTCACAAGCTTTAGGCATCAAGCACGTACATATTTCCAAGACATGTCATAACTATTTCATAATTTTCAAGCCTCATGAACCAACTTTACAGTAGGTATTGGTTTTTTTTTTTTATAAATATCCAGAGCAAAGGGGAAGGTATTCATTAAATAGTCTTCAAAACTATATTTTAAAATATACTTCAACTACATTGAGTAACTAGTTAAATAATATAGGTACATGACTGGATCACACGAAACTTTCCCGCTCATTGGAAGTTCGAACGAAGTCTTAAATTTCCGGAGTACACTCAACATCTTTGCCATCCCTTTTCCACAGCAGGGTATTCGCAGAGTATGTGTTCCGTTGTCTCCTCCTCTTCTCCGCAGAGTCGACAGGAGTCATCGTCGAAGAGTCTCATTTTTTTGAGATGGTTTTTTCTTTACTAAGAGCTGGGCTTATGAATCTTTCCCTTTGGATTCCGTCCAGTACTCGGCAAGGTTATTATCTTCCCATTTCCTGAATTTTGAATGTACGTAACTCAAGGGTAAAACGAAGTAGGGCTCAGGACCAGTGAGCAGGCGTGATGCGCCTCTTCTCGCCGGAAAGTCCGCTCGTTCATTGCCCTCAAATCCATCATGACCTGGTATCCAAGCAACGGTGACTAAACTATATTGTCCGAAATACTGCTCCTATTTCAAAGAAACGGTTTTCAAAATATTTCTTAAAAGTACAAAAGTGCTATAGGATTTAAAGTATATCTATTTACATTTCAAAATGAAAAAAAAAAAAAATTAAATCACTATTATCTTTGCCACTTTATAATGTGTGGTGTGAATAGCATTGCCAGACGTCCAGGTTTGCCCAGAATGTCCCAGATTTAAGACAGAATTTCGGTTGTCCCGCTGGGACAGCTTTTGTCCCTGGTTGGGACTAAAATTCAGAAACAAAAAAACTAATGCAAACAGTTTTTATTGTTTACAACACACTCACTGCGTTCTAAATTGACCTTAAGTCCGTATTTTGTTTGCATTTTTCAGACTTTTAAATAACAACGAAAATGTCCGATAGCAGTGACTGCGTACAATACACCCCAACTTTAACGCAGACATATCAGCTGACAGCTTTATTTTGACATTTCAAGATTATTTGAAAATAAATTCGTTTGAAAATTTGTGGTAGTACTCTTTTCCACGCAGCTGCCTTTTCAGCATGTTTAATGTAAAAAAAAAAAGAGAAAAGAGGGCTTAATAAATACTCGTTAAAAATGTCAATCAAGCACACCTGGCATATACGAATGGGGACGTTCGGATACCTAGTTTATGTAAAACGTCATCTAGATTCGTCGTGACTAGGAATCCGAACGCGTTGTCTCAGCAACTTGAATTGTTTTTGTATTCTCGCTGTCAACCTTTGTTTGTTTTTGCCCTTTATTATTCGGAAAAGACCCCTCATAATTTTTTCAAAAGTTGTTATTTTCAAATAAGTACATTTAAAATGTAACACGGTTAACTATCAAAACACTATGACACTGTTATGCGAACTATTGGTTGTTATATCGTGCGAAAATTCGAAATTTGCAGAGTAGTCTTAGAAATGGCACCTTTCTGCCACGGCCACTCTGTTTATTTTAAATCTGACTCTTCGAAATGTCAACTGAGTATGCAGGCAGGTTTTTCTTGACCAGATTTGTCGGCTTCCCCTCCATAAACGTCAACTGCAAAAACTAATCACGTGACCACTCTAGGCCAATCAAAACTGAAATACATCTAGTCAGACAGCTGCCAACTTACTAAACTATGAATCCGAGCATCCCCAATGAAATTCTTTCAAATTGACAACCGTCATTCAAATGAATAAAAATTATTTTTTATTTTGCCCCGGGAGAAATTTGGAAAACCCGGTTTTTTTCCACATTTTTTTCTATTTGTCCCGTCGAGCTGTGAGCAAAATATGGCAACCCTAGGTGTGAGGCTGTGAACACATAAGATCTGTTCCTTTTGTTGTAAGAACGGAAAAGACTGTGAAGGGCCCAACCCATAGAATCCGTCGCGTCCGTTGCGGCAACGTTTTCTACTGACAGTTCAATAGAATACACAGTAGCTTATGGAAGGTGACCCATAAGCAGCGCACGTGCCGGATGCGACGGATAAAGTAGGTTTACTTTCTACTTTTCGGTCCGTCGCACCCGTTGACAGTTGGCACAGCGGGAGAGAAATATTGAGAGGGAAAGAGAAACTATCATAGGCTGTCACTAGTGCTCTTATATCGTGGGAGTTCTTCCTCTTTTTGGGAAATTTCGGTGTCCGGAAAAGCTTTCCGTGAGAAATAAGAAAATGTTGCAATAAACAATCAAACTAGTTTTTTTTTTTTAATTTCATAAAAAAATATGTCTACATTTCACAATATAAACACCACATTAAAAAATATCTTATTTAAATCGCCTTTTAGCAAGATTTTTTTGTATAAAAATTTTCTTCTATAAAAAGGTAATCATAATAATATTAACAAACTGTGATTTTTATACCAAATGTAATTTAATGTGATAGTCTTTCCGAATAATATGAATTTTACTTTTAAAAGTTAGATTTTTTTCACAAAACACCTATCAGGAGAATTACGTAAAAGGGAATTTTAATATGATGGAAGGGGAAAAATTACTACATTTCGTGGGACAAAATAATGATGGAGTATTCAAAATACTGCCTGTCACCGTTTGCGACGGATTCTATGGGACTGCTCGTTCCGTCGAATGCGTTAATATTGACGAATCCGACGACGCGACGGATGCAACCGATTCTATGGGTTGGGCCCTTGAAAATGACAGTGGTGGCTGATGGGGATAAATACTCTCATAGAGAGTGACACTTACGAAAAAGTTGGTAAGATTTTCAGTGGATGGATAATATGGATGGGTAAGGAACCGAATTGAGTAAAAATTCGTAAGGACTAGTAAAAATTCGTAAGATTTAAGAGTAAAGGAACAGACCTATTTAAAAAAGGTTCTAAAGAGGATATAGCTACATATTTAACTGCAAAATAACAAAAGTGTGTGTGTGTTTTGTTTTTTTGGATGCTTGGTAGATGTAGTTGACACAAAAAAATATTAAAAAAAAATCTGAAAAATCGACCACTGTTGTTTTAGAAGTGATAGCTCTGTGTTGTGCAAGTATTTCCCCATGTTTTTAGAGCAATACCCAAGTAAGCGTAGGAAAAACTGATTTAACGAGAACCTTTTACTTAACTAGCTCCATTTTCCCAATTTTGGTGTTATCCCCTTAAGGAAACCACTGTCCTCAAGACAAACGACTCGGAATGTAAAATTCGATGGAGAAAACACAAATTAGTCCTCATTATATACGGATCCATATGTAGATCTCTGGAAGGGACATATTTATTAGAACTAAAAATCTTCGAAAATTATCTTAGACCACGTTTTCATCTAAGTTCCTTTTTTCAGTTTCGGCCGTCGCATTGTCTACTACATTAGCGTGATATTGGCCACAATTGGCCGTTCATTCTCAATAATATCTACCTCGTCGTTTACCCTGTTTTTGGTAACGTCCAGCCTGACAGCGCTCACCGTCAACAGTCTGTTCCAGTCACCCCTGATTGTTGGAATGGAAATCTCAAGCGAGTAAGTATGTCATACCATTCTGTGTAAGCGGTACAGTAGTAAAACGCATCCATTTGCTTGTGGTCAGGAAAACGAATAAATCCCTAGCCAGGGAAGTGTGCGGTTAGATAGATTTTCTTGGCATAAAACCACATTTCCATTTATCATAAAAAAATAAAATAAAATAAAACAGGAGCATTAAACGAGAAACCATTCCATTCATGGCCCAAAATGCAGCAGCAAAAACGTTTAATCCTTCCATATTTTTCGTTTCTTTCTTCCGCTGTTTCCTTTACAACACAAAACCACAAACAAACAACCGAAAAGGGATGATAGAACCAACATTGCGATGTATCAAAGCTTCGGATGGTCCATCGGGACGACGTTAATGCCACTGCTCTACTGGTGGCTACGGGACTGGGTTCCCTTCATGTGGCTAACAACCCTACCAACTGCACTTGTGCTCATTTTTTACAAGTACTTATATTGCTACAGGACATTCTATACAATTTGTTTGATTTAATTCGCTTTTTGTGCATCCAACAGTTATGTCATCGAATCACCCCGATGGTTGATTAGTAAGCGACGCTTCGCCGATGCCATAGTGCAATTCAGAACAATCGCACACTTCAATGGCAAGACGTTCACAATGACTGAGAAGGAATTATGCGAACTGTATGGAGATTTGAGCGAGGAGAAGGTCTTTGGCGTGGCATCCCTGTTCAGAGGTTGGCGGATAGCAAAGAACACCACCATCATGGGCTTCAGTTGGTACGTATATTGTATGTGTATATGGGAGAGGGGTGGGCGGGCATGCAATGGCAAATTGTTCAACGAAATGGAAGGCTTAACTAAAGTTTCTCCGGCGAAATGTTTGTTCAAAACTTATTTGTAGCCTTTTCGGGGGCAGGACAACTCCCTCGTATTTCGTTTGTCCTCTGTGCATACGCTTTGTCCTTGCAACAATTTTCCATGTCAGAGAGTTTAAGTTCCACGAATGCAATGAAATTCAACACTTGTTCGTTTTATTTCCATTTTTTTGTAAAAGGTCCTTTGGTACTTTTCGTTTATTTAATGCTTATTTATTTTTTTTTATTTCTTTACATGTACCTACTGCTGGCTTGGTTCGGAAGGTGTGTGGTGGCTGTTTCATACTTTACATTGGTCCTTTTCAGCTCACGTATGGGTGGGAATCCTTTTTTAAATTTTTTACTTCAGAGCATTGTTGAAATTCCCGCTTACATTGTTGGAAAATATTTAGGTAAGTTAATGTTGCGCTGCGCTGCCCTCAAGCAATTCCGTTGAGTAATTTTCTAAAATGAGCAAAAATTGGTCGCTCATTTAGGGGTAGGACCCTTTTGTATTTTGATTTGTTTCACAATTATTTGTTTATGCTTACGTAACCGGAGGAAATTCTTTACAAAAAAAAAAAACTTTACAGAGTCCCTGTATGCAATGCATTTTGTAGGCACTAAAGGTATTTGTAGGCGCAGTGGCTAGTGTTTTGCAGAGGATCAATATAGTTAAAACCACCGAAAACAAAGTAGAAGCGTTGACAAGAGAAATAAAGCCTTACTGGCTGGTTTTACCCACCAACCGTACTTACTTACTTAAGGTGGCGCTACAGTCCGGGGTAGACCAGGGCCTTAACCAATACGCCTCTCCAGTTAGCGCGACCTTCGGCTAACTGCCTCCAGTTGCTCACTCCCAGTTGGTTGAGGTCCCCTTCCACTTGCGCGCGCCACCTAAGGCGAGGTCTTCGTCTACTGCGTTGTCCTTCCGGGTTGGAATCGAAGACTCTCCGGGCCGGAGCGTTGGTGTCCATTCGCTCTACATGTCCTGACCATCTTAGACGACTAATGCGTACTTTTCTGACCAGGTCGATGTCGCTGTACAGCTCGTAGAGTTCGCTGTTAAATCTTCTCCTCCAAATCCCGTCAACGAAAACGGGACCAAAAATCACTCGAAGAATTTTGCGTTCGAAGCGACCAAGAAGATCCTCATCCGTTTTTGCTAGGGTCCATGCTTCTGCGCCATAGAGCAGGACAGGAATGATGAGAGTCTTATATAGAATCTCCTTAGTGCTTCTTGACCAGGCCTTACTAATCAATTGCCGTCTTAGGCCAAAGAAACAGCGGTTGGCAAGTGTGATCCTTCGCTTGATTTCTGAGTTGATGTCATTTTCAGAGTTAATAGCGGATCCGGGGTAGACAAAGTCCCTAACTGACTCAAAGTTATAGCTGTCTATCGTGACGTTCTGTCCGATTCGTCGATGTTGTGTCTTGTGTGTCCCTTCTTGTTGACAGCATATATTTTGTTTTACACTCATTCACCACTAAACCCATTTTTGCCGCTTCTGTACTAATACTAGCAAACGCTCCAGTAACAGCTCGCTGTGTTCTGCCAACAATGTCAATGTCATCAGCGTATGCAAGTAGTTAGTTGCACAGACTTATGGAAAAATTGTGCCTCTGGTGTTGGCTTGTGAGTTTCGCAGAATTTTCTCAAGAATGATGTTGAAGAAGTCACATGACAGCGCGTCGCCTTGTCTAAATCCTTTTTTACCCACCAATCAAGTGGTTGTAATAATAATTGTAATATTGTATGAGCGAGCAGTGGCTTAGTGGTGAGTGTGCGGGGCTATTAAGTGCGCTGTTTAGGGTTTTATGCCTGACAATAAACATAAAATTGTTCAATTGTTCTTATGGCGCTTATCTATCTAGGGATTCGAAGTCCCGTCTCCCACATAAATAAACCGGGAGAAATATTTTCTACCATCGATGGAAGTTGACGTTTGCGAGCACGATATCAGCTTTCTGAGCCGGAAGCTCTGACAATGTGTTTATTGGTCGCAGGATCTTCATATATACTAAGCTGGTTATAAATTTTCCGCAAGGTGAAGTTTTATGGTATACTAACTGCGGCTGTCTTCTTAAGTCGTATGTGTACTAAAGGAAGGTTGAGTAGTTTCTCTAAGACACTTTGAAATGCTTTTGAGTTAAGGTTTGATTAGCCTAACGAAAAGTAACCAAGAATGAGTAAGATGTGGGTATGACGATGGTAACATAGGGGAGAGTACGATGGAGAGTACGATAACTTAAGCGCCAAAAATGTATAACGGTATTTTATAGAGCGGTAAAATACAAGCATTTTTTACTATCGGAGGGGGGTCTTCTTTTTTTTTTGCGTCCAAAGGATGTGTAGTCTTCATAGATACCAGTAGTCCGTACTAGCTGGTATGCACGATTCGCGGGATATGGTTCTCCAGTGCCACGCGCCTTACGTACTAAACCACACCCCTGTGTACTCTTCTACCACTCTCCCCGCGGAACTGCCGTTAGGTACTACTTCCGGGGCTGGCTAGCAACTCATGGCAAATCATTTGCGTCTGCCACTTCGACTCTTCTTAGTCTTTCGGCTCTTCTCAGCTCGTTTTGTATACTCGTTATGAATGAACATGTCTCCAACCAGTCGTCTTCCGACCTCAATATGTGGTTTATAAGAAGCTGCAGTATAGGTAAGTGCGCTCTTCCTTCCGAAAAGCGCCTACAGTGGAACATTACGTGCTCCGTACCTTTTTCTGGGCATTCGGGGCAGAAAGGCGAGCTATCATGACCGAATCTGTGAAGATATTTTTGGTAGCCGCCGTGCCCGGACAGGAACTGCGTAATTTGGTAGTTGCAGTCCCAGCGTGTTCTCTTTATCCAGACCTCGATGGTGGGGATCAGTTTGTGAGTCCATCGGCCTTTTTCCTTGTTATCCCACCGGGCTCGCTCCGTTTGGGAAAAGGGGTAATTTCATAAAAAATAAAAAAATAAATACCTACTTAAAATGCAAATAAATATATTATAAAATAATGCTTGGGTTTACTGATGGATTACGGGATAGGTGCGAGGTTGAGTATATGCAGAGTTCCTTTGATCTAAATTAGTTTATCCAATATCAACAATATTAAATTAAAATCAAATAAAAAAGTTGTTTTCGTTATTTTCAATTTTCTCAAAAACATGAATACATCAATCAATGTGGATTTAAGTGTTCGATTAAGGGTACTAGGGGCAGTAAACACTATAAACAAATTTAGTGTCTTTGTTCACAATTTTGAAATAATCAGCATTCAACATTTTTTTTTTTTAATTTATTTTCCTTATATTTCAAGTTCGAAAGTATATTTTTCAAAAACTATTATCATAAATAACTTGGTTTGAAAATAATTTGAAAGAACAGGTTCCTGGCTTTCAGAAATGGTAAAGTACTTTATTGTAAATGTTGCCGTTGTTTTTAAAGTATATTTTCTTTCATTCATTTTTTTTTTTAAGTTACTCCTCCCGCCAAACGTTGAGAGATGCCCCCCCCCCCCCCCCCCTCCCATAGTAAAACATGCTTGTTTTTGACAGCTTTACAAAAAACCGTTCTCAATTTTTTGCGCCAAAGTTATCGTACTCGTGCCGTAAATTAGGTCCAGTAGATCATTTTTGAACGGATATCCTATTTTATACCGAATAATCTCATAAGCCAGATGTTGCCATTTTTAATTATATTGCCTACGTGGGACCCCCAGCGTTGCCACTTTAACTGTTTTCCAGTAAGATCTGACTGGATTGATACACATTTAGCTGAAAATGTTTGTACAATGGTGGCTTTTTAGTTGGATACGATTTTTGTTTGAAAATTACAAATTTAAAGTAAACAAAAAAAGTTAAATTAAAAAAAGAAGAAAATTTGCTTGAATTTCATATTTTTTGCTCTGAGCTTGAAAACATATCCCACTAATGCAATCAACAGTTTTATACGTTTGCATTGATACAAGTACTTGCCTTTGCTAACTTTAATGCTGCTTCTGCTTTGAAATACCTACCGCCCGAAATTAGAAAAATAGTTGGTTCATAGATGCTAATGATGAAGATGATGAGGAGACGATTGAAGCGCTCAGAGAAATTTCTATTTAAAGTTAATTTATGAGTTGAACTTATTTAATGAATTATTCTTGTTAATAATTTTAATAGGCTTCACTTTAATACGTGAGAGTAAATGCAGTATAATTTTAATAAGGTAATAAGGTTTATTTAGGTATGATTTTTTATTCGTTGATTTATTTTGGCTGCAATTTTTGATTGCATTTCGCTGACTGTTTTTTTGACTGAATATTCGTTTTTTGTTCAGTTAAATGTGCCTGGAAGGCCGATTTCAAAATAGCAACACGAGGGAGCTCCAAGTCAGTATTGGATTCATTGTTATAATATCGACTGTTTACTTCCTTTTAGAATACTGCGTATAGAAGTGTTAAGATATCTCCTTTTTTGTAAATAGGATTATTTTTGTTTTTGAGGGACTTACACCGTATTACATTGCATTGGACATTTACCATGAAATTAGTCAGAGTTGCTTCATGACTGCCTCTGATTATTATGAGTACCTTGTACCTTCTAGGCCATCTGCGTATAGCCTTGCGTTCTTGAGTGTAGAGCTCAAGGTTGCTTAGGTTGTTCAGAAGTTTTCTATTACACTTGTTCATAGGAGGAGTGAAAGTCCTGCTCCTTGGGGCATACTTTATTAGCTTTAGTTGTTGCCGATTTAAGTAAATCCGTAACCATATAAAGTTGAACTTTTGAAATGTTTAAAGACACAGAGGGCAATGTTTTTAGTCTTGGTAATTTTTGTTTAATGCGTGCTATTTCAATAAAGTGTCAACACCAACAATGCAACGCCTTGACGAATACCAGTTTTGATCGACGATGAATATGAGGAGAGAGGGGTTCGTTCGTTCTTCGTTGATTGACCAGCAAGTTGCATGGTCGCATTCTTTAGTTCTATGAGTTTTATTAGTTTGACTATGCATTTAAAATCATTTTAAATAATCAATAAATTCTGAATTTCTAATTATTTGGTCATCTTTACAAAAGGCTTTTCGTAAACGATGGCTCACAGTTTTTTCATAACTTTTATAAAACAGCAAGCAGTTCAGTATTCCACGATGAAAATTTATTCTGATAGGCCTTGAATTGCAGCTTGGTTCGTACACAGATGTAAGCATATCGTTTAATTGGGACGTGGGCTCGTCGAAACAGTCGGCGGTGTCATAGTTTCTTCAGCTTCACATCTGAGCAGCCCTTAGTTCATAAGTAAAGGGTTTTTCAACAGGGACGCTACAAAAGTAGAGCGACAGGGACAGCAAACGACGCCGAATTTCTTGCCGCTCTTTTGACATTTCTCTTCACTAAGGTTTGCCATTTCATGATGGAAAGATATACGAGACAACAGTATTGGTCGGGCAGCAATCCACACGTACTCCATGAGTCATCATTGCATCCCGAAAAAATTACGGTTTGGTGTGGTTTATGGGCCCGCGGCGTCATTGGGCCGTACTTCTTCCGTGATGATCAAGACCGGCACGTTACTGTAAATGGAAATCGCTACCGTTCAATGATTACCGAATATTTTTGGCCCCAATTGGAAGATATGGACTTGGAGGACATGTGGTTCCAGCAGGACGGCGCCACAAGCCACACAGCGAATGTCACAATCAATTTATTGGAAACCAAGTTTGGAGAACGTATTATCTCACGAAGTGGTCCAGTCGCTTGGCCGCCTCGGTCGTGGAATTTGACGCCGTTAGACTATTTCTGTGGGGCTACGCCATGTCTATGGTCTATGCCAACAAGCAAGCTACGATTGATGAACTTCGTACGAATATCGAACGTGAAATTGCAGCAGTGTCGGTCGATTTATGCTTGAAAACCGTCGAAAATTGGTTTCAGCGTCTGGACTTCTGCAAGCGTGCCCGTGGTGGCCATGCAAAAGAAATCGAGTTCCATACATAATGGCATCGAACGTACTTTCACAAGAATTTCATTGATATCCAAAACCGTTTTTGTTTTATTTAAAAAAAAACTTCTGTAGCGCTCTTATTAAAAAACCCGATAACTATACTGTAATCAGTACCTACGTGTTGGTGTTTGGGTGTTTCTATATCAAATCGTTTAGGACAATGATCTGCCATAGAAGACTCCCTTAGGACAGTGATATAACTAACAAAGAAGTTGACTAAAGTTTAGTCTAGAACTTCCTGCCCGACTGAATTGTCAAATGTGAACAGTGCGTTTGAACAACAGACTTTATTTCTCTAATTGCTTTGCTTTCTCTATTTTCCAATTTTCGAAAAATCTTACTGAAATCCCATAAACTACAAACGACTTTTTTTTAATACTAAACTTCATTCACAGGTGACAAGTACGGTCGGCGGGTGACGAACAGCTTTTCATTTTTAATCTGCTTCATTTCGTGCGTTCCAGTTTTGCTGCTGTCACATGGTAATCTCCAGCAGTCCAACACATGCCGGCAAGTTTTTCATACCTTCCACACCTTTCAGATCCCAAGTATGAATACGTGACGACAATAATAGCCACATTCATAAAGTTCCTCAATGCGGTGACTTTCTTCTTGGTGAGTCTTCAAGCGATGGAAATCTATCCAACATGCCTGCGACAGACGGGAATTGCTCTGGGCACTATCCTGTGCAACGCCATCGGTATACTCGCCCCGTATCTAGTGCACCTGGGTGTGAAGTATGATATTCGGTATCCATACTGCATTTTGGGAGTGGTATTTCTTCTCGGAGGCATCAGCGGCTTATTCCTCCCAGAGACGCTGCACAATAAGCTGCCAGATACACTGGAGGATGCCAAAGTCTTTGGGAAAAATCAGGTAATTGGGTGTTTTGTCGAAGATCTTTATCTACATTTGTTGTTTGCTTGCAGAAATTCTTCAGCCTTCCTAAACCGAGTCATCCCTCCGCGGACGAAGTGTCCGCTACTGAGAAACTCAATCAAACGAAATTTAGTCCTTAGCACCCCATATTCGATACTCAACGGCAATTTGGTGTTAAATTTTAATTGGCTTCTATTTAAGAACGCGTTGAGAGTGTGATTTGTTAGAAGAGTGCTGTGCGCTTACATAGGCTAAGCTGTAGTGTATAACATAAAGAAAAAGAAAATGAAATCCTCTGTAATTCGTTCGATCGCTAAATACTGATGGCGGAAATAAAGAGCTTTTATAAAGCATATATTTTTATATGACGTAATAAAAAGGAATTCTGCTTTGATTGAAGGGTGATTCCGCCCTTAAGGAGAGCAGGAATAAAGTACTGAATTCGATTGCATGTTCGGTCTTTCGTGACGAAAGAAGATTTATGCTCCAAGCCTCGTGCAATTGTGGTTTTTATTTGAATTTTTAACGCTTATCGGCGGGCGGTTTTTATGGGAATTCCATTAAAAAAGTAAGTGTACGTATAAATGGTATTTACAGCGATGGAATCGGAATGATTGCAAACATATGCACATGCATGGGGGTTATGATAATATTTTTATAATGCGCTCGTATCCGAGCCGAAGGCGGACGTAATGACTCACCGAAGGAATGACTGTATTAACAACTGTCACAAACCAAAAAAAAAAAAAAAAAAACAAAGAGAAGGACCTATAAAATTGAGCCAATAGTTCTATTAGAATTCCACTCAACAGTTTGTTTGGTCTAACAGCGGACATCTGGTGGATTACCAGTAATAAAGTCATTACCGTCTGTTGGTTTTGGAGCAGGCACATGCAAGGTAAAAGACATCGAGCAATTACTGTCCACTGTCCGTATTTCAACAGGGACCCTGGCAGCGACTTGAGAAATAACTTGTTTGTCGTCGCATCAAAATGTAATTTCACTGAAGGAATTTTGAATTATGTTCCTCATACCTCCAGATTTAATTAGGCAAACAAATTTTGAGTAATTGCGCAGAAGGTAGTACTTGGAACAATTTTTAGCTTCCAGGTTAAATGTTATGACCTCGCAAACTTTCCTACAAGCATTATCTACTTTGGTCCAATGTATATTTTTGGATTAGGGTAAAAACATAACCGTGATTTGAAATGTTGCAATGGTCGTAATTATGGTACAAACATTTATCGAGTGCATTAGTTACTTGCCAATTAAAGGTCTGAAACACAGAAAGTCGAATACAGAAGTTCATAAAATACACAATACAATACATCAGGCCTTAAGACTTAACGTTAACATATCTAATTTGAGACTAAATCTTTATATAGCTCGTAGGCTTCATCTTGGACAGATATTTTTCCAGTCTTATTTTTGTAGAATATTATTCTTCAAAGCTTAAAAACTTGCTTGTTATTGCTGGTTTTAAAGAGCTTCTCTCTATTGCATCTGATATTTTATATAGCATGTAAGCTAGGTCCGGTGTTTGTAGACTTTTTTCTTCGGTTTTATTTAGGATAATTTTTAACTATATTAAGGTCACAGCGAGAACCTGACCTGACTTAGTTAAGCCTAGCACGCTGCTGTTTGAATTTTGTAATTGAAAGCAATTAGGTATAATTAAAATTATACTGAGACTGGTGCTGTAGTGGTTGGTTTGGTTATCTTTCTGATATCCCTCTAGTGAGATGCCATTTTTTATAAAACAACCGACAACAATGATAAACCGACATGTCCGCGAGCCGATATTGATATCTATCAACAATCTCGAACACGCTGCTCGTATGCCCGAGCTGCTAAATGGCCGCGTTTCACTGCCCGCTAAAAATTGACATTTCAAAATTTGCGCTAAACGTCTAGCATTTTTTGTGGACTATCCCTTTCAGGGAAATTTCTCAATCTAGCACCAAACCACCCGCTGTATTGAAAAAAAAAAAAAAAAAAACGACATGTCAAAGGAAATCGTTTAAACGTCAACAAAATAAAAATAAATACGACGCCGAGCAAGTGTAGTTGTGACAAAATTGATAATAATGTAAATAACTATAATAGCAATTCAGATATATTTTTTTATAATATTTGTATCATTTGTTTATTTGCAGTGTGGACTTTGCCGCTGCCGCTAGTGTTCTAGCACCGGCGTTCCTTCACCAGGGATATTTTGTGTTAGACGTCTAGCGGGCAATAAATTGTGTGCCAAAACCAAGGAGAGAGTGGAGAATTGTTTCAAGCATTCTAGTACAATAAACCACTTTTAAGCGTAGTACGGAGTTTTTCCGAAACGAAATTTTCCGGTGGTCTCCAAATGGACAGCGAAACGTCTGCTTAAAGGCAGCGGAAAATAAATTATGTAGATTTCCATCAGCTGATACGCAAGTAGCAGTGTTACCAGCACTGGCTATTTATTTCCAGTTTGGCTCCTTCAAATTGTCATTTTCAGACTTATCACAATTTATGCTATTCACTTTATTTAAAATTTGGAGATTTTTAGGATCCTTAGGAATTTATAATTCTATTGCGAACTGACTCTTTTCGTATAGCTTAAACTTTCTAAACAGTTATGTCTTTTTCGACTATTGGGCATTTTGATTTGATATTTTAGATTTCTGCTGCCAAATGGAACATTAAATCCGAATTTGGTTTCTTGTGTGAGTCGGCCGTAAAAAAACATATTTTCACTAGCACCGGAAATTCATTGCAATTGATTTTCACACACCAACCAACCAATATGTGCCAATATGTGGCTTGTTGCCACAAACTATGTATTTTGCAACACCGCTTGCGATTTCAACTGTCCGCGAACGTGTTAACGAGGAGGGCATAGATCCACACTATTGAATTAGGGAAGATTATTAGTTTTGTAACATATTTAGCAACTCCACCTATTGCAATACTGATCGTTTCCTCACTTTGCCTTATTGCGGCTGAACGCAACCAATCTGTAAATGTAGCTAACTTCACTAGGTATTAAGAGACAGAGGTCGTCAGCCATTTTGCAAATGGCTGGCACTTCCCTTTTGAGTTTTCAAGTGTAGACACGAATAAAATCGAACGGAAAATAAAATCGTCTTACAGTTTTAAAGTTTGTACTATTTTTCGAGACTTCTTCAACCGAGTCAAAGGAGGATTTTCTAGTTCGCCGGATTTTCAAGTACTTAAAGAAGGTAAAGATATTTCTGTCGATACGCAGTCATCTTTGATCTCACTGTTTTATTGCAGAATCGGGGTTAATCATTTATTGTAGATTAGATGGGAAATTTAAAAAAATATTAAAGATACTTATCCCAAAATAGACACTCCTTTGGCTGTTCTTCGATTTCAAGCTTCAATCGGGTGCATGTGGATTTTTGTTTTTAAATTTTGTTTAAAATATATACAGCTAATATAAGATATGTGATTATATAATTCATACCGGGTTGAGTAGAAATGTGCGTCTATTTTTTCACAAACCTATAAATATTTAACGCAAAGGTCAATAAAAAGTTCTGATCCTAGCTTCGTATGTGTACACATGACGAAAAAAGAAACAATGTTGATATGTGCCCCATTTTAAGAAAGACACAACCTCCAAATTAAAACACATTTAATTTTTTTTTATCGATATGTTCTTTGTTTTTATTTCAATTAATTTCCCTTTCATATTTTGTTTACTGTTAAATTTAAAAATGCTTTATTATTATAATATTGATTCATATTCGACTAAAATACTTACAGGCGTTGTTTCTTCAGATTTTTTACTTTTGTTTTCTTCATTTTAAGATAAATTTTTATTGTTCCAAAAATTTACACATAACATTCTCTGGTTTGTTTTTCTTTAAAATTTCATATTCTACCATATTAACTTATTCTACTTAAAACAAAAGTGTATATATGAACGAATAAACTAAGCCAAAAGTATGTATGTACAAGAAAAAAAAAAAAAAAAAAACACAGCAGATAGGAAAGGATTAACGATATATTCAAAGCAACAATGTACAAAAAAAAAAAAACAAAAAAACATATTAAGAAATAAAGTACCCTCACTAAACAGTGATTATAAACATTCTTGATGTTTTTTTTATATTAAATAAAATTATAACAACATAACTAACAATGCTCTTAAATAAATAATCATTTGATATTCTAAATATATTAAGTTTTACATCTTCTTTTATATTTTTACGATTGTTTTCTTTTAAGAAATATATATTTAATAATTTATAGGTAGATGTATTCTCAGCTAAAAGCTTAAATTTAGATCTTTTTCATTTGTTCTGAATTGCTTTAGATGTACCTTATTTTGTTTACCGTTTAAGTGAAAATTTAATTTTGAATTTAATTTTACACTAATTTACGTTAATTTACGACTTTACCTAGAAATGTTTTTTGTTTTTTTTTTTTTAGTTTTTTTTCTCTTTTATTATACGTACCTACTTATATTGATTGAATTTTGCATGCTGGTGTTAAGTAATAAATTAATTTATTTATATAATGTATGTAGAACGGAATTAATGTTGGAATTTTAATTTTTAGCTAGCTACGGTATTTTGTTTGATTACTTTATGGTATAAACAAATTTTCGCATTCATCGTAACTATTTACAAATTGCTTTTAAAGGTACTATAATTAAGCACTGAATAATATTTACACACAACATTATTTAGAAGTTATTTTATTTTTTTATAAGAAAATAATATTATCATCTACTCTAGATATATTTGATTCTTTATTGCTTTTAGATTTATTTATACATTATTTGCTCTTAATGACGGATTTTAGAATTTTTTTTTAAATGTTAGAAATTAAACATTTTCGGCAAGACGGGCTAACTAAATTTTTCATATTTATACATATAAACATAGTAAAAGAGTAAAAAAAAAAATTAATTGAAAATTTTAGTCAAAATTCATTTTATTATATGGCAGTGCAAAATTGTGTGTTTTAAAAATAGGAATCAGTTTTGTGGAGTGACACCTTCATGCATTCACAAATTAAGTGGAAATAGATATACATTATACATGTGGGAATAAGTGTTACTGAGCTATCGAGTATTTGTTGGGTTTTTAATGCCGAATGGGGAATAACAGATGATGAAGTGTTTATCTTGAGAATCTGTAGGAAATTGTTGGTCCCAATAATAGCAACTATATGTAATTATTGTTATCAAATAATGGTTTCGATTTCGTATTACCTGAAGTAAATGAGTTGCAGAATGGCCCATAATGAAATGAAAGCAAAACGCGAATTGTCAGTACACCAGACACTTTGATTGGAAATACAGCGATTTTAAACAACTTTAAAATCCAATTATAGTTGTCAAAAGATCTATCAAAAAAGCCATATGACACATTTATATTATATATTTAGTGTTTTTGTTTAGCGCGTGTAAGCAGCATTCAACGACCGTAGACAAAACCTGAACTTCTTCCAGTACTTCTCCAACTACTCCTTGATTTCGTTTTCTTTTGCAGTAGGTATATATAACTGTTTCTTAAAACACCAGATTTGGGCAGCTTTCAAAAAGTCTGTTAGCTATAAAATGGCTCTGCATAGGCAGGTACTAACTATACGTATTTGGACGGATTACAGAGCAGTTTACAAGAAATTGGTTAGTTCACAAGTCAAATTTTTAACACTCGACTGGAGAACTTGTTAAGAGTAGGTAATATGAGAAAATTGTTGTAACAGAATGAAAATCACAGTGGGTGATACCTAAGTGACCCAAAATGCACTAAATATTATAAAAAAATATATATACATTAAAATTGATCCGAATCAGTTTATTTCTAATTTCAATAAGGATTTGAGGGACACTTATTCGAGTATAAAGTGCGTTAGGACTTGCAAACGTTTTCTTTTCCACATGTCACATTTAACTTTCGTTCATTGCAAGTTTGACAGAATTTTTATTACGTAATTAGGCTTGTCAAAGTTAAAAAGTGATTAAGGTGATCGTTATTAATTGAAATACTTTAGTGGGGTCAGGAAGTATACAATTATCACAAAACTAATTTCTTCACGATACCAAAAGAAAGTTTTATACAGGGTGGCTTTGAATTTGATTAGATAACTATAACTTAATCGGCTGGAATCGGCTAAGGTGATAGTTGACTGTCGTTTGTGAATATGAACTCTTCTTTGCTCTGCGTAAGACGATCACTAAAAAATGATTGATTATTGACAGCACTTAGAGTTTAAACGTCACTTCCATGCTGAAGCTGTCATTACGAGCAGCTGATTTTTTCACACAACTTTCAATTCTTGGAGGAGTTGAAACCGAGCCACCCTACATTGCTCAGAAAAACGACACAAAATGTATGAAAACGACACCTAAATAGCTGTCACAACCAAGCGGTGGCAAAAAATGCGATAATCATAGTCATAGATAATTTGATAATCACCTTACGTGAAGCCAAAGCGTGAATTTTGATTATCAACTATCAACAAGCTATCACCTTAGCCGATTCTACCTCAGATTTTCTGTTTTTGTAAAGAATTCTTGGAAAATTCAAGATAGGTAAATTTATTATTGAACAACAAACTGGAAATTTTTAATAATTCTACAGCAGAAATCATATCGCCGTTTTTAATTATAATAACTGGACTGTCGGCGTCCGAAGCAACGGTAAATAAAGTGCACGACTGGATCGCACGAAACTTTGGTTGAGTCAATTGGTAGGAAACATAAAATGTAGGAACTGGTAGCGTTAGATAAATTTCACAGAAATAACTATGTGAGTTTCACAACAATAAGTTGTAGCTATCAATAACAGACAATTTTCTTAAAAAAAAAAGTTGGAGACCGCAAACTGCTTACACTGAAGAAACTGCTCAACAAGTGCATCAGGATTCTATGGTTAATTCTTTAAAAACTAGTTTCGCCTGTGGTCGAAAATCGACCCTAACTTTTAAAATTACTGATTTGATTTGTAATACCTACTAAAAAACGTACCACAATTTTCGATATTTATGTTTTTTTTTTTTTTCTACAAACGTGAAAGTTATATCTAGATACCGAAAAAGTACATTCTGCACTGATTTGGAAATAAGGTTTACTCATGATTTACCATTTACGTCACTATGAAAATTTAGAGAAAAACTTCTATGTCAAAAAATTGAAACAAAAGTGGTTGTCAACACCTCCTAGATACATGCCCCTGAATTTAAATTATACAGCTGCTTAATATTAGGGGTAGGTAAATTGTATTCCTTCGAAAATAGGTTCTAATCTAAGATGATTCATAGTTGAATACGTTACTATGGCATTAGGCCTGTTCCTTTACTTTTGCAGTGAGAATGAAAAAGACTGTCAAAATGGTGGGGATAAATTCTCTCATAGAGAGAGACGCCTACGAAAAAGTTAGGAAACGCTTTTGTAGTAATTTATGAAAAATGACTGATACAGAATTCAAATATTCGAAAAATGGTACGAAAAGTCGTTAAAATGTTGATAAGCTCGAGAAATTTTGGAATTTACTAAAAAAATTACTTATATCATCCAGCTAACTTCATTTTGATGAATCCGAGTATGTGGAAATGTTTTAACTGATTGAACTACAAGCATTCGAAAAGAGGAAAAAGCGACACTGCATGAACAATTACATAGAGGAGATTTTTCCTTGTTCCAGCGAGGAAGAATTTCGTCGCCACTTTCGAAAGAATGTTGTGGAGAAGATTCAATTTTATTTTGCCACCTTCTGATACCATTTTAATACACAAGAAATCAAAAAATAATCCACGCATATGCCAACTGGGACAACAAATTTTAAATCAGTTGTTATTTGTAAGGTGACTGACAGCTTTTTCACTTCTTACACCAAGAAATTTGTTGAGTAAAAATTCGTGAGATTCTCACTGGAGGGGAATATCTTTCTCTCTCGATGACGCTCTCCTTTACGAATTTTTCGAGTTGAGGAATGGCACTGACCTAGTGTCTCCACGAGCAATATTTTATATCTTGCAATATATCATACTATGAAAATTGCCAGTGGAGACCACAAATAGTATGATATAAAAAATTTCTTAAGATATATTGCTCAGCTCATATCATGATATGGATGGTACGATATGGGCTGTCATTTCTATGAAGTTTGACACTTTGTATCCTTTTTTTACGATAGCTGAGTGGCGAATGGACGGTGTATTAAGGCATCTAATGCGAGAATGCAACGACATGCTCTGCTCAGCGGCATTTGAACGAATGAAATAGTATGCTATGAAATGCCCACCCTACATTTTATTGCATACTATTGTTATTTCTTTCTATCAAATTTGACAGATATCGAGCTATGAAATATTGCTCGTGGAGACACTAGGTGAGTAAAAATTCGTAAGAATTCGTAAGAATTAGTAAAAATTCGTAAGATTTAAAAGTAAAGAAACAGACCTAATATGGCGGCGACAAATTGAATGTCACCATTTTCTTTCATTTAGCTTTCAGCAAACTGATACCTCAGCATTTTGTATGGGAAATGTTAACTCAATTTTTATTTGTGCTCATCTATGGCACAATACTTTTCGAATGAAAAGTTTCATTCTAATCATTTCATAGTAAGTACCTACTAAAAAAGTGTACGGAAAATTTGGATGATCACGTATTAATATAATGATTTTTCAACAGTTTGTGCATCTCACAACATTCTACTTGCCACGATTGCCAACTTAAAATATAATTTCGGACTAATATGCCGAACGAATGGAAAAATTAAATCAACAATGGGACATAGGTTTAATTTTCCAACAGAAATTAAAAATTTTACACAGATTATTCGGTTAAAAAACATTTTTTTGTTTTATGAGGAAAAAATAAATAAATTGCAAACCCAATTCGTATTTTAGTACACTTCAAAACGTAGGTACTACCTAAAAATAACCTAAAAAATATTTTCTCGTATAACGAAGGTTAATTGTATACGTTCACAATGTACGTTACCCTATTTTTCAATTTTTTTGTTAAACTCATTTTCCTTATTATAATTTAAGTTTGGGACTGAGAAATCGTCGGCAAGGGCAAAGGGCAAAGAAACATTGGGGCAGAATAAGGTCTTTGTCCCAAATTTACCGTGTTGGCAACCGCGCTACTTGCAAATAGACCAGTACCTTCCAAAATGTACCTGATTGCCCCGCAAATTTTAAGATCACATAATCATCAGTAATTTGTCTACGACCGCGTGGTACTCAGAACGAACTGTCACATGTCACACCTACCTCTGCAGACAACTTGTAGCTTGTAGGTATAACCTATGCTCTCAGCTGGCGATCTTTTTATAGTAGGTCTGTTCCCTTACTTTCTGGTTCAATATTGGCAATATGTCACATTTCTCTTATTGCGAGAAATTATTGTAGAAATTAAAAACTTCAATTCTTTTGCTTCTTACATCTATTTTAATGCTACAAGCACAAAATATGAATGAAATCAAATAAAAGTCAGTTACAAATTAAATTAGCACTTGAACGATTTGACAACCATCTGTCAGCAATAACCAACTAGCCCAAAGAAATTTCTTGCAGGTTTTTTATGGAGGGGAAATGTTTTGTTCTCTATTTTTTTATTTCTTCTGCCCAACTTTTGCGTAAAGGAACGAAGTTTGACTAAATTTGGCTAATGTGTTCGAATGTATTATCGTTAGCGAACAGACCTAGTATCTACTTTGCAGTTTTTACCTGTCAGCTGTCACTTTGAATTTGAATCAAGGAGCACTAAGCAAAGTGCCTGGTAAAATTATGGATTCATAAAATTGCCCTTCCTAGGTCCAACCACTATTCGAAATCAACCTTCTAAAAAAGAAATTGCAACAAGTACAAAAAGTAAAAAAAAAGAAATGCATGATAGGTGTCCTAAGTTTACAGCCTGTTTGTATAGTGTGGTTAACACTTCACATTACGCAAAGTATTAAGGTAAAAAAAAAAATTGTTTGTCATATAAAAAAGGAACAGAAACAGAAAAAAAAAAAAAAAACATTCACTTCTTCTGCACCTAACTAACGCGCCTCTCATCCACCTTGATTGTGCTTTGACATTGCCAATCGGTATTGCTATATTAATCCTCCAGTTCTCCATATATACCCGTATTTATTTACACCATCGTTATAATTCACATTTTGTTTAAACTTTATTTTATTCCCATCACCTGAGAAGGACTCAATCTTTACACTGTACATTTGAACTTAATCTTTCAACGAATCACAGCATCATTTTTATTTAATTTATTTATTTATTTATTTATTTAAATATCTACTTTAAGAGATTTGTCATGTTTTCCTTCCATTCAAATTCAATAATTTACAAAATAAAAATAAAAAAACACATTTCATTTCAGCGAAGTGTACAAGGGACGACAAAACAACGAGTTGAACACAATCTCAAAATGCATTAAGAAACGAAGTCTATTTGAACTTAACCTGTGTTTTGTTGGGGGCTATTGATCCACATTGTGTGGATGGAGGTGGACATGGTCACCCTCTTCGTCGTCATCTGCGTGCAGACCATTAAAATGATTCGATGAGATCGTGTTCTTACGCAAATGATTCCTGAGTATGACCAAGTTACGGTTTAGATTTAAATTGTTTGTTACGCTGCCACCGCAAGAGGGTATAACCATCGCCATAGAAGACACTGACATCTGGGGCAGTGTGTTGCATGTGGCCGCTGCTGCTGCCAACTCTTGCGCAAGGACTTGCGGCAAATGTTAAGAGTTGTTCTTCAGTGGATTCGATGACAGAGAACTACTACTCACACCAGAGTCGCTTGACTTCTCGCTAAGACCTCCGCCACGGGTGAGTGTTTCATCGCCCATAAGACTGCCGCCGAGTAGTCCCTTTTTGCCAACTCGGGAGAGACCCTTCAGGGGCCCACCCGAACTGGCCTCCTTTTGGCGGCGTGCACTTTCGACGCGTTTCAGTATTTCCGTCGAACATTTCGTGACAACGTCATCCAAGCTGTTCGAGTCATCGGTGGATGTGATTGTTTGGGTGGGCGTTTGTGACGACGGCACCGGCGAGCCCTCGTAGCAGCCCGAGTCACGTGGGAAGTGTCGACGACCAAATGGTGAGGAACCGTGCTTTTTGTTGATGTTGTTCAGACGCGCTTCGTCGTTCTCGGAGCTAGAGCCGGCTATATCACCATCGGAGCCTGGAATAAAAGATGGAAAAAAGTGTCAAAATTGTTTGCATAAAAATTAGTTTAATAAGGATTCATATCTAGTGCTTTTGCTCCAAAGATACCAAAACAGTTCCCCCCCATCCAAGAACTACTTCAAACGTCAAAACTACAACTACATCGCAAACTCACATTCAATATCATGCAACAGTTGCACGGCAGTCAACAGCTTCGCCCTGTGATCCTGTATAACAATTCCCAGATAATCCAAATCGGCTGGTTCGAGCTCCTTAAACAGCTCCAAGTCTTCATACCTGTGCACCAAAGAGAAAGCAAACAAGAATCCATTAAATGCTATCTGCAACAACTTGAAAAAAAAAAAAAAAAAAAAATAAGAAGAAGAAAAACTCACCCATTAAGAACAAAAACCGAAGTGTACTCCTTCAGGCCAATGCGGAACAATAAATCCTCCACCGAGTTGGGTCCGTTGCTGTTCGTCAGGCGACTTAAGCTTTTATTGTTCAAATTCTTTATCCTCTGCTCGGGCATCACCTCGACATTAATGAACTTAAAGTGTCCAACACGCCCATGACAGCGGCCTTTCCATATCCCCGATGCATTCATGGAGAGTACATCAATAACGTCACCTTTCTGCAAAGGAC
Organism: Cheilosia urbana; assembly: GCA_946477585.1. Lineage (NCBI taxonomy): Eukaryota > Metazoa > Arthropoda > Insecta > Diptera > Syrphidae > Cheilosia > Cheilosia urbana. The sequence goes on along the minus strand of OX297853.1, from coordinate 159,378,823 downwards.
AACAAAGGCCTCAAAGTAAACACAAAGTAAGTAGAAGGCGACGCTCTTACCTTAAATTTAAGTGCTTCCTTGTCGTAAGGATTTGGCAAACTATCGACAAGAGCTTTGGCTTTGCAAATTGGCGCTAATGATGTTCGATCCTCCGTGGATATTGAGCTGTGAGGACTGCCGGGACGAACAAGGGCCTGAGTGCCTGTGCAAAGTGTACAAGGAAATGAGAAATGGCTCCGCAAAGGAAAATTGAACAAAGAAGAAGGGAAAAGAAAAATCGCTCCCCAAAGTAGCTTAAAAGATAATGAGAAGCCATCAGGACACTTTTTCCCTCCACCCAAATCCCCCCCGTTTATCATCGTTGCGATTACGAACAAAAAAAAAAGAAAAAACTTACTTGAACCTGATGCACTGGGTAAGCTCTCCACGGAGCTAGCCGAACAGGCAAATGCCTGATCACTCATACTTCCTCGGTCTGTATTATCCTGGGAATTGCTAAAATCCCTTGAGGTATCCTTTGTGGCAACAAAGTTCCTTCCGTTCTCATTAAATACGCCAATTTCCTTTGGAGAGCTTCGCATTTCGTTGGACTATCCAGGCATCGGTGACAGGGACGCAAGAAAAGAAAGAGAAAGCGAAATTTATTAAATCATTAAAAGTTTAGTGTATCCCGCCGCCTCTTCCGAAAGGGTTGCTCTTCGAGATAACTGTGTTCCCGAAGTCATAATAGAACGGAATTAAGTTTTTTTTTTTTCGGTAACCCCCTTGTGCATAAGTAAAATCATTTGAGCATCGTTCGTCCGCTCACAAAGTTACCATGAAGAACGAACAAATAGTCAAAAAAAAAAAAAAAAACACGAATAACAAAGTTGACAGGGATAATGAACTTACATGATGTACGGTCGCCTTCTGGCTAATAGTTGTTCCTTTGTGGTTGCCGTTCTTTTTGCTCTTAGCTGCCATGCTCAGTGGCAATCCACGGGTGGCAGCAATATCCTCATAATCGGATGAAGGACTCGGCGACAGTGATGGCGACTCACCAATGCCACCACTTAATGTCCTATATCGTGCGGTACAGTTGTTTGTTCCAATCTGTAAAAAGAAGGTGAAATTACAATAAAAAAAATAAATAAATCGAAGTTGAAAATCTGAAAGGATAACAAAATTGGCTGGTCGGACGACTTGGACGGAAAGAGGGAATTCGCTGCACAAAAGTTGGTCCAACTGTCTAATCAACTTTGGCAGCGGAGGGTGGCCTGGATGTTTTGTTTGTGGATTTGAATTGGAAAACCGGTTGCTGTTTTGATGGCAGGGAAAATCCGTTGATTGGAAGTCCTTTGCAAAGTAAAAATAACACGACTTTTAGGGATTTCAAGGAATTATGTCGATAGTTGGGCGGGTGCGTCTGAAATTGAATTTGATGCGAGAATTCGTTGCTTACAATTTTTTTCCACTATCAGACAATAATATAGAAAGTCATTGGTGGGTGTTTGCTTTCGATTGGAATTTACATGTTTAGCCCGCTGATTTGGTTTGGTGTTATTTTTCAATTTGCCACAAAATTCGATTGCTACCAGCTTGCATTTGCAGAACTCAATGGGAGTTGTTACCGACAGAGGGTAGAAACGGAATCATTCGTGCCGGTAAAGAGGACTTTCGGCGGCAATTTGCCTCAGGGTACATTTTTTTTCACCCGCTTGATAGAATTTGTTTTCGTGGCTGAACGCTGAAGTCGTTGAACCCAATAAATATTTTTTTCAAACTCGAGGCTCAATAACCCATTTAGTAATACCACTGTTTCAGTTTAGCGGAGTACTCACTTTTTGCTGCATTTTTGAAGACAGAGCGACGAAAATGTACTCTGAATTTTCTCGATTATGTATAGTAAGAGAGAGATTATTGTATTCGTACAAAATTTCGAACTCGAGATGTTAATCAATTCCGGGCCTCGAAATTCTGTCCGTCTGGACGTATGTCCAGGCCTACAGCTTAAACGGCCGCCAGGAATTCGTTCCAGAGTTGGAGTTTGGAAGCTTATATTTCGGAGTGGTGCTTTTTTTTTTTTTTTTTTTTTACAATTTTGCAAGGTAAGCTCAATATCAATATCAATGGTACTTCCCATATAAAATTGTCATACCAGTTTGATTTGTTCGAAAATATTACAAAGCAATGGATTTTTGAAAACAGTATTTTTTTAAATGTAGTTTTCTTTAGTTTACCTGAAAACGGTAAGAACGATTTTGACCAAAATGCATACTCAGAGCAAAATCTATGGTTTCAAAATTATTGTGTCCTTAATTTTCAATTTGAATCACCGAAAATGCTTATTTTAAAAAAACTGCTCATATCTCGAAAACTCCATTTTCGATTTCGATAAATTTTGAACAAAAAGTAATGCTTACATCCCGAACAATAAAGGCTTAACTACATTCGGCAAAAAGTCAAAAAGTGAAAAAGTGCAAGCTCACACACATACGCAGCTGCCCCCTCGTGTTGATAAACTTCCCTAAAAAGTTTTTTTTTGACATTTAAAAGCTATAGAAAACATACGCAAGCATTACCTTCATATTTGTAAACGTTAAAAATTCGGTGTGTTTGTTTAAAATCTGATTACATCAGCGGCCTCTAAGGGTGAGATCAGTAATTGGTGCAAGCTTTTTTTGTGCATGTATTCGAATTTTTCGTGCTTTCAAAAAGTGTGTCACTTGAAAGTTAGAGGTATATCTAACTTTCAAGTAACACACTTTGTGAAAAGTTGAGAGAAAAATACAGATTTTAAATGGTGTGAAAAGGGACAAAACATTTTCGTGCAAGTACTTTACTTTGTGCCGAATGTAGTTAAGCCTTAACTTATACCCAGTTTTCAGCTAAATAGTTAAGCAATAGTATATAGTACCTATTTCTCAAACTAAATACAGTAGACGTCCATTATAACGAATAAGTTGGTTTATAAGCCCTGAAAATATTTAAATGGCAGTACCGTGCATCATCTGTTCAATTTAACATTAAACAAAACCTTTTAAATAACATATTTATCAATGACTTCTTCTTTTTTAAATATGTAGTATAAAAAACCGATCGATATTTATTTCATTCGGAATATTGTCCGACCACTATTTCTCAAAAATGACTTTTATTTTTAAAACTCAATACTTTAAAATAAAAATTGCAACAGCCATGAAAAATGCAATAAAGCGATGCAAAACTTATTTTTCGCAAACATTATCCACTTCTTCTTTGTTTCAAGCAGATGGAATATGGACCTTAAAATAATCTTATATATAAAAATGACTTGGATATTATGTTTGGATGTTTATATCTCGAGTTCGGCAGCACCGAATTTTATGATTAATTTTTTGTTCAAACGGTATTCGTTTGTAGAAGGTTTGTACGTAAAAAAAAACAATAACTTTCTAAAGAAAAAAAAAATCGAAATCGAAAATTGTTTAGCCAATGAAGTGAGTGAATGGAGAAAGAACATCATTTCTCCGCTTCTACCATTTACACTCCGTTCGAGTGGATGCTCTCTTGCACACATTGGTATAGCCAGCATATATCCGCTATGGGGGTAATCAGGGTTTCCAGGTATTGTCGTATTTTGGTTTTATCTTTTTTCAAAAAGCGACAGAAATGGAAATTTTTTGGGCGATATATAGTTTTACAAATATTTGTGTTAATTTCGTTCGTTTCACAAAATCAAAAGAAAATAAATATTTTCGGTACTTTTAAAACTTAGCAGCACAGTGAAGTGACGCGAGCAGTCGTTCAACTTGCTCGCACACCAATTTATTTTGCAGGCCTTCTGTTTTGACACAAACAAACAAACAAAAGGCAATTGCAGAAAATATAAATATAAACGCTAAAAGCAAACAAAATGATGGCAGCCCTGTGCGTGTTGCATTGCATACAATTCAAGTTTGGCAGCTTTTGTGTTTCTTTTGTGTAGATCTAAATCTAAATCAAGTGAAGTGTGTTTGTGTGTTCACGGTTAGTGTTGTCGAGTGCGTACATAATATTTGAGTATTCCATATTTCTTTTGGAGTCTACGCTGTAATTAGCAATTTACTTACAAGTTAACTCTTTATTTGGCGTTCCTTTCTACAATTCACACTCCATTCGAATTGATGTTTGCACTCATTGGTATAGTCAGCATCTCTGCTATGGGCGTATGGGCTGCCAGATTTGGCGCTTTGTCGTATTTTCGGCTAACTTTTTTCAAAAAGCGATAGAAATGGAAAAATTAGTGCCCAACACAATTTTGGACTACATATCGTTTTACAAATATTTGTGTTAATTTTGTTCGTTTAATCCTTCACAAAACCAAAAATATATATATATATATATATATTTTCAGCACCTTTAAAACTTGGCAGCACTCTTGCAGTGAAGTGACATCGAACAGTCATTCAACTTGCACGCAAACAATTGCGGAAAATATAATGTGGCACTCGATTGGGCGCTCTCAGAGAACTTTTTCTGCTCTCAGAGCAATTTTTATGTTCGTTTGGTACAAAAAAAGCATTTCAGATTTCAGAGAACTTTTGCGAATCTAGATTTTTTCTCAGATTTTCTTAAGGTTTACCAATAGAAGTGCGTTTGAGTTTGACAACAACTCGCGGAGTTTGTTTACGTTTTCGTGAACTTCTACCGCAGAGAAAGGCATTGCATTGGGTGAATCAATTTTTGTAAATTATTTTGTTTAAATATTTAGAAATCTATTGGGACGCAAATTTAATATTAAATCTAACCAGCGAATGGAAAACACTTTGGAAAGTGTCGAAGGATACACTTATTCGAATCGCACCAATATTATCACGAAAAGAAGCAAGTGACGTTTTATGTTCGATTAGCCATACGAAATCTAAAATCTGAGAGCGAATCTGAAGAAGCCCAATACCACATAAGGCAAATAAAATCATAAGTGAAATGGGTAATCAGGAAAAATACCAAAATTTTCCACAATTTTTTGGACTTCATTCTGGTCAACGATTTTGAGCAAACATTTTTTTAAGGTTTCGGCACTTAAAGCAAACAAAATTATGGTAACCCTTTGCGTGTTGCAAACAATTTAAGTGATTTTTCTTTTGAGTAAATCTAAATCAAGTGAAGAGCGTTTGTGTGTTCACGGTTAAGGATTATTCACATGAGAGCGAATTGCGAACTGAGAACACGCGAATATTCGTAGTTTCTGACAAGACTTTCTCACTTTTATCGGATCGTTCCAAACTACCGGTCTACACTTTATTTATGTAAAATATGGAAAAACCAAAAATATTGTTCATAAGAAAGCATATTCGAATAAAATGTAAGAGTTTAAAAGCGAACTTTATTCAAAGTTTTCTTATTGTTCTCTTAAGTTTCAGCATTACTGAAGAAGGCTGAAGAATTGAAAGCATTTTACGCCTCTAAATTAAACTTTTTTTTTAAGGGAACACCCACTTGGAAATGTGCCTAGCGAAGCGGGTATGGGTTTGCTAGTCTATTATATAAAAATAAGTCCGGTTTTCCTTCCTGACCCTATAACTCCAGAACGCACGAACCGATTGCCACGGTTTTGCATTCGTTGGAAAGGTCTCGGGCTCCGTTAGGTTTATAGCAAACAAAATACAGGAAAAATTTCAACAGAAAAGCAGGAAAACAGGGAAAATCATTTTCACATACAGCGCCATCTCTGATACATAGCATGTACTACAAACCAATATGGTTTTGCATGGTGGTGGAGGAGATGGCGCCAGTACGTGGTGTGTGAGTATCCCTCACGAAAATAAGTACGTTTCATTTTAAGTAGATGGCGCCGGTGCGTGATACATTGTTTGACAGCTACTCATTGTACTCTGCTCAGTTAATTTCATGTGACATTTATTATGCGCACGTTCTTTCAAACGCTAACTTAAAACCGGTATTGTGTTCACTGTGAAATTGTGAAATTGAGGTTAAAGTTATTCGTTTCCTTACAGTTTAATTGGAAACCATCAAATCAATCACGCTTATTGTGCAAATTTTTATTCAATTTCAACAGCAGGCATTTGTCCTTAAGGTGGTAAGTTGAACTGTGAAAATAATGTGGATCGTGCATTTGAGGTTAAATTCACCAGTCTGTCCGTAGTCCAAAATGCCTAGAGGACGACGTACGAACATCGGCCGCCGCACAAGACATGCAAGTCAGCAACAAGTGTATTCACAGAACTTAAGCGAAGAAAGACAAAATATAATAAGAGAAAATGCCCGACTGAGACAACGCGTGAGCACACGAAGATCATTATGGCATCATACAATCGCTTGGCGTTCCAATATGATCCCACTGCGAACTACAGTGATGATGACAATTTAGATATTGGACCAATGACGACTGTATGCCGATATTGCAATGCGTTAAAGTTCAAAAGAGAAACGGCTGGATTGTGCTGCGCAAGTGGAAAAGTCAAACTGGATCCATTACTTACACCACTACAGCCACTGAAAACATTGTTCGATGGAAGTGATCCCGATTCCAACCATTTTCTTCAACGCAACCTTGAATACAATAACTGCTTTCGCATGACTTCCTTTGGAGCTAATATCATTCGAAAAGGCGGCTTTATGCCGACTTGCAAGGTAAAAGATACAACACACACAACCAATGATAATTAACAAGTCGCAAGGCCAATCGCTTTGTGTTTGCGGGATAAATTTAGAAAATCATTGTTTTTCACAACGCTATAGGTTGCGTGTTCACGAGTTGGGAAACCATCCGCTTTGTTTGTGTTAACGTCAGACCAAAAAACAAAAAATGTGGTTTACCAAAGAGCACTTCAATGAAACGGATAATTTGCGGACACGTATAGCGCTTCGGTATTTACTTTGGATTCACTTTCATTTTTTACTTAGAGAAGTTCAACTAAATTACACTTAATTTTTGTAATCGAAATGAATTCATTATCTACAGTTGTGAAATGAAATAAAATTTTTCAATTAAAATTTTTCCTTTTCAAATATAAAAAAAAAAAAATGTCTGCATCTTTTAATCCTCAAACGAAATGTTACAAAAAACGAAGCCATCTGGTGGCGAAACGGAGTTCGCCGGGTTTGTTAGTTCCAACATAAAAAAAACAGAAACTCCCACTACGCTTGTCATCGTACTCAGCGTGACCGTTGTGCGACTAAAGTTGCACTTTGGCACTTTTATCGAGGGCCTGCCACAAATGCTCTTATTTTCAAATAAAAACGTTTAAAATGTACCGCAGTTTTCTTCCAAAACATTATTATATAGTGTGTAGCGAGCCAAAAATTGTTAAATATCGTGGGGAAATTGTAAATTTGTAGAAAGGCTTTAGAATGAACCCTTTTTTTCTCATTGGCGCTTTTTCTTTCTGCAGCGGTCACACTCGCCTCGTACTCAAACATCTTGTACGATGTAAGAGATTATAAAATAGTGCAGTAGGTGCTTATAACTCTCTAACCAGAACTTGCGAAAATCGCCTGTTATTAAGAGCTAAAACTTATAAAACTCACATTGTTATTTGATATATACTGCCATATCGAAAGAATAACCTAAAAGTGAGTTTTATTTAACACTACCTATGCTTACATTTTAGGTACGGTTGCTTCTGAGCTTTTTACCTACCTAACTATTGACTCAACCAAACTTTTGATGAACGTGAAAGTGTCATGCGACCCAGTCGTGCACTTATTTTTGGTAAACTCGCAATTTATATTTCAAACATTAAGTAAAGTAAAGTATATAGATTTGAGAGATATTCGAATCAGACCACCATTGTCGGGTCTCTTTTCGTCTCTCAAACCAAGACCTAGCTTCTCACAACCCCATTCGTTTTGTGTGAGTTTTTCAAGTTTGAAACGATTGGAAGGGATCTACAATTTTATGCCGATTCGAAACGGCCAATTGAGAAGCTATATCAAGATAGTTATACTCTCGGATGTTTGTCAGACGTTCGCGAGAGTTGGCGCAGTGGAAAAAACCCTAAGTTGGAATTTGGGTTTTTGCGGGATTCGAACATCGACCCCTCGCTTAGTAGTCCAACACACTAACCACTAAGCCACTGCACCTACATAGACATTAAGCTACGTGCTATTTATTTTTGCAACTTAATAGTAGTGCGAATGAAGTTGCACGTGTGCAGCTATCCTAAGTACAGCTTCTGCGGAACTACTTACCGAATATAAACGAAGTAGTTCAGTAAAAATAGGCGAGGTTAATTTTTGGATAGCGCAAATCGGTTAATTTGCATAGATCTCTCTCTTCTTTTATTTGAAAAAACCTCACTTAGTTCAAAAACGCTTTTGGGCAACCAGCTGTTTTTTTATATTTTTTTTTTTTCAAATGACTATATTGCAATTGGTACTCCTTTTTTTCTGAGCCTTATTCATGTGATATCACATTGGACCTACAAGTCTTGTCTAATTGTAAGTGTGTCTTTCGCAACAGCCACGCAACCTAACCTCCTTGCAAAAAACATTTGTCTGCATATCTACTGTTTGAAATAGATACCTAACTAAATGAAAACATGTTCAGTAAATAAAGTTGAGCAACACTGAGTGCAGAAAATTACCTTCTGCTGTGAAGCGGTTTCCCATGTTCAAGCCTATCATACAAAATCAGCTGAAAACCATTTAACATCGGTGTTGATTGGAGCCTCAAACAGCTTTTGGCTTTTTGCTGATAATAAATAATAATAAATAGTTGGCGCAACAGGTCGGAGAGACCCTAGGCCTAGCTTCTCACAACCATTCGTTTTGTGTGAGTTTCTCATTTTTGGAACGAATGGAAGGGATCAATTTTATGCCGACTCCAAACGGCTAATTGAGAAGCTCTTTCAAGACATTTATACTCTCGGATGTTTGTCAGACGTTCGCGAGAGGTAGCGCAGCGGAAAAAAACCCTAAGTCGGAATTGGGTTTTTGCGGGATTCGAACCTGAGACCCCCGCATAGCAGTCCAACACACTAACCACTAAGCTACTGCGACTGATAATGCAAACGGTTAAATGCCAATCCTGAGCCGACTTATGCAACCAATAGCACAATTTGCTTGAAGAAGATACTCGTGTAACCAAACGAAATGTATGATGACTACTTTTCGACGGGGTATACGATGAGCCGGCTATGGACAGTCAGGTCGCTTATTCTGATAAGAGGAGCTATGAAGTGCTGACAATGCAGTTATTTATATACAGCGCAGCACACCTTAATAGACCATTCCGCATCTGAGTTGAAATGTTGAACAGTAATACAAAATTGTTGGAGAAACTCTCAACCCAAAAGCACGTTATTCAAAATTAACAATGGTCAGGAATTCTCAAGACACACTTTTGCAACAACTAAACTGCTCTCTAGCTACAAGCTCAAGATATTCAATTCTATCTAATGGGCTGACTCGTAATAGCTTTGAAATATAGGTAAGTCTGCTCTTCATCCATCCGCTTTTAGTCACGACAACCTGTACATGAAAACCCATTTTAAAAACCTGCGAATTTTTATGCAGACATATAAACTAGCATAAGTTTGAGTCCATATCCAACAAACGTGCTCCATTTCCTCTTGACTTCCATTACTAAAAAGTAATGAGAAAAAATACCCCCACAAAGCAAGCTTCCAAAAATCTCACACAATAAATCACCAACCATCCATCATCATAAATGTAAAAATGTAATTTTCGTCTTCGTTACGTATTCCATGGACCATCACAAGCCACAAAATATAAAAAAAAAACACCCACAGCAACAAAAAGTTACATCGCAAAGCATATACATAGTACTACTACAACAAAAGCAGTAATAACATCAAGGACACATCCTCCTCAACCTCGTATGTTATTACAGTCGAAAAGTCCAAAAAAAAAACATTCTCAACAAGAAAACACAAATAAATGAGCACCCAAGTCGATTTCAGTCGTCACGTCTAACAATAGAAATATTTTTCTTCAACAAGAAAAAAAAAAAAGAAGAAAAAAATCCTTCAGGAAACGGAAATGCACAACGGTGGCTACGCGTTGAACTCAACCACAAGGAATCGATCATCGTTTCTGTAGGAAAAATAAAAACGAGCGAAATATAAATGAAATTTTCCTCACGTACCAACTCATCGCGGATTTTATTTATTTCGTTGTTTTCATATTTTCCCGTATACTGTTCGACTGTTCGTAACAATGTAGCCAGGTATTAATGCAGATACATGCATCTGTGTGGATATACAGAAGCGGTAGTTAACCGACCGGAGCAATTTCACCTTCTTGTATCCGCTAGCAAAATGCTGGCGTTTACCTCCCGTGAATTGAATGACGTATCCGTTTTCTTCTTACAGAACTTTTTTTTTCTCTGCTGAGCTGCAAAAAGATACCATCAGGACTCAGGAGATTCAATCGACTGAAGGCGGAATCGCGAAACGGCCAAAGATACCTCTGATGATAAATTTTCCGCACTAAAATCGATTTGTGCGGAGCTACCTAGGGTCCTAGGTACATTGTGCAATTTTCTTTTGATGGGACGAAAAAATATTATGATTGCCAGTTACGTCGATGTAACTTTATAACGCAGTCTGACATGGTTCGGGAGTTTTTAAGGATGCTGACGGTAATTCAGTCATTTGAGATGCGTTTGGTTTTAGACTGCTAAGGAACTTTACCGCTAATGGAAATAATCGATATCTTAACATGGAATAAAATTGTTTGTCTGTGTGTATGTGGATTTGTTACCGCATCACGTTAAGACCCAATCAATCTTTCAATCCGCGTTGATTATTCAGACGTTACGTGGCACCTAATGGAGCAACATTTTATTGAAATTGATCAAGTCGTCTAAAAGATATACGAATTGAAAGTTTTTTGAAGGAGAGGAGGTTGCATTGATGGTCGCCCACGGCAGATAATACATCATCATTATTTCTAAAAATCAAAGCCAACAATTGAGGGGTATAATTTAAGAACTCGTCTTTTCCACTTTTGAGAATTTTGAGTAAAACGAAAAAAAAAAACCGCTAAAAGCTGCTAAAATGATTTATTAGCGATAGGTTTGAAGGCTAAATTACAAGTTTTGGATAGCCTTTATCTATTACTTATGGTTTTGAACCTAAATATATAAGGCAAACATAAAAATTATAAAAAAATCGTTTTAATTTGGAAAAGAAGAGTTTTGAGTTTGACGGTTGGAATAGCTGACTTTTGATTTTACCTCCTTAGGAATAGAGGAGTTGTGAAAAGAAAGAAAACTTTTTTTCCCAATTTAATAAATCTTGGTTTATTTAAAGGAACATTTAAAATATAAGAAACTTAACTTAAAACATGAAATCTCAACAGTCTTCAAAACTAGATCACAAAAAAGGATATTAATTATTCAAAAAATTAAAACAACGTCACAGAAATGTATTTGAATTTTTAAAATAAAAATAGAAATAAAAAAATTTCAAAAGCTTAAGTCTTCATACCTAAGTAAGGAACAAACAAACAATCAATTTAAATTCCTATATACGAAGATATTTGATTTCTTCTTGTTCTTCACAAACTTTACTTGTTTCAGGTTGTGTATCAAGATTTTCATCCACAGGTCCTTTCTAAAATAAAACTTTATCCGATTTTTCCCACTCAGTAATATATAAAAATTGAGCCTTAACATTGTGTTCGTTTGTCGCCCATTCGCGCCTTAACGCATTTACCGATTTTAGCAACACTTTCACACATCTTTGGTATTTGTCTATATATGGTTTTTGTGAAGTTTGGTTGAAATCGGAAAACGTATGTGTGTTGTGCGTGTGTGAAAAGCACATGAATTTCAGTATTTTTTTTTTTTTTTTGTTCACACATTAGGATTGCGTATACTGCTCAGGACTATTTTTGACACGATAGGTGGCGCTGTTGTCGATCTCCTAAGCCACTCAACCGATTTCAATGCAATTTTGTGGTATAGTTGGCGCAACAGGTTCGTAGGGACCCTAGGCTTAGCTACTCACAAGTCACAACCATTCGTTTAGTGAGAGTTTTTAATTTTTTTGGAACGAATGGAAGGGATCTAAAATTTTATGCCGATTCGAAACGGCCAAATGAGAACCTCTTTCAAGAGAGTTATACTCTCGGATGTTTGTCAGACGTTCGCGAGAGGGAGCAGTGGACAAAATCCTAAGTTGGAAACTTATAAAAAATATTTTATACGCGACCTTACCAAGGATATTTTCTTCACAAGAATGATTACAACATAAATTAGTTTAATAAATGCATACTCTCAAAATAACAAAAAATCCCGCCTTTTTTAATGTCATTGGAATATACGAGTTTTCAAAACAGCAACTTTGATTTGCATAGGAATAGAAAAGTTTTGATGCGGAATTTGTTTTGTATGGGAGTATATGAGTTTTGTATTAAACGACTGAGTGGAATAGTGTAGTCTTGAAAAAGAGTTCACTTTTGAAGTACTTAGAAGTATAGGAAATAACAAGTTTTGGTAAATTTTAGCCAATTACTCAGATGCCCTTTTAAATAATCCTTTCTCATACGTAACTCATTCTTAAAAAAAAAAAGTGGAATAGAAGAGTTTTGAAACTATGCCCCTCAATTTTCCATAAGTGGGGACTATGAAAAAGTCAGTTGCTCCGGGTAGTCTTAAATAACTTTACAAGCCTTTGAAAAGAATAAGTTATAATCTAGAATTTGATAAAAATTCTGCAGTTGTAAGTCCTGATTGTTGTTCAAAATAAATAAATAAGATCTTATATATAAATAGGCGAAGGGAAATAGTTAAGAACCACTTTCATTGCCTTAAACGGAACATATTCGCTTGATTTGTGTTGAAAAGATTGTGCAGAGAAGAAATGCTGTGTGTATTTTTTCCAATATATTATGTATAAGTCTGTAGGGGGAGATGGGGTACATTGATACATGGGGCACATAGATACAACCGGCATTATTTGAAAACAAGGCACATCAGACCACTCAACGAAGCACACAGCGCAACGTGTCTATCAATGCGCAAATATATCTGGTTGACATCACTGTTCAGTCTTCGCTTTGGACCTAACATGCCAAAAGGTGTTTCGTACGTCTTCAAGTAAATTTTTTTGTCATCTTTTTCGACTGAGTTTTTTTTAATAGGATTTGTGTTAACAGTTTCATATGAAGTTATTTGGTGAATATATGTCCTTCGTAATTTGATATTTACTAAAAATGTTGTTATTAAACATTGCTTTTACTGCATTTAATATATATATTTTTTTAAGTCAGTTGGGGCACATTGATACATACGTCCCTGGGGTAGTTTGATGAGTATCAATGCACCTGCAGAACAGCTTCCCTATTTAATTTTAAAATCAATTGTTGTCCTTACAACAAAAGGACTATAAGTACCAAGTTCCTTGTTTTGAGTTCTTTAGTTTACGTTATTTATGTAAGAAGCTTAGGAAAGCATTTATTTCTAATTAAAACTAATTTAAACTTAGGTTAACATGAATTATCAAATACCAAAACACTGTTTGTATTGTTATTTGTTATTAAAATACTAAATAATATTTTAATAATTGAAGTTTTTCAATAATAATACTGATTAAATTGCTATGAATCGAAGTGACTCGGACGTGTACCAATGTACCCCGTGAGTGGGGCAGTTTGATACAAATTTCATTTTTTTTTAAATAGGTTCTTATATTTTTTGTGAATGGATTTTAGAGTAAATTCGTCTGATATTAGCTAGTTATAAGGACAATCAACACATCACATATTTTATTTTGTTATTTCTGTCATTATGCTGTCTTTTATTTGAGTCTCAAGCAAAATCGTATCAATGTGCCCCAACTCCCCCTAGTGGTAGAATTTCTACCACTGGGCGAACTCTAGTTCTCCTTAATCGACGAGAAAACTCAAACTTATTTCAGGGAGCCATCCCCAAAAGTTAATCGCGACCTAATTTCTCTTGTCGGATATTACAGTGATTTTCAACAACATATAAGTAGGTATAGCCTGTCGCCTTCCAAGCAGTTTGTTGGTTACCGTTTAATGAGTGAAATCCTGATGTCGAATCTACCCATCATTTGACATTTAAAAGATTTTTAATATGTTTGTTGTGGTAAAGACATAGATGGTGACCAACATTAAAATAAGCACCCTCTTAAATAGATTTTTAAAGCGAAACACATATTCACAGTCCACTCTTTGAGTGGTATAAATACGAGAGGGAAAAAATACCAAGTGCATCTAATTGAACTAGTTCCAATAAAAAATGGATCCAGTGCATGACGGCCTTTGCTAAAAATACAAACCTTTCACAATCCCACTGTAGCTACTCGGTGACATTATTCGAGGAAAAAAAAAAAACTCCACCATGTTGAACAACAATTATCCGCGCCTAGTACCAAACTCGTCCGTAATGGTTTCCTATTTGCATATTGTCAAAACGTTTCCCCCATTCAAATGGTAAATATTTTTGTTTTATATTTTGTGCCACTTTTGGCCCAGTTGTCGCAACCATCAGAATAGGTACACATGGGCAAAAAAATATACCATCAAACTCCATTGCAGGTTACACGTAATTCCATTGTAAACAGAGACAAATTCGAAAACCGTTCGTGGTGCAAAGCTCCAACAAATTGTTTTCCACATAAAAAAAATAAGAACTAGGTACCTAGACCCTCCACCCTTGGTTCTAACCCCATGCGCTGTACACTTTCAATGGATATAAAAATCCTAATCCTATAACCTCAGACCACAAAAACACACGACCACCCCATGAATACCTTTCGCTGAACCATAAAAGCGTCAAATGTCGTCCTCGAATGTTTGTTTCATATTGAATGGGAATTTGATTCGACTGAGAGACAGACACACACAGAGAGCGGTGACTCCTGAGCCCGCAATTAGGGGTAGAACACCGCAATACACGAATTGAATTGTCCTTTATCAGTGTAATAAAGCGTAAACATTGAATCCTTTTCTCCATATTTAACTTTGCTACTCTATTTGTTATCGTAAACGCAAACGAAAAGTAGAATAACGACGTCGAATGTCATGTGCTGTTAGCTAAAGGGCAAAAAAAGGGGTACAACCTGATTTTTATATCAGGTGACACAAATCAAAGCCCTTGGCAACTGTAAATTCTTGTATTTTATGACAAAGGATAGACAAAGGAAAACTGGTAAACAGGAGAATACAGCAAAACAAGAAGGAACAAAATTCTGTCTACTTACCGAAACCGTACTTAGCCTGGAAGTAACACTTTGCAAATCTGAAATTGATCCGGCGTAGTCGCCACTCTCTCTGTCGTGAGATCTGAAATTGAGATAAAAATTGGAATTTCATTAGAAATGAATGGAATCCTTTTTGTACTGTTGGTAGGTGGGTATTAGTTTCCTTTAACTTTGTGAAAATAATACACAGCAACAAAAACAAAAAAAAGTATAGGTATATAATGCAAAAAGTTTTTCCATCAACAAGCATGAGGTACCCGACACCAGGTGCGACGATGAACTTTGTAATACATGTGTCAAAGACTGAAGGAACAGTATGTCTGGAAAAAATATCCCCACGAAAGGGGTGTTTGAAATTTTAGTTTGAATTGAAGAGCATATTTTTGCAACACATACAGATACACATTGGGAAGTAGTTACAAAAGTTGCTGTTTTTTCTTTAAATGCAGCGTAGAGTGAAAAATTCAAATTACATCTAAACTACTCGATTTGCAAAATTAGAGTCAAATAATAGCGTCAGCAGTGGCAGTCCTTAAAAAAAAGAAAATTCTTGACTATACTGCCAGAAATGATCCTTTACCTATTTTATTTTCAATAGGAAAAGATAAAACTTTAGGATATGGTTGTCAACATTTAAAAATTTGAAAGTCCAAATGCAAAAATTGGTCCCCTAGGAAGACCCAGGATGAGATGGTTAGATCAAGTCCGAAATCTCTCCACGGCCCGTATGGGGATTGCCCATGCTGATCTAGAGTCGGTGGCGGAAGATCGGGAGCTATGGAGGGTCCACTTAGGCATCCCACAGCCGCGACCCTACTAATGGAAGAGCGGCCATTTAAAAATGAATGAATGAATGAAAACCATAGCAGGAGAGATGCCTATGTGATGTGTATTTAGGCATAAAAGAGAAGGATGAGTTGCATACGAAATGAAAGCTCGCTTGGAGACATAGGCAAAACGCAAAAACGCTGATTGAATTTTTATCCAGGGACTAGAACCACTGAAGAAAAGGTGTAGGTATTTGGGAAAAACTGTTATATTTTTTTTAAAGCTACTACCAAACCAATCCTAATTTGTTATATTAAACTTTTAAAAAGATTATAGGTATAGAGGAGGACCTTGTACATCCTAAGGTACTTGTTCTTACCCATACTTTAAAAATAACAGATAAGACTGGATGACATAGGTTTAAATCTAAAATATTGAAAATTAAATCATCGGAGCTTCATGGATTTCTAAGACTGAAAACAAGCGTTCTGTCAAGAGGAGAGTTAATAATAGCAGGAGTAAAATCCTTAAAACAAAATTAAAATAAATAGTTGGCGGTTGGCGCAACAGGTCCGTAGGGACCCTAGGCTTAGTTTCTCACAACTATTCGTTTTGTGTGAGTTTCTCATTTTTGGAACGAAATGGAAGGGATCTACAATTGTATGCCAATTCCAAATGGCTAATTGAGAAGCTCTTTCACAGTTGTAATCTCGGATGTTTCTCAGACGTTCGCGAGAGGAGGCGCAGTGGAAAAAAAACCCTAAGTTGATTTTTTGTTTTTTCGGGATTCAAACCTGGGAGCCCTCGCTTAGTAGTCCAACACACTTACTACTAAGCCACTGCGCCACAGTGAAATCTTTAGACTTTCCAAGTGTTTGTGGAAAACTATTGTCGTATCAGCTCTATAGAGCAAGTTAAACATAAGCCACTGGTTTTATTAGCGTCTGCCTCTTACTCAATTCAGTTTCACTCCCTTTCCTTTGAGTTTTTTTTATATGGAGATGCCAATGCCAATTTTTTACGAGCGAACATACAACCTCATTACAACTGCCGAAACAACTGTTTGTTTTATTTTCGCTCTTTAACCAATGTTTAGTTAAAGCTTTATCTCAACACGAAATACAGCTTTTTTTTTTTTAAATTAAAAGACCCCCTTAAAACGGAAAGATATGGTTTTCCATGGTTTTGTTTTCAGAAAAGCTGATTTAAGTGTTTATCATTCGCGCCGCCAAATACGGGTGGCGCAAAAATAACCTTCTGATGTTTTTTGGCTGTAATTTAAAAAAAAGAAGAAAAACTTTGATTCTTCTTGTGGATTATTTTTATTTGGTGGTGTAGCGTAACATTGTTTATTAACGTGTATTTCGCATGTGTTTACTACACAAATGTCAAAACAGAACTGACATTAGGCCAATCGCAAAATTTATAGCATTTTCTGATAGGAGGATTACTTTTGCGCCACCTTATATGTAAAAACTTTCGAGTAAGCCTGATACAACGAAAACGTATGTACTCTCGTACAGGTTGTTTCTTAAACCTTTAATGTATTAAAGTAGAAAATCTCACATTGCTATTTTAAGCGGTTGAGATGCTTTAGCCTTTAGAAAAAGGTGTGTACTTTTAAAATTCAAATTGTTGAACCATAAGAATTAAGAAAAAAAAAAAAATGCATTCTAACACTTCCGTGTCGAACAGACTGTAATATTTGAGAGGCAATCCACTTACCATTTGATGGCAAAAACACCCCTAACTAAAGAGCCGATTATGCACAAGTATAGTGGAAAACTTTTACACATTTGTTAGACATTTTCGTGCAGCCGAGGGCCTTTCTATTTAACGAAGAGCCGTTGTGTAAAAGAAAAAGTTATCAAAAAACGTGATACTTCCGGCTGATTGCGGATAGAAGACTCATTGTACCAGCATAGCCTCTGAAAGTCGTTTTACGAATACCACCCATAATATTACTTTCACCTCTTATAAGACCGCGTTATTTTCATTTTCCTTTTTGTATCCATCTCCCGTTTTGACCTCCATTTAACCCTCCTGCGCCAGGATTCTGCTGATAGCCACAACAATGAGTTCAACAATCAACCTATCCCACTGTTTCTGGCGAGAGAGCTTCCACTCGTGTCGCATTTTATCCTAAATCCATTAATAAGGGTCAAAAAGCTCAATCAAAGGCCACCAAAGGAATACATCTTATTATCGTTTTTCTTTTCTTTTTTATGAGGCAGACACAATGCCACCACCACCACTTCTCACAATCCTTTAGACAAATTCATCGTGGATTATTTATTACGAACGTTATTGCAAGAATTTCCACCATCAGAAAAGGGGATTCGGAGAGCTTTATAAAATACAACACCTTAAAGGATGGAGACAAAAGGATCAAGAAAAAAAAAATGAAACCTGTATCCTTTTACTCCTTTCACTGATTTGATACAATAAAAATAAAAGAAAAAGAAGGAAAAATTTCTCTTACCTGGCATGCGTTAGGGGTATTATTGTTGGCGGATTAGGTGGCTGTTGTGGCACGATAAGACCCCGTCTGGGTGGACCTCTTTGTGGTAAGGATATATCGCCGGCTGATCTTAATGAAATTACTCCTGTGCTCTCACGATTCGATGTGAAACGGACACGTCCACCCTAAAGTGACAAAAAAAAAAAAAAAAAAAAAAAAAACAAATACATTAGAAAAATATATAAAGAACGGACAGAGCCAGAGGACGATGAATAGCGAGTAACAAATTGCGAAAGGTATTAAATTATTCTTGCGCATATTTTTTCAAGTGTATAAACTAAATCCATCTTTTATTTTTCTGCTTGCTTTTTATTAGATTTGAATAATAATGGAGAAAAGGTAGCCGAGGAAAATACAGAAAAAAGAAAAAGATTTACAGGATTATTAAGGATAATTTTTGATGAGATACAACCGCGCATTCGGAGAATTAAAAAATGCAAACGTTAGGGACTGCAAATTTAATTTTTAATTAGTTGCGGGTGCAACAATCGGTACGTTAATAGTCACGCCATACAAATTTAGCGGCGGATAATCTGTTTTACGCAGTATTTGTAGTTCTTTTATATTCGATGGAGGGAAAAGGTAAACGGAATGGTCATGGTAACAAGACCCGAGCAGAAACCTGTATAGAGACGAACAAGGAAACCTTGTAGTGGAAACACAGTCGGTGCTGAGGACATGGAAAAACCACTTCTGCAGACTGTTAAACGGCGAAGACGACATTAATTCCGCTGTCAGGCAGAATGAACCATTCAACCTGGGCGATGAAAGCCAAGACTTCCGTCCACTTGACCAAAATGAAGTGAGGATAGAAATATCCAAGCTGAAGTCCAACAAGGCTGCTGGACCAGACGGCTTACTTGCCGAGCTCTTCAAGGCAGCCGGAGATGACTTGGTAAGTGCATACACCAACTCGTCTCCGAAATTTGGTTGGAGGAACGTATGCATGATGAATGGAACCTCAGCAACGTTTGCCCGATCCACAAGAAAGGAGATCCTCTAAACTGCGCCAAATATAGAGGCATCAGTCTCCTTAACATCGCATATAAGATCCTATCTGCCGTACCGTGCGAACGCCTGAAACCTTATGTCAACGAACTGATTGGACCCTATCAGTGCGGTTTTAGGCCCGGTAAGTCCACAACCGATCAAATATTCACACTACGGCAGATCCTGGAAAAAACCCAAGAAGTCCAGATCGATACTCACCATCTTT
Organism: Cheilosia urbana; assembly: GCA_946477585.1. Taxonomy (NCBI): domain Eukaryota; kingdom Metazoa; phylum Arthropoda; class Insecta; order Diptera; family Syrphidae; genus Cheilosia; species Cheilosia urbana. The sequence goes on along the minus strand of OX297853.1, from coordinate 159,359,169 downwards.
TTATCGATTTTAAGGCCGCATATGACAGCATTTATAGAGACGAGCTATACAGAGCCATGTCTAGTTTTGGCATCCCTGCCAAACTTGTCAGATTGTGCAGAATGACGATGGAGAACGCTCGCTGCTCCGTAAAGGTCGGAAGCAATCTCACCGAGACCTTTGATGTCAAAAAAGGATTTAGACAAGGTGACGCGCTGTCATGTGACTTCTTCAACATCATTCTTGAGAAAATTGTGCGAAACTCACAAGTCAACACCAGAGGCACAATTTTCCATAAGTCTGTGCAACTGCTTGCATACGCTGACGACATTGACATTGTTGGCAGAACACAGCGAGCTGTCACTGGTGCGTTTGCAACTATTAGTACAGAAGCGGCATAAATGGGTTTAGTAGTGAATGAGGGCAAAACAAAATACATGCTGTCCACAAGAAGGCACACACAACATCGATGAATCAGACAGAACGTCACGATAGACAGCTATAACTTAGAGGAAGTAAGGGACTTTGTCTACCTCGGCTCCGCTATAAATTCTGACAACGACATCACCTCAGAAATCAAGCGAAAAATAACACTTGCCAACCGCTGTTTCTTTGGCCTAAGAAGGCAACTGAGAAATAAGGCCTTGTCAAAAAACACTAAGGAGACTCTATAATATAAGACCCTCATCACCCCAGTCCTATTCTATGGCGCAGAAGCATGGACGCTATCAAAGGCGGATGAAGATCTCCTCGGTCGTTTTGAACGCAAAATTCTTCGAGTGATTTTTGGTCCCGTTTGCGTTGACGGGATTTGCAGAAGGAGATTTAACAGCGAACTCTACGAGCTGTACAGCGACATCGACCTGGTCAGAAAAGTGCGTATCAGCCGACTAAGATGGCTAGGACTTGTACAGCGAATGGACACCAACGCTGCGGCCCGAAGAGTCTTCGACTCCAACCCGGAGGGACAACGCAATAGAGAAAGACCTCGCCTTAGGTGGTGCGCACAAGTGGAAGGGGACCTCAATCAACGTGGAGTGCGCAACTGGAGGCAGTTTGCTAAAGATCGCGCTAACTGGAGAGGCGTATTGGTTGAGGCCCAGGTTCAACCCGGACTGTAGCGCCATCTAAGTAAGTAAATAGAAGGAAATAAAAACAAGGACCTGGAAAGTCTCTTAAAATTTCTTTAAAACGAATAAAACGATTTTGACAACTTTTGCATACTCAAATTTATATATATAACGCACATAATAAAGATAGGTCTTGTCCTAAGCATGGAAACAAGTTTTTTAATAGCCCACCACTGCGAGGTGTAATGCCTGATGGTCGGCTTTTGTTTTAAATCCAAAAATCTTAAAATCGAGAAATACAAGTTCCTTCTAAAAACCAAACTGGCGGTGTGGCCGCCCATTCAACAGCATTCCCCACAGTTAAATCCATAACTAACCAAATCGTTTCCTTTTCTCTTAACTTCCCTAATGACCTTTTGGCGTTTGCCCAACTCCTCTGCAAGCGCGTTTACATGTAAAGCCATGCGGAAATCATCTCCGTCGCAACTTCTTTGTACAGTGTCAATAAATCACCGTTGCCGCATTAAACAGGAATAAATAACATTCAACAAACTACAAGGCTCTCATGCTCACCCGCCCCTTAAAGCCGGCGAATGACTCCACTTACACAAATGGAACATCAAAAGTGCCAACGCTTTAGAGCTCACCAACAAAAATGACATTTCGACCCCCCCGGATATAAAGTGATAAAATACGAAAATGTTCCTGACTTTCCGGTGAAATGGTATTTTTTGTTCCCAAGGACCAAATCAATACAGAAATCCTTTCACCAGACAGACGATTCCTTGAGATTTTTCCACCCCCACAAGCCGTATTTCTCCATCGAGACAAATAATCAATTCCGACAGTCGAATGTCTAGCAACCACCCCAACTAAGAAACTACAAGAGCAACTCGCCCAAAAAAACTTAGTCCTCCTCCAGCAGCAGCAGCAGCAGGGGAATGGGACCAAACTTCATATTCGAATTTATGGATAAATCCAGCAAGGATTGCAGTAAGACGAAAAGGACGGGAGAAAAAAAAAATCATAATGCTCTTAGCAATCAACAAATAAACCGCACACTCGCCTCACATTCGAAGTCGAAAGGATTTTTTTTTTCTCTGTTGGTGGGGGGGAAATATTCATTCGATTTGTTTGCTTCATAAATTCTAGTTTTCTGGCACAGGAAGTTCAACTACTGCGACTGCACTCAGTCTTGGGTGATGTCTGATTCGGATTCCTTAGACCTTTTCGGAAACACACTCTTGGAGCAGACAGTGGATTTGGAAAAGTTTTTTCCAGGCACTTCGCCTTCGATTTGATTGCGTCTATAATGGCGGGGGACGAGTGCGGAATTACTTTATATCCCAACTCCATCCGGGCTGAATCTTGAAAGGTCTATAGAGTCCTTTTCCTATAATGTGTAAGGAGGGGGGGAGGGCAACTAACACAACTTTTTCGACTGAATAAACTGTGCTTTCTTCATATTACTTTTTTGTCGACTTTTCATGGAACAATTTTGGATCGATGCATAGGTGAATGGGTGGACAGGTATTTGCCGGGGTTTATCGTCGAGTTTGAGTTGAAAAGTTTTCTTCGTCGTACTGGCGCAAGGTGTGTTTTCTTTTTGTTGGGCAGACATGTGTCCCATTAGAATGGACGACTTCTGATGATGACCTCACGGAGAACGCCCACTTAACTAATTCAAAGTTATCTCGACATAGTTCCGGTTGACCGGCTTACTCTGACCTCTCAGTGGACGAACATGATGTTTGGTGACTTTACTGTAAGCAAAGGACATTGTTTAATGGGTGAGTGGAGTTTTTTTTTGGCTAATACTTCCAGAGGAAATAACTACTATCTGCTGTCGGAAGATATCATGCGGGTAGGGCTTTGTCAGAAAAAAATGAAATACTAAAAGGCTGTGTAAATATTTAACGAGCCACTGAGTGTAGTATTGTTAAATAAATAATCAAAAGGATTCTGCTTGTGAATTCAGTACAATGTGACTCAAAAGATGCACCGCATGATTTTCTGCTCTCAAACAGAGCACGAGTCGATCTACTCGTATAGCGAAGATTCAAAGTTGTATACTTTCTTGGATATCATTGCGGGAAGTTGTTGGTTATAAACCTAATCTAATCATGCGAAAGGAAACTCTCAAGAAGAATATATCATCGACTATTGTTTTGTATCCTACGCGAAGGAGTGTAGCGGCTAAAAAACAAAACAATCAATCATAGGCAGGTACAATTATTTAAAACTATAACTTTGGGCTTACAGCTTGTTGTTTTCAGGGATACATCCCGCCTTAACTCTTTTCCGGCGAGTTGAAAAAAAATAGAATACATACTGTCTCTATCATCTTAACTATGGAAGCATCAATTCGAGATTTTATCTCCAATGGCTGGTGCCAAGACTCCGTCAAAAATGGTCCCAAGAACACCTGTCCGAACTCCAAAAGCTGTCAAAGTTGATGGATAAAATGAAAATCCCGAAGGATGAAAATCAACCGCCTTTCCAATAGCTCATAGGTTCAAGACGATTTGGTCCTTCGAGCCGGATTTGAAACGTGAAAAAGTGGTTGGAAAATTGTTCTCATATTCTGTCTGTAGTCAGTCAACAACTGAGACGGACTTACTTCGCGTTGCAGTCCAAAGGCTATCACAGAACCACCTTTAAAAAGACCCTTTGTCGGAGTAAAATTGATTTATTTCTAGGCATTTACTTTCAAGGAAATATAGCTCTGTCAGCATGCGATACTTGAACAACCTTATGAGTAGTTAGGACTGGCAGACACCCTTCTTTTTCACTGGGATTTGGTCCTACTGCCACCCACTTTCAGAATCTCTTACAGAAAAAATTTAGCCATTCGGGAAAGATAAAGTGACCAGAAATTGTTCGACAAATACACAGTGCATTCAATTTACAATACCCGCTTGGTCACAATTCAGAATTTTAGCAACCATACTTTCTGTGCTAAAGAGCTTAATGCTGTCCAATTTTATAACCCCCATTTGGTTCCATTACACGATGAAATTTTTTTTTCTCTAACCAAGAGTTTCGCCCATTGACCGAACACCGAAACACACACGGTAGGTATTAAAATTCTCCGAATCCCTGTTTCTCATTGAGGGATTAACTGAGAGCTGAATTTTAGGAAAAACTTTTGAGACGACCCCTCAACTTTGGGAAAACATAAATTTTGTTGATCCCTTTACAAAGATCCTACTTATGATGAAAAAGAAAAAAAAAAAACCTGGATCGTCTAATACCCCATTTACAGTTCCCGGTGACATTGCCAGGCACCACAATAATCGGTTAATCTCGAGTTAATTATAAAGCAAAATAACGCACAGCACAACTTCCAAGTCGCATTGCTGAACTAATCCTTGAAACTTTCTACTTACACCACAAAGTCATAAGCTAGCAAACTTCACGAACCCTAATCAACCAGACCGCAAGCATCAATTTTAAATTTATTTCAGGTCCATAACTGTCAACGGTCACCACCCACTACAGACATGCCGTTTGCGGTTCTTTTTCCCTCGAGTCAAAAAAAAAAAAAAAATCTTTGTGAACCCATGAGACGCCAAAAACCAAACAAATACCACACAACTTCGGGAAAGAAAAACGAAGAAAGAAAAGAAACGCTGTCCCGTTGATTACCTGAATTGTAGCCGCAGGACCACAGTTGATTCCAGACATGAGAAAATCATCCGGATCACTTTCGTATGGTGGCTCGTCGTACCAGTGGCCCTGATGGTGGATGCCACCCATGCCGTAGGCCGCCCCACGGACCGCATCATCGTACATGTACGTGTCATCTGGAAAATACAAACAAAATAAAAGAAGCATTCGTTATTTGTCGTATCCCCAAAGTTATACATTCAGCGTTTTGGGTTTTCCCCGCAGTCATGTTTCTGTCATGTTGATTTTTGCACTGTCTTTCTTACACAGGATCATCCACCGACCCACCGAGTCGTCCTCTTGTTCATTCACAAAACGAAATCAATGAATTTCCATTGTGGTTCCGTGCAGTCTTTGCGAAAGACAAGAGAACGCATTTCGCTCCAGTCGGTGTGAGTATCCTTGTAAGGAGAGAACAAGGAGAGAAGTTTCAACTTTGCCACGAAATTACATTCATCCGAATATTATGATATTGACATTCAAATTTTTCTCAGCCCATAAAAGCGATGTGGAGCGGGACAAAGGAAACGACTGGCATTTTGTCAACTTTACAAGACAGCAGAAAACCAACCCGAACTGAGAAGGCGAAAGTTTTTTTCTGCTTGCATTACGCGATGAAATGTCCCGGAGTTTAAGTGCTTGCGAAATTGGATCACATTAGGATGTATGTACGAGTATGTGTGCATGCACCATGTGCTCGCAGTTACAAAATTTCGAATGCAAAACTTGTTAAGAAACCGAAGAGTGAGTGCAATGCAAGAACTTACCTATTCTGCCCTCTCGACTCATTTGCAAAAGTCCTTGCCGTATGTCTCGGAGAATCTGAAACGAGTAAAAACGATGTACTGGAAAGTTTTCCACAGAAAATTGCTATGAAAATTTTATAATGAGATTGAAAGAATATTTTTTATGGGAGGATAATTGTTTTAAACTTTTTTCGTACGTGGAGTGTAGGATTGGATGTGGGTTAAGAGAGGTTTACAACTTGAAAGTCATATAGGATGTGTTGAATGCTAATTAGCTGAAGTGTTTTCCACGGGGACAAATGGCTGGATAAGTTGGTGCAATTTGCTAAAACGGTATGAGGTGTAATTTTGTCAACTCTTGTAAGGTTCCGTGTGATGCACGTTCTAAATATGAGTCACCCCGAATTCCCTTAATTTACTGCGACTCGACTTTAAATACAAATCCATTGGACGCTATTCTTCAGCGTAACTATGATGGGGTCAAACTTAAGATTTGTTTTTATGTCGAATGTTAGATTTGCATTTCTTTTATCCGGGTTGAAAACGTAAGAATTTGATGGAATCAAAAATTTTGATATTTCATGATCGGGGTAAGTCTACGGGTTTTTTTCTATCCATTTAAGGAAATCAGAACTTTTTTTAAATTCGGTGCAGAAATTAAACTACCTCCTGCACTCAAAATTCAATTATTGGTAATAATCGTTGTTTAAGTCACAACAAAATTCGCCTGAACACAACCCCTACGGTCCAGCCGACTGTCTTTTAGTTCCAGCCGACTTCCAATAAATCGGGAGGTATTGCTGGTTGTTGCGAAGGTTGGTTTGTTTTGGTGGTAATTGACAGTTGAGTCGCTATAGTTCTTTTCAGAGACAATACCGAGAACACCAACTTCGGCCGATATCCCCTTACTTTGCCTACAAGCTATATTCTTACAGATTTGTCACCTTTTTTTTCACCTTTTTTTTGCACTAGTACTGATAGATCGAAATTCGTATTGACAAACCAAACAAATTGTATTAATCGCCTTTTCAAAATGTGTTATAACCAACCAATAGCATTCAGTTATGTTGAAATATCGTATTCCCGAACTCTATCGCATTCCCCCACGGTTGGAAGCGGTTGTCAGCATTGATTTTATATTTTTGATGTGTAAACATCTAAGCGCGCGTTATTGGAATCTGGTGGAGTAATTCCACACATTTAACTTGCGGGGACGGAAATGCGTCACTGTGTTTTATCATTGCATACGTTTTTATCATTGCATACATTTATGAGCTGGAGCATATTAATTTCACCTTTTTGTTGATGTGAAATAAAATTTCTCCATTTCTTCCTTGCACCGTACTCAGAAGAAATTTCAAGAATTCTGCAGGGAGATTATCATCTTTTACCAATGATCATAAGCGGAGACTTTAATATCAATTTTGATCAAATTTAATCTTCAAATGAACTCCAACTGGAAAATTTCAACAACATGATATGGAACAACCATCGATGCTGTCTTCCAGCATAATCTAGATAGATTACAGTCTCGAATGTACATATCTTACTTCAGCTACCACAATCCGATTGTATCTATTCTACCGAAAGTAGCACAGAATGAATAAATTATTGTTTTTTCACAATATATCAAGAGTACGGTTATTACAATTCCCTCTTTTCTCAATGACGTGTTTCAAGCCACACACATACCGCACGCACGGTATTTACACATACACATATTTCAGGACTGTTGGATACAGTCGCACCAATTGTTTTGTATGTTTTTGCATGTCACACGGATTCTAAATTGACAGAACACCGATAGGTAAACAAAATGGCGAATTTGAGAACAAATAAAAAAATACAAAATTGAGGGTGCCAGCGGCAAGAGGATTGCGACTTGGGGGTCTCAGTATGGTTTGTCTCTGCTCGTACTGTGAAAAATGTAAATGACTTTACCACGCCATGGCTTCAACGCCCAAATAGGATTTTATATATACTCCACTGTTTGGGTATCCCGATTATAGCCCCTGTGTCTTCAAACAAAAATTAACGCTACTGCGACGGCTTGTATTTTAAGCTCTTCTATACCTAACCAAACTTAAAAGAACGCCGATTTTCACTTTTTCTTATACTTTTGGAATGGTCTTACTGTGGTCATACAATTTTGAGCTCTAGACATATTCGAGTTTCGTGGATAAGCAGTAACGTATATAGATTTGAGAGATATTCGAATCAGAACACCATTGTCGGGTCTCTTTTCATCTCTCAAACCTAGGCCTAGCTTCTCATAACCATTCGTTTTGTGTGAGTTTTTCAAGTTCGAAACGAATGGAAGGGATCTAAAATTTATGGCCGACTCCAAACGGCCAATTGAGAAGCTATTTCAAGACAGTTATACTCTCGGATGTTTGTCAGACGTTCGCGAGAGGTGGCGCAGTGGAAAAAAACCCTAAGTTGGAATTCTGATTTTTGCGGGATTCGAACCTCGGACCCCTCGCTTAGTAGTCCAACACACTAATCACTAAGCCAGTGCGCCTACCACATCGATATAGATCTATACTCAAGATTTTGCGAATTAATCGGATAGAACATATGTACTTGTATGGACAGCTGGAGTCTAGACCTCGGCCCTGAAAATGCTAGACTCCAGTCTACAACGCTTAAGCAAAGGGCATTTTTCAAGTCGAAGCTGACAGACTCAGAAGAGGAGCTCTAAGTTAAAAAGAAATCATACGTATAACTGATTGAAGTTCGTATTGCCCCCTTAAAAATACTTTATAACCGCGGCTGTAGTAACAAACAACACCAACTTAAAGTTATGACTTCTTTTGTCATTCAGACACATTCCGCACAATGACAGCCATATAGAAATAGCTTATTGCACCCTCTATACGATCCACCCTAAAAACTGAATGCTAACAAAAAACAAGGTAAACACTTTCCAGAAAGCACAATGATGACGCAGAATTACCAACTTAAAAGTTTTCCCATCTACGACGTGACTGTTGAGCTCCACGTTTTCAGAATTTCGAAACGAAATGCACCACTAACACCATCCATCCAGCACTTTCGCCGAAGGAAGCAAATTAGTGAGCGATAAATGGAATTGCTTACATTTTATTGCGCCGAAGGATGTTCTTAAGACAAAATAGAGATTATCCATCCATCCCACGCACGAAGTGCTCTCAAGTTTATGGCGAATGCTGTCGGTGCATATTTTCCGCAGAAAATCTTCTGATATAGCAGAAAATGGTGGAGATCTCCGAGTTCGGGTGTGCAATAACAGTTGCATTTTCCAAACGGACTATAAAACTGCTAAACACTCACCACTTGTCGATTAACTTGGCTTCAAGGGTATTTTTTTTTGTTTGTGTTTTAGAATTTTCACTCAAGTGTCCTTGTAAGACATTACAAACTTTAAGAATGCACAGAGCAACAACGTGCAGCGTCTGAATATTTTACGAACATGTGCACGCATTTGGACAAAAGAAAGTTGGCTCGTTACTCTTTCATACACGTCTATTTTCCCAACAGAATTTCCTGAATTATGAACACCCAGCAAGGATGAGTGTAAGTTGTTGCAGAAAACTGTATTTCCCTGGCACCTGACTGACACAACGATTTTCTTTATATTTATTTACCTTTTGTGTTTTAGTTTTTTTTATATTTTTTTTTTTTCGGGCATTCACCTGCTCAAGGATGCTTTTGTCTCCCACAACCATCCAAAAGCAATTCAGAGAAGAGAGATATGTATATGAAAAAAAAAAATATGCCTCATACTAGCGACTTCAGAATGCATCATAGAATTTAGGACACAAAAATTCAGATGGTTGAACACAGTTCGCTGTCACATGAAGTGTCTGTTTCTGTTGTGTATTCAAAGCACCACATCAGAGTATAGATGCATATTTTCCTCCGTAGAGACTAAAATAAGGAAGTGAGACGACGCGACCGTGACGTGCTTCAGTGGAAAATTTAGGCAAAACAAATAGCGCCTAGCAGTTGGTGTTGGCGAGTGTTCGTTTTTAATTTCGCTTTCAGCTGGGTGGTGTTTTTCAAAAGCAATTCTCTTCACAGGAGTGCAACTTGTTATTTTATTGCATAGTGGTCGGCTTACCTCTTCGTGTTCCCTTTGAAATTTCTCCTTTTTCCGCATGGCCTCTTGTACTTTTAACTGAAATGATAAAGGAATATGGTTTTGATGGTGTTAATTCCATTAGGTAAGTGCAGATTTTATTTGGAATAAGGCGGATATCATTATCACTCTTGATGTATTTAAATTTGTTTTTTTAAACTAAGATATGTATACTGAAAAAAACATTTTCTAATGAAAAGGGATCGCTGTCAAACAAGCTGAAATACTGAGATCCTTTTTGGTACTCATGATCATGATTTGTAAAATGCTAATAAGTCATCAGAAATAGACCCACACTTGCGCAATAATACCAAACTATACAAATTACATTCATTCACCGATTGGAGCAGTGGCAAATCGACCCAGTGTTTTATCGCAAAGTTTAGCTTGGCGCTGAGATTCTTTATAGGTAACTCGTGCATCTTCTACCTGCCGCCTTCATTATTTTTCCTTTTATCTTCTATCTTTTATATAAATGTCCTAATTTTTTTCTTCAATCTTCTATCTCTTCCACGTTCTATGTTCTACCTTTAGTTTTCCAGCTTCTTTTCTCTATCTCCTGTTTGCCATTTTCCATTTTCTGTCTTTAACTTTTATATATTGAAGATAGAACTTCAACTATCACCTTCCTTCTATTTTTAATTTTCCAGTTACTATCTTCAATCCTCAATCGTCCATCATCTGGTTTCTATATTCTACGTTCAATGTTCTACATTTTATGTTTTACTTTCTATGTTCTATATTATATATTCCATGTTCCATCTTCTGTATTCTATGTTTTATGTTCCATGTTCTACATTCTATATTCAATGTTCTATGTTCTTCGTTCTATATTTAATATTCTATGTTCCATGATCTATGTTCTATGTTCCACGTTCTATGTACAATGCTCTATATTATTTGTTCAATGTTCTATATTCAATGCTCTATGTTCCATGTTCTATGTACTATTTTCTATGTTCTTTGTTCCACGTTCTATGTTCTATGTCCTATCTTTAGTTTTCCAGCTTCCGACTTAAATCTTTTATATCCTGTCTTCTAGAACCGTACACGAGAAAACGAAAGCTGAGTGCTAATAAACCAGAGTTTCAAAAGACTACTTGCCGGATCTACTCGAATTTTTGAAAAATTATACAGCCAAGTTCGGGCCAAAGTAATTTAAAACGCCTGTCATCTTCTAGGAAAGCAGTTTTAAAATATCTGTTCCTTGAAACATAAATCGAGCAGGAACTCAGTACGAGATCTCGCTATAAAAGTATTTTACTCACTGGGGTTGGATTTGAAACCCGAAAAAGACGAACTAGAAAGAATTTCTCCGGAGCACGCTTCAATAAAAGCAACAGCCCACCCCTCCTCCGCTTAGTCGATTCTTGCTGAAAACTAGGTCCATTATAAGGAAATTATATTTGATTGCGATTCCGCACAATGACCAAGCCCTCCCCCATGCCGCCGGATCTCTAATCGCAGTCACTCAAATACCAATCGAAAATTTCAATCCAAATAAGTACGAGTAGGTATATCATCAACACATCGGCAAGAACTCGTTTAATTCCGCATTCAGGCGAACCTGTCATTAACATTCCACGCCGATTTTGAGGGGCGACAATAAATTGAAATTCCATTCGAAACCAAGCTGATTGACAGCCATCAGTTGCTGGCAGAGCCACCACTACTCCAAAGTCCAAATAGCGGATAATCGTTGACACGAAGGAAACTTCATTAAAAACCGTTCATCAAATATACGGCGACGCTAGAGACATAGTACGCAACTTGTATCAGTCATTGTTATTTGCATCCATTATCCTTGTCATTTTGACATTTGAAAGAGCATGCTGCTGATAATCGTACATGTTTTTTATGTAATCTTCGACACCAACTACCTTACCTCGGTTAAAAACTTTGTAAAAACTTAGCCCAAGTCCTTACAGAACCGATTTCTGTATTTCCACCCATCCTTGCAGGTGTTTGCGTGTGTGTCTCCTTTTGAAGCGATTTTAAAAGTTCATTGCCGCCTTTGTTTCAAATTTGTATGTGCTGCTGTACGCCAAAGGCGTTTAGATACTGACGGTGCTTGTGTATTATATGGCAAAAAAAAAACAGGCGGCTTGTACTCGTATTTTCGTTTAAATTGTGTAAACAACACTGGGATGGCGCAATGGGGCCGGAGGAGTAAACAACCTTGCGCATCCAACGCTGCATTTATCCTTATTGTGTAGGCAGGTGATTTTAAATGAATTCACCGCCCTTGCTCTTGAATTTGAAGACGCTGTCGACGTCGTCATCATCATCATCATCAACTTTGCCGTAGTCGCCGAGTGGGTTTGGTTGGGAGGAATTTTTAATAATTCTCCCCGCATCCACACTTGAACGTCATCAAATATTTACCAGCTTTCAACACTTTTTCACAGACAAGATGCACACCGGAAGGACAACATTCAAACGATCAGGTGACAGCAAAGACGAGTGAAATTAGAAAAGTTTTCCTTGTTGTTTGTGGATACAAAAATAAAATGAAAAAACAACAGCAAACCACTCAAAAAACCAACATGCATAATAACAACTCACACTCACCCTATGGATTGTCTCTTCGAAACTTTGATGGGGTCCTCCGTTCATCGTCTGGAAGTGTCTCAGTCGTTCATTAGCCGCCTGGAAAATACAAGATTTTGAGTGATTGCATTCGGTTTCGGTTTATGTTGAATTGTATATATTGTTATACAAAAATGATACAAACAAAAAAAGAAAAACTCAAAAATGTTACATTATGAATCAAGGACAATTATCAAGAAACAAAATAAAAATATAAGAAGTGGGACAAACAATTAAAAAATAAACTAAAAAATGTAGTAGCGATCTATGCTCTTAGAGGAAAGGAGTGCACGACTGGGTCGCACGAAACTTTCGCGTTCATCAAAAGTTTGGTTGAGGCAAGTTCAGAAGCAACCGTTCATAAAATGTAAAATAGGTGGTGCTAAATAAAATTCACTTTTAATTATTCATTCGATATGGCAGTAGGTACGTACATCAAATAACAATATGAGTTTTTATAAGTTTAAGCTCTCAATAACAGGCAATTTTCGCAAGTTCTGGGGGTCAGTTCTGGTTCTGTGAAAGACTGAATCGAATAAGCGTGGTGAATTCAATATCGCACAGTGTGTTGTATGAAATTAGGGTCTCAATTTTCAAACTCTCACAAAAAACATTCACTTGCAGAAAGAGTACATGAATAATAAAAATTTTTCATATGAACATTTTTGTAATTTGGTTTCACTTTTTCGTTTCGAGAATTGGCCCCCTGGTTAGAGAGTTATGAGCGCCTACTGTACTATTTTATAAGCTTTTACATCTTACAATATGTTTGACTACAACCCGGGTACGAGGACAAGCATAGTAGTAGGGGTTTAAATTTTTTTGGTCTGTTAAGGCATGCATTTATTTTTGAGTTACAGTCAAACACGCTTAAGTGAAATGAACGAAAACATTATCTTTTTTTTTCTTTTTCTGTCGGAGGTTGTTACTATCCGATGGAGCACTCAGACACAACTACTGGTCTATTGTACTGCCAAATAGACACCTTACATTTATGTACTTAGTTTTCCCGTCTTTCTAAGAAAGATGAGAAGGAGCTTCAGTGATGAAGAGCTTAGATGTTCGGCACTCACCACGTCAGCCCCAAAGATCCGCCACCTGATGCGAGCAAAGGCAGGACAGCTACAGAGGAATTGCTCCGCTGTATCGTCATCCTCTCCACAGGCAGGACAGATGGTGGAGATGCTCAAGCCCAAAACATTTAAGTGTTTGGAAAAAGCTTGGTGGCCCGAAAGGACACCCACAAGCAGTCTACAGTCGCTTCTTCTGAGAGACAGAAGGAAGGCCGCCGACCTTTTGCAGATGTCCGGACGCAGTCGTTTGGTCTGTCTACACCCAGCACAGATACGCCACCGACACTCGTGTTCGCGAGAAACCCAAGTGTCAATGGATGACTTAACCACCGATGAAGGCAGACCCAACGCAGGTTCAGGTCCTAAGAATTCTTCCTCTGAACCCAGCCTGGCAAGCTCATCAGCTATCTCATTTCCAAGGATACCAGTGTGACCTGGGACCCAAACAAGATACACTGTATTTAGCCTTCCGACCAAGTTCAGAGAAAGCTTGAGTTCGAGCACTAATTCAGACGAGGTAAGAGGGTTAAGCAGCGCTTTTAATGCAGCTTGGCTGTCGCTGCAAAAGCATATACTCCTAGCCCTCCACCTGTTTGTCACAATATAGCGCATAGCCATAAGGATAGCGAAAATCTCCGCTTGGAAGAAAGGCGCATGTTTTCCTAAGGGGTAGTGAAGTCTAATGTTCTCGCTTTCCACGAAGACTCCAGAACCAGACCAGTATGAGAGGAGTGGTCTTACCATTGCCGTATAGATCCAAAGGTCGCTTTTAGGAGATAAGCCCCATGTCTTGCCAAAAGCGCCTTTACACTGCCAGAAAGTTGACAGCGCTTTATTGGTTTTCGATTCGACATGCTTGGAATAAAGAAGCTTTCTATCGAGGATTACTCCCAGATATTTGACTTCATCGGAGATCGGAATAGTGAAAACATTAACTTCAGTTTCAATTAACAGGGGTTTTCAGTTAAGCGAACCCCGATAACTGAAAACAAATTTCAGTTAAGCGGACCACGGATAACTGAAAAATAGTTCCAGTAAAGCTTACCCTGGAAAAGTTTTTCATCAAAACGAATTGGTAACAATAATAAAAATAATGTAATAATGTAAAAATTTAGATCTGGCATTGTCAGAGTTAAAGTGTAATGTGGAAGGTGATTAATGCAAATAGTGGATGCATTCAACGCCTGCTAGTTACTTTTTGCCTTTTTAAGGTTCCGTGCCCAAAGGAAAAAACAGAACCTTATTAGTTTCGCTACGATGACTGTCCGTCTGTCCGACCCAATAGACCAATTTTTAGGTCTATCTCAGAAACTAATTGAGGTAGAAAGCTGAAAATTGCACACAACATCCGGTATAACTTCTAGTTAAACCAATGGTAGCGATACATCAAATCGTTTTAGAGATATTATTAATTTGGTGAAAAAAATTATTTTTTTTTTTTTTATTTCTTGATTTACAAAAAAATATTAATATATCCTTCTTTGTATATTATACTCTCATCTATATATGTGCCGAAGAATGTTTTACCGAAAAGTTAAAATTTTAGAATATATTTACAAAAAAAAAAAAAAAAATCATTAGTGTTTGGTCATCTTCATTCTCCAATTCTCCCTTCATTAAACCATGTGCTCTTTCCATTGGAATTCATTCTTATGCACACATGTAGACTAAGACATATCTTTGTGCACAAACGTGGCTCTCGGTCATTTCATTCATTAGAGTAGAGCGTGTTTTCTCCTCCTTCGCTTCATGTAGTTTACCTACCATCAACAAACAAAATTTCCATTTTTTTTCAATTCCTATAGGTGTGTTTACGTTTTCAATTATTTCATTTAAGCGGAGTTTTTTCTATGAAAAGTTGTAACGTTTTAAAGGAATTGTGTTTCAGATATCCGAGCTTTTCACTTAAGCGGGTTTCATAAAGCGGAGTTATTATTATTTTTTTTTTTTTTAATTTGCATTTGTGTAGGGTTGCAAATGATGTGAGACTTTCTGATTGTGTAAACTTCAAGTATTTGGAATTATTATTCAAGGTGCATAGGTATTCAAAATGGTTGAAAAAAAGAAGAAGAAGAATTGCGTAATATTTGCTAAAAATAAGTTTCGCGTTGCTGTTATTGCTCTTTTAATGGCTAATGTAATTTTAAGTTTAAAGTGCGGTATTGAATTTTTAAAAATACCTACCTATATGTGAACATAGATCGGCTTTTGGGTAGTCATTTTTGAGAAACTGATTTATTCGATTTAAAAAAAAAAAAAAACTAAATATGTATTTTAATCAAAATCGTAAGAACGGTTTTTGTAAAATTTGGTAGACAAAACACTAACAAATAGCTGAAAACCAATTATAAGTTATTGTTCGAGATATAAGCATTATTTGGTTTTTAAAGTTTTTTCGAAGTCAAAAATAGTATTTTCGAGATACGAGCAGTTTTTAAAATTAGCGTTTTCGGTGAATCGAATTGAAAATTAAGGACGCAATAATTTTGAAAACATAAATTTTACCCTAAGTTTGCATTTTGGTCTAAATAGTTATTGCCGTTTTCAGGGAAACTAAGGAAAACTGAATTTAAAAAAAAAAAGACTTTTTTTCAAAAATCCATTTTACGATAATACAGAGAAAAGCTGAGTTTGCCATTAAGTTAGAAATGACCATATTACCCTAGAAAATAATTTTTGTTACAATCTTATGGACCGTTTTCGAGATATGGGTGTCCAAATTTCGATTTCAGTTGAAATCAAAAGATCCGTTTTCGAACAAATCAAACTGGTACAAACATTTTACATGGGAATGGGAAGTACCATCAATATTGAGGTTACCTTGCACAAAAAAAAAAGGCCCCGAGCTGTAAGCCTACAAACTCCAAGGTCGAAGTTTGAACGAAATCCGGGCAGTCGTTTAGATTGTAGGCCTCTGGAAGAACGGACAGATAGGCAGACGGACATCATTTTGCGACCAAATTTTTTGAGTTCCTCTATCATCGTAATGTCAGAATTGGATAACATCTCGAGCTCGAAATTTTGTACGAATACAATAACATTCTCTTACTACGTTAGAGAAAGTTAAAGATTCTTACCGCTGGCACATGATTACCGCTTGCCACTCTTAGGCCCGTTTTTTGATACTACTCATAGCAATTTAAGTTCTACTTAAATCCCTCGTGGGCTATTTTTTCTATTTCATAAACTGTCACATAAGATTTTAAGTGGGCCCTTAAATTGCCAACTTTCTTAGCTCCGCTGGCTGGTTTTTGGTGTATCCTTTCATATTGAAGCCCAGTCAACGTAGTTGACATCTCTTACTGCAACTTAGGAGCATAAAATGTGTCGTTTGATAGGCCATTTGAATGTTCAACGCTATAGCCTAGATCACTTCTTGTTAAAACGAGCTATATGTGTGAAATATTCGTCTTAGATTCTAGTCCGAAATTACGTGGATCGGAGTGTATACAAAAACATGGCTCAAACCTGTATGTCCGGACCAGAATTCTTTCATCTTCCACTACAGACCTCAAACTCTGATCATTCAAAACAGACACCTTATCTTACCTAAGATGGAAACATGATTGTTGGTGGTTAATTGCGCCCATAATGCAGAGAAAGAGTCATCCAAAATCCTACCAATTTAAGGTCGAAACCAATTACCTATGGCTGGGTATCACCTGGCAAAGTAAGCTGGTGAATTTCTACGTAAGTAAGTTGGAGACTCAACTTAAATGGCAGTTGAAAACTAAAATTTCTTAAAGTCATTCCGATTCCGTATGGACTATCACAAGTTTAAGGAGCGCCAGCTCTAAAACGTCACATTCAATTTTTCTGCACCTTATATAAGTACGCACGAAGTCGTCTTTCAAGTCTTCTAATCTCATAAAGCGAAAATGCAAAGCATATGCTCAGCACACATACACTTCTGTACATATTTACCCAAAACAAAATCCTACCGCCCCGAGATACACAAATTATAGCACATGGATCATTTTTACGACAACTTAAGGCACCACGAATCCCCAAAAGTATGCAAATGTCTTTCAACAAAACCCCCAGCCCTACAACACTCAGCTAAACCGAACTACGTGTTTGCATCTCTGCTACGGAAATAGGTACATAAAGACGCACACGAATACCACCCCAGACCTGGCTGGGCAGGACATCTCAATGTTGGCTGGTTCTGGGTTTGCCGTGCCGTGTGCACCAAACGAACCGTCTCTCCGCAAGAGCGCCAGACAAAACGTATCTCCAGGCTTTGGCATAGCCAAGCATGTCCTTTGGGCGGGGGCGACCATTATTATTTCAGTTTTATTTTTACAGTTTAAAGTAAGCACGACTAACACATGCAACGCCAACGCTATCCTTAGCCCTGGTATAACAATAATTTTTCGACACAAAGCGATGCATACATCTATACCATCATGTATGTGTCTGTGTATGCATATTCAACGGTTAAACGACAAAGTGCCGGTGGAACCTTTTAAAAGTTTTTCTAATACATTCATATAGCACATGCATAGAGGATGGGAAACATCAGCAGAAGCAGAGAGCGCCGGCACAATATCCCCATTTGTATTGCATGCAGATGACTTTCTCAGAAAGTTTCTTGCGAATGGTTGCGTCTCCTTGTTGCTTATACCATTTGGGAATGATAAGGACCACAGCAACAAACAAGAAGGACGCAGTACCTACCTACGGTGTTGGCCGTCTTTTGGAAGAAATTATTTCAGTATGTCGCCGGGATGGATCAGAAGCCAAAAAGGACACAGCATACGGAAGAGACGGAATTGTTGTGTGAGAAAGACGAATACCAGGAGACGTGGGGGAGGGCGAAACTTTCTATTGTCTTCTAGATAAGAAATTGATGACATCAAATTTTCATATGTTGATCCTGTGAAGTTGTGCATGTTGTTCGTGCCAAAAAATGAGAGCTGGCGTCGCACTGAGTTTATATATAGTCCCTACGGCATGTGACGTATATATTGCCAAATGTGCGGACACTTAAGTGTTTATGGAATGCAAAGTTAATTAAATGTTTACCAAGGCACATACGTGTAGTTTAGCAGCTTTTTTTTTCCGTTGTTTTGTGGTATTGCACAAGTTCAACTATACTCAAGTTGAAGTAAGTGCTTTGTAGAGGGAGTGAGTTTCGTTTAGTAGGTAGGTATATATGTTTAAGCACGAGTGGTAGAACGAAAGCGAAAGTTGAGACTTTGTATGCTGGTGGTCGGTCTTTAGAACTTAGCAAGATGTTCTGTTTAAGAGGGTTTCCCTACCACTGCTGCTGGCAAACTTCCTTTTAATTGTAAACGAAATTGTGCTCGTTAGTGAGGAAGGAGAACTGTGGGGTCAAGCGTTGATGCAAAACTTTGTTGCTTATGAATTTGGAAAGTCTAAACTTGGTGTGGAGGTTTGCTGTAATCTAAACGTGAATTGTGAAGTGCTGCATGGTATTTGGCGGAGGAGATATGTTTTATATTCAGGAAATAGGTGTAATACGGGGCGGCAAACTGTCTTCAGTACTAATCAGTGCTGAACAGTGCTTTCTTAGAATATTGGTAGTTCGACGTTCGAGTCGAAAAATGACACAGAAACACACACAAAACCAAGACGTCAAGAGACGTTGAAATAAATGCAGGAAAACGCAATAAATATGCGTTCACAATCACCTAAAAAAAAACATCAAAATCATGTCAAAAACGCATTGGAAAACACCTTAAAAACGCATTTAAGAAATCGTCAGAAAGCCTGAAAAAGCCCATTTAAAAATTCCTTAAGAAAGTCGCTAAAATAAATGCAACAAAAACGTGTCAAAGACGTTGAAATAAACGCAACAAAAACCATTGAAAGATGAAAAACGAAAGAATTTAAAAAGCCGTAGATAAAAGCCTAAAGGTTTTTGAAACGCATTAGAGTGCATGATCAAGTTCCCATGTTTGTTTAAGAATTACACTATGGCAGTCTCAAAAACAGACATCGGAGATGCGAAGAAAGTTTCCAACGCATGAGTAAATAACCTTTTGAGAGAAGGTTAATCCCTGACGATCCCAATGCCTTAATACAGGCAATTCTCGCACTCTTGTTCAGTAGCGCTTTTCCCATATCTCCTCGCACTATTCTACGATTTTGCGTATTACCAAGTGGTACGCTCCCGAAATTTTAGATTCAATCAAAGACTAATGCGCTGCTTATTTTCAAAACATAATTCCTTTAATATGGACAAACGCAGATGACTTTGGTTTCGTTTCGTTCCTACAAAGAATTTATAAACCGCAAAAGAAGTTGTGAAAGGCAAAGGACTTTAACCTCTGCCTCCGTTTGTCTATATAAAGATGTATTCAAAGTCAAACATAAAAGAATTCCTTTATACGTGTTACATCGTCTTGAAACTTAAAATGTACATTTAAGGACATCTTTCTCTTGCACACGTCGGTTGCGGTTTCTTTACAAAACAACATCTTTACTCTGACGAGCCAAAATGAAGGACTTTTCTTTGTAGAATTTATTTTCTTCTTTCCACCACTTATGTGTTTTCTATAAGAAACGTGCTGTGAGCTCTCTGTGTAAGCTTTGTCGCCCAGATGCTTACGCCTGGTGCTCATCAAAGTAAATCGAGGATTCAACAAGAAAACATGACTGTTGCAGGTGTTTATATATACTTGACCGTGTGCATTGACCCTTCACTGTGACTTTGTGAACAGCACAAAGGCAATTAATTCAAACGAATACAAACAAAAGAATGAAATGTAAAAGGATACGGTGAGAAGTTAGGGACTATAAACCTTGTTGTGTATGAAAATAAAACTGTTGACGCTTACCCTTACTTGAGCTGCTGTTTGGTGGTTACTTCGATCTCTTCTATTCACAGTCTTAAGTCCTTTTAAAAGTCGCGCAAGAGTTGTGCGTTTTTTTGTCTCTCGTCCTTCTGGAATTAGGAAATGCAAAATAATTGGAAATTCATTATTGATTCGTGTAAAGCCGTACTAAAAATGTAGACGATCATAAAACGCCAATAAATATGCAATGCAAAGTGAACATTTCGCATCACCAAATTAATTGTCGTGTAGTTCTAGGGTTGACGAATGGGGTTACCGTTACCGTGTAGTAAAATTTATTGGATTCTGATAAAGAATATCTACTAAAAATTGTACTATTTCATCAACTGAATCAAATATTCGTATATCAGTTGAAAGGTTATGAATGACGATAAAAAAAAAAACAACTGGGTATAATATGTAATATTATTATTATTATTATTATTTATTAACCAGTAAACATAAATGCACAAGTTAATCTTAAAAATAACATCGCTAGCTCCAAAGCTTACGGCTGGATAATATGTAATAATAACTGGGTATAAACATAATTATGGCCTACAAATAATGGACTACGTAATCTACGCTTTTTACAGATGCGTTTGACGACTGAATTCTTAAAGAAAAACAAAAGACATAACATGCTAACAGTAATTTTATTATCCTACTAGCTGACCCGGCAAACCTCGTTTCGCCCAAATTTGTTAATTTGTTAATAAATTCCGAGCATGCACCAAGCACTTGCTAATTTATGTTATTCGACCAATTAAAATTCTTTATTCAAAAGTTATATTAAATGCAATAGAAATAAATGATGAATAGCAATGTTGATTTTTTTCAATCAAACCGCAATGATTTTGACGTGTCGTCCAACCTTCCACTTTTTCACTAAATTGACAAACATCCATCGATTATCCTTGCAATAAATTATTTGTCATAGCGAAAGCGAGACGCACGGGAAATTGAAGTCGCACGAATGGTAAATCGTTCTTAATAAGCGAAATCTGCGGAATAAGAGTGTTTGCCTTTGAAATTTCCCCTTAAAATCATCACTTGTATGATATTTGATGTGAGATCCTTCACCATAAAACAAATGCGATCCGTTGCAAAGTTTCGGTACATTGATGTTTCGCAACAGAATTTTAACTGAACCAACTTTCAAATCCGAATTATGTAGATAAATATATAAATTATAAAAATTATAAAAATCGAACGATCCGTCCCCGAGTTATGAGTGCACATACGGACGTCGGTCTCTTTTATATGTTACTGTACCCACCCGGCTTTGCCCGTACCTTTCGTATTAAATCTTGCTCACATTTCGCAAATTGCCTTATTTGGACAGCGTCCATTAATAATTTTCATTATACAACTTTAGAAATAGGTAGCATTTGATTTTATTTTTGAATGGGACGTGCCACAATCCGTTTTCTTATCCCGCTTGTGTTTTTCAAAGTAGCACCTATAGGTCAAAAACTATCCGAAATTTAAAACTGAAAGCAACCATATCCATCTACAAAATTTCAATCAACTTGGTAGCGCTGTTTCGGCGATCGCCAACAGCGCCACCTATCAGGTCCAAAAGTATCCTAACCTTCAAGCGGGAACGTAGAATATAAATCTATAAAATTTCATTGAAATCGGGTGAGTGGTTTCGGAGATCGATTACAACGCCATATAGTGGGTCAAAAATCCTATCTTTTAAGTTTGCGTTAACCTGAAATACAACAATACGAACAAAACAAAAGAAGAATCATAAAAATTGACCCAGTGGTTATCGAGTTATATCATCATCATCGAGTTTCATCCCGAAAGAATTATAGGTATGAATTAAGAGAATTATTATTAAAGAAAATTTAATTGAACTGAAAAACGACATACGCCTACAACGCCACATGTTGAGGATTTTCCGACCATGTGCACTAAGAAATTCAGTTTTTGTTAAAAATAATAAATTAATTATTTTATATGTATTTTATCAATATAATAACTCCGATCGAAGCATCTGTTTTAAACGATATTTATTTTGTTTACATCCTCGTTGACGATATTTGCAGCACGCATTCTGTCAATGTTATGCCAACGCCATAAGGTTACATCAAAAAAGTTTGAATTGTAAAAGCGCTATGGTTACATTAGATATTATTTAATATGTTGGTTTAGTATTCTTAAATATTCTAATTTTCCGCGAAATTTTCTTAACTTTTTCTTGCATAAGATTCTTCTCCTGACAATAACAAACACAACAAAAAAAATTTAGCGAAATCGGTCCAGCCGTTCACGCGTGATGCCGTGACCAAGGGAAATAGGGATTCATTTTTATATATATAGATTCAACATTGGCACATTTGTTCGAACAGCTTGAGTCAATGCGATTCGTTCGAAGTCCATTTCTCGCTCCAATTCTCGATTAAATGCGTCAAATCAAAGCTTTGTTGCGCATTTCATCTGACATCTCCAGTTCATTATCCGATGTCACAGTGCGAATTCCATTCAAAATATCGTCGGTCATAATATCATCTTTGTATAATCAAAGTACCTATCTACTTCATTTCAAAAAGTTACTTAATGTAACATAGTAAACATAATTTATTCGAACAAACTTTTTGGGTATACCTATAGGTATTTAAAAAAAAAAAAAAAAAAAAAAAAATTGTTGACAACAACAATTTGCTTGGAAAATAATTAAAATAATTGACAACAACAATTGCTTTTAAAATTCAAAATATTTTTTTTTTATTTGAAGTGTCACTACTTGATTTCTATCCAGTTAATTTTTTTTTTTTTTTTTTTTTTCAAAGTGTATTTCCCCATTCAAACTTTAATTTTCTAATTTTCCGCGCAATT
Source organism: Cheilosia urbana (assembly GCA_946477585.1). NCBI lineage: Eukaryota > Metazoa > Arthropoda > Insecta > Diptera > Syrphidae > Cheilosia > Cheilosia urbana. The sequence goes on along the minus strand of OX297853.1, from coordinate 159,336,273 downwards.
TTCTTAATTTTTTCTTTCATAACATTGTTCTCCTGACAATAACAAACACAACAAAAAAAGAATTAACGAAATCGGTCCAGCCGTTTGTGCGTGATGCTGGGACCAAGGGAATTAGGGGTTCATTTTTATATATATAGATTGTAATATGTAATAAATGGATAACGTTTTAATTATCTAAACAGCTTTTAGAATATACGATACGGCTTTTTGAAAAACATGTTATACTTTGGAAATTTTTCATTACCTGATAATAGCACTCACCAACAAATGCATTGCTTATTTCATTTAATCTGTCAGTATTTAATAAACTGTCAGCTGATGAACGTAGAGAAAATATAAAATTGGATTTTTTAATCGCAGATTTTAATGCTATCACGGTTAAAAATATGGGTGTGTTTCTTAATATCTACGCAGTATTACAGGTCTACGCAACACGGGAAAAATTGGTTTTCAATATTTTCAATTTATTAAACTTTTTCTGTAATATTTGTATATTTAAATTTAATAATTGTTTGATGAAAATGCGCATTTTAATACAAATTTTCTGAACTTTAATCTCGAAAGATTAAAATCCAGTACTTTTGTTCTACAATCTAACCCAGTATATATTAAAAGTATATTTCAATCAAGAACTTATTACAGCTAAGTTACCCTGAAGTTGACCTGAAGTATAACATCTAATCTGATTGCATTTTAATACGAACTTATTAAAGCCATCAACATCAATACATTTGCATTTGGTTTTAAAACAGGATCTGAACTAAAGTGAATTGATTTAAATACATCGGTATAACTTATTTTGTTAAGAATTTACAGTTAGTTTGAGCGTTCTACTTAGTGGATCTACTTTTGAATATAAGGGCGGTCTAGATATTCCATTAATTTTTCCTTATTAATAAAAAAATGTGCACTGCAACAAGTAAGTTATTTAGCAAACGTCAGATAGCATACACAAATTGGACATAACTGCTGAGTAGCAAGTTGATAACTTTTAAACAGTGTTTATTAATACGGGGGTAAGTAATTAACTAAATAATTCTCTGCCTAAAAGACAAAACATCTTAAGTCGACATAAGTTGTTTTAGCTATTTAGCGTTTTTTGAATACAGTTTTCCTTACTCTATTCAAATATTGAGGAAGTTATAGCTGTTTTAAAACAGCTTAAGTCATATACTGTAGCGCAATACTTAAAGTTTAAGATGGCTCTCCTGAAAAGTATACAAAATTGACATAAGATGTTTTACCTTTTAGGCAAAGAATTAATAAGATAAATCAGGCATTCATGCGTTCTCCTTCATTTAAAGATCTGAAAAAATATACCTTATACCCAGTCAGTCTCCACCATTGTAGTAGATTAAGATTATTCCCTTTTTTATTTTTTATTTTTAAAGCATGAAAAACAAAGAAGCGTTAAAGGAAAAAAGGCTTTGGTATTTTTTGAGCTGATTTCAAAAATGTGTAGGTACTCAAAAGAATTTGTTCAAGTATAAATTTCAATAAAAGTATACAAAATAAAATGCAATTAAGCGGGTTAGGCACTTATCCCGGTTTTACTGTAATGCGTTGTTGGAATTTCAAAAAGTACTTGAACGTGGTTAGATAGAAGTTTATGAAGACTGAAGATTTCTACGTAAAAGATGTGTAAACAAAGTGAAAACGATCCATCTCTGCGCCATGAGTTTTGGCGTTTGAAAAAAGAATATGATTTTTTAAAGAGCTATGTTACAACTATTGAAACTAACGTAAGACCTGATTCCAAGGGTTTCTGGTGGTTTTTAAATATGAAATAAATGTAAAAAGGTTTTCTAAATTTTTCCAGTCGAATCTTGTTAGTAAGCAAATCAATTGCACTATCTCTGATCAAACTAAGCATATAACAGACCTTGGTTTTATTAACTAAATATAAATGGTTTATTGGTAAGTGTGTTGGACTACTAAGCTAGGTGTCCCAGGTTGTAATCCCGCAAACACCCAAATTCCAAGATTGTATTTTTTCCACTGCGCTACCTCTCGCAAACGTCTGACAAACCTCCGAGAGTATAACTGTTTTGAAAGAGTCTCTGATATTGGCGATCTGGAGCTCTCTGATGAAGATCTTCTTCTTGCTCTAAAAAATTTAGATATTAATAAAGGTGCTGGTCCTGACCTGCTTCATCCTTCTCTCTTAAAGAATTGCTCTTCTACTCTTTTTCTCCCTCTAAAATCGATTTTCAATCTTTCACTTTCTTCAGGTGTCTTTCTGGATGAGTGGAAGATCGCTTATATATCACCCATTCATAAGAGCGGCCACAAACACCTAGTGGAAAACTACAGGCCTATTAGCAAACTATCAGTTATCCCAAAATTCTTTGAAAAAATCGTTAAAGATAAACTATATTTTATTGTGAAGGAGCATACATCGCCTATGCAGCATGGTTTCGTGACCGGTCGCTCTACAGTGACAAACTTAGTCCTTTTTTCCAAATTTTGTTTGAATTCGATGGAAAGTGGTGTGCACGTCGATGTGTTATTTACTGACTTCGTAAAAGCTTTCGAAAGAATCAATCACTTTTTATTGATACGTTAGCGAAAGTTGGGTTTCATTCAAACATCTTAAATTGGCTTTCTTCTTACCTTCTAAATAGGAAACTCATCGTTAAAGTCGATGGATTTCTTTCGAATGTTGTAACGGCTACTTCAGGTGTTCCTCAGGAAAGCCATTTAGGTCCGTTACTATTTTTACTATATGTGAATGAAATCCCAAAGTTTTTCAAAAAGTGTAAGTGTTTCTATTTGCAGATGATTTCAAAATGTTTTCTCAAGTCGCCGACCTCTCAGATTGCGTATTATTTCAATACGAGATTGACCTATTTTTGCGATGGTGTTCTGAAAACGACTTGGAGCTCAGTCTGTCCAAATGTAAGGTTTGCTCGATTTCTCGTTCACAGAGTCCGTTGATTCATTCGTATGTGGCTGGGAATGTTCCTTTTACTAGAGCATCTGAGATTAAAGATCTTGGAGTTATTTTCGATAGCAAGTTAAGCTTTAATTTACATATTGACTACATCGTCTCTAAGTCCTTCTCACTACTTGCTTTTATAGAATACCGTTGTGTTATCTGAGATCCTTTTTATGAGGTTCACTCTTCCCGAGTTGAACGAGTTCGCCTTGCTCTGAGGAGATTCAATAGGGATTCTGAACTGCCTTCGTATAAAGCTCGCTGTTTATTGCTAGGCCTAAGTTCTCTCGTTATAAGGAGAAAGATGCAGTCCTTGGTGTTTCTAAAGGATATTGTCACTTATAGAATTCATTGTAGTGAACTCATTTCTAGTTTACCATTCTATGCTCCAAGCAGAACGCTTAGAGAACGAAATTTATTTTTACCTCCTGCACATAGAACTAATTATGGATTGTCTGAACCGATAACTCGGTGCATCTATTTGTTCAACTCGGTCGATAGTGCATTGGATTTGACCTCAAATCGGGATAGCTTTAAACGCAATGCTCTTGATGTGTTATCTTCTAATTTTATTTAATTATGCCAACTTATTGTTTTTGTTTTTTTTTTCTCTTCTTTTTTAACAATTTAATTTTTATAATTTATTATTCAATATGTATATTATTATTATTGCGAAATCTGTGAAGGTTATTTGCCTTGTAGATGAATTAAATAAATAAATAAATAAAAAAAATAAAAAAAAAAAATAGCCGTTTAAAATCGGCATAAAATTGTAGATCCCTTCCATTCGTTCCAAAAAATAAAAATTCACAAAAAACGAATGGTTATGAGAAGCTTGGCCTAGGGTCCCTACGGAACTGTTGCCCTAACAATTTATTTATTTATTTGTCCTTAGACATATTCAGATCAAAGTCTGCTCAGAAAAACTTTATTTAAAAAGTGGGCAAATGCATTCAGCAGGTTGAGCTCTAGTTGGCTGTTAAATTCTAAAATAAAACTCTAAATTGGTCGTCAAGAAAATGCTTTAAATCTGAAATTTTGGCAGTCAATTCACAGCAGGTGGTTCTTGATTCTTATTTGGCATAATTTAAGCCAAGGTCAATTTTCTAAATGTCAGTCAGTAAGCAACATTTGCGTCAGGACATAGGCTTCTAGCCTACTAGAGTCTGGGGGTCCACACTCCGCCGTGTTACGGAAGTAGCATGCCGGTCCCAAGCCCGGGTAAAGGAGGAGGGTTTGAGGTAACGGTTTAGCCTATCCTCAGTGAAATCAACTGTTAGTGTACTCTAACCCACAGGAGCTAGTGGTTAACACTCAATAACGCTATGAATGGAGAAACAAAAGGAATTGTCTACTCCAGGTGGTAATGGCAATAGCCATAATCCACCCGTAGTCTTCTCGACTACGGCCGGGGCACGGATTCTGGAGGCCCCAACATTCATACCCGAACCTACAAGCGACTCTTATGGCTCTATGTCCGATTCACTCGGCAAATTGAGCATGAGACAGGCTGCTGCCCACTGCACTGCCACTGACGGTCAGACTCGGGATACCTTCATGGTTGAACGGGCTCCTGAGGAGGCGGTCCTTGAGCTGCGCCTGTCTAAGGGACAGCGGAAGAGGAAAATGAGGAAGCTGTTGGATCTGCGGCGCAAAGATGCTTTATCTGCTGAAGGCGCAAGCACATCTATTAGCTCCTTGGCGGTGCCTTTGAAAAGGAACAGGTCGGTGGAGGTCTTACCAACTGAAGCTAACCAACCCCTGGGATCGGGCTCTGCCTCCTCTTCTGCCGAAACGAAAAGCAAGAAGAAGCGACCCAAGCTCGTAAAGAGAATAAACCTCGCTCAAGTCTGTGAGTCTGTACGCGCACGGTCGCCAAATGAAGCCGGTGCTACTAACAGCAATGGAAGTAGTACTGGCGGACGGAAACCGGACGTCGCGATCACACTTACAGGCGTGAGCACCAAACCGACAAGCGACTCTTGTGGCTCTATGTCCGATTCACTCGGCAAATTGAGCAAGAGACAGGCTGCTGCCCACTGCACTGCCACTGACGGTAAGACTCGGGATACCTCCATGGTTGAACGGGCTCCTGAAGAGTTGGGCCTTGGGCTGCGCCTGTCTAAGGGACAGCGGAAGAGGAAAATGAGGAAGCTGTTGGATCCGCGGCGCAAAGATGCTTTATCTGCTGAAGGCGCTAGCACATCTCTCAGCTCTTCGGCGGTGTCTTTGAAAAGGAACAGGTCGGTGGAGGTCACTCCAACTAAAGCCAACCAACCCCTTGGATCGGGCACTGCCTCCTCTTCTGCCGAACCGAAAAGCAAGAAGAAGCGAACCAAGCTCGTAAAGAGAATAAACCCCGGAGGCGCTCCTATCGCTGGGGCTGCCCATGCACTGGTAACGAATGATGCAGGTGCTGAAACCAACTCAGGTTGCAGTACCAGCGGACAGAACCTTGTTGTCGCGGATGGCTCTGGTGGTCGGAGTGCTTCTTTTGAACGCAGAACATTGATGTCAATACTTTGAACCAACAATTTGTATCCTTACCACCGATATCACCGTTGATTACTTCTGAAGCTTCCTTTCCGTTTGCGATTCTGCCGGATGACCCTGGTTTTAGTTTTCGTACAGTGAGTAGTACCGATGTTGCAGAATGCGTGCTCTCTGTAAGGTCAAATTCTATAGGACTGGATGAAATTCATCCCTTATTTTTAAAAATGATCTTGCCGGTTGTTTTGCCACATATAACCTTCATGTTTAATACAATCTTAACAACCGGTGTGTACCCTGATCAATGGAAGCTGGCTAAGGTTATACCACTACCCAAAAATGCAAAAGGGAATGAATTCAGGCCTATCTCTATATTACCCTTTTTGTCAAAAGTATTTGAAAGGGTTATACAAAAACAAATTAGCGCTTATCTCTCGTCGAACAGTATGCTTACTCCGAAACAATCTGGATTTCGTGAAAAACACAGTTGTGTTACGGCTTTGCTTAACGTTACTGACGATATAAGGCAGGCATTGGACAGGGATGAAGTAACTTTTTTGGTGCTGCTTGACTTCTCGAAGGCTTTTGACACTGTCAATCATATTTACTTATGTAAAAAACTCATACATCAATACAAATTTTCAGCTGTTGCTGCCAAACTACTTTACTCCTACTTAACAAATAGAAAGCAAGCAGTTCAAGTTGGTGACAAATTATCAGATTTTCTCCAGAATGTTACAGGCGTCCCTCAAGGCTCTATACTCGGTCCCCTCTTGTTTTCCATGTACGTTAATGAGCTTCCATCTATAGTCGAAAACTGTACATCTCATATGTACGCAGACGACGTGCAACTTTATTTTAGCTGTCCTCTCGGACTTATCGAGCATGGTGCTTCTTGTGTCAACGAAGACTTACAGAAAATAGCGCATTGGTCTAAATCGAATGGTCTTATTTTAAACCCCAAAAAGTCTAAATGCCTTGTAATATCGAAAAATTCATTGGACCTTTCTTATTTTCCGTCAATTGTCTTAGGCAATGCACCAATACATTATGTTGAAACTGCAAAAAATCTCGGGGTGACTTTTAATCGGCATCTAACTTGGGATAACCATATAAATACACTTGTTGGAAAAGTGTATGGTGTACTACGCACCTTATGGGTAACTCAGTCGCTTACACCCGTTAAAACGCGTTTATTACTTGCCAAGACATTAGTAATACCCATATTGATCTACGGATGTGAAATTTTTTGTAAATGCAACTATATAAGTAAAAGAAAGCTCCATATCGCATTTAATAGCACTGTACGATATGTCTTTGGGTTACGTAGATATGATAGAGTATCTGGTTACGCTAATCGTCTGCTTGGTATGCCTTTTGAAAATTATCTTCAACTACGTACTGTAACCTTGTTATCCGATTTTTTACTAACACATCAACCTCAATACTGTTTTGAAAGAATAATGATAACATCCTCGCGGAGGACTCGTCAATTGATTTATCCTCGTTTTTCATGTTTAACATCTGAGCGTCAATTTTTTGTCAATGCTGCCCGTCTGTGGAATTCTCTACCGCGTAACATTAAAGAAACACAGAACACAACAAGAATTAAAAAATTATTAAGGGACCATTTTTCAGTAAATATGTAAATACTTAAAATTAAAATAGTATATTTAAAATTGAGATATAGTAATTTATAATTCATGAAATTAAAAAGTGTTTCAATTTTCTCCCAGCTCTATATTTGTATAATCTGCAAAATATGTAAAATAAGCTTAGGACAAACTTATAAGATATTGTATCTTACTGTTCTTAAGCATTCACTTATGAATAAATAAATAAATAAATAAATAAATAAAACAGCTGAGGTGGGAGATAGTAGGCTGTCCTATAAGGATGCTGCTGTCTCCTCTTTGGCAGTTCGTATAGGGAAAGCAGGCAATGATAATAGCATGAGCGATGCAGAGTGTAAACACTGCAAAGCTCATCTTTTGGAGCTTGCCTCGGAAACGAATGCGTGCATCCAGGTTGAGGGCTGTGAGTTCAAGGACGGAACCTTCATGGTGAAGACCTCCTCGCAGCAAACCTCTGAATGGGTCAGCAGTATTGTGCCGAAGATCCCTCCCCTTGGGACCACAATTTTTGAGGTCTTCAAGCCACCCAAGCTCACGCGCGCAGTCTGCTGGATCCCTGGGAAACTGGGGAAATCGGCGGATGTGCTAAAGCGTTTGCACGCCCAGAACCCTGGCCTCGACACAAAAGCCTGGATTGTCCGTTCTCACAGGCAGAGCAAAAACCTTCATGATGAAGATGGTAGCTCTCTGGTTGTGAGCATAGACATGGCTTCTGCCGAGACCATCAAGTCTAGGTACGACATGCGTCCCTATCTGCATCTTGGTAGGATTCGTTTCCATTTCAATGCCAAGTAGTGCAAATAGTGGTCGTAACCCAGAGTTTACATCCATTTTGTTCACTCAGATAAACCTACAGCACTGCAAGGCTGCTACCGCTCTTTTAAGTAGGAGGCTTGCTGTAAGTAGAACAAAGAATCGCATAACATCCATCCAGGAACCATGGGTGTGGAAAAATCGCATCTGTGGCCTTGGTGAGTTGAGTGGTTCGCATAACGTTCTTTACGATAGGCTGTCCGATAGACCTAGGACATGTCTTGTTGTATCGAAATCCCTCACGGCAGTTACAATCAAACGCTTCTGTTGCCAAGATTTGGTTGCTGCAACTATTACTTACCATGCAAACGACAGTTGGGAAACCTTTGTCGCCGCATCGGCTTACTTTCCCTATGACTCTTTAACTCCTCCACCACCAAAGGCGGTTGTTGAGCTCGTAGAGTACTGTGAGTCCAAAAAGATAGGTCTTATTCTATGTTGCGATGCTAATGCTCAAAACACTGTTTGGGGCAGCAGCAAATGCAATATACGAGGAGATCGTCTTCTGGACTTCATATTATCGTCTGACATTACCATCAACAATGTGGGTTGTCGACCTACATTTGTTACAGCCAGGAGACAGCAAGTAATTGATGTTACCCTGTCAAACCGGCATTCCAAGACTATCACGAATTGGCGGGTGTCACCAGATAGCACTTTGTCAGACCACAGATACATCGAATTTCAAATCTTCTGTGAAGTTTCGCCTTTGCTAGAGAGGAGAAATCCGAGAAAAACGGACTGGGCTCGGTTTCGGGAGGAGCTTGGCAACTCTGTTAAAGTTCCACTCAAACTAAGATCGATACTGGGGGTAGAGAGGTCTGCTCAGGATCTGAGTAGCACCCTGATCCGCTGCTTCGAACTAGCGTGTCCAGTTACAAAAAACTCCTGTAGAAAACCGGTACCTTGGTGGAGTACCGAACTGCAGTGTATTCGCAGAGAAACCAGGAAGCTCCTAAATCGGTCTTTAAAAACCAACTTGGAAGAAGACTGGGATCTATATCGATCGAAACAAAAAGAATTTAAGAGACTAATTCGTAAATCGAAAAATGACTCTTATAGGAAATTTTGTGAGGAGGTCGAATCACTAAGTGCGACCAGTAGGCTTGTTAAAGTCCTCAAAAGGGACAGACCCAGCAAACTGGAATCGCTCCAAAAATCTGATGGTACCTACACTGAGACAAAGGCGGAGACTTTCAGTCTCCTGCTGGAGACTCACTTCCCGGGAAATCAGGTTACTACATGCTCTTCAGTGGTACCGGAAACGGTGGCCACTCCTGATCTGTCAAACACCACGCGGCGTAGCTGGTATGTTGCATCCAGAGTAGTGACGGATGAGGCCATCAAATATGCAATTGCATCGTTTGATGGTTTCAAGTCGCCTGGTCCGGATGGCATCTATCCGGTTATGCTGAAACAAGGTTGTAGTCAGCTGTTGCCGGCGCTGAAAAGAATTTTCACCGCTAGCTTGGCCTTGGGCTACATACCATCTCCTTGGCGTATGGTTAAAGTCGTGTTCATACCAAAAATTGGTAAGACTGACTACACTCTCGCCAAAAGTTTCAGACCCATAAGTCTGTCCTCCTTCCTGCTGAAAAGTTTGGAGAGACTGGTTGAGCTGCACGTGCGCGATGTCGCTCTTCGATCGCACCCTCTTTCAGAGATGCAACATGCCTATCAGCGCGGAAAATCCTGTGAAACTGCGCTTCAGAACCTTGTTGGTAGGATTGAAAGTGCTCTTGATCGGAAGGAGTACGCGTTGGGCATTTTCGTCGACATTGAGGGGGCTTTTGATAATGCGACTTTTGATAGCATGTGCACTGCAGCCAGACATCATGGTATAGATGAAACATTAGTGTTGTGGATTAAATCAATGCTAATGTACAGGACGTTGATTGCCGAGGCGGATTGTGGTAAATGCGTCGTGACAGGGGTTAACAGGGGCTGCCCTCAAGGCGGTGTTCTGTCTCCCCTTTTATGGTGTATGGTAGTTGACTCTCTGCTAACGCTTCTCGATCTTCCTGGAACCTATACTCAAGCATACGCGGATGATGTCGCCGTTCTGTCTGTCGGTTCTGACCTAGGGACTGTCTGCTCTCGGGCTCAGAGATCCTTGGGCTTGATCGATGACTGGTGCACAAGAAATGGGCTTTCAGTGAATCCTCTTAAAACGACTGTTGTTCTCTTCACGAGAAGGAGGAAGGTCACTGGTCTGACTCAGCTTGTGTTAAAAGGTGTCACTATTCCGATCTCCGATGAAGTCAAATATCTGGGAGTAATCCTCGATAGAAAGCTTCTTTGGTCCAAGCATGTCGAATCGAAAACCGATAAAGCGCTGTCAACTTTCTGGCAGTGTAAAGGCGCTTTTGGCAAGACATGGGGCTTATCTCCTAAAAGGGTCCTTTGGATCTATACGGCAATGGTAAGACCACTCCTCTCATACGCGTCGGTTGTATGGTGGAACAGGCTTTCACGGAAACGTGTTACTGCCTCTTTTGCCAGACTTCAAAGAACGGTTTGTCTCGGCTGCACGGGGGCCTTCCCCAGCACACCGGGCTCCGCTCTAGACGCTATGATGAACCTCCCCCCCCTTGATATTTTTATCATGGGGTGTACGCTGAAAACCATTTCTCGTTTAAAGAGAGGTGGCTTTTGGTACCACGCGCATTGGAGTTTTGAAGAACTTGTGCGAGAATTATCCTTTGACCCCTGTCTTATGGATATGCCCTCTGACGCAATGACCCCAGAAGTCCTACTGCGACAAAACTACCACGTCAACTTTCCTCAGGCAACGGAATGGCTTAGGCCAGACTCTGAGCCAGGGAAAGAATGCCATCGTATTTTTACGGATGGCTCCAAAACCGGACAGGGGTCTGGTTCCGGAGTCTTCGTGGAAAGCGAGAACATTAGACTTCACTACCCCTTAGGAAACCATGCGTCTGTCTTCCAAGCGGAGATATTCGCTATCCTTATGGCTATGCGCTATATTGTGACAAACAGGTGGAGGGCTAGGAGTATATGCATTTGCAGCGACAGCCAAGCTGCATTAAAAGCGCTGCTTAACCCTCTTACCTCGTCTAAATTAGTGCTCGAACTCAAGCTTTCTCTGAACTTGGTCGGAAGGCTAAATACAGTGTATCTTGTTTGGGTCCCAGGTCACACTGGTATCCTTGGAAATGAGATAGCTGATGAGCTTGCCAGGCTGGGTTCAGAGGAAGAATTCCTAGGACCTGAACCTGTGTTGGGTCTGCCTTCATCGGTGGTTAAGTCATCCATTGATACTTGGGTTTCTTGCGAACACGAGCGTCGGTGGCGTGGCTGTGCTGGGTGTGGGCAGACCAAACGACTGCGTCCGGACATCTGCAAAAGGTCGGCGGCCTTCCTTCTGTCTCTCAGAAGAAGCGACTGTAGACTGCTTGTGGGCGTCCTTTCGGGCCACCAAGCTTTTGCCAAACACTTAAATGTTTTGGGCTTTAGCATCTCCACCATCTGTCCTGCCTGTGGAGAGGATGACGATACAGCGGAGCACTTCCTCTGTAGCTGTCCTGCCTTTGCTCGCATCAGGTGGCGGATCTTTGGGGCTGACGTGGTGAGTGCCGAACATCTAAGCTCTTCATCACTGAAGCTCCTTCTCATCTTTCTTCGAAAGACGGGAAAACTAAGTACATAAATGTAAGGTGTCTGTTTGGCAGTACAATGGACCAGTAGTTGTGTCTGAGTGCTCCATCGGATAGTAACAACCTCCGACAGAAAAAAAAAAAAAAAAAAAAAAAAAGAGTCTGGGGCAAAATTACATTTTTGTCACCATTTACGGTTTAAGTATTATGCTGCTGTCTCAATTATTTCTCATTTAAGTAACTTAATTCCAAAGCGACGGTAACCCTAAAACAACCCATTATGGCAATTTTCAAATTAAAAGACATCACTCACCTGTTGTTGGTGGAAATTCATAAAAATACGCCGACCTGGGACTCAAGCAACTGCAATTATTACGAAAAAAAAAACAACATAAATTTACGGTTTTACACTCTAAAGTTTATTTAACAATTTTTTTTTCTCACCTTTGTTGGACTAAATTCAAATTCGCTGAGTTAGGCAGTGGCTGCTGTCCTGGCTGTAATTGTTGCTGGCCCGACTGGAGCTGTTGCTGTTGCTGTTGTTGCGAAGGTGGCACTAATGGTAAAAGTTGTTGCTGTTGCTGCTGCTGCTGCATCATTTGATGTTGTAGCTGCAGTGCACCTCTGGCCACACGAGGTGCAAACACCCCATAGCCAAAACCATAAATTTCATCCTCTTCCTTGTCCGAGAGACAACTTGAAGGCTGCACAATGCCGGACGTCAAAAGTGTGAAAAAACAAAGAAAAATTAATTTTCACAAAATTTAATTAACGCGCCCCCGTTATCCCACCCCGCCGAGAAAATCTGGACATGCAAAACGAAACCAAACCACAAATACAACGAGTATTTAGCTACCTACGTGCAATATCAAGGAGGTATATATACGAGTAATAATAATACAGTGGAAAAAAAAAGAAGAAAACAAGCTGCCAAAATAGTCTTCAAGGGCGGCAAAACAAGGCATTAAAAGGACGATGAAAGGTGCAAAATAAGAAATTGAACCGACAAAAAAGGAGAATCAAATAAGAAAGAAGTACGTATATATAGAAAATATAGTCTTCAAAGGGAGTCGGGTTTTTTCTTCGTTTGCGGTGCTCTCCGGAATGTCAGGGGTTAAGAGGATAATTCCAGAAGCACTTGGCAGTAAACAGCATTAAGGATTTTTCTTTTGCCGAATGAAAGTGGTGAGGCTTCGCTAAATGGCAATTGTTTTGAGGTGTTTTCTGTTGGGTGGTAGTTTTTTTTTTTTCTCCTTTTTTTCTGACGGCAGAAAAGGATTAACACCTTGGGAGTACTTGTGCGCCAGGAGATTTGTTTCTGTTTACTACTTGTACACTGTTTTGTATAAATGGGAGGCGGGCGCGCGCGTTTAAAGCTTATAAACTTGAAAGGAACATGCAAGGCACAGTATTATCCCAACCCATGTTTTGGGGGCTTAGCTTAAATACATACCGAATATTTTCCTGGCACATAAATTGGCTGACTATGACTATTTGGCAGGCCACCATGACTGGAATGGCCGCGATGACCTCGCGTTGTACCAATACCCGCAGGATTTTGTGGACTTCGTTCCGCCCATGCTGCTTGCCTGGCATTTTCTAAAGCACTCAATATATCACCGAAGGGAGCCATTAGAAGTTCGCAGTACACCGATGCTAGACCTTCTAAATGTCCTCGTTGTCCATCCTGGAAGAGACAAAAAATTACGTTCCAAAGTGTTTTTGACTTTTTTCTTTTCTTTTCTTTTCTTTTCTTTTGTGTGTGTGGGCAGTTAGTATAGTGTATGCGTGTGTGTGTGTATGGGTGGTAAGAAGGAATAAAAAATTAAGTAATTGTATTAACAAGGATATCGCCCGATGTTGTGATTGCGTTTAAGTTTTCGGTCATAAAAACGAGTCTGTCGGGGGTCGCAGATATATATATATATAAGCCGAAGGCTTACGTTCATCAACACCCCCCGGTGTTGTGCTCTGGAAAGGCGTCATGTATGTGTCATAAAAATAAAAAGAACCGGAAAAGTTTTGCCTCCCCAATAATACAACAACCGATAGCCCAACACAATCCACATGTGTGTTTCTTGGGTTAACATTTCGTCATTGCTCGTCGCAGGATCATAAATTGCAGCAGCACAATAAAACGGAAGTTTCTTTAGTGCGGATCGGATTTCGGTGGTAGGTAATGGGTGGTGCTGCTGATGTGCCCAACAACATTTAGATTTATATATAATACGTTTCTTTTTTTGCTCCTTGGTGCTATTTTGGTTTGCTGCGTAACTTTTTATGTCTACACATACACAATACCCCTAAGGGTGATTTAGCAGCCACAAAACTTTTCATTTTCTCCATCGCGTGTCTCGCTTGTGTCATATAAACGCATGTTATCGCCAACAAAATGTGAATAATGTAAATGAATATGTGGTAAGGACATCTTTAGTGTGCGTGTGTGCAGAGCCATCAATCAAGGTTGGAGCACAGAGAATTCGCAGATTTACTACGAGGTAGGTATGCTTAGACGTGGTGCATGTTTGGATTTCATGCCCGAAGCTATTCGTAGCCCGGGTTTTATTGTTGCATGTCCCTTCGAAATGCATATTCCTAAGAATTAAGGGTATTGCTTAAGCTGAGTGGAAAGTAATCCGTCTGGAGTTTTAATCGAAATCCTGTGCATATCTAGGGACTGTCAGCAGCAGTTCTTGAGAGGCTTGAAATGCTTTGAGTAATTTTTTAAAACATGCCATAAAAAATACACAGAAAAGGGAAAGCAAAAATATTCAACTCTACCAAAACAAACAACACACATGAAAAAAAAAAAAAAACAGTGATTACAAAATCCTTAATGCACACTTAGAGTTTGCAACAGCAGTCATGTACGAATAGCAGAGTCACACTTAAGAAATAAGCACGCACTGAGAGTTACTTTTGTTGACTGTAAGATGAAATAGCGTAACCCCTCAAAATGTTAACCCATCCAATTCCAACACAAGGCAGTAAACATTCGGCCTTACTAATAATCAAACTCTAATGTCGACTATTAGTTGGCTCAAAGTTTAAATTAAAATGTTCAGTATTTTTGAAATGGTACCAATAAACAATTTGACATCCACCTTTACTAGTACCAAGGCTTTCTGTTGAATCTATTACATTTGTTGTCATCGCAGAATTTTAATTTTTTTTCGTTAAAAACAAGGTTAATGGTTTATTTTATCCTAAAAATAAAAAACGAATATATAAATTGCTTTTTGAAGCTTATAAAAATAGGAGCACAAAATATCCGCTGATCTGTCAAATATCATATGCAAATCAGTAATGCCCTATCGTAGGAGACTGCGCTCTGTACCAGCTATAACTGAGATTATTGAAAGCGCTCTTGAAGCGAAAGAAATATTATTTTCTATTTTAGCCTTCTTGGACATCGAAGGCGCATTTGATAATACATCGCATGATGCAATTATACGAGCTCTTGATAGAAAAGGAGTAAATAACACAGTATCGGGGTGGATGTATGAATTCCTGAGCACAAGATCAGCAGAGACTCACAAATTAGAAGGCATAATCAAGGTTAACACAGCAAGAAGGCCATCGATTAATAAGCGACAGGCAATACGGATTTCGGAGCCGTCGTTCCACTGGTGACCTGCTAAGCTACGTAACGCACTTATGGACACAATCAATTGAACAACACGGCGAAACCAGAGCCGTAGCCTTGGACATATCAAAGGCATTTGACCGAGTCTGGCATAGAGCCCTATTAGGCAAGTTAGCGTCTTACGGATTACCACAACAACTCTGCGGATGGATGCAAAATTTTCTTCTGGGAAGATCAATCCAAGTTGTTGTAGATGGTGATGGTGTATCATCCAATTCGTTTGCTATAAATGCAGGAGTGCCCCAAGGATCTATTCTTTCTCCAACTCTATTTCTTCTCCACATCAACGATTTGCTTGGATCGACAAATAATAATATCTACAGCTTTGCAGATGACAGCACTCTTATATCCTCCATCTCGAACAGTGGGCCTGTGAATACGGCTACATCACACAATCAGAGATGTGAACAAATTAATTCTCTAAATGATGATCTGGACAAAATCTTGAAGTGGGGAAAGGACAATTTGGTTGTATTTAATGCAAACAAGACACAGTTCACAACATTTTCCAGAAAAAATGCATCAACAGTTTCTCAGATCCTAATGGATGACCATCCAATCCATCACAAGGACTCAATGCACCTTTTAGGAGTCACAGTCAATTTAGGAATCACATGGCAGAACCACATATCCTATATCGCAAAATCGGCGTCCGCAAAGTTGAGCTACCTATTTAGAGCAAAGAGGTACTTTAGCCCCAAGCAACTTCTCCTTCTCTACAAAGCACAGGTTAGACAAGTCGCTGACCTATGCTTGTTCTATAGGTACTTCCATGGTAGATGTTCTGAGGAACTCAAAGACATTATCCCTCGAAATGCAACTTTTGGGCGCCCAACAAGACAGGCTGCTAATGCTCATGACCATACTAGAAAACATGACAACCGCGAGGACATCTTTCCAAAACTCTTTCTGTTAAAGGACAAGCAAACTTTGGAACTCGCTTTCTGGGGATATATTTCCAGAAGACTACAATTTGCAGCAATTTAAGTGCAGAACAAACATACATCTGCAGGCATCTCGGGGCGCTGTTGAAGCGTTATAGGTTCGCCTTTCCCGGTAGAAGTATATATATATAAAAAAAAAAGTCAACAAGGAGGAATTCTATCACCCCTAATGTGAAGTCTTGTAGTGGGCGACTTTCTTGAAAAACTGACAAACCATGGCATCAACTGTCAGGCATATGGTGATGACATAGTAATTATTGCCAGGGGTCAATTTGAAGGAACCCTTTGTGACATTATACAAGTGGGACTCGAAATAACTCGGGATTGGTGCGAAACGGCAGGGCTAAACCTAAATCCAGCAAAAACAACAATAGTATACCATTCACGAGGATAAGAAAACTTGAACGGCTGAGGCCGATAAGGCTGAGCTCAACCAATGAAGCTACCGCATCCGTGATCGAGTAATACGTGACTGAATTTGTTATTGTTTTGCTTGTAAAATCCACAAAATTCATCGACTTTTGGCTCGATCACGGATGCGGTAATTCGGCCCCTGGACAGCAAATTCGTCTGGAGAAATAATCAGGAGAGTAATGCGGGCTTTAATGATTTGCCGGAGCCTAGCTGACAAATCCTGGGGATGCATAGCCCGAACATCCTCCGATGGATGTATATTGCTATTATAAGACCAATTATCACGTATGGAGCAATTGCTTTGGCAAAAAGAACCAGTCTACCCACCACAAGGAAGACACTTAATAAAGTGCAAGGACTGGCATGCCTATATGTATTACAGGGGCCATGAGAACTTGCCCAACCGCAGCTATAGAAGTGCTATTGGAATTAACTCCGTTGCACCTCGTAGTTGAGGAATCTGCAAGTAAAACGATTCTAAGAATGGGCACGGGAGGAGTAGGAAGAGGAAAGTGAATCACACTGAGACAATTGCGATCCTTACTCAAAAAAACAACCAATTATTGGTCTTTCCTAGAGACGATATCATCAAAAGATTTGATTTTCAAAAGAACTTTGTTGCAAAGCTCAGCAATAAGAGGAACTTGAGCAGCAAATCCACAATCCACAGACTGAACAGTCACACAACAAAGTGGTACACAGATGGGTTGAGAACTGATGAGGGATGTGGAGTGGGAGTATTTGGTCCTGGAACCAAATATTCTGAACCAATGGGCAAAAGTACCATCAACTTCCAGACTGAAATCTATGACATAAACAGATGTGTCCAAATCAACCTCGACAGAAACAAAGTTAACTGTGATATAGCTATAATGTCAGACATCCAGGCTGTTTTATGGTACTTAATTCCTACATCATAAAATCGGAACTTGTACGGGAATGCCTGCAAAAACTTAATGAACCTCAACTGAATTTTTTTTTTCGTTGGAAGGATTGCTTTTTTAGCTGAGTTATTCATTGTGTATGGAAACTTTTTTTAGTAAATTATTTCGAAGGCGTTATTATAAATGCACGAAAATCAATTAAAGTGGATTTCCAGTGCAAATGAAAAGCATTTTTTTTTTTTTTTTGCGGCCAACCCAACACATACAAGAACTAATAAAATTCGGATTTCATGTTCGATTTGGCAGCAGAAATCTGAAATCTCAGATCAAAATCTGAAAAGCCAAATCGCAACCGACATTAGAAACCGAAAAAATTTTAAATAAGAAAAATAAATAAATAAATAAATAGTTGGCGCGGCAACAGGTCCGGAGGGACCCTAAGCCTAGCTTCTCACAACCATTCGTTTTGTGTGAGTTTTTCAAGTTTAAAACGAATGGAAGGGATCTAGAGAGATAAAGATATAGATCGAGAGGTGGCGCAGTGGAAAAAAAATCCCAAAGTTGGAATTTGGGTTTTTGCGGGATCAAAATTTTAAATTCTCGCAGAAAATAAAAGCGCACATTTTTATGGACGAAAACTCACATTTCCCGCTCCATGAATTTACACATTCTACATTTTGTTCATTCAGAAGTTTCCAAATTTGTTAATTGGCTTGTATTTTGCTGATCTATATTTTCCGTTTTCAACCTTTTCACACCAATCATTGTTTCATCAGAGATTCTCATTCTCGGTAAAAAAAAACTCCTTTTTCGCTCGCTCCTAGTACGCAATTTAATACC
Organism: Cheilosia urbana; assembly: GCA_946477585.1. Classification (NCBI taxonomy): domain Eukaryota; kingdom Metazoa; phylum Arthropoda; class Insecta; order Diptera; family Syrphidae; genus Cheilosia; species Cheilosia urbana. Next base: position 159,318,053 of record OX297853.1, on the reverse strand, counting down.
GTGATTTTGTACGGTTGAGCAGCACTCGTCTTCAAAATGACATTAAGGGAGGATTTATTTAGCTAATGCCCGAGATAAACATTTCTCACCATTACAATTTAACCTTACATTTAGCGATATTCTGGCAACTTTATTTGTTTACTAGCTGTGCCCGTAACGGTGAACATTGTCAATGTGAAACAATATATCAAACAAATCTATTTACCTAAAACACCAATTTAAGAAAATTAAATTCAACAGCATAAGTACTACCGATCAAATATTCACACTACGGCAGATCCTGGAAAAAACCCAAGAATACCAGATCGATACTCACCATCTTTTTGTCGATTTTAAGGCCGCATATGACAGCGTTTATAGAGACGAGCTATACAGAGCCATGTCTAGTTTTGGCATCCCTGCCAAACTTGTCAGATTGTGCAGAATGACGATGGAGAACGCTCGCTGCTCCGTAAAGGTCGGAAACAATCTCACCGAGACCTTTGATGTCAAAAAAGGATTTAGACAAGGTGATGCGCTGTCATGTGACTTCTTCAACATCATTCTTGAGAAGATTGTGCGAATTGGGCAGAACGTCACGATAGACAGCTATAACTTTGAGGTAGTTAGGGACTTTGTCTACCTCGGCTCCGCTATAAACTCTGATAACGACATCACATCAGAAATCAAACGAACAATCACACTTGCCAACCGCTGTTTCTTTGGCCTAAGACGGCAACTGATAAGTAAGGCCTTGTCGAGAAATACTAAGGAAACTCTGTATAACACCCTCATCATCCCAGTCCTGCTTTATGGTGCAGAAGCATGGGCGCTATCAAAGGCGGATGAAGATCTCCTTGGTCGTTTCGAACGCAAAATTCTTCGAGTGATTTTTGGTCCCGTTTGCGTTGACGGGTTTTGGAGGAGAAGATTTAACAGCGAACTCTACGAGCTGTACAGCGACATCGACCTAGTCAGAAAAGTACGCATCAGTCGTCTAAGATGGCTGGGACATGTAGAGCGAATGGACACCAACGCTCCGGCCCGAAGAGTCTTCGATTCTAACCCGGAGGGACAACGCAGTAGAGGAAGACCTCGCCTTAGGTGGCGCGCGCAAGTGGAAGGGGACCTCAACCAACTTGGAGTGCGCAACTGGAGGCAGTTAGCCAAAGATCGCGCTAACTGGAGAGGCGTATTGGTTGAGGCCCAGGTCCACCCCGGACTGTAGCGCCACCTAAGTAAGTAAGTAAGCATAAGTACTATAGTTCCACTTCCTTGCTTTAGGTATCAACGTAGGTAACTTCAAAACTACCACTAAAACAAAAGCCTTAACGGAAATTTGTATCTACACCAACAATAAATAAATCAAACAACATAATTCACCTATATCGTCTTTACTTCTTGAATTCTTCAATTCTTTATTGTGGGTATCAACGTGGGTACTACTCGTATAACAAACATAAAAAAAAACCTTGAACTCAATTTCTATATACACCACCATACGTCCATCAGCGCACGTCATCAGTCTTCTGCGCATTTCCTCAGAAACACACTCTCGCTGTTGACTACATACACATTCACGTCGCATACTTCTCTTTCGTTTCACTTAATTTGGAGAAAACACCACGCAGTTTGTTTTTCATATGAACGTGCTTGTGCGATGTGCGCCACCCAACCACCCCAAAACAGAATAACGATCAAGAACCGCGGCTGCTGACAATGTTCGATTTGAGAAAATAAATTTATTTTTTTCATGTTAGATTTTAGGTTGTAGCGCAGCTTCTAGAGGACATAGAAAGCTGATTGATGGCTTGAAATAACTATAAAAGTGTTGGCTCTCCTAAGTACTTTGTTTTGTTTGCATTGATTAAGAATTGTTTGAGTAATGGCGAGTAAAAGGCAGTAAAGTCAGAAAAAAAAACACATTTTGGTCGAAAACGCTCCAAAATCTTAAGGAACACTTCAAACAAAGTTTCATGGAAATCTGTGCAATAGTTTTCACGCCATTAGGTAACAAAGAAAATGCCTACAGTTTTATTATATGTATGTATAGATATAGAAGATAGATTGGTAAAGCGATTTTCGAAAGTGTGGAGTCTTTGCCAAACTGCCAGACTAAAGTTGATTATAGGTAAGGCCGTTTATCTACCTTGGCTCTGGTAAACATTTTGACAACGAAACGGAGGGGATGCAATTTCTCAAAAGCAGCTTGATAACCGAACCGATTTGCTACGAACTTCTCAGTGAGGTTACGCACTTTCAAGTTCCGGAAGACCATGAAAACGAAAAATGCAATAAAACCAAAGTGACAAGGTCATCGATTATAAAATTCAGGATGCTCGCCTCTGTTTCGGGGTACCTACTTTGTACTTAATTGTTCAATTTTCTTAAATTGTGTGCCAAAGTGCGGAAAGTGTACATGGGTGTTGGATCCACTACGGTTCTGTTTGACCATTGTCGAATTTTCTCTTGGGAGGACATTTTTTGTCACAAATGAACCAAGCATATCCTCGACTTGAAAAAAGTAGAAGTCTTTACAGGGCAATTTTAAATTGAATAACACTTTACCTGAAAATAAAACGTATATCGATGCATTTACTCTGGCAGACTTTACAACGCAACACGACGCACCTCATACATTCGAACGCATCTACTCTCACTTAGGTAAACCTCAAAGGCAACCAGCATACGGCCTAAGGACATCGCATTGATAAAACAATTTCGTCTGTTAAATTGCTTGTTTTATTGTTCATTTATTCTGCGCAATTAATTTAGCTTTTACTCTCTCCAGCACAACAGCGCCCTGTATCTGTGTGCGGGTTGTAAAATCCCAGCCCCAACCATAACACAATTGACAACCGCAAATAGTCGTACGTTTTAATAAACCAGCTTTGTAACACATGCACGCAACTCACAAAGCAACAACCAACAATGACAAAAAAAAAAAAAAACACTTTAGCACATTTTTTCTCCAACATTGAAATTGATCCTTCGCACACAGAGCGACAGAGCCCAGAGGACCCCTTCATCACACATTAATGTGTAATTGTCTGTCGACCGACACAAAAATGTACTAAAATATGAGTGCACTGTGAAAAAAAAAAAACAACAGTTCATCGTGCATACACATATTTGGAAGATAACTCTATCGAAAGGATATACACAGACCACTCCATACGTATAGAGGATAAATTTATTATTATTTGTCTGCCGTCATCGCTGGTGTATGCTCTCTTTCGGGTTCAAATAAATGCCGTTCAGACTTCAGACTCATGCGAGGATTCTCGTGTTCTTGTCTCCAAATGGAGGAGGAAGTTCATAATTTCGTTTGCAAACGTCACAAGAGAAACTTTATTCTCATCATTCAGAGGATTTAAATGGCTGTGATGCAATTTCCGGTATCATCTCCGCAGCAGCATACGCACTGTTGTCGTCGGTACTTAAAGGAGTTGTCATTGTTTCCCGTATTTTATTTTATTTTTATGAAACTGAACACGTATGCGAACGAGTGCGGTACGTTATACGGTTAACCCCAAGGCTCAGTGAGGTACTGTGTTTTTTTTTTCCCCTTTATATAGATACATGTGATAATTAGCATAATGTAGACAAGTTTTGTGCGGTGCAGTTTTGTGTTGCAAAGCCAGATACAAAATTGAATTGGCCCTGTTTTGTGTCTGCTTTTGGAGGGCGGCTGACGCAGTTAGTCGTATTTTGAAGGCGGGTGTAGATTTACGAGGTGGTGTGGGGGCCGAAACGTTTTGTTAACAAATGGAATTGTTTGGATGATATTTGTTGCACAAATATCATATTATATTGTTAATAGTGCAGGGGTTGTTGCACGAGTCTCAATTAGAGGTAATTAGCAGTAGAACGGCACAAAGGGTTTTGCCAAGCTTTGGGAGTTATTATATCAAAGGGGGTACGAGTATGTGCGGGATTGCAATTATGGCAACGATGTTGTATCTGACAAGTGTGTGTTGGGGGGTACATTTAATTCAATTGAGTGAATGTCATTTGGGATTGGGATAGAAATTTTATTCCAAGTGAAATGCGGAAGGATTGGATTTAACGAGAAATAACGAGAAAGAGAGCTACAAAGGCTTACGTGGCTGTACTCATTATTTACAGTCTTGCTTTTCAACTTTCTTTATATCGCAAAAGTGCAAGTTCACGTTTGATGGTTAAAACAATTTTAAACTTAATTTACACGACATAGAAAGAAGTAAACAACCTTTGGGATATTAAACGAAATTTTTGCAAAACATAGTTAGGGTTACTGGATTTCTCTATGGGAATCTTGGGAACCCCTTAGACATTGCTGCGGCTCGAATATCTAAAGTAAAAGGCATCAACTTGGACTTAAACTAATTAATGTCGTTAGGCATCTTCAAAATACCTACTACTCGTCCTTATTTCGTAAATAGCTCAACTGATAGGTTAGGTTAGGTTAGGTTGGGTGGGGTTGTGAGATCGTCACAAAATACCAGGCACCAAAGTGGGCCCATCGCCATCCCCAGGGAACCATTACGGTTAAAAACATAAACCAATTCGCCCAAACAATCAATTTCCCTACAGAATTTGGTTATGGTCCCAATATTATTTGAGGAACCAACCTCCTCTAAGTTATTAAAGAAGAACCTGCCTAGGTGCTTCCTTCTACTCCGAGCAATTGCTTGACACTCGCATAGAAGGTGGGAGATGTCCTCCGTAGCTTGTAGGTCCTCACAGTACCTACATGTATCCGTATTAGTCAAACCTAGTCTCATGGCATGCTTCCTTAAAAGGCAGTGTCCAGAGAGTATTCCTACCGTAAATCTTAACTTTGTTCTACTGAGATTGATTAATTCTTCAGACCTCTTCCGATTTAAAGTGGGCCACAGTGCCTTTGAGACCCTGTGCCCCTCTAGCTGTGACCATCTTGTAGCTGCTTTATTGGTAGTTTTCTCAACGATAGCCCTTCTAGCAACGGCCATAGGTGGTCTGATGCCCTCAATCATTGTATTTACTGGGAATTCCGCTCCTTCCTTAGCCAAAACGTCGGCCCTTTCGTTGCCCTCAATATCACAATGCCCAGGTACCCAACATAATCTAACACGGTTAGCTCACGGTTAGATAAATGTCTCCCGAAAATGTACCGGCTATGCCAATAAAAGTATGAACCTCAAATCGGGAATATAAAATATAAAAAATGGTGTTTCGATCCAGTAGGAAAACGTTGAAAACCTAATCGACGGAACAGTCGAATTGATGAAAAAAAATACATCTACATCGATCCAGGTCAAGACGAAAGACTGTGATTTCTGAGCAAAATCAGAAGCAGGGTCCATTTATGTGCAGATGTGTTATAAGCTGCGATTTTACTCACAAGCTGTTTGGACGCGTGAGTGAATGCCTTATAACATTCCATAGAAAAAGGGTGAATTAGCAAACATCAGCCTAGTGCTCTTATTCCACCAAAGTTGGTGTACCATCAATCCATCATACCGAAGACTGTTTCTATGGCTTTCTCGACAACATTTTTTTTGATCTTGGTAAGTCGTATGCTACCAGTTTGGAAATGTCGAAAACCGTAAGCATCGATGCCAAGATGTTATAAGAAAGCGCGCCACTCTTACGAAGTCCCTGGTTTGGTAAAAATTGAGACGCAAAGAAAATGCAGCAAACAAATTGCCCAAAAGGCAGCAGCTCCTTATACCTATAAAACTTTTCAGACTGAATCGTGATATCTAGACGACGAAACCCAAGACTTATGTTTACCCTAACAAAGTGAAGTGAAGATGGATTATATACAGCTTCACATAGGTCCACCAGTGGTAAGCAGTATGGACAGCCTTACTCAGAAAACCAGGCCTATTAAATGCGCAGGCACTCTTTTCTGTTAGTGCATCTACTGATGACTGCTCCTGGTAACTGGTAACATGTCCTCGACATAATAAACAGAGCTACAAGCAATATTTATTAGGTACATCCAAGTTAGCTATAATTTTCATATATAGAGCTGTTAGAAACTCTTCAAAGAGCTACTGCGACCACTTTCGAATCTATCATAGCCGACCTGAAGATTTGTATATAGCTCCCATATACAGAGCTTTTGGAACTTTATAATTACGGTGACTATCCATCCTCTTTTTGAGAGGACAATCCTCTTTTTCGCTACTTTGTCCTCTCTGATGTTTTTTAGTAAAATGGGGACATTAGGAGGTCAGTTCAATAAAATTCTTGTCACTTCGAAAGTCCTCTTTTTCTCCTTAAGGGCATCCTTCTACGATAAGAAATATCCAAGTAGGTACTTTCTTAATTCCTAAAAGGCTGGAGTACCATGTTCCCACCAACGTGATTTAGCTAAATCATCTCATAAATTACGTGATTTATCATACATTTTCGTGATTACGATTTACGTGATTTAGACGTGTTTAAATTTTAATTACGTATCTGTCCTATCCACACAAAATAAAATCGAACATACTGTAGAATTATTCAGAAGAGTAATACTCAAAATTGTAAGAGAGGACTGCCGGTATAGTAGGTAGGTAGGAGAAATAAGAAAAGCATTCATTGTAAAACCGAACGTGAAGATAAGCGGACATAAGAAAAATAAACGGACGATAATCAATAAAGTGTCTTTTGTGTTTTTATTTAATAATTTAGCGGATCCTTACAATACCTCTATTATGTTCAACACTTCATTCAGCAAACGAAAAGTCAGTGATGGGACTTGATGAAAGTGAAACGGTGGTAGACAAGTGGTAGAAAAAAAATTGTCCATGATAAATACCTAATTCATTTATTTATACCGATGAAATTGTAATAAAAATAAAATAAATATAAATAAGTCATTTCTAATTATTAATTTCAATTATTTTTAAAAATCACATTCTTTGTTCAAAACAAAAAAAATTAATTATTACTTCGTATTCAACCGTCTGCGAATTTATATTTTGAAGCATATTTCACCAATAATTTCGGGGGTTCAAAATCTTCCCCGTTCTCCAGAAGTTCCTGGCAGCTTCGAAATTTTGAATTAAAATTTTAAAAGAACTACAGAAAAAATGGCATGTATTCAACTCATCATTAAATACAAAATATCAAAACTTAGCAAAACACCCTCGCAATAGAAGTCACTGATATGGCAAAGTTGGCGTAAATGTCACACTTAATCACTTAAAGTTCGGTGGGGACGCGTTTCGTAATTTAAAAATCACTTCAGCTAAATCACGTTGGTGGGAACATGGTATTAGATTATAATCTTGGTGTATTGATTTTCAAAGACCAAGTCGATTCCGTTTATCAAACCCACAAACTTTGATAATAATAATTTGCTCTAACCGCGTTCGATTGTATTTTTGTTTAAAAAAAACGTCCTATTTTTTGTGATTAAAAAAAAAAAAATAAAAATGGCTACCTTACTTATAAGAAAGTTTGTGAACCCAAGTGTCAGCTTCCCACTAGCAAAAGTGTTGAAATACCCAAGACCTTTATACAAAGATTATACAACCAGCTCAGAGATATTGGAAGCTCACATCTGCTCTTGAAACACCACCATCACCTATACCTTCACCAAATCCCACATTGATCTCAGAGAAAGACTGTCCATTTTTAAATTCCTAAAACTCGAAAAACTGACGAAACTAGCAATAGTCTAAACGGCTTGCTTAGAGTTAGACCAACTGTAGTATGCATGGAAATCTGCACCGCACAACACGTAGCTTTCATAGCCCCACGCCAGTTGTTTGTAGTATACATATATGACTCAAAACTCTCATGTTAAATGAGCCAGGGCAGTCTTATTCCAAGCAGGACTATCAAAGCCGCATGTCAGTTATTGTACCAAAAAGATTAGCATTAGAAAAAGCGTAGCAGGCCTAGCGGGTAAGTGGACTTCGGTACCAGGCTCCAATTTAGTTCATTAAAAACCGCATCTTTAAAGTCTGACTGTTGTCAACAGCAGCCTCGATTTTAAGACGACGCATCCAAGAAATAAGTACGCTTTTTTAATTATGAGTATAGGACATACATTTTTTGGGACCCGTATTTGTGAAATAAATTTTCTCAGTCCTACCTAGAGCAAAAATAATTGTATATTCCAACACGGAGGGACAATGCAGTAGACAAACACTTGTCTTGCGACAAGCATAAGTGCAAATTGACCTCAAAAACTTGTAGAGCCCTAATGGAGTCAGTTCGCCAAGCTTTGGGCTAACTTGAGAGTCTTACTGATATACCGGAAACTTTTTTTTTTGCCAAGGCATTCATTATTAGTGAAACAAAAAACATGTTCCCTCAATATGGACGGATGTATTGAGTCGATATCGCGTTCGGTTTTTCCAAAAGACCTAAGCTAAGCCTATATAATCCGTGCTTTAAAAAAAATTTGAAGGCAACAATCAAAATCTGTTTCTAGCTACGACCAGAAAGTTCATGCGACTTAGGGAGATGCCCGCTTTTGAAGATATCTGTCATCATTGTCGGACACTCTTATAGGTACTCCCATATAATGAACCTCACACTTCAGGGCTCGTCTACCCCATATTCACTCATACTCATCGATGAATACTTCCCTGATTAACCAAACCATAGAACCACGAGTCTACGTAATCAGGGTCACTGCGTTTCCTTGGAGATTTCACAAACACAATTCATTTGTACAAACACAGTATCCGCACTTCGCAACCGCAAAAAGTGTTAATGGCAACTTGTAAGTCCTCACAACCCACCTAATTTACCCATGTGACCATATTTCGCGGACAAACATCAAAGCCGCTGGCATGTACTTCAAATCAAATGGAAATAATTCAAAGTGGCAGAGAGGTTCAAGTTTGAAGAGGCCGATACTTAAGCGCCGCAGAACAGCAATATACCTGCTATAAAACAAAAGGCGCACTGATGCACAATGAATGAAACCCGAGAACGGTCTTCCGTTAAAAGTCAAAGTTTTGACGTAAATACTTTCCCATTCCTTATTTTCTTTGTACGGCTACCCCGACCCAGATGTTCACCTGAAAGCCAAATATACTTTCACGGAATCATTTAACTCGCTTGCTTTAATTATTATTAATTTGTTCAGTGAACAATTTCAAAACTGATTATGCTCGACATCAGACGTTAATAAGCTTAATGAAGTTGTGTATACACTTTGGAACTGGAAACTGCCAGTTGATATCCGCACGCAGAAATGGAAAAGTGCACATGAATCCTTGGGTGGCTGTGGCTTGAACGCGTGAGAAGCTCTCACACATTCAGGCACAGAGTCGCCGATTTTTTGAAATCACTTTGCAGTTTTCAAGAGACTACGCAGGGATAAACCGAAAGCCTTCCTTTGAATGTGTGATTGCGAGAGTCCTTCATGTGGAATAGGCCAACCTGTGTGTGAATTCATTCGCACTCTCATTTACTGTCGAAAATAAATAAAAACAAAATGAAAACCGGAAAGGAAAAGGTGACGCCATGCTGCAGATGAAATGGACTTTTGGTCACGGTCATTTGAAAATGAACCACTGTGCTGACGTCGTACGTCTGTACAGTGGTTTAAAGTACGTCTTGTGCCTCCCGCACCGGATGGCGGTGTACTCACTCGAATACGGTGCGTATATACGATGAACTTAGTTTGGGGCCTTTTCCCGGAAAATTAAAATTGAATCATTTATGAGGATGAATACAGAAACAAAGTGTGCGATTTAGGGTCGAAAGCACACACCAACCGGTGCACACACTGTGCACACACGTTGCTAAACATATTCCTGCGACCTTGTATGCTGTATGCATGATGTGATTTCACTTTGGGAATTCGTTTTAATCCTACACGTTCTGTGTAGTAATTCTGGAAAGTGTACTTGTGTGCTCGATTGCGCCTTACATATCTGGTACCGAATGCTAAATGCATAATTGCTTAGGGGTTTTGTTTAGTACATCAGTGTGAAGGTGGCATTATGAAGGTGCATATGGCCTGTAAATAGACGCACAGGCCTGGAAGAAGTGCTCGTGTTGCTGATTGAAATACGTGATGAAATTCTGCATTTCAAAAACTCGTATTCCAAAAGGCTGGGGTTGAATTACCGCATCCGTGATCGAGTAATACGTGACTGAATTTGTTATTGTTTTGCTTGTAAAATCCACAAGATTCAGTGACGTATGGCTCGATCACGGATGCGGTAATTCGGCATTGGGCCACTGACTTGCAACTTGTTGGTGTGCAGATTTGTGATGCAGTTGAGGATCAGTCGTCCTATGAAATTGAACTGATTTATGAAACCTATATCTTAGATCTTAGTAACGTCACAGACTCAAATTGAGTTTTTTGTGTAAGCAAAACCTTGCAAAGCCAGAATTGTCTGTAGGACTTCCGCTTGGGCTAAAGACTCGTCCGAAGCCAAGCAAATCTGTTGCCAAGACTCATATCATTTCTTTCCAATGAACAATAGAAAAAGGAGGGGGTACTGAAGAACACAATGAAAACCACAAAAGGCAGATAAAGCCGCAAACGCGACCCTAAAAAAACAGATGAAAAGAAGGCGGCAACAATAAACACCCACAGAGACATCAAAGTTTGCAAACAACCTGTGATCATTCCACTAACAGTGTCCGACTCAGACCGGAACTGAACAAAAAAAAAAAACGAATAATAATTCAAATAGCCCGACACTCGCTTGACATATGCACTCCCGCCACCTTTAACCATCGGGACACAAGATGAGAGTACATTTCACCTCAAATACGGTAGATTAGCACATTGAAGTTCATTCGGGCCAAACAAAAATACCAGTCGCCCCCAAATGACCAATGCGGCACCAAAATGCCGCCAGACCATGAGTTTTTTTTTTTTTTTGTCGTCTGTTTACTCCGCTCCCTGTTTAAATCAACTTCCTTCTCCCATTAAATGTCCTGGAAATATTCCAACAGGAGTACCGAGTACTCCTCCATTACATAGGTGATTGTGGCGCCGAATATTCAACAGAACAAAAACAAAAAACAAAAATAAAGGGATAGCTTTGATGTTGCCAACTTAACTAGCAAACAAAAAAAAGTTCTACAAAAACAGGGAAAATTGTTATTTTTGCTAAAAACCCGCCGAGGCAGACAAATAAAAACCGGAATCCTGGTTTTAATCAAAATTAAAATTTCCGACTCCATCCGGTCACGCATCAACCGACCCCGACAGACCGAACAGAGATGCAGCATCATATAACATGTCGTCTCCCACTCCCAGGCTGTCTGGATCGGTTTTTTTTTTATCTGTATGTTAGCCATGCCATTTGTGTTGTATAACACTCAGAACCCTGAATGGGATTATAATAAATGACAGGAAAAATATAGTAAATCCATTCGACGGTCCATCCCCTAATAGATTTAGTAGTTGTTCTTATGTTGGAGTTATGAAAGCCAACACAACAATAATCCGTATAAATATGTGTCATCCCTCTAATAAAGTCAATTTCTTGTGCTATATGGATTTAGCCCACCCTCGCAAGCATATAGTGTTTCACATTGGCACTCTGTCACCCCCGTGAACGTTTACTCGTTAAACAGGACACTATGCTATTGGCCGTCTTGGGTTAGCAGTGTTATGAAGGTTATAAAAATAATAGTCACCAGCTATTATCGTTCAATGAAGGATGACGGTGTGGGAGTGGGAGGCATGAGGCATGAGGAATGAGGCACGAAGCATCACCCTGCCCAGCCTCCTTATGCTCGTCCTCGAGGACGACTATACGAATTCAATCAATTATCTTATCCTTTGTGCACACTTGTTTCCGTGGATTTCGATTTTTCGGTGCGGGAGCAGCTTTTGTTCTCAGCCCCTTGTACAGTACTCTGCTCACACACCATCCCCCACCCCCCAGTTCTCATCTATTCATCTGACAATATTTGTTATTAGCTTTTTATGGTTCGACGAATTCTTGAAAGATGAACAAATCTGATGATGAAATTTTATTATTCTTCCTCGGAGTTTGGCCCGAATCGATTGGGGAGGGGACGACTGGAGTGGGTCGGGGTGGCAGTGAAGCAATATTTCCCCTTTGTTTCCAAAGATTTGCTGGATGATGATGATGATGGCGATGATGACGACGACAACGAAAACAAAAATAAAAGTAGGATGTCGTTTTAGTGGTAGCTGGGTTGGAATTTATATTTTATGGACCATGCAACTGATAGTTGTCGGAAGAGGATAAAAGGACGATTTTAAGGCAGTTTTACTCGCCACTTAAAAGTCGCAATTTTCGCTTGCGACATATTTCTATTTATGTTTGTAGATAAATGGGGACATTTCGCCAGATAAATCTCCTTAAGGACAAATAAGGCAAATTGTTTAGGGGCGGCTATTAAATGTTATTTTTTTATGATTATAGAGTGTGACGTGTTTCATGTTTATGTTCGGAGAGATCTGTGTTATCGGAGGAATATTATACTCGTATTTATATAACCTTTGTGACGGAATCGGAAGCCGTGATCTGTTTTGATTACACAGAGGAGGACTTTTGAAAAATAAATTTCGAATAGTCCGTTTCCGAGCAGTTGCAATAGGTGCTATGCTTATGCCATGCAATGGAATTCGTCAACCCCTCAAGTAGCACACTGGTGTATAAATGGTAGAAATTAAAAATTCACACAAAATGAATGGTTGTGAGAAGCTAGGCTTAGGGGTCCCTCCCGACCTGTTGCGATAACTTTTTATTTATTTTTATATACATATCCGCCATATATATATCCGTTGGTGCCATATCACCCGACTTTACCCTATTTGTCGAAATATACTGGTATACAAATTACACCATCGTCTTTTCAGTGCAAAATTTCAACACATCTTTTGAAATTCGGTGCAAAAAATAAACCGATTTTCAGCTGTTTTTATAATAAATACCATAAATGGTGCTTAAAGTTTTTCGATTCTGAAACCAACCAAAAGTGCTCCTGATCGGAAGGAGAACGCGTTGGGCATTTTCGTCGACATTGAGGGGGCTTTTGATAATGCGACTTTTGATAGCATGTGCAATGCAGCCCGACATCATGGTATAGATAAAACATTAGTGTTGTGGATTAAATCAATGCTTATGTACAGGACGTTGATTGCCGAGGCGGATTGTGGTAAATGCGTCGTGACAGGGGTTAACAGGGGGTGCCCTCAAGGCGGTGTTCTGTCTCCCCTTTTATGGTGTATGGTAGTTGACTCTCTGCTAACACTTCTCGATCTTCCTGGAACCTATACTCAAGCATACGCGGATGATGTCGCCATTCTGTCTGTCGGTTCTGACTTAAGGACTGTCTGCTCTCGGGCTCAGAGATCCTTGGGCTTGATCGATGGCTGGTGCACAAGAAATGGGCTTTCAGTGAATCCTCTTAAAACGACTGTTGAAAAGGCGAAGGCGTTAGCTCTAAACTTCGCGCAAAATCACGTTGTCGCTCAAAATTTAGGAGATGCAAATACAAACATCCGCGTTGAACATGCTCTTCATGCCTTTAATTTAGCTATTTACGAAACTCCGCCAAATGAATTTATAACAGAATCAGATACAGAATATTTCGTAAACAATTTACTTATAAAAAAAAACAGGCGGAATCGATAAAATTAAAAATATTTATCTAAAAAAATTGCCTAAAGAAGGGATAACCTTTCTTACCTTCATCATCAATGCTTGCTTAAAAATGCAATATTTTCCTGATAAATGGAAATTAGCAAAGGTTATTCCCATTCCAAAAGCAGGGAAGCCTCCCGATAAAACCGCAAGCTACAGACCAATAAGTTTACTAAGTGCTTTAAGCAAAATATATGAAAAAATTGTAAAAGAAAAAATTGTTCAAATCATTGAAGAAACCCAAATATATCCGAACGAACAGTTCGGATTTAGGCGAAATCATGGGACCTCGCACCAGGTTCTTAGGATATGTAATATCATAAAATCTAACCGTGCAAAAGGTAGATCAACAGGCATGATTCTACTCGACATCGAAAAAGCTTTTGATTCAGTGTGGCATAATGGGCTTATTTATCAAATGATAAATTTAAACTTTCCCCCATTTCTTTGTAAAATTGTCCAAAGTTTTGTTTCGAATCGTTGTTTCAAGGTACATGTTAATAGTTGTGTGTCCGACATCGTACATTTTCATGCTGGCGTACCCCAAGGCTCGGTCCTGGGACCAGTTTTATATAACTTATATACGTCCGATTTCCCGACTCTTCCAGAATGTGAAGCAGCCATATATGCTGATGACACGGCCATACTTTCATCGCATGAACTCGGTCTCAATATTGAGACGAATTTAAAAAATGCGAGTAAAATACTGCAAGAATACTACTCAAAGTGGAGAATAAAGCTTAACGCCGAAACGGCCACCTATTAGATGGGAGCCTTCTGTTAAATATCTCGGAATACATCTTGACACAAAACTGACTTTTAAAGAACATAATATGAGGACGATTAAAAAAACGAATATTGCTATCAAAATGTTATATCCATTTATAAATAGAAATTCACTACTTTCAAATGAAAATAAGATTATAATTTACAAAACCATCTTTCAATCAATTCTCTTATATGGTTGCCAGGTGTGGGGTAAATGTGCTGAATGTCATATAAAGAAATTACAAATATCTCAAAACAAGCTGCTAAAAATGATGCTTAATCTGCCTTGGCATCATTCCACTTCAAATCTGCATATTAGGACAAATGTTGAGTTGATCTCCAATAGAATAATAAAGCTCAATGACGCCTTTAGGATCAGATGCGACATCACTAATAATCCTCTTATCAATCAATTAAATATAGAATAGCTTAGTGAATCATTGCAATATTAAATCCATTTACTAACTAATATACCCATATATTAACTTAGTTAATGTTATCTGTTAATTGTTAATCTTAACTTAATTATCTGTTTACTGTAAATCTAATATGTTTTCCTGTTTGTGTTTATCAATTTCCTTGTTAAGTTATTATTGTTATATTATATATATTTAATTTTTACACATATTATTATTATTTTATTTATTTATTTATTAACATACATATATACCTATATATATTTATTTATTTGTTTATTTATTTATTTATTTATTTATTTGTTTATTTACTTATTTATTTATTTATTTATTTAATTATTTATTTATTTATTTATTTATCTTTTTTTTTTATCTAGTCATTTTATTTATTTATTTTCTTAGCTTTGTTTTAATACACTTATTCTAGTCATATCTTTTGATTGGTTTATTATTGTTATACTCGTATATAATACAAAACTATATACTTTATTAATTATATATATATAATATATATACATATATATTTATCTATTTACTTATTTATTTATTATTATTTTTTTTTTTTTTGTTCTTTCAGATTGAGGTTTTGTTTTCGTTGTTTCCTCAGGTTCCTTCTTTTAAATTTTTTAACATCACATTAAAATATATAAATAATTTTTCAGTAGAAAGATATACATTTGTAAATCATATCTTTGTGCGAATAATGTAAATTGTGCGATAGCAAACTGTACTTTATTAACGAAATAAATATATCTATCTATCTAAAACGACTGTTGTTCTCTTAACGAGAAGGACGAAGGTCACTGGTCTGACTCAGCTTGTGTTAAAAGGTGTCACTATTCCGATCTCCGATGAAGTCACATATCTGGGAGTAATCCTCGATAGAAAGCTTCTTTGGTCCAAGCATGTCGAATCGAAAACCGATAAAGCGCTGTCAACTTTCTGGCAGTGTAAAGGCGCTTTTGGCAAGACATAGGGCTTATCTCCTAAAAGGGTCCTTTGGATCTATTCGGCAATGGTAAGACCACTCCTCTCATACGCGTCGGTTTTATGGTGGAACAGGCTTTCACGGAAACGTGTTACTGTCTCTTTTGCCAGACTTCAAAGAATGGTTTGTCTCGGCTGCACAGGGGCCTTGCCCAGCACACCGGGCTCCGCTCTAGACGCTATGATGAACCTCCCCCCCCCCCCCTTGATATTTTTATCATGGGGTGTACGCTGAAAACCATCTCTCGGTCAACTTTCCTCAGGCAACGGAATGGCTTAGGCCAGACTCAGAGCCAGGGAAAGAATGGCTCCAAAACCGGACAGGGGTCTGGTTCTGGAGTCTTCGTGGAAAGCGAGGTCCCAGGTCACACTGGTATCCTTGGAAATGAGATAGCTGATGAGTTTGCCAGGCTGGATTCAGAGGAAGAATTCTTAGGACCTGAACCTGCGTTGGGTCTGCCTTCATCGGTGGTTAAGTCATCCATTGATACTTGGGTTTCTCGCGAACACGAGTGTCGGTGGCGTAGCTGTGCTGGGTGTAGACAGACCAAACGCTGCGTCCGGACATCTGCAAAAGGTCGGCGGCCTTCCTTCTGTCTCTCAGAAGAAGCGACTGTAGACTGCTTGTGGGCGTCCTTTCGGGCCACTTTGCTCGCATCAGGTGGTGGATCTTTGGGGCTCACGTGGTGAGTGCCGAACATCTTAGCTCTTCATCACTGAAGCTCCTTCTCATCTTTCTTCGAAAGACGGGAAAACTAAGTAAATAAATGAAAGGTGTCTGTTTGGCAGTACAATGGACCAGTAGTTGTGTCTGAGTGCTCCTTCGGATAGTAACAACCTCCGACAGAAAAAAAAAAAAAAAAGATAAAATACACCAACTATTGGATATTGATGAAGGATTTACAGTATGTGGAAATTAAATACACAAAACTACATTAGTGTGAAAAATAAACAACAAAATATTATTGAAATTATTTAGTCGCCATTTCATTCTTAACGAGCATTCTGCATTCTTAACGAGCAATGCGTTTTTAAACAAGAACTATTATCAAAAATGAGTACATAGAAGTTAAAAAATTGTTTGAAGTGTTATCATTGAAGGAAAAACTTAAAAAAAAAAATGGGCGTGGAGTCCCTCCGCGCGGAAGAAGTGAAACTTCGTAATGTGGAAATGAAAATAGGAAGGGGTAGAATTTGATTTTTAGTGAAATCATATTGTTTCTTTAAGACAAACTTTATTAACATTGCTTACAATTCACAATTGATCGCATCTTTTAATTATCATTTTCGAGTGGGGAAATATCCAAATCTGTAACATTTACAATGGGATTATAACAACTAAAGTAGAATACGAAATGTTGGAAGTCGTATTAGAAGTTTCACTTCAACAAGACATTAATTGCCGATTTAGAATTTTTTTTTGGAAATTAATCTTCACCACAGAATATTCCTCTCCCAGAATTTGGTGCCAATAAACTCACTCACCTTTGCATACTCTGAAGCGTGAGCGGTACCCTCACACCTTTGAGTATGCAATGCTTATAGTAGCGTTAAGCGTTTAACACAACCTTGTTGGAAGTCGCATAAGAAGTTTCACTTCAATAAATCAAACAACATAATTCACCTATATCGTCTTTACTTCTTGAATTCTTCAATTGTTTACTGAAGGTGTCAACGTAGGTACTATAACAACCATTAAAACAAAAACCTTGAACTCAATTTCTATGTACACCACCATACGTCCATCAGCGCACGTCAACAGCCATCTGCGCATTTCCTCAGAAACACATTGTCGCTGCTGATTACATACACATTCACGTCGCATACTTCTCTTTCGTTTCACTTATTTTGGAGAAAACACCACTCAGTTTTTTTTCATATGAACGTGCTTGTGCAATGTGCGCCACCCTCACCCTCCCTCATACCTTTGAGTATCCAATGCTTTTATTAGCGTTAAACGTTTAACGCGACCTTGAGTTGGAAGTCGCATAACAAGTCTCACTTCAAAAAAAAAAAAATATTAAAAGAAACATTGTCAAATCAGTTAACAACATCCAGCAAAATCATCGAAACTTATTCGAAAATTGGGGAAACATCAACTTTTTCGTTCGGCCCAAGAACTTTAAAAATTCTTCATTATCTGGAGAAAATAATATTTCAAATTAACGTAGTATTGTATTAAAGTCAAATGAAATATTATTAGACTTAATCTCGAATGATGGTTTGGATGATAATGACTGGAAAACAGCTTTAGAGAAAAAGCCTGACAAGTTTTCCAAGTTAAGTGCTGTTTTATCTTTATTCATTAATGTTGTAAACGCAAGTGTTGAGGAATAGATTTAAATGGCACCCAAAAATACTTTCATGATTTGTTGAAGAGGAAGGAGGACGTTGCCCCAAAGGGTACGAAGAAGAAATTAAAGTTAAAAGAAAATACGGAAAAAGAGGATGAAGAAGAGGAAGACGATCCGGAACCAGAAATTGCCATGGAAGCTGAAACCTTCGTTGGTGAAGAGCAAACATACAAAATTAAAAAAAAAAATGTAAAAAAGTGTATAAAGTTTATTTAAAATAAATATTTTCTCTTTACTCTTACGAACCGTTTTTTTAACAAATTTTTGGAAATTTTCGACACCTATAAGTTGTAAGCAAATTAGACCTATGTGAACTTAGTCCGCAATTTTTCTAGAATGAAAAAAGTGAATTGCAATTCGATAGACATTCGTTTTTAGTTGATTGTAGTGAATTTTTGTTCGTTTTTAGTTTAACCGTTAGAAAGTTAAAACCATTAGAAAAAAATGTCAGCCCGCACTTTTGGGTTTTTGAAAATTTAGGCTTATAACTTATGATCCCCATAACTCAAAAACTGGTTTATATTCTATGTACCCTATCTACCCGTGATATAAAATAGAAGACAGTCCGCATTACTGGAAACTTTTTATTCGCAATTTAAGGGGATCCTTAAATGCCCAGTATATCTTTAAAGATACAACCATTGAAAAAAATATTTCTGCGTTTGTTTTGACTTTATCTTCTTGTTGCTCACTATTTTCACTTTATTGCCTCAAAACCTATGCACTGTAAAATAAATGGACACATAACTTTTAAATTAACCTTACTATTAACGAAATATTTGCTTTTTTCAATTTTCAACAAATTTCAAAAAAAAAAAAAAAAAAACGTTTTTTTTTTATTTAATAATTTTATAGTTGTATAGAAATTACATTAATTACAATGTAAAATGTATGTACAATTACCGTAACTAAAAAAAAAATCATATGCATTTTCTTTCGGAATAGCCGTGGGGGGTTAGTGCCCAGTGTATCTTTAAAGATACAAGCACTTTTTTGTTTATAACTTCGTTTTTAACAGCGGATTTGTTGTTTTTGTCTCCGTTTACATAAAATACATTTTTTTCATCAAAATCGGTTTCCTTGGGCATTTAAGGGTTAAATGGTATAAATCTGTCCATTTTTAAGCGAACCGATATTTCCATTACAATTTTTGATGACTTTGTAAGAAACGGATGGGTAGTTTCATTGGAAAAAAACATATTCCACCCTTCATATAACTTCCTAGCGAGGATAAAATCGGATCTCCTGATTCGGCAAATTTAAACCATTTGAAGCTCTTCTTAAATTGCGAATAAAAAGTGTCCAGTAATGCCGGCTTTCTTCTATTTTATATCACCTCAAAGCACCTTCAACTCGATCAAATTCTTATTCTACCTATTCTAACAATTGTTTTAAAACATTTCGAAATTAATTAAACCTGCAACTATTTTTCAAGTATGCAATTCTATTCCCTGCCTCATTGGCTGCACATTAAAATCCAATCAGTGATCTCCTAAATTTTGTGGCGAGGGGGGAGGGGGACTCCTCTGAAAATACGAATCATGCAAATGCGGTCCACAAATATAATCCAGACAATCGTTTAGAAAAGCCAACTTTAAAAATGCCCGCGACTGATCTAAATTTCATCCCTCCGGCACCATACGTGTAATAGCATCACAAACCCAATCGAATGCGAAATTGACAATTAAAAAATTTACCAATGGCCACATTCCATTTCCGACCTCAAAATCGAATATTAAATTTCCCGCTCGTACCCAAATCCCGAGCAACCCCGAATCGTAGAGAAAATTAAATTTCAGAAACAAGTTACATAAATTAACAAAACGCATACATGCAGAAGCAGATATGTAGATATAAGCTATACATGTAAAATTAATTTCCAAACACAGGACCACAATGTGGTCACATCGTCCGATAATAGTCCCCGAAACTATGAGAAAATTATAGCACAAGTCCCAATAGTAATTTCATTTGTGCGGGATGCTGGATGCTGGATGCATAGCAGTATACGTCTGGCTGTGTGTAGCTCAGGGCATTTATTTGAATTGGAACTAATTACTGCACAAACGAAAATCAAATTGATTAACAATGAAGATCCGCAAAAACAGAACACGCACTTGGTCGGCGGCATGATACTGTCGGTCGTCTGTCTGGGGCAAGGATTTGAATGCCAGGGCATTACTAATCGCTCGACAAATACCATATAACGCCAATTGAATAGATATCAACAGAATTGAATCAAAATGTGTGTGTTCCTGTTCATGGGTCGATACAGTATAGAATATAGATGCCGTGCGTTTGCAAGTGTGTATGCGGGGTTTGTTCGGGGTGGACCTAACGCATGGGGGATTGCAGTGAATTATAACTTTGTCACATCAACTATGCGTTCAATATGTTTGCATCCGAATGTGATGGACTTCTGGATTTGAGTCCTCGAATTGTGTTTTGGGATAATGAAATGACAGAACTGTGTCCTCCTGTCGAGTTCGAGTTAAAGGGATGTTCTGGGGATAACGTGCGTATCAGTTTATTACGTTGGCCGTATTGCAGAACTGTGGCTATGGGAGTGGACACTAAATTCAGTTGGAGCAGCCTGTGGCCGTGACGAATCTTGTGTAGTTTGTTTTGAAGTACTTCTGTCCACTCATCGGCTGTGCGATGAACAGGGTTGGCCAAATTCAAGCTTCTTTTTAAAAATGCAATAAAATGAGCAAAACTAAATTTTTTTCATGTCATCGCTTTTTTGGTAACAGCAAACATTTCCATTAATTATGGAGCACAAAGCCGTTCAAGTGGCTGCCTTGCTTGGCTTCACAGTAGCGCGTTCCGTCGCTTCAATTTTCTAAGTGCTTGTTGATGGTTTCAAGCTGTAGCTCACGAATCGTTTGAATGATATTGGCCTTAAGTGCTTAAATCGTTTCGGTATTGTTGGCATAACATCGGTCTTTCACGGTTGCCAACAAAAAAAAGTCCAAAGGGATCAAACCGCAGCTCCGCGGTGGCCAATTGGCATCGCCAAGATGGCTGATAACACGATTGGGGAATTTGGTGCGCAAAAGACCGATTATGGCATGGGCTGTGTGGCTTGGCGCGCCATCCTGCATAAACCCAGGTTCGTCCAAATCCAAGTCTTAAATTTCAGTAAAAAAAAAGTCGGTTATCATGGCTCTGTAACGCCCACCGTTGACCGAAACGTTGTTCCCAGCCTCATTTTCGACGAAGAAATTGAGTCTCTCACTCTCGGCTAGAGCAGACTTATTCTTGTCTGTGCACACCGTACGACGACGGGGACCATGAGTGTTGTCCACTAGCATACCAGTCTCACAACATTTTTTCACAAACTTGCGTACATCAGTGGGTGCTTCGTTTTGGCCAAAACTTTATTAAAAAAAACGCTCTGTTTGGGCTACACAGCTCTCACTTTGGGAATACATTTTCAATATTTCCCAACGTTGTTCAAGCGTAAGGGGACCCATTTCGTACTGCGGAGGTATGATGCTGGCTTTCTGTCAAGATTTCGAATGGGAAACAGCTGCCAGTGTCAAAATAACCTATTATTTAAAAAGAAACCACTAGACGGCCCACCCTTCATAGTTATATCGTAGGGGCATTGAAAAGGAGTCCACATATCTAAGCCGTTCATCAGCAGTTGTAACGCTTTCTCTCAGATAGCTAGAATAAGAATCCACCTACCACTGGGCCTATTTCACTAACAAATACTCATCAAACAAAAGCCTTATTAACCGATCTGAAAGCCTCGCCTACCGCAGTGCATTGTCAAGCCGCAATTTCCCCGAGGCACATTTTAAATGTTAAATTCTCTCTTTATACTACTCGCTCAATTAATTCGTTAGCCTCAAGGTCCTGAGCGTACGATAGAGCAAAGATTCAAAGGATTCGCAACTGATTAATTTAATTTTTCTTTCCTCTGCTGGCGAGCTCATTATATTCGCACACATGCTCTATTTGGTGCTTCTCTGGATTGCAGTTAGACACCGGGAACGCCTATAGATTGTTTCCCCCTTGGATGGATATCGCACGCGTATACGTGTATCTAAGTTATCCTTCGGTATAAGGCTCCTCCAGTGGATCAATGGTTTGAGAGTTATTTTATTCGTTGTATCCTCAGATATTGAGCTCGACTGTATACCGCAGGGAAATTGAAAACATCCCACACCTCTTTGCAATCATGTTCGTTGGATCTGCTCTCTCTTTCGGATACCGGTGCTCTCATTTTTATGTGCAAGAATCAGACTGCTACTGCTGCCACTGATGGTGTTGGTAAATGGAGCGAAAACCATTGAACCTTAGCTGTCTTCATTAAAGGTAATGGGCAAACGGATGCGGATATTGTGGTCGGCGGCGACGGGTCGAAGGATGCTAACTCACACCACAATAATTCCTGGTTGATTTCATTCTTCAACAAATCAGCAAACGCCCACTTTGGTTTCATATATCCCTGCTGCTGGTGCAATCCATGGCAAACTTTTGTAGATTTATTGGACATTGCCGGGTAGTATTTTTAGGGAGTTTGCGTTTGAGACCCCTGGTCAGTTTGGGGATACAGAATTTATACCCACCGACACACATTTTGTGCGCGCCGCAGAGTCCTTTTTATATCTCCCTCGCATGCGGAGAGTTCATCCTTTCGAAGAGGTTGATTGATGTAAAGTTTTCATCAAACGAAGGAAATAAGGATATTAACCTTCGGGGTGGTTTCTATTTTCATTCCGAAGTCAACATCATGCGCCGCGCCAGATAAAGGCAGACTGTTCAACGAAGCAAGGAACCCTTGCTACTTCTTGGTCTCTAATCTAAAATCAATGACCGATAGAGGAATGTTTTATTGGCTCTGTGGGAGCTCTGTAGACTGTAGTCTTTTGCTTTTGCTCCACTCTCCCCCTCTCTGAAGTGCTGTCAATCAAAAAGAGCAAAAAAAAAAAAAAAAACGATTTCTCTCATTTTACAAAATACGTGAGGACGACGGACAACCAACCGACAACCCTTCTGCGTTGATGAAGGAATTATAGACTGGGTTGCCCTTTGGCTTTGGATATGCTGCTGCAATATCTCGCAGAAGGTTGAGCAAGTACAAAGACGACCTTCAACGAGGTCAGTGGCAAAGTGGCATCGTTGCACTGCATATTGCAGATTTTCCATTCTGCCGAGAGGGATATTCTCATAGCTCTGGATGCAAAATGTGGTCGGTTGTAGCTAATGACTGCAACGAGTGGCACGAGCATGGATGCAATGAATTCATCTTTTATGATTTCTGTGTTTTGTAAAATTTTGTAAGGCATTAAGGGAGGTGCCGGACTCTTGCAGCCGTGCGTCGGTCGGTCGGCTTGAATTCATTTAGTATTCATGTACGAACTTTGAGGAAGGGTTTTGTAATTTAGAACTTTTTCGTAAATCTGCGCTGTTAATAAGAATTTGAAGTAGATGCCTTGGCTCGGTATAATAACCTAAATGGCGTTGGAAATTTAACCAGAAAACCTCATAATTGTGAACGAAATATAAACAGGCGAAACAGAAACTACGAGGGCGAATAAAAGAATAAAAAGAATTATGAATTTGAGATTTAAAGGGATTCTGAAAAAGGCACATCTAATGGTGTTTATAGCCGGTAGGTATATCTGACAAAGATGTAAAGAAAAGTTGTATTTTGGTGTGCATTTTCAGCCATTGCAATTCTGCAGTTTTCACAAAGTCTTTGATAAAGGAAATTGCTTTTTGATGGGATCGAAGTGGATTGGTCCCTTCAACAATCTGACGTAGTTAAGTTTCTCATGGAGTTATTAAAGCCTGCTAGGCATGATGTTTCTATTCGGGCAGATACTATGTGCTATCTGAGTTGGTTCCAAAGCTGTCAGTCTTTTGCTATAGATATTTTCCTATAAAAGAGCCAAAGAATGCAGAACAAAGAGGCGAAGAGGCGGAGCAGGCTTGAATAACAAGAAGGTTTATGCAGTCATTATACAGAAATTTAGTCCAAGGCGTTATTTTGTATGACAATTCCGCCACAAGTGCTTCACCTTTCCCCTCGCTCAACACAGATACGTCACAATGAAGGAAATAACAAAGCTTAAGTTTTAATTGCCAGTTGCCGTCAAGCTATTATATTTTACAACGAAAACAAATGTTAAAAGAAAAGTTAACAAATTATTACCTTTATTTCGACTTCGAACTTTTCGAACTTGCAAAGAAAGACAACTGATCTCAAACAAGTCCAGCTGCTATCTGACTCCTGCGGCCGCTTCTGCAATCATGATTTTCGGGGCGGACATCTAGCGTCCGATAGATATCGCTACTGTGTCTCATTATTTACACAAAGAATCACACAGATTGCGACTTGCGCGTACCGTAGCCTGTTTTTAACTTTCTCGATTAAGTAGAAAAATTCTGTCCGTCTGTCCGTTCTTCCACAGGCCTGCAGCCTAAAATACTATCCGAATTTGGTTCAAACCTCGGATTTAGAGTTTGTTGGCCTACAATTCGGGGCAGTTTATTTTTTTGCAAGGTATAACCTTAATATTAATGGTAGATACTTCCCATATAAAATGTTCGTTCCAGTTTGATTTGTTCGAAAACAGCTTTAACGATTTCAACCAAAATTGATATTTAAGCTTAAGTGGGTGAGGTTAACATGACTGCATACTCAGCTTTTCGTTCAAAAATCGTATAACGGTACCTTTGAGATTTGGACATTATTTCGAAAACGGTCCTTGGATTGTAACAAAAATTAATTTCTAAGGTCATATTGTCATTTCTAACTTAAAAGCAAATTCAGTTTTACTCTGTATTATCGATTAATGGGTTTTTGAAAAAAGTATTTTTTTTTTAAATTAGGTTTTGTTTAGTTTACCTGATAACGGGACTAACGATTTTGACCAAAATGCAAACTTCAATTTGAATCACCGAAAACGCTAATTTAAAAAAATGCTCATATCTCGAAAACCCCATTTTCGACTTCGATAAAACTTAAAAAAAAAACAAGTAATACTTATACCCTGAACAATAGCTCATAATCAGTTTTTAACTATATATAGGTAGTTAACAAAGAGTATTTTTCAAACTTACATAGTTTAGTTTACATAGTTTAGTTTATTTATTTTCTTTGAAACTTACACTTTAAGACAATACAGTCTTATAAAATAGTGAAGATTACAATTCTTTAAATTTCGAGCTACATAACAAACGTTATTATGAAAGGTAAGAAATAATAATAAAAAAAAAAAAATAGAAAGAGTTGAAAAAAAAAAAAAAATTTACAAAAATGTTGAGAAAGCTTACAATATACTTAGCTATATATCTCCTTTTTGAAAACTTATAGAAAAACAAAAAAATTCACATAGCTAAACCTCTAGTCAGGCTCGTTGAGGAAAAAAGACCTTAGCTCGGTTCCGAACCGTTTTGTGCCGCCTAACCTTCTAACATGCGGTGGCAAGGAATTCCATAAGCGGATGGAGTTTACAAAGAACTGTCGTTCGGACGTAAGACAAGAGAAACGCGGATGTATGAGTTTAAAGGATCTGTTTGACGCACTAAAACTCACCTTGGTAAAGAGATAACTAGGCTGATTAGTTTGGATAATATTAGACAGTAAAACAAGAGATCTATAGCGAAGAAGGTTGTTAAAGGACATGTTGTAAAGTAATTTCGCGTAGCTTGAGATTCGATCAAAGCGTTTAAGATTGAAAACATAACGCGCGGTATTGTTAAATGCAACATTAAGTTTTCTCCTGCTATTTGCATCACAATTACAAAAAATTTCGCAACCATAAATAAGAATTGGAGTAATGAGTGTTTTCGCTAACAACATACGTGTTTTCAGGGGAGTATAGTAATGTGATATCCACAGCTGACGTAGCATACCATACACTTTGCCAACTGCTGCATTTATGTGTGTATCCCAAGTCAACTTCCTATTGAAAACCATCCCTAAATTCCTGGCAGTGTCGACATATTCGATTTTGGAGCCACTAAGAATTACATCGGGAAAGTAGGAGAGATCTAAAGGCTTTTTACTAATTACAAGACATTTTGATTTGAGGGGGTTAAGGAAGAGTCCATTCTTCTCTGACCAGTTGGATATCCTTTTAAGGTCAATATTAATAGAATTTGCACAGTCTTCTATCATACCGAGGGGACAGCTCTGATACAGCTGGACATCGTCAGCATACATGTGCACTGCAGATGACGGTGATATTATTGAGGGAATTTCATTTACATACAGCGAAAAGAGGAGAGGTCCAAGAATGGAACCCTGTGGAACCCCTCTACAATTAAAAAGAAAGTCAGACAAATGATGACCCACTGAGACGGCTTGTTTTCGCGACTGGAGATATGAAGACATTAGAGTAGCTGCTGAGTTTGAGAAACCAAATAACGTTATTAATTTATTGCACAAATTAGTGTGATCCACTGTATCAAAAGCCTTCGAGAAGTCGAGAAGTACTAAGAAAGTTACTTTATTTTCATCTACTGATTCCCTAATATCATCAACAACTTTAGTAATTGCTGTCGTGCAACTATGATTTTTCCTAAAACCGGATTGCAATGGGGTGAGCAAGTTTTTCGTAGAAATGTGTGAATTTATTTGTCTTTGTAGTACCCGCTCGAAGATCTTAGATAAATAAGATAAGATAGAAATTGGCCGATAATCTTTACTGTTGGGACCTTTTTGGATGGGTATTATTTTAGCCGATTTCCATTGTTCGGGATAAACACCAGTGGTAATGATAAAATTAAAGACATGCACTAGAGAGGGAAGAATGACAGGGAGAATTATTTTGACAAACTTAGGATGTATTTCGTCAAAACCAACAGCATTCGATTTAACAGATAACAAACAAGCGACAATTTCAATGTTATCAACACAAGCAAACTCAAAGACACTAACTAATGAACTGATGTCATGGGAGACAGACTGATTTGAAGAAGCAACATTAAGAGCAGGAAAAGGAAGTGTAACGAAACTCTTATTTAGAGAGTTTATATCCATGGTTTCATCAACATTTTGGTTGTTTTTGCTTTTTCCACTTCCGATTTCTCGTAAATTTTTCCAAAGCTGTCGTCCCTTCATTAATGGATTTAGTTTGCTTTCATAAAATTTCCTTTTTGCAGTTCTTATTTTTCCGACCACTAGATTGCGCAAGGAGCGATAGAGTCCTAATTGCGAGTTTACCCTGTACCGCTTCCACTCATTGTAAGCCTGATTGCGCTGCTCGATAAGTCGGCGAATTTCGGTAGTAAACCAGGCACATTGACCATTATATACGCGCTTTATTTTTATTGGCACATAATTGTTAAAAAGGGCACGGATGTTATAGTTGAGGAACTCGACTTGGTCACACGGAGAGGACATGGTGAAAACACGATTCCATTCAATATTACGTGCATCAATCTCCAGCCGACGATAATCAATGCAATTGAAATCCCTATATTCGTAGTTCGTGACAGAGCAGCTTACTAAGAAGTCAAAGGTTAAGAATATGAGGTCATGCCTGGAGAAAGCTGGTGCAGATAGCTGGTCATGCATAAGAATATCATTACGATCGCTAACAAAAAAGACATCTAGGAGAGTACTAGATTCGGCAGTAAAATGAGTAGGGATACTTGTGTTGACCGGTAACAAATTAAGTGCCGTCATACTTTCAATCATAGTTCTCTCAACCAGAAGGTTGCTATTCAAGTCACCCCCAACTAATATCTTTGGATAATATACTGATATTGTTTCCAATAGATTTAAAACTGGGGTAAAGTCTATGTACTTACTAGGTCTATAGACACAGCCGATAAGAAGATCACCATCGTTAGACTTAAGTTCCACAAACACATAGTCAATTGCAGATCCAGCTGTAGATTTATATTTCAGACAACATCTCAAACCTTTCTTCACGTATATTGCAGAACCACCACCCACTCTTCCAATCCTATCGCCTCGAAAAAGTCTATAACCGTTTACCTTATATGCTACATCTACCATCCCATCGATAAACCACGACTCTGTGACGCAAACAACATCAACCCGAGAACCTTCAAACAGATCCCTAAACTCATCTAATTTAGGAGTCAAGCTTTGTGCATTTATGTGGCACACCCGAAGACCATTCTTTTGATTACCCAGAACATTTATCATTGAACGAAGAATCCTGTTGTTACCTCCGCCCATGGAACCCTCATGAACAGTATTAAACTGCATTGCTTTTATAAATTAGCAGAAATAAATAAATTACAAAAAAAGAGAAAATTTTTTTTTTTAATTTAGATGCAAATAAAAGAATTTAACTAATAGAAAAATTATTATATGAAAAGGAAAAGTAAAAGAGAAACAAAAATAATAATAAAGAAAAAAAAGTTTGAGAATTGCTGAGAAGAAATTTTTGGCAATTTATCCTTGATGGCTGGCAACGTCATTTAGATTTGCGATGTTTTCAATGTTGACAGCTTCTTCATCTGGGAAACGTTTGACAAATAGCCGACCACGCATCGTGAAAACCGAAGAGAGTTGTTTTTGTTTTTTTAATTGTAGTGCGTCATGGAGCAATTTATTTATTGGGCTTGAGAGACACTCGCGCAGGTAGACAGTCGATTTCGAATTCAATCCAACATCACTTAAGTTCAGCTGTTTTTTGTTTATCTTCCGGTATTTGGAAACCGAAGTGAGCACGAAGTTTCTGTCGTATGCAGATCGGAATTTAATAATTACGCTGGAAGCGTTTGTGTTTGGCCGCGGTCGCGTACGAAAAATGTCTTTAATCACTGGTGGTTTAATTTTTATAGAGTGACAGATATGGTTAAAGTACGCTTTAAGATTTTCGTCGGGAGTGTGAGGAATACCGAAAAGAATCGCGTCGCGTGAGATGCATTTGTTTTCAAGATTCTGTTGTGTGCATTTAATCTCGGCGAGTTGTAATTTAAGGTGAGATATTTCAGCAGAGCTCTTTTCAAGAGCGGCTTTGGTGTCTGACAGCACTTTATTTACATCTGATAGCGATGACGTTATTTGCTTAATTTCAGGTTTTATTGTGTTTATTTCACTGTTCGATGTATTATTCGCGGTTTCAAGTTGTGTTACCCGTGAGTTTATATCTGCGATTGACTTATTAAATTCGGAGAGCTTCGTATCGATTTTAGTCGTAAGTGTATCATTATTTTGTTCTATTTTTGCAGAGATGAGAGAAATAATAAATTCACTTTGAACTTTTAGTTTTTCGTCCATTGTTTCCCACATTTTCTTGTCGTCCACCGCCATTTTTTTGGGGTTTTGTTTCGGTGAGTCAAGAGAGGCACGAGGTGAATTTATGCTTTGCGTGCCAAGTTTTGGGCTCGACCTACACCGTTTGTTGTTGGACATAATTAGGTATGAGTATGAATGGTGTTAGGTATGAAACTTAGACAAAGAAAAAAAAATTTTGGAGTGCACAACACAATATGGAAAATAAAAAAAGAACCGAATAAAGTTTCTATTTATTTCACTTTCACTCCAAATGACCTCAAGTTTTTGAATTAGCAAGACCAAGATCTGTGCAGATCAAACAGGACCGAATTGCGTTAATTTAAAATGAAAATAATAAAATTGCCAGCCGAGGAGAAAAAAACACGTCTATTCAGTAGCTCGAGTCATTATAACTTTGCAATAATTGGTACTGTTTTGTCTGCCAAATTTTACAAAAACCGCTCTAACGATTTCGATCAAAATACATGATATGGTTATTTATTTTGCGTTCTTAATAAGATCCCGTACTTAGTTTTTCTTCAAAAATTCGAATAAATCAGTTTTTTAATTGTTTCTCAAAAAATGACTACCCAAAACCCATTACCGTGACGAAAAACTTATTTTTAGCAAATATTACCCACTTCTTCTTTTTCGCAACCATATTGAATATGCACCTGAAAATAATTAAAACCACTTGAAGCTTACGCAATCAGAAACTCTAGGTACTAATGCAATTCAAAAACAAATCTTTGAATTCTTAAAGATATCGATCTATCATGGACATTACTTCCAATCATAGACAATTTAAACGATCGTCAGTAATCTATTCCAGCCAAAAAGAAAATCATGCCCTAATAGTTCAAAATTCAAAAACTTATACCACACTTGTCCTCGTACTCAAAAATCTTGTAAAGTGTAAGAGCCCATGGCAAACGGCAGCCTCTTCAGTCGTACGCCTTACAGATATTTCACAATGGACAAGCAAAACAAGTGGCCGTGCCGCTATCCTGAACAACATTAGGAACCTTCCAGAAAACATCGACTACACCACACCAGAACTACGATTTGATAAAAAACTTCCAGGTCTCCATTCCTACTAGATCATTCTGGAAGAAGGAGCATTCGTGGATGATGAATCGATCCGCTTCTTCACAGATGGTTCGAAAACTGTTGATGGTGTTGGTGGTGGTGTCTTCTCTGATAGACTAAACCTTAGTCTCTCCTTCCGTCTTCCTGATCACTGTAGCGTTTTTCAGGCGGAAATAATGGCGATAAAAGAAGTCTTGTCTTGGCTAAGGGAAAACGTGATATCTGCTAAAGATATCCGTATCTTCTCTGATAGTCAAGCTGCTATCAAGTGCCTGGAATCAGTCTCCACGAATTCTATAACAGCCCAAGACTGTCGTTCGTCTCTCAGAGAGATGGCAGAGCAGTTCAACATTCACCTTTGTTGGGTGCCGGCGCCGGGGCATAGGGACATCCCAGGTAACTGCAAGGCTGATGAACTCGCCAAACACGGAATCACACTACCTATACTTCCAGTTAAGGATTCTCTAGGTATTCCAATCGCTACTTGCAAACTCAAAATAAAGCTGGACGCTATCGAAAGAACAAATCTTAGGTGGTCAACCGGCTCGACATGTCTAGCGACAACACAGACCTGGCCAAAGCTGGATCTAAAACGTTCTAGACAACTAATCTGCCTCGATTGGAAGCACATCAGTGCTACAATAGGTGTCATTACGGGACACTGTCTCATAGGCTCTAACGATTTCTGCAGAAGCTGTCTTGACGAGGAGGAGGAAGAAACAATTCCCCATCTTCTCTGTACTTGTCCGGCTCTCTCACATAGACGAAAACTCCACTTAGGAGATTTCTACCATATAGTGATCTGAACGATCTAAAAAAACATAGACATTCGAAATCTACTACGCTTCATCAGAAGCTCCAACTGGTTCAACGAGTAGGAGGAATGAATACAGATTCATGTGGTATCACAAGGGACCTTATAATGGTCTAAGTGTGTCGCCTAACCTATAACCAGATAGCCGACAGCCATTTCAACCTAACCTAACCTAACCTAAGAGCCCATAAATAATACAATAGCTCTCTAACCAGAACTTGCGATAATTGCATCTTGCATGTTCCTGAAAACTTCAACCTTTAAAAACTCACAATGCTATTTTGATATGTATTGGCATATCAGATGAATAACCCAGCATTCTATTTAAACTATTAATTTTTCTATATTTTATAAACCGATCTCTACCTACCTATCTAATAAAAAAAGTAAATAACCAACCAAACTTTTGATGACCGAGAAAGTTTTGTTCGACCCAGTCGCGCACTTTATTTCTGGTTCAATTTTAAGGCAACTTGCGAAGTGACTTTTAAAAGGGAAGAAATATAAAAAACAATTAATGAATAAGCCTGCATTTATTAAACTTCCAAATAATACAGCCAGATGCAGCTCTCAATGGATTAACAAAACAAAATTTCGGTGATGCAAAACTACTACTACAAAACTACAAAACTTTCATTTTTGCATTCTTCTATCGTCGCAAAGTTTTTTCTAACTCCAACCCCGAGACCGACATCTTTTGGGAAAACATGCGCTTTTAGGCGACAGTAAAAAATTGATTTTTTTTTTTACATTTTTTTCTTACTTCATGGCTGGCAGGGGCAGCTAAATTTGAAGTGCAAATTGTGTGTAGCAATAAAAATCGACATGTTATGTTCATTGATCGCAACGTTCACCACCCTAAGAGGTAAAAATGTAGGCGTTACAAATGGCACTAAGGAACCATATGGAACAGCTAAAACCGTGACCAAATTTAGATTCAGCAACGGGTACTGCTTTTACAAAGGCAAAAAATCACTGTTCTATAGGTAGCAACGCGATGAAGTTGCAGCCGAAGGTCGATAATTTGAAGTGGAAGAATAGCGTGTATGGAACTGTTTTTTGGAACCAAGACGATGCCGATGAGGTGTAGATACCTGAGGCCTATTGGAACAAACATAAGTGATGTGATCTGGCACCACTGTCGCGGCGTATCAATTATGGTATTTTCGTTAAGCCGACTTGAAAGAAACTGTTGGATTCCCGCAACAACTCAATTGACTTCCCGCCTGAGTCTCCACTTTTTCTTGCCGAGAGCTCACAGATTATTACTCGTAGCTAAATATTTTGAAATAACGAATTGAATTGGAGTCGCTTCTTTTAACTGAGACAATAATCATAACAATAAGCTAAGCAAAATTAATAAAACTAAATCTAGAAAGGCGGCTTAAGTCAGTTCAGAAAGCGGGACACGGTGCAATATTTGAAACACGGCTTTAAAAAAATCATAAAACATTCAACCGATTTATAAGGAAAGTGAATGTTTAGCAGTCCTTGCCAAAAAGATTCATATTTCTTGAACGTCTACAAAATTCGAGTACAAAAAAGGGGATTTGTGCAAGCTTAGCTACAGATCTACATATATTACATAGTGAGAGAAGTTTGTCTTCATTCCATCTTTCATCGCAGTACCCTTTATTTAAGAAAGGTGAGCCCATTGGCTTTCTTATCTGCCTCGGGCAGAACTACTGTTTGCCTTTGCATTGTTCGCTTTTCCATAAACTGCACACACATCGCAAATAATTTTACGTAGTTTAACATCAGTCAGGACCAGTGAAATCGCCTAAGATGCACATCACAAGCCTCCCCAGACAGTCATCCACCCCCAAAACATTTTGGCAAATCCTGACCAGAGAATTAAGATAAGAAGCAAAAAGAATAACAAATGGCACTCGTGCCACTCGACGATAAAACCGTAAACTTTGCAAACGCATCACTTAAGCTGGTCCAGGACCTCAATTCGAAACACGATCCAAAGTATCTCGATACAACAGAGCATGATTTTTCTTCAATTTAAGCACAACAAGACGCCGCATAGAAAGAGAATAATGTTCACACGAAAGGAAGATGGAAGAGGTATACCTACAGTATACCCTTATAATCCCAATCACGCCGGCGAGTGTCCCGCACCCCGCATCTTTGGGAGGGAGAAATTTCCATATTTCTAGGTCATGTCTGTTTATCTGTCTGACGACTGACTGTCTGCTTGGGCTTTCGCTATACTCCTACTAGAAGTTCGTTGTGCCCAGGATGGGTGAGATATTCTTCGATTTTCGTTGTTTTTCCTGTGCATGTTCCTGGCCAGGGTGTATTATATATCCCCTTTGTATGAGGCTTTTCTTGGAGCTGTGCCAGCAGTATAAAGGGGTGAATGCCCTCACCCCGAGTGTGCTTTTTACTCCACAGAACAACTACAAGTAAAAATAATTTCCAAAGCTGAATAGGAAATTTCTCGTATACCCGACGTGTCGGTCCTATGAAACACCCGCACACGTAGCGGTGCCCTTATTTTTGGGGGAAATTTTTCGAAAAATTTCGCTTAACTTGCAGGATCTTCGTCGTTTCACAAGCGGAGTTTGAGGGTGGATTGGTGACAGCCCTTGTCGAATCGAAGCAAAGGAAACTTTGCTAATATGATTTAAATGGAGATGACAACGCCGAGATAGAGTGCTTCACTTTGGGTTCATTTTTTTCGGGTGCCCGCCCGGGTGGGGGTAGGAAATTTATGATTAGTGCCGCCAACTGCTTGAGAATTATTTTGATCGCCACCGCACCAGCATGCAAGCGTGGTGATGCTATCTATATGGGGGTTAATATGTTTTTATTTTTTTATTTCTTTTTGTTGTCCCGTAAAAAGGACGACGAATTCTTGTCGTTGTGCCAGAAGAAAAACCTCAAGTGATACCATCGCCACCACCGCCTACTCGGAACAATACATTGGATAACACATTTAAAAGAAAATTCCCTTTGTTCTTGGGGAGAAACTAGGTCCTGGGCGATGTTTATCAACCCGCATTTATTTTATGATTACTGTTATGCGTTTTTAAGCTGTGTTTTGTCATGGGAATGATGCCAGGAAAAGTAAAGAAACTTGTATCCCTTTCTGGTTGGTTTTTGGCAAAACAATTGCAGTTGAATTACATTTTCAAGTTCCTATCGCAGAGGATGTCTGCGTGCAATGAAACTGTTAATCATGGGCGATGGGAATGGATGTTTGTTTTTTAGCAGGAGCTTAAGATTTGCCAAAGGAATTCACCAGCGGAATTTCCGAGTTGCAAGTGAGGGTGTATGGAAAGGGCAGTTTTACTATAAAAAATAAAAATAAAAAACTGATGGCAGTATAAGGATTTAATATTATTTGAGGTGGATTTTGGTTTTGAATGAGTGGAACTCATGTTGTTGGCGAATTTCGTCATTTAATAGAAATGGCTCGGATATTGCTTGAAGTTGTAAATTGTACCGTCTTGGTGCTTACATTTAGGGAGACCCAAATGGTCGTCAAGAAGAACGAATTTATTCGAAATCCTCTGCACTTTTAGCGGAGTTTCTAACCGGTGCCAGATCTTAAAGGATGCCTTCTCCACAGACTATGCAAAGGTCTATCCTGCTGTCCTGTTAATAGGAAATTCTTCTACCAGTCATTACTGCCTATCATAAAATCTCCGGTTTACATGTACTTACTTACTTACTTAAGGTGGCGCTACAGTCCGGGGTGAACCTTGGCCTCAACCAATACGCCTCTCCAGTTAGCGCTAACTTTGGCTAACTGCCTCCAGTTGCGCACTCTAAGTTGGTTGAGGTCCCCTTCCACTTGCGCGCGCCACCTAAGGCTAGGTCTTCCTCTACTGCGTTGTCCCTCCGGTTTGGAATCGAAGACTTTCCGGGCCGGAGCGTTGGTGTCCATTCGCTCTACATGTCCTAACCATCTTAGACGACTAATGCGTACTTTTCTGACCAGGTCGATGTCGCTGTACAGCTCGTATAGTTCGCTGTTAAATCTTCTCCTCCAAAGCCCGTCAACGCAAACGGGACCAAAAATCACTCGAAGAATTTTGCGTTCGAAGCGACCAAGAAGATCCTCATCCATTTTTGCTAGGGTCCATGCTTCTGCGCCATAGAGCAGGACAGGGATGATGAGAGTCTTATATAGAATCTCCGTAGTGCTTCTTGACAACGCCTTACCAATCAACTGCCGTCTTAGGCCAAAGAAACAGCGGTTGGCAAGTGCGATTCTTTGCTTGATTTCTGATGTGAGGTCATTATCAGAGTTTACTCCGGTTTACATTGGGGGTTTCTAAAAAGTATGGTTGGTCTATCGCTGGGAAAAATTTCAGCCGAGTCTCGTCGATGCGACTAAGTTTGTGTAAACCAAAATACATCAACGGCAATATTGCGCCGTATACAAATAATAAAAATTGAAATTTAAAGTTTTTTTAAATTTATTTTCAACTTTATTTCATGTAGGAAGTTAAAGCTAACATTTTGAGAAAAAATCTTAAGAGAAACTATCTATTTTTATAGGTTTAATGAAATAGTTAGTGATTGCTCCTAACCATTTCAAGATGAAAAAACCCCTTAGATTTAAAATCATGCGTTAAATCTATTAAATGATGGTCAAAGTAAATCTACAAAAGCCACTCTGAA
Organism: Cheilosia urbana; assembly: GCA_946477585.1. Lineage (NCBI taxonomy): Eukaryota > Metazoa > Arthropoda > Insecta > Diptera > Syrphidae > Cheilosia > Cheilosia urbana. Next base: position 159,282,216 of record OX297853.1, on the reverse strand, counting down.
CTCCCAAAACTTAGAGTCGAATGAGACAAAGGCTGTTGGATGTCAGAATAGGGTTGCCATGGCTGTCTAAGCTAACACAGGACAACCAGTTTTGAAATCCCGGACTTTGGAGGACATCATGTACCCTAAAAAGAGGACGAAATGAAAACAAACTAGGTCCATGAACACAAACAAAATATAGGGTTTTCCAATAAGAGGTGTTATTTTGGTATTCAAAGAAAAATGTAATTTTTTGAGATAAATGATCGGATGTTTATTTCATAATAAAGAGGAAGGTATGCCGTTAATAATGAAAAATAACACGGCCACAACGATCACGCATACAGAACCATATCCTTTTCATGAAATTTTCCATAACCAAATCGCAAAGTGGCTGCCCTATGTCCTCGATAGCCTCACGAATTTTATCTTTGAGGTCTTGAATCGACGCTGGGCTGTTGGTGAACTTATCTTTCACGTGGCCCCAAAGGAAGAAGTCGCAAGGTGTTAAATCACAAGATCTCGGTGGCCAATTGTGATCACCTCTTCGAGAGATAACACGGTCCGGAAACTTTTCCAATGGTTTCGATGCTTGTGTGGCACGTAGCGTCGTCTTGTTGAAAGTAAACATTGTCCAGATCAATATCACCCAACTCCGATCATAAAAAATCAATAATCATCTCTCGATAGCGCAATCCATCCACCGTAACTGTTGATCCAACCTCATTTTCGAAAAAGTAAGGTCCAATGACCCCGCCGGACAATAAACCGCACCAAACAGTCACACGTTAAGGATGGAGAGGCTTCTCAACAATAACTCTTGGGTTTTCCGAGCCCCAGATGCGACAATTTTGCTTGTTGACGTAGTCACCGAGGTGGAAATGGGCCTCATCAGCGAAGATGATTTTTCGATGGAATTGCGGATCATTTTCATGCATTTCAAGGACCCAATCAGCAAAGACACGACGTTCTTGATGATCGGCCGGCTTGAGTTCTTGTGTTAACTGAACTTTATAAGCCTTAAGGCCCAAGTCTTTATGCAAAATACGGTGTAATGACGTTTGTGGAATGCCCAATTCCAAAGAACGACGAGGAATGGACAGACCTGGGTTTTCTTCAACACTTTGGGCTACAGCAGCAATATTCTCAGTTGTTCTTGAGCGACGTGCACGGGTTTTATTGTTCACATCACTAACTTGTCCCAACAGCTTGAATTTTTCCACCAATTTCTGTATTGCTTCACGACGACCAAAAAATGCTTAAGTTTTGCGAACTGTGACTGAAAGATTTTCACCATTTTTGTAGTGAATTTTAATAATTTCAATGCGTTGTTGAAGCGTGTATCGTTCCATTTTTAGTAATGGCGTAGTGTCTACTTGTCAAATGTCAAAGAATAAAAGCTTCAAAAGTGACACCTAGCCTAGGTCATTCACAATAACACCTCTCATTGAAAAACCCCTTTATATTTAATTATTAAAGTAACATAAGTTGAAATACAAAATAACTAATTCATAGTTGAAAGGGGCGTTTTATAAAGTTTGTACATGTTTTTAATACTTTTGAGTATTTTTATACTCGTATTTATCTTCAGATTGATTTTTTTTCTCAAGATTTCATCATTGTTATTAAATATAAGGCCATAAAATGACTCACAGCTTAGGTTAATGTTTTTAAATTTAATTAAAATTATACTCTTAATAGTCGGGTAATATTCTATTTTCTCCTCCTTTCCATTTCGAGTTTATTAATTCAGAGTACGATGTTTTTATTTTCAAAATTACATGTTAGGGGGGAAAAAAGAGGTCAAAATCTTAAAACGTTGGAGGATGTTCCGCGCCGGGGTTAAAGAGAGGACGCATGGCGACCCTATGTCAGAACAATGCAGCGTAAATTGCCACACATCAAAGAAGCCATAACGACGGACAGCAGTGTTGAAAATTATGAAGTCGGTCGGTCTTTTTTTTTAAGTTAACAAACAGCCTTTTCGAATAGAAGTCGCTTTATGTACGGCGCTTCCGGTGGCGAGTTGAGAGAATAAAAACAACAGGAAGCTTCTTAAGTCTTAGTTAAAGCAATGACCAAAACAAAATGATGGTCTGAATAAGCACATTTAGCTGCAAACCCTGCAAAGATTGAAGGTATTTGTTCCCCGATATACCCTACCCGAGGTTAGTTTACCTTAGGTGGCTGTCTCAAAAGACACATTTAGATAATACTTGTGGAAGTCTACTAAAATACCACACGAGTGAAAGGAAGGTAACGTGGCCAGAAAATTCTAAACCGGGCATTGCTATTTTAAGAATGTTCGCTGCGTAGAAGCTACTATGACTGAATGGGCACGATCCTGTTAACAACTTCTCTTCGGGGTGACACAAGGCGACTGAAGCTGTCTATACCATCACTCGTGACCTCTGAGAGCTGGGACCAAGTACCCTAAAAGACATCGTAGTCAATTAGACTCATCAGTCATACAGACATACCTTGTACTCTTGTAGCGTGAGCCCAAAAATCATTTTTCAAACTCAGAGCAGCATATATAGGTACAAGGCTACTGCGCACTGCATTTCCTTTCAATTAACTAACGTTCCAGTTGGTTTACATCCCTCGTCAATCACGTACCCGTCAAATCAAATTTAACGCACTGACGAAGCTTATTCCATTCCACAGTCGGTTTTTAGATTTTCTTTCTTTCTTTCTTCATTTGCCGCAATACGCAATTCCGCATCGCTTCACCTCGCCCCCAATAACACAGAAAACACTATCCTCCTGGCGCAGATTTAATGCGGCTCAACACACCGCTGCAAAAGCCCAAGCCAAGAAAATAAAAATGGCACGCGTGGTGGTGGTTATATACTATACATATATACCAACGCAGGGTATGCTCTCTTATTGCACGCTCGTTGATAAATGCGTTCCGGCCTTGAGTTCGCAAAACAAATCCTCTTTGTATATGTCCCCCTTGGCAAATGCGCTCGAAATGATCACCAAGGGATTCCAAACATCAATTCAAATAGAGCGAATTCCGAAAGGGGATGGTGATGGTCGATGGCTACTATGATGTCCAGTTCACTCCCTTTCCGGTAGTGGTGGTGGTCTGGGTGATGATGGTAATGATGATGAGTATTCGGGGAGATGAAGAAGTTTCCCAATCTCGCAGCCGAGTGTCGAAATGACCTTTGGGTATTTGTCATTCGCACATATGACATGGAGTCACACATGTGGGCTCATCCCATATATTGAACATCTCATAGGCATTATCCTTACTGTCTGCGGGTGGGTTAGAACAAATCGTGAATTAACCCAATCAGACGAATCGCCAATGAAGAAGAAGAATTTCGCCTTATCTGGGGCATTTGTCACAGAAAACACTTTGCTACATTACTACGGGGGGTGATCTTTTGCCTTCCCTTAATTGATTTATTGGTATATATCTTTTTTCCGTTCATGCTGATGGGCATAAACCACGTTTCACTGAGTCAGGGTATGCAATATGCATACGTCAACACGTGGACAATACGGCTGAGGAAATCTGCAAACTTGACAAATGTTTGTTAATTATTTACGCGTTTAATGAGCACATGTCCTGTAACGGCATCCATCTCAGCATCGGTCTACAAATGGGAGACTCATTATAGCATTTACGGTGTACTGAAGCGTGTTCGACCAAACTAACACAACGTCGGGCGCTAATTGACAGGGCGAAGGAGACTTTTGACCGATTGCGGTCGTGGCGGGTTCTATGAGGATGATTACATTCGGTTTACTTGCGAACACAATTTGGTTTACTCTGCAGATTCCAAGAATTTGCTAAGGTTAACTGGTCCATTGGGCTGGGTGGGCGCAACTAGTTATATACCTACATAAGTTAATGGGTTTCCTAATGAGGGGTATGCCTACTTGGTAATTATATTTATTAGTGGTTGTGGCACTGATGGCTGGGTAAACATGATCGATTTGTACAAAGAGGTAATGCATGCAAGCTCAATGTGGACATTGCTCAGAAATATGCACTAAGCTAATTAGGGCTTTTGCATTACGATGCGGTATTAACACAACAGAGGCCACAGCGGGACTTAAGCGCCAGTGGCGGATACGACACAGTGATCTACGTGAGTATTAAGGGCTCATCCCATAGAATCCGTCGCGTCCATTGCGGCCACGTTTTCGACCGACAGTTTAATAGACTACACAGTTGCTTATGGAAGGTGACCCATAAGCAGCGCCATGCCGGATGCGACGGATAAAGTAGTTTACCTAAAGTAGTTTACCTTTCTACTCTTCTGTCCGTCGCACCCGTTGACTGACAGGTGAAAGTTAGCACGGCGTGAGAGGACGCCTTTTTATTGGTGGAAGTGTTGAACGAATAAGAGAAACTGTCATCGGCTGTCACCAGTGGTCTTGTATCGTGGGATTTCTTCTTTTTTTCGGGAATTTCATCGTCTTAAAAGCCTTCCGTGGGCAAAAAGAAAAAGCTGCAAGAAACCAATTAAACAAATTATTTATTTTTTTTAATTTCATCAAAATATCTACATTTCTCCATGATAATCAACAAGATAAAAAAAGATCTTATTTAAATCGCCTTTTCAGCAACATTTTTTAGTCTCAACATTTTCTATCGGGTTTTTCAACAGGGACGCCACAAAAGTAGAGCGACAGGGACAGCAAACGACGCCGAATTTCTTGCCGCTCTTTTGACATTTCTCTTCAGTAAGGTTTGCCATTTCATGATGGAAAGATATACGAGTCAACAACGAGTCGAAATTATTAAAATTTACTTCCGAAATTCGGAGTCAGTGGCCTCAACGCTAAGAGCGCTACGTCCAATTTATGGTCGTCATAATCGTCCTAGCAGATCAACAATTGAGCGTCTAGTGGAAAAATTTGAATCCACAGGCACAGTACAAAATGTTCCCGTGCCAGTGAGACAAAGAAGTGCCCGTAGTGTCGAGAAAAGATCTTGGCCTACATCCTTACAAGACGCAAGAACTGAAGCCGCTTGACCACCAGAAGCGTCGTATGTTCGTGAATTGGGCTGAGCAACAACTTGAAAATGATTAAGATTTTCATTGAAAAATCATCTTCAGCGATGAGGCTCATTTCTGGCTGAATGGCTTCGTCAATAAACAAAATATGCGGTATTGGTCAGGCAGCAATTCACACGTACTCCATGAGTCGTCATTGCATCCCGAAAAAATGACGGTTTGGTGTGGTTTATGGACCGGCGGCGTCATTGGGCCGTACTTCTTCCGTGATGATCAAGACCGGCACATTACTGTGAATGGGAATCGCTACCGTTCAATGATAACCGAATATTTTTGACCCCAATTGGATGATATGGAATATGATACTTGGAGGACATGTGGTTCCAACAGGACGGCGCCACAAGCCACACAGCGAATGTCACAATCAATTTATTGGAAACCAAGTTTGAAGAACGTGTTATCTCACGAAATGGTCCAGTCGCTTGGCCGCCTCGGTCGTGCGATTTGACGCCGTTAGATTATTTCCTGTAGGGCTACGTCAAGTCTATGGTCTATGATGCCAACAAGCCAGCGAAGATTGATGAACTTCGTACGAATATCGAACGTGAAATTGCAGCAGTATCGGCCGACTTATGCTTGAGAACCGTCGAAAATTGGGTTCAGCGTCTGGACTTCTTTAAGCGTGCCCGTGGTGGCCATGCAAAAAAAAAAATCGAGCTCCATACATAATGGCATCGAACGTACTTTCCCAGGAATTAAGAATTTCATTGATATCCAAAACCGTTTTTGTTTTATTTAAAAAAACTTTTGTAGCGCTCTTATTGAAAAACTCTTTACTTTTCTACAAAAAGGTAATCATAACAATTTTAACAAACTGCGATTTTTATACCAAAGCTAATTCAATGTGATTATCTTTCCAAATACATAGTATAAATTTAACTTTTTCAACTTTTTGTTAGATTTTTTCACAAAAAAGTACGTATCGGGGGGACTATTTAAAAGGGAATTTTAGTACAGTGGGAAGGGAAAAATTACCACGTTTCGTGGGACAAATAATGAGAGAGTACTTAAAACACTGCCTGTCACAACGAGCTATATTCATGTGAAATGGTTCAAAGACTGGAGAATATTTAGAGTCACATTCTTTATTTGATACTTTTGAAGTTTGTTTACAATTAAATCGAAATGAAACTCTTAAAAAAAAAGTACAAGACTGAACGACTAAGTTAAATAAAATTCACTTTTAAGTTATTCATTCGTGAGTTTTAATAAGTTTAAGCTCTCAATGCGCCCACTGTACTATTCTATAGTTCTTACACTTTACAAACTTTTGAGAACGGGGACAAGCGTGGTTGGAGTTTCTGTTTTTTGATCTGTTACGGCACGATTTTATTTTATTTAAGTTGTCAATGGTTCATAATAGATCGACATATTTAAGAATTCGATTGAATATGCACTAGAAGTTATATTTTGAATATCCCGATGGACGTGTCCAAATGAAGAGAGATTTTCTGATTGGATAAACTTCAATTGGTTGGAATTATTTCAAGGTACGGTACAGAACATCTCTTTTAAAGAGAACATGTCCTCTTTTTTGTCAGCTATCTATTTTACACTTTCTTTTTTCGCTTGGCTCTTTTTTTGTCCTCTTTATTTGTTCTGTCCTCTTTTTGTTCTCTTTTTTCAATTTCGTTATAATTTCATTATAAAAACAAGTCCTGCATTTTAAAAATTTTAAGTACGCCCATAAAAACTAGCATTGGTAGCACTTTTCCGATGTATTTAATTTGTTCTCTGTTTTATCACCGACACTCACATGCCACATCTGTAGCTGTCACCTGTGGTATGTGATGTCCACTTATACAAATGTTTGCCGTGAGTAACCAAATAGGGGGTAAGGGGAGGGGGGGGGGTATTGGAAGTTTAGGGGTTTGTAAAGAAGTATGTCCTCTTTTTTCTTGGCTAAAAAAAAGTTTTGCGTTGCTGATATTGCAATTTTAATGGCTGTTGCAATTTGAATTTTTAAGTGCGGTATTGAGTTTTAAAAATATATATGAACAGAAATCGGCTTTTGGGTAGTTATTTTTGAGAAATAATAAAACTAAGTGAGGAATCTTATTAAGAATACTGATATTATCTTTAATATGCGTTTTGATCAAAATAGTAAGAGCGGTTTTTGTAAAATTTGGCAGACAAAACAGTACCAATTATTGCAATGTTTAGTTTGAAAAATACTGTTTGTTAACTATATAGCTGAAAGCCGATTATAAGTTATTGTTCGGGCTATAAGTATTACTTGGTTTTTCAAATTTTATAGAAGTCGAAAATGGGGTTTTCGAGATATGAAAAATAGGTGTGTTCCTACATAATCATTAATTATATATTTTATTATTTTTTTTTTTTTTTTTAACTTACTCTAATAACCTGAGTATCCTCCATTATTTTCCAAAACTTTTTGGAGTCGACGTGGCATTGACCCTACCAATTTCTGGCACGTTTCAGGAGGAATGGCATACCATTCCTTTTGCACTGCTTCCCACAGTTGATTCCCATTAATGAAGAACTGACCCCTCAATTTTCTTTTTAGTTCGTCCCACAAGTTCTCAATGGGATTGAGATCTGGAATTGGACAGAGATGTTTTGATCCCGAAACCAATCTTTCACAATACCGGCTGTATGTGTTGGATCATAGTCCTGCTGGAAATGCCATCGGAGGGGCATGTTTTCCTCGGAAAATAGAAGCATGACATTTTCCAAGATGTCCCTATATCCATATTTTGTCATGATGTTATTGACACGGAATGTAGGACCAACACCATACCAGGAAAAACAGCCCCATACCATTATATTTCCTCTACCATGTTTAACGGTATTCAATGTATAGCGATGATGGTATTCTTTTCCGTTTGGTCGCCTAACGTTACGCCCACAATCCGAAGAGAACAAATTTATTGATGTGTAAACATCTATGCGCGCGTTATTGGTATCTGGTGGAGTAATTCCAAACATATAACTGCTGGGACGGAAATCACCCGTACAATATGCAATGCAAGCCGAATGAAATTCCAATGACACTTTCATTTCCTGTGTAACAGCAAACGGGTATTTTCCACTGCGTAATGTTAGGAGTGTTTGTTGATATGCAAACATCTAAGTGCGCGTTGTTTCACTGTTCGATTTCACTGTTTAATACACTGCTTATAGTTCATTCAGTTGTGACTCCTTAACCTCAACTGTCATCCAACTCGCATCTGTAGGTACCTACATACGTTTCAATTGTAAAACGCAGAAAAATACAGGAAAATACGTAATTGATACAATTCCATATTTCTGACAATAATGCAATGTTTTGCCGTCATTGAAGACGCGTTAAAATATTTTCAGATATGGGAAAGACAGATGCAGAACGTGCAAAAGATTACAGGGCGCGTTTCCGTGCAAGTAAACCTCTGAAAGTCGGAAAAAAGGTTGGGAAAACGAGTACTGAACGCTCGCGTGAATGGAGAACTCGTCTCGCAAACCAAACTGGAGCGACAATTACTGACAATGAACCGACGACATCACGATCAACTGTCAATGATGTTCTGACGATAAATTACGTGGATTTATCGTCAGTTCGAGCCAAACGAAGGAGAACGGACATCAATGAAGTTTTACAACCACAGGTAGGCACTCCGCCCTACGAAGAGTAGGTACCCCAGACATGTTAAGGCTCACGCAGAGTTTGAAAATAAATTATTGTTATTTCATAATATATCAAGAATACGGTTATTACAATTCCCTCTTTTCTCAATGACGTGTATCAAGCCACACACATACCGCACGCACGGTGTTTACACATACACATTTTTCGGGACTGTTGGATACAGTCGCACCAGTTTTTTTTTTTTTGTTTCATCACTCCACAGAATATTCCGCCATATTTTCACAACTTCAGGTCCATTCGAACTTCTATGGCTAAACTAAAGGCAAATTATTTTGGGACCTTACGTTCTTAGCTCTTAGGAGTGGAACTTTTCTGGCGGCTCTTCCTGGGAGACTGAAGTTCTGTAGTCTCCTGCAGATTGTGCGTGCACCGATTCCATCCTCAATTTGTGCGCCTATAGTCCGTAATGAAACAAATGCGGCGGTCAGTAGTAGCTGTGTTTTTTCAGCCTTCCTCTATTTTCTGTTTCTAATGTTGGTTTAAGAGCATTGTTTACGAAGTTCTGTGACCTTCCAAGGGCATCTGCTATAAATTTATAGGTTTTACCCTCACCCCTTTACCGCTGAACTACTGGTCTTTCTTCCGCAGAGCAGTGGACTGTTCGACCCATCTTAAAATATGATTTAACAAAAAAAACTTAAACCAAAATTGTGATAAAGTGGTTAAAAAACAAACTAACCTTTAAGGATAATCACTTTTAAATAACTCTTTTGCAACAAGTCGCTAAATTTGAATAATTTATTTAAGCACACCTATTTTTATGTCCAGCTCTTAAAACGTACAAAATTGTATTGCAACGAAAATTAATAAAATACTTAACAGTACACTTAGTAAATGCAATGAGCTTGGCGTCATACTAACGGAACTAAGCGTTTCTTAATAAAAATGTATACTGTTGCAAGTCTTGTTAGAAAAACAGCTGTTATTTAGCAACAAGAACAAATCAACTAGTAACAAAGCACTGCACACCTTTTTTTGACCAGCTGTGTACATACAGACGGACAGGCGGATAGAATTTCTAGACCCACTTTTTTGAGTTCCTCTATCTTAATGTCAGAATTGATGAATTTTCGATTCTCGAAAAACAACGTATTTCTCTTACTAAGTAATCGAGAAAGTTTAAAACTAAAAAGCTCACATTAGATCCATGTTCATAATTTCATAATCCAGCAACCCATTTACACATGTACTATACTTATGTTATAAGAATTTATCTCCGTATTCGCTCTCAACCGGTACCTGGGTGTAAAATCACACTCACTTTAGATAAATCTCATTTTCGATACCACTCGTATGTCTTATAATTTTCCATTCCGGTCTTTTGGGTCCCTTGCGTATTGGTATTGGGAATATTCCAACTCATTCACATCAAAAATTCAATCCTAAAACTAAAGTTCACCTCGGTGCGTACCGTTGTAGACCTTGTTTCAATTATTTAACAACAGCTGCTGGGATAAATATTAAATGTTCACGCACACCCACTCAAGCATCCTTCCACAACCAGATACGGTCTCTTATTCGAAAATATTTAAATGAACAACGTGTACCGTACTGTATTGGCTGAATGGGAGTGGGTTGGATTGGGGGATATCCTTTTTGTTGCACAGTCACATGGGTTTTCTTTGCCGTCTCAATTCGGATAACTGTAGATAGATTTTTTATGTATATGATGTGTGTAATCCTTAGTTATGCATAAACAATATACATACCGATGATGATGAAATTTTCACCGGCAAAGAAGTCCTTTTTGCGAAAACAATTCATCTGTTATTCAGGTCATGTACATGAACTCAATTAAGAAGTCCGTAACTTACAACCGGATTACAATCAACGAAATGGTCGTTCATCTGCTCGCCCATACGTGGCTGCAGTAGTAGATATATCCTATTCGATAGGTAAAATATGTGTAGTCACATGCTGGGGGGCGGGGGTGGATGGCTTTTAGAACACATTCTTGCTCATTATTATTTACATGTGGTCACATATCGGGTGCTCTTCGCTTTCGGTTTGGGTGCGCTATTAGAGTGCAGAAAACCTTTGGATTGAATAATTAATTGGAAAGGACTTTTGCACATTTATTTACAAGGATAGAAATGTGGTGTCTGTTGTATGTAGATAATATATAAATTCATGTAAAATGGTCTGGTGTGAAGGACGCAACGTAGCATAACCAAGAGGTGTTGTTGGGTAAAATTATTAGAAACTCTGTAGGAATATTTTAATATTAGTTGAACTAGCAGTACGCATACAGTATGTCGCGGAAGGAGAGGTTTTACCAGAGGTTCGCCAGCAAGCCTGTAAAATGGATATCCTATATCGGTTAGGTGCAGAACTTTACAATTTAAGAGCTACTAAAGTTTTTATTTAATTTCTTTTAACAGGTTAGGATTTTATGGGTATTCCCGACTCCCGAGTTGAGTCATCTCATACAACATGTGACGATCCTCAAACAGGTTATTCATTACCTCAGAATGGTAGGTAGGTAGGTAGGTACATGGGTGCTCTTGTGGCAGTTGCCACAGCTTCACTTAGACCATTGTGTCCAGTTACGGGAACCATCCAGTGCAGCCTGTTGAGAAACAAGAAATATACCGCTTCTATGTTGGAACCACATAGATTTAGTATGAATCTCATGGGGGTTCCTAAAGCTCCGTTGTAACCTGATTCTCTAGTTCGTCCTACGAGTTAGTAGCTACTGATATGAAGTCTGTTTGCAGGAGTACTTTGAGATCAACATTCTTCAGATCCTCTAGGTCCGCGGTTCTTAAACTGTGTTCCGCGGAACCCTGGGGTTCCACGAAAGAGTTTTCAGGGTTCCGCGACTCCCTTGAATTAAGAATAGTAAAACACAAAAATAATTTTTGTAAGTATGCAATTGCAAACGTTTTTGCGCAAAAAATGTTTAACGTTTGATACGAAAACTAACATCCAGTGTGTCAAAAATTCAATGAAAATTATGATTTTCCCTTCGGCGGCACTTATTTTTGTTTTCCATTCTCTTTATTTTTTTTTTTCAATTTAGCGAACTGTCAACTGTTGTATTTTTCGGTTGCAATAGGGGCAAGGCATAGATAAAGTACAAAAGTGTAGCGAAATTTTATTCAGTATATTTTGTTTTTGTAGTGCGAAAAAAAGTTGCACTTTCGCACTTTTGCAATGATACAAGACCAGTTGCACCGGATCGTGAATACCCCTACTATATATTGAATTTGCTCTGCCCTTTTTTCAAAAGTCACAACGTATCCCTGTGAAGCAGGCTTTTCAGCGTATAGCAGCAGCGTCGCGTGAATTATTTAGATGGGTGTGCAAATTCTTTAAAATTATACATTTTTTAGAAATATCAATTAATTGCTTGAAAACACGTCCCATTCATTGTTTTCTCAATCATTGTTTTGCTGTTTTTGATATCTTATTTTGTTTTCAAAATAAAATATAGAAAAATAAAACTTTCGCATACAAAATTAAAAGCACCGCACGAAACTGCAAGCATTTTTAAAAGTGTAACAATTTTGTTCAAAAAGTGTAACAAATGGATAAAAAATGTAACAAACTGGAAAAAAATTTAAATAATAAAATTATCATTTTTCAACTCCAAAAAATCTTTATTAGGAACACTTTTTCACATTTCAAAAAAGCTCTTTTTTGACCTCCCTGTCCATTTTGTGTTAAAAAAAAAAAAAAAAATTCTGACCATCGAAGTAGATTTCAATTTCTATTTCACAAACTTTATTTACCATGAGATGTAGAACATTGTCAACGGCGACGCGGCGAGACAGAAAAATATTGTTGTCTTTTCTCGTTCCCTCCCATTCCTATTTCCACTCGCAGTTCAACGTTTTGCACAACTTTTGCTTTGTGTAAACAAACAAAAACATTGACAGAAATTGGTAGAAGTTTGCTCCAAGGAAAAAAGTGCTGCCAGTTCAACTTTTCAATATTTTTAATGAGAAAAACAAAAAAGATGTTTATGGGGAAAAATGTAACAAAGCGAAAAAGAAAGTAACATTGTAACAAAATTATAAAATAATTAAAAAGTGTAACACTTTTGTTACACTTGTAACATTGTGGCAACGCTGACCCCAACCACTTAAACGAAAAGCTAAGTTCAACCATTCATTCATCGGCTTTCGTGCACAGCTTTTATTTGCACGAGTATCGATGTAATACATTGTGTATTTGACTTATGACGCTTTACGGAAACAGAACAAAACAGATGCAAAAGAAGAGAAAATGAATACAGCCCGTGCACAGAAAACCTTCGCACGAGTTCACTACAAGTTCATCAAAGTAAAGCGATTTAAGACGGCGGCGTGCGGCCGACGAATGACGATGGGGATGAATACTGGAGAAATCTTGTAGAGGGATATAGTTTGGAGTTGGATGAATTTATTTGATGAAATCAACAGAACAGTTTTTTGTACGAGTTAATTTTTTTTTTCTCAGCGGTGAAGGAATTTTGAAAGAAGATTTATAATTTATAAAGGATGAATATGAATAGGTATGGTGTAGGCTGTAGCTGTTGGCTGTGTTATGGAGGTTTTATGGGTTATGGAATTGTGCTTTGTGCATATCATTATTTGTGTGTTATTACACAATGTTTGATGAGAGACTTATTTTCGTTAGATCAGGGTGTGCAATGCACACCTTGCACACCCTGACGAGACGCCACTGGCGTATAGGTACTTATGAAAATACTAAATTCATATAAAGACTGGACGCTGCCCCAGATATGCGAATACAGCTTTCGGAGATAGAAGTCAATTTCTAAAAATGTATGTATCGAACGATGAAACAGTTTCCTTCTTCACACTTAACTTGAAAAAAATATCCTAAATAAAAAAATTGATTTTGAAATGTGATTTTTTATATCATAATACGCTATTCACACCCCACAGAAAACCGTGTTTTCATCGAAAATTCGTCGATGAACTCACACCGAACACCAACTAGTTTTCGTTTGACGTTTCAATCAGCTGTGAGACACTAGTCGCTAAACTTCGGTGCAAACTATATTGGTTACAGATTTCGATTGCATTAATTAAGAAATAAAATTAATTTAGTACGTTTAAAAATATGAGTCCATCAATTAATTATGGAAAATGATTTTAATTAACCCAACGATTTGAAGTCGTATTCGTGGCAAACGACTTTATAGTGTCTATACATTTACACCGCACCTAAATTCCACATTTCGGGAAAAAAATGTCTAAATGCGAATTTGCGTTTCCACTGAAGCTTTAACATTTCAAATGACAGCTAGTGTCAGAATTTATTATTGATCCTTGTTTTTTTGTTTAGAAATCAGAAGTGCTTGAACCTGAAGGATATATTTTTCTTAGCTATATTAGTTTAATCATTTAAGTGCTAATTCAGACATATTAAATATATGGCTGATTGATTGATTTGTTGACAGCCGTTTTTTTTTTTGTCAGCGGGCTGAAAAGTCATTTAATGGAGTGCGGAATTTGAAACGAGATTTGTTCGATTGAACAAACTTACAAATGCAGCGACGAAATTCAAATTGGAAAATATATGGCGAAATACTGAACATTTGGCCTGAAATGTTGAATTTAGCCGAAACGATGAGTTTAGGTGCGGAAAATGTATGGAAACACTTCTGTTTTCGATGAAGTTTTCGCGAAAACCCGGTTTTCGGTTCGCTGTGAATAGGGTATTAAGAATTGGGGTTCCGAAATATATTTGAGCATTGTTTAGGGTTCCAGAGGTTAATAAGTTTGAGAACCGCTGCTCTAGGTCATCGAAGAAGTAACTGTTGGGAATTCTCCGTCTGCTGCGTTTAGGGGCCGGGCATTCGCAAAGTAGGTGGCGAACAGACTCTATTTCTTCAGCGTCCCTACAGCTTCTGCAAAAATCATTATGCCGTATCCCAAGTCGTTCCGCATGTACGCCTGTCGCACAGTGTCCAGTAATGACCCCCGTGAGTATGCCGGTATCTTTGCGGCTTAGTCCGATCATACGTTTGGATCCCTTTTTGCTCACCTCTGGCCATAGTTCTTTAGTGTGCCTGCAGGATATAAAATCAATCTTCCTTGCAAGCGTTCTTAGCGGAGTTCTTGCTGATTTAAGAGCCATAGGTGCATGCATTTTCCACCCGTTTCTTGCAAGCTCATCCGCCAGTTCATTACTTCCTGGTACCCAGCAAAGGGTCACCGCGTTGGCTTGTGATATTTCGTCCAGATAAATCTTGCAGTGACTTACTGGACGAGGCTATACTCTTGGTTACTTCGATAGGAAAATTCTTCGAGTAATTTTCGGTCCCCTCTGCATAGACGGTAAATGGAGGAGGAGATACAACGACGAACTGTACGGGATGTACAGCGACATCGACCTAGCCAGAAAAGTGAAGGTCCAACGACTGAGGTGGCTGGGTCATGTAGAGCGAATGGACGTCAATGCTCCGGCCCGGAAGATCTTCGAATCCACACCCGAGGGACGGCGCAGAAGAGGAAGACCGCGACTCAGGTGGCGCGCGCAAGTGGAAGGGGACCTTAACCAACTTAGCGTGCGAAACTGGAGACAGCTGGCCAAAGATCGTGCTGCCTGGAGACGCTTGTTGGTTGAGGCCCAGGTCCACCCCGGAATGTAGCGCCACCTTAAGTAAGTAAGTAAGACTTACTGCTCTTGACTTCACCACGACTGACTCATTGGCTTTTATGGCCGCTTGGCTATCAGAGTAAATGATGATTTGCTTACCGACGACGTGCCGTCTCTTTAGGTTCTTCGCCACTTGGGTGATAGCAGCTACCTCTGCAATCATCGCTGATTCTGAATGATTCTCGCAGGTACAGTGCTTCGCTGAAGATGCCCGCGCCTGTGCCGATATCCATCTTTGAACCGTCAGTATATAGGGCTAGCTCATATTCTATTGTCACTACTTTGTTCTCCCAATCGCTTCTGTTTGGAATTCTAGTGGAGAATCTTCTGTCAAAAACGAGAGTGGGGGGTAGGTAGTCAGAAAAGGTGATGACAATTTGTCCTGATTTGGCTGGCTTTAGCCCTTTCGCTGCAACTTTAATCATCGACTAAGCGACTTTCGATTTTCTTGCCTCCCCAAGAGAGATGCTTCAATTCATATGCACTACTGACCAGCTCGTGGTCACTTAATTTCACAGTTTTGTGGAACAAGACAATTTTCAAGTTGCAAAGTGGCCTCCACAACTGGCGAATCTCTTTTAAAAAATATTTAAATTTATTCAACGATTTTTATAGCATCGATGTATGCTATGGCGCTTTTTGCCGAACATACTGTAAAATATAAACTTCACACCTAATACCCACTTCTAATATACAAATTGCGTATCTGTATTCAGAGAAGCCCGCAACTCAAATTTGACAGCTGCTAAAAAGGACACGTGGATCACCCCCACCCGAGTCAAAACTTCTCTGGAAGTGCTCAAAATATTGATTG
Organism: Cheilosia urbana; assembly: GCA_946477585.1. NCBI lineage: Eukaryota > Metazoa > Arthropoda > Insecta > Diptera > Syrphidae > Cheilosia > Cheilosia urbana. Next base: position 159,266,120 of record OX297853.1, on the reverse strand, counting down.
AGGTTTCTAATAATTCAGTCTCCGCCTGTACATTCACTGAAATTACATCATGGCGCTATAGTTCGTACTTTTTTTTTTTACTGTATCATTACGTATGCATGGAACGAACACACTCCACTTGTTTGCCCTAATCAATGGTCGCCCGCCAAGTGTTGAAAAATTTAAATTAACTTTGAAACGGGAATAAATCACACTTTATGACGTGTGACAAGTTGTTTTGCATATTTGTAACCTCAAAGTGCAAGTTTCATGGGGACGCCAGCTAATCCTTTCGTATTTACATATTCTGTGGGCACACACACACACACGGTGCGTCTGTACATCCCCTCAAAAGGTACACCATCAGCGAGCTGGAAAAAAGAAGCAAATAAGCTGTTGCAATCAGTTTTGTAAAATCTTTTAAATTAGCTTATCTTACGGTGACATGTTTTATCCGCCGAGTGTGTTTGCTATGTGACAGGAGCAATCAACCTCACTACTCAAGAGCAAACAAAGAATCACAACAAGGGGCGTGCATATTCTATACCACCACCAGCCCACTGGGAATTATATCCCTTCAGGGTGGGGGGCGAAGTAAATGTTTCTATCTGCCGCGTTTGTTTGACTAAAAGATGCGTACTTCCCCATTGTACCCTGTACAAGTGTACATGAGCACATTTCGCCTTTTGGCAGGCATTTTGCCTCTTATCTCCGTCCGTCCATCGATTGTTGTTCGAGGTGGTGGCTATTAAATTACAAAACCTTGTCGACTACGCATTGTCTTGTTTTTCTTCGTGCATAAAGTCGGTAACAATCCAACAAAATGGTTTGGTATAGTATTGCCTAACACGGTTAAGAACAATGGCTAAGGATGTCAGTATTTTTTCCCCGTTTACACGTATTTAGAAATGAAAAATAAACGGGAGAATCCCTTTTGAAGGAAAAAGTGGTGCAGTTTTCTTTTTGCGTGTAAAATTTAGGCTTTCTGTGAAAAGGGAAAAATGGTCCTAAACACTTTTGTCGATTGGGTTATCTGTGCCAAGGATACTTAGATGTACATAACGTTTGACAGTTGGTGGAGTGTAGCAGAAGCCTTTTAAATTTCGTTGAAAGGATTCGCCATGCGAATTGGCAGAATGAGTTCTATGTTGCGAAAGTGGGTAAATAGAACTTGGCGCTATTTGCCAGGGGATGCGGACTGAATGCGTTCAAGCTTATAATTGTGCATGTGATGGAGATATTCGACGAAATGTTGTATTCAAAATGGAAAACTTATATACTGTGTGGGTGTGGGTATACGACAAACAACAAATATGGAAAAAGTGTTGTGGATTTTTGGGTCAACACATGGATGCTATTTGCGAACGCTTCTGAATGCGTCTAGAGGGTTTACAATATTTTGCATGAAATAATTAAAGCTGGAGTAGGGACGGATACATAGAGCAATGCAGAGAAGTGCCAACGAAGTAATGTCTGCTTTTTGTCTGCACAGGGTGGCTCAGAATTAGATTTGAATAGCCTTTGATAGTCCAGATTGCATCACTCGGAAAAATATTTCGAGCTAAGTTCTAGAACGATCAGCACGCACAAGTGTCGAAGAAGAAGAGGTTATAACTTGGTTAAGGGACTAAACTTTCCGTATTTAGAACATGCAATCTCTTCAGTCTTCAATCATCGAAACCTGACAAGGGGTGTGGTTCATCAAATTTATTTAAAAAACTATAGGTAGATATTGTAGACACATTTATTACATTCAGCCCTAAAAATTAAACAACATTTTTTGAAGGTTTCAACACAGTGTGGGCGAGATTGGGAAAGGAGGCGTGGCGCATCCTATTACAAAAAAACAATACGACCGCCATTTCCCGACGCTAATGGGAGCAAACGTTGTAACACTGATGTGCATTATCCGAACAGCAATTTGCGAAATGTCGCCCGAACTTAACCAAAAGTAAGTGACTCCTCACTCCCTTTTTTAGATAGTGACAACCTTCCTTCAAGAGAAGTTTAGGTAAGATTACACGTCCATTTTTGCGAGTCATTTAAATGACGCTATTGCAGGACAAAAAATTTGCAATAGAGTGACGTTCAAGCTATGATTCGTCATTGGTCATCTGCGAAAAAAATGGCGATCACACGAAATGACCATCATCGTTATCTGTGGGCCAAAATAAAATGACGGACATTGCGCGACATTTAGAATTTTCCGTTGAATCGGCATTAAATGACGACCGAAAAATGACGTTCACATAGTACAAGACATGCCATCAGACGGAAATGTCCAATGAGAAAAATATAGCTAACGTCATTTACCGTTTTTCTCTCGGCGAAGACGCTGACGAAAAAAAATGGCATTGTATCACCCATATAATTGAATTATAAAAAATGGTGCATTGTATCACCCATATAATTTTTTTCTTTCTGAAAATATTAATAACCCATGAAATTTAGCTCTCAAAAGAAGATGATTTTTGCGGTCATTTAAACTGATAAAATTTTCACTCAGAAATGATTAAGAATGGACGTAACCTAAATTATTGAAGTTTATATTGGTTTGAACGTCTGAAGCTGAATCAAGATGGCTCTGAGCTGAATTTAAGATCACGCATTCTTCATTTTAATGTGGTTAAGAACCCAGCTAAAATTAAGTCTGGCAATAACATTTATATGAAGTCTTGATTTCTTGGAAGGACATGATTATGGGCTTAAAACCACACTTGCCTTAAGCTGCCATGAAACCGTCTTAAAACAAAAATTCAAGGTTTATCACAAGCATAGTAAAAATAAAAACTACGTATTTGGTTCAATACATCCCAAGGTTATCTGACTTTCGTCAATGGATGGCCTTGGCGTAGAATTAATTTTCCTCATTTAAGTTCTTCATCACCAATCACTTAAGTGAATCAGTTTGTTAGGCTTGAGACTGACAATTGCCCATGCCTTAAGTTCGGTGTGTCAATCATCAACTGGCTTTAATGAAGCTTCAACAACGTGGTATGATTTGTCGAAAATCCGCTTCTGGAGCTGTGAATTTTTCCACAAATTAGAAATTTAGATACAAACCTTTTCAATTTTGGAAGTAAAGTAGACGAGCACAATTATGACATTGTACTTCGGACAGGTTCTCTCGGTAACGTAGTTGAATCCATCCCTATGCCCAGAAAACATGTGCAGAATTCCTGAACGCAGTGAAGTGCGCAGTATACAGCAAGTAAAACAGATGTGCAGAAATTTGTTTGACAATCATTGCATCGGCTAATATGTAATTATGGCTAATGTCATTCGCCGACTAAGCAGCTGATGTTTTTTTTTTTTTTTTTTTAAATTTGTTTGTAATCAAATTCGTTGAAAATGAAAATTGAGAAATTCAATAAAATTCGCAAAATTGTATTGCTCGGTTTACCAATCGTACTGGAAGTTTTTGTGACATTGCCGATTAGCTAAAATGATATTTTCCTTGACAAATTCTATTAGTTTCGTCCATTTTTATGTCAGCCGATTTTGTACGCAAAATATTTGAAATAAACGTCAAACACAATGATGCCAAATAGCTACGTTGAAATTTAGTTTTTTTTTTTCCTCTTTTTTCTGTATTTTTTTTTTTTTGGATACTTCTCCCGGGAAAGGCGAACCTATAACGCTTCAACAGCGCCCCGAGATGCTTGCAGATGTATGTTTGCTCTGCACTTAAATTGCTGCAAATTGTAGTCTTCTGGAAATATATCCCCAGGAAGCGAGTTCCAAAGTTTGCTTGTCCTGTAACAGAAGGAGTTTTGGAAAGTTGATGTCCTCGCGGTTGTCAAGTGTACTGTATGGTCATGAGCATTAGCAGCCTGTCTTGTTGGGCGCCCAAAAGTTGCATTTCGAGGGATAATGTCTTTGAGTTCCTCAGAACATCTACCATGGAAGTACCTATAGAACAAGCATAGGTCAGCGACTTGTCGACTGTGCACCAACGGTTGTAGATTCGATGTGAGTGTAGGGTCTCCAATGAGTCGAACTGCTCGTCTCTGTATGCTATCAAGCAGGTTAAGTGAATGTTTTGGGGCCGAGCTGCATATATGGGAACAATATTCCAATCCTGGTCTAACCTGTGCTTTGTAGAGAAGAAGAAGTTGCTTGGGGCTAAAGTACATCTTTGCTCTAAATAGGTAGCTCAACTTTGCGGACGCCGATTTTGCGATATAGGATATGTGGTTCTGTGGTGGCAGTGGATTTAGCAATAGCTACAACTTACTTGCAGTACTGCAACGCATGCTGAATTTGCATGTGTTCCCTCCCATTTAAACGTGTGGGTTCTATTTCCACTGCATGAAAAATTCTGCACGTGTGTTGCGGGCATTATACAAACCTCTTCACGATTCAGGGTTATGCATTTGAATTTGATCAAATTAAATAGGTAGGTTTAGTTTCGTATGTATTTTTTTTTCCCCCTTTTTTTGTGCGGCGAATGAAAGGGACATACAATTTTATATCGATTAATAATTGCTTAACTGACCAACGTCTGACAGTCTGCTAGAAAATTACTAGGATCGAATCCGAGATCCTTGCCCAAAGCAAAATGTATGACCAAATAATCCCGCGCACAATAATAAGACCACTAAAAAAAACAGTCAGTATTTATTTGTTAACAGGTCAGTGTTGCCGAAATTTCTCTCATACGAGTATTTTCCTACTTTCAGCACCTCCGTAAACCTACTCCCTTCACATTCGTACTCCAAAGACCGGTTATTCTCACACTTGCATTAAAGTGTAATTTCAACCTTAATAAATTGAATTCAATTCAAATTAAATGATAATTTGGCAGCACATTTATCTTCCAAACCTGACGTTAAAATGGGAATTTCCCTGTTTATAGTTTTCATCTGTCAGTTCGATATTTATTTGTATGTATGGACGTAAACGTAGATATTTTTAATAATTTAAAAAAGCCTGATAAACGAGAGCTTGTATTTCTTTTTTAGTTTTCCAAAGTTTCCTTATGTCTATAGTGGAACTGCATTTGAGATCTGGCTTCTAACCTTCTTTAACCTTCTTTAAATGTTTGTTTTTATTTATCTACGCAAATTAACTATTGAAGAAAATTTGGACGAGCGATCGAATTCTTAAAATAAAATAATTTAATTTGATAAATACCTATCTACATAATAATTTCTTCTGCGATTTTATTTTTATTACTTAAGCGTTTATATATATTTTTTTTTTTCTATTATTTAAGCGTTTCTATTTTTTTCTATAAGAACACTTCACTTATTGTTGCATACTAATTTAGTAAAACAAACTTTTCTATATAAAAAAAAATAAATAAATAAAATAAATACAGCAATATGAGCATTTGAACACATTTCTTTTATTTTTTCGAAATATTATGTAGCCAGGCAGATTTGAAGGAGAAATCTAAGAAATTTTTGAACAATATGCTCCAAAAATATTAATTAATATTATAAAAAAAATATGCAAAATATGCACATATAGTAAAATATGCACAAAAAATGCAAAATATGCACTAACGGTTAAATGTCATTTTAAAGGAAATTTCATGATACGTATAAATAATAAGTTGCCTTGCATCCAAGGTGCTCATAAAAAAACATGCATTTGCATGGAAATCCGATCCCTATTTATTATACATATAGTGCAATAAAATGAAAAGGTTTATTAAATTAATGGTTGAAATATTACCACCATTTTTAGTGAAATTGGATTTCATGGAGGCTGTTGAGGCAAAAAAAAAAGAAGCTTCAAATGTGCCTTGTGCTGCTGGAGGTTCCAAAACAAATGAGTCTGCTGCTGCTTTTTTTTTTTTTTAGCTGCATTTTTTTATCATTAATTTTTTTTTGATCAATTGGTTTTGAAGACTAAAAAATGTCTATTCTACTCCCCTTTTTTGGCTGCAGTACTACCTTATAATATTTTTCTCCGGCAACACTGGCAGCTGCTCTCCACAAATACATTCATTTACTTTTGAACTGAACCAAATTTCCCTGACCATCACTGTCCGCCATTCTTTTTGTTGGAATAGATTATCCGTTCCAATCCATCAAGACTGAGGAAATAATTTCCAAAGTCCACATTGAAAATAACCTCCGATAAGATGCTGTGAAATCGCATCTGTTAATCGCTGTCTTCGGGACTGTTTTCGTAGCTAAATTGCAGCGAGCACAAATTCAATTTTCAATTCATCACCAGCACGGACAATTTCCGTCAGCAATTTAACGCGTTTCACAAATAGAAGCGAAATTCAATTCCCTTAGTACATGACGTATACGAATACCTCCAAGGATACTGAATGAGCGCTGGTTATGCAAAAGGTGTATTTACTGCGGTGTAAAATATTTCTATTCCTTTTTGTGTCCCTGCAATATGCAGTGGTATTTTCAATTATAGGGAAATCGAAAGATAATATTTCTCTACGCCCTTGGGGCATGGACTCGTATATTACATCCACCGAAGAAGGTATGTCTCAGTTTGTAGTCAGGAGGTTGGCATATTATTCCGAACTGAAGTAAGTGGTATTTAAAACTAAAAAGTGTCGAAATCAGTCTCGCTGCTACATCGGTACATGGCACAAATAATTGTAACTAAGCTGAATTGATGACTCAACACAAAACGTTGCATACTTTTAGGTGAATTGAAGAGATTTTTCTTGGATGAAATTAATTTCATTTTAAACTGACAGCTGTGATAACCCCTATCAGTCAGTCGTCTACAATCTACATTCTTAAAGTTCTCTGCTGTAATCATGCTTATTTAAAAATTAATCTGATTCCTCTCCGGCGAAGACACATTTTTTGAAACGTGAATAGCAAGTCAAAGCCCGGTATCTCCCTATCTCCTGCCGCCATTTCGAATCGGAGAATTATTTTCCCTCCCGTCCTCAGTTCCGAAATCCAAAGCCAAAATTACTCAGAAGCAATAACAAAACTGGAAAAAGATAATAACAACCATCGAAATACGGTTTTGTTCTGGTATAAAAGGATGAACAAAATCTTCCGACTTCAACAACGCGCTGACAGTATTGAACAAGGAACAGCGCAATACAGCACACCCTCGCCATACTCGCCCCCACTCTTCATCCAATTTATGTGTTTATCCTTACAAAAAAAAGAAAAGAAAAAGACTTTGACAAATAAAAGGATAGATGATAGGAATCTACCCAAAGCAAGTATGTATAACAACCCTTCGATGGGTACTGCAAAAGAACAAAAGCACGAACATGCGTTCCACATAAAAGGATTTAACCGAACATTTCGCAACAATTTGAGTTTGTTTCCCGCATTTGACGTATAGTAAAATGTCGCATGGCAGAGAAAGACGAAAACGAAGACGACGACAGAGATGAAACAAATAGAAAAGTGAAAATAAAATGATCTCTCGTCCAACTATAACGGTACAATTTACGTGAATCCTTTTAGTCTTAGAGGACATTCCACTGAAGCGACCGACGTATACGTAAGCATATTGTTTTGTTTGTTTACTACTTTGTCTCCACTTCATAAAAAGATAAAAGAATTCCTTTGCACACAAACACACACACCGACACATATGAGTCCTGCGGAAGAGCCCTTAAAAGTATTATGTGTTCGATTTTATTTTTTTTTTTTGGGAGGGAGTGGGTGACGAACGACAATTTAGCGAAACTTTGTATTTGAAGTTCCATTGAAAATTTCGCTTAAGAGAATGACAACACCTTTTACCACTTCCTTTACAGCAATTACATTGTGTTCCACCAGACATGCTTTAGAGTTTTACCGTAAACAGTATTACAGGTGGAAGATCTGTATGTCCTTTTTTGTTTGTAATCGAAAATATTGCACTTCACTGACGTACCCCTTAGGGTTGTGCGAAAATGATGTCTTTTCTTTTGGCAATAGGTTTATGACATCAACGGTTAGTAACAGACGCTTTATTGTCACTTGCAAAAGTTTAGTGTGTGGTACAGTTTTTTTTTTTTTTTAGGTTTGTTGGACCTTAATTGAAATATCGGTTTTGACATTTGTCTTGTAACAAACTTGAAAAAGTATATTTCGAAGGATGGTTGTCGGATGATGACAGGGACCTGATCAGACAGTTTCACAGGTGATGAATTTTCACTAGCAAAGAAAAACCGTACCAAAGTCGAAATATTTCCAAGCACAGTGTCCCAAACGAGATTGCTGGCCTGAGGCTAAGATGAGTTCTCATGAATCACTTAAATTTGTATGGAGCCGGAAAGGGCCACTTCCCAACAGCGAACTTGCTTTGAAAAATTGACCAGGCTAGGATAGGTTAGGCTAAGTTAAGCGGTGTTGCGAGTTGATCACATAGGATTTATTGGGCCATCAACAACTCTAAGGACTAAATGGGCTTTGGACAAATTGAATGTTTGCATAGCGACCTAAGTATCCGACCTTGTTCCACGATTCTGAGAAAACTCTGAGCCTTTTTCGCAATCACCGATAGCTTTTTTGGCGATCAGCTCTGCATCACTGTTTCCAGTCTGAGAGCAGGCTATGGACTTCTATATTTATAGATATCGAAAGATATTCGAATCAGACCACTCTTACCCAGAGGGACTCTTTGGATTTCTCCAGAGTTCTTCTCTGGGCTCGATTCCTAGTGTTAATGCTAGAATCTGTTTATGGGAGATCTGTTTAATCGACTGGGACTCGATTTAATGATGTCCCAAGATCCTCCCAAGCCAGCCAACGCCGGACATTCTCACAGTATATATGCCGCTGTCTCAGGTTCCTCCAGGCATAATTTACAAGTATCATCCTCTCTAAGGCCCATCTTCCTTAATTGACACCCGAAATTATAATCTCCTGTAGACAAAGCCACCACCCATTTCAATGTTCCTCGACTCATGCCTCGAACCCTTCTGTGAACCTACATTTTTGCACGGTTGACTACCTTCTAAGGTGGTCTGCCGTGATCCATTTGAGAATCAGCTGTTCTAATATGCCTTTACCAATTGAATAGAATGGTTCTGGTCCCAAAAACTTTTCAGTTGGACTTATAACTCCAGCCTCCAACTTCTATAGACACTGTAAAATTGTAGGGTTGGTCAGTCTGATATAGTATAGTATAGATTGATGCTGGCATGTAGATTGTAGGCATCTAAAATCAGTAAATAAACTCAGGGTCCAGATAGGTAATACAGGTTGACGTTTAGACAGTCTTGCACACCGAGAAGAACTTTTATTGTTTCTTTCAGCTTCATTTCCAAATGATTGAACAGCCTTGCTGCGGATCTCTCGGATTATGTACCACATCAAGGTGTTCGTTCTAGAAAAGAACTTCCCCATAAAGCCCAGGTTTTCGAGAAAGCTTACCGATCTAACTTCAAAATAGTGTTTAAGACGTCAGCTACAACCCGTTTGTAAGTGACTTGTGGAAAGTACCAATATCACGCTTTTTAGCGTGAAATAGGTCAAAGCCTTCCAAGATATTGTTCGAAATCAGCAACTCGAATGCTTAAATAAATAAGGGAACGTTCCCAAATCTTCGCTGATAGCTTCTAAATAAATCAAGAGTCAAGTGCAGGTTTTAAAAATCTTCATAAACTGACAGATGCTGAAAAAAATACTCAAACGATCAACATCTTCATATTGATTCTGAAGGATCTATGTACCATCTATATTTTCGGAATATCTGACAAGCTCTTTCGAGTAAGTAGACTTACGAATAAAAAGCCAACTGTTCCATCAAGATCAACAACGAACTGGGCGAAACGTAGCGTGCTTTTTTGCGACCAAATAATGCCCCAACGATTTGTGCGAAACTCACAGAGCCACGCTCTTTCAAAACTGTGTTCTTGAGAAGACGAATGCATTTGCAAATTGTAAGTATTGAATCAGAAGAAAGTAGATCAAGCCAAGCGCTCACAAGAAGGTTACTAAGTCCTGCATCGACGATAGGTGACTATACCTTGATTGTGAACACATCTCGAAGCGACATCTCACAAAAAAGAGTTCCAAAAACGTTTCTTTGCGACCGTCGTTTCTTTGGTTGAATATCGAATTCATGAGGTATATCTCAGTATCAAGTATATCTCAGTTTTGGTCTATTCCGGTTGTGAAATTCTCAAGATATTCGATTCAGTTTGAGTTGACGGAAATTGATTTCAGAACTATACGATTTGAACAGAGCCATTGACACAGTGAATCTAGGAGACACACTTCGAATAAAACCCAGAGTAATAAAGCAGTAAAGGAAGACCTCGTCTTAGGTGGCATTCATAAGTTGAAATAAACCGGGAACCAACTTGTGTGACCTCTGGGTCCCTGAAGAACTTTGTTGGCCAGGAACCAGACCTACGAAGCTTTGTGTAAAATAAATAAATAGCTGGCGCAAAAGTTCTGTAGCTTCTCACAACTATTCGTTTTGTGTGAGTTTTTCATTCTTGGGACGAATGGGAGGGATTTACAATTTGAAGCCGACGATTCCAAACGGCTAAATGAGAAGCTTTCTTGACCATTATTATACTCTCGGCTGTTTGGCAGACGTTCGCGAGAGGGGGCGCAGGAAAAAAAAAATCAAAGATGGATTTTTTTTTTTTTTTGGGAATTGAACCTGGGACCCCCCGCTTAGTAGTCCAAAATACTAACCACTAATTCACTGTGCCTACGAGACCTTGTATTTGGTATAAAGTTCGTGTAGCTTGAAACCGCTGCATATTTAACTGCAATCTTGGACCAAAGGTACCGTAAGTTATGTGTCGAGAAAAAATGCTTATAGTAAAAATAAAATTAACTTTTCAATAGTAAGAATATAATATCCCTAATCCCTGCTTAATGTAAGGACAGATCCTGGAATTAATCTCAACTCAAAAATTCACATATAGGTACAATCTCCTACTGATGAGTCCAACGTATGCCGATTATCCGCAAAAATACAAATACAGCATCCGGACCATTTCCTTATCATAACGAATACCTCGTCAATATCCTGCGTCATCCTCCCCAAGAGTCCCTCACGATAAAAGGACCCATGCATCTCCATCGTAAGCATTCAATTTGTTCAAGAAAAGCAACAGCATACGAAGTTGTCATAAAGCAAAATAACTTCACAAAGCCTGGATGTAAGTGTTCTCTTTGCTGTTTCCCTGGACATGGACCTGGACCCTTGACGTTACACACATGTAGATGTACAATGTACATACATTAATATACACATCTTCCAATTGGAATGCAATGATTCGCAATTCGATGAGCAAGGGATTCTACCATGAAATTCCGATTGCAATATACCGTGAACTGGTCGTATGCGACATCCTTTTGGAAGGTTCTTTTTTTTTCACTTTGTGTAGGAGAATATCAATCCCTTCCAAAAGAGTTTCCCTTAGTTCGCAACATCAGACAAAGAAAATAAAGAATTGATTCATCGTGAATTTTTATGAATTGTCTCTTGTGTCTTTATAAAAGGGATACGCTACGCATACTGCTGTCGCTATTACAGGACACAGTAAATAAACGAGTACTGGTAGCAATAAAATATGAAAGAATGCCGCCTGTCCCTGTCCATGATAAAACAAAGTTCTGCAACTGTTATCAACTGAAAAGAATCGCACAGTCGAAAAGTTTATTCTCAGCTATTAGTGTTAAAGAGATGTGCTCGTGCAGTGTCCTTTCGTTTCACAAAAATATCCGGGACATAAAATTTGCATAAAATTTCTCACAGCGTATAATTTTATCGGCAATAAACTGTAATATACCAGATCCTGTAATGGAGATAACCGTTGATTATTACAGTACTGCGTTGGCTGGTATAGTTGTACTTGTACCCAATGGCCCTTTGGTCTGTGAGCCTTCTATAGGAGGGATACATATCTGTATGTAACTCAGTTCCACTTCCATTATCACTGGCATTGTGGGAGAGAGAGAGAGAGAGGTTCGTTGACTGGTGGTTAACCCAATAATATCCTGATAATATAAAATAACACAGGATACTCGTTCATGTGCAGGGGAAAAAACAGGATATTATTGTCGTTTATAAAGCTTTTGTCTACTCTGGGCGGTGGGTTTTCATTTTTTAATTCGTTAATTTAATTGGTTGCACATTTTGCGTAAGAACATGGTGGCCGAATTTTGTTTCTGACACGTGCATCACTCCAAGTGGATGGTAATAAAGAGCTGCGCTCTTACAATGCATTGCCATTCGGCTTTTAATTGGAAAAAAATATTGAATGTTGTATTGGTATGGAGTTTCCCACGTCAATCATTTGATTGTGGTATATATTGTGGCCGCCAGTAAATTGCATTAATGTATTCAACGGCTCATGAGGGGGCATTTGCGGTGTTTGAAAAGAGTTAAGGTGTCGGCTGACTTTGGGTGGAGTCCTTCTTGCGGTTTGTCAGTAAAATTTATATTTTTTCGCTAAAATAAATATTTAGTAATCAGAAAATGGTAATAGGGGCCACACACGACACAGAACAGAGATGTCGTTGCAAACGAATATATTTCTCTCTATCAGTGTCGTGTGTATCCTATATCTATCCCTTGCAGCGACCGCCTGCGTGAATTCATAACCTTTTGAATTTTCCTTGGTCTGCAACGACATGTCTGTGTCGTGTATGGCCCCTATAAGCAATTAAAAAAGGTGATTTGAGCGCGAAGAACTTTTGCAATGAGCCATCACCACAAAGCCATATCTCTAATTTTAGTAAACCATTTTACAAAGTAAATCTATTTTATAAAAATCTCGTGTCAGTGTTTGTGGTCGCATACTCCTCCCTCCGGAACGGCTCGACCGAATTTTATGAAATTTGTTTGTGTGTATTTGGTAAGAATGAGAATAGGTCGTAAAATATATTTCCTACTAGGTACTAAGGTGATTAAGGAGTTTCTTTTTGTTACATTTGTTTTAGATTTGGCACCAAAAAAATACCTATAACCCAAAATGTTCACCCTGCTACCCCCACATCCCATTTTTTTTATCGTGATTTTAGTATTTTTGAATGAACAATTTCCAAATAATTTAACCGGCGTTAGTTTTTCAAAAAGAACGAAATTATTGTTAAATGTTGTTGAATGACAGATGGCGCTATGTCCGCCTTATTGAACTTTCATCCATGCGCATGCGCAAATCATTGACGTGAAGTGTAGCGTCACTTTGACATTTTAAACTTCGACCGGAAAACTTGTTCAGGCTGTTTAATTAAATATATGAAGGAAATCACAATAGGTCTTAGTCCTCCTCTCCTAACTTAAGCCAACCTAAAATCATTCTAAAAAAAAATTTCAAATCAAAACTTCATTTCTTGATCTATAAATTAATAGAGAGAAAATTTACCCTATACATACATCGAATCTGGGGTTGCATAAACACTAATTCACTTTAATCATCAATTGTTTTTCTGTTATTTGATAATTTTGATTTTGATTGATTGGCCGCTAATTGGAAATTTTGACCGGAAAATCGTGAAAACCCGAAGTTGTATTTTTTACCAGCGGTAATGGGGCGATGTCTGAAAATTAAATTTTTCAAAGAAAGGGGAAAATATCGATTCAAAGGAAGGACAAACACTTTGCAATTGACAATCGTCTAATTTCGCCCTCATCGAAAATCGCTTTTTCGCACAAAGAAAGAGCCGATCATATGGAGGCAAATCGTGTAGTGAGGCTACCCGTCGCGCGAATAAAGATTAAGACTAACGGAACTTTATTCGACCTGAAGACCGATTGTCACGTGCACGGTGCACCACCTTCCAATTTAAATCGAGCTGCGTTTCGCTTTGCTTCCGCATTCACATAGAACTTTCTTCGGTGCGTTAATTTTGGGCCATTGAATGTCGTCTGCCAATATTACAATGACTTAAAGTTCGCATGAGACAAGGTCAAATTAGACATTTGACGTCCCCACAGCTGTAATTACGATCGCTTCTGCATGAAGTTAAACGCCAATAACGGTATTTCCTTGCATACACCTACCTAACAATGCAACGGCTGCTTCCAAATAACGTCGTAAATGTGAATCAATTGTCCCATTCCCCCTTTCACTATTCATATCCAAACACAAATCAAGCATCGTGCAGGAGATCATGAGTTCCTTTAGTTTTGGTCGGTTGACAGTTCTCACAGTGTCATTCATTTCAAGTCCGAGGAATATGTTTCGCAGGACTCAATGACATAAATGTGCGGCATTACGGACGCCTCGACTCATTCATCACGTTCACCTGCAATCCGAAACGGGCAGAGACTACGCAGCTCTTATTTCTTGAACAAGCCGTCAAGGCATTGGTTGATTGAGAAAATCTGACTGGATTAAGTCGATTCAACCATTATCGTTCAAATGGGTACGAAAATCTATGAAGTCGCAACTATGCATTAAGTTCAATTTAATTCCAAACGAGTTTCATTCTTCCAATAGAGGGGTTTGATTTTCGAAAGGGATATTCAAAATTTAATTAATTTTAAGCGGCACGAAGTTTGCCGGGCCAACTAGTCTCATTATAACAAAAAAAAAAAAAAAACTTATTGATTCTGTTAATGAATATTAAGATGGATTTGTTTGCATTGTTTATGATCACTTCGTAAGGAAAATGTAATTCGAAAATTTATTATCTTCGTCTATTCTGGTGTCCCTCATGTAAGCCACTTTGGTCCACTACTGTTCCTGTTGTTAATCGAAGATTTGTTTTGTTTACGTACTCAACGATGTTGCTGCTTGCGGATGACTGATTTATTCTTTAGCATGGTTATATCGCCTTGCAGCATGACACTGACGACAGGAATGTTGAAATGATAGGTAATTATATTCACAAGATGTCAAAACGCTAACTCTGTCAATTTATTTTGTAAATGATGAAGTTTTTTAAAGTATAGATCACTTCAATGATCTGAGTGTCGTCTTCGACAGGAACTGTCAAAACGATTTATAGGTCCGACAACAATAAGTGAACCAAGATCACAGCCGTGAGGAATTCCTGCCTAAGTTGACTTTGACTCCGAAGCTAAATAACTAAAGTAAAAAGTATGCTCTTGCTCTTGTTAAATAAAATCTTCTATAAATATAGAAGAGATCGATATTCGTGTGTGCACTCATAAGAACTTGAGAACGGATCGTTCGATTTTATCACGATTTTGGGAAAAGTAGGAAATAGGCTACTTTTTGTC
Organism: Cheilosia urbana; assembly: GCA_946477585.1. Taxonomy (NCBI): domain Eukaryota; kingdom Metazoa; phylum Arthropoda; class Insecta; order Diptera; family Syrphidae; genus Cheilosia; species Cheilosia urbana. Next base: position 159,251,045 of record OX297853.1, on the reverse strand, counting down.
GCAAAAACAAAATTTTAAGGGGTTGAAAGGGGACAAAAGTTTGCATGGGGAACCACACTTTGAAAAAAATAGACTAGATAGAAAAACGGGGAGTGCCACTTCTTATACAGGAAAAATTAATTCATTTTTAAAAGTAGGTATATACTATTGAACGAATTTTGGTGGAACGAAGTTCGCCGGGTTAGGCAGCTAGTTTAGAATAAAAAACAGGTTGGCAACATAAACTTGAACTTTAAGCTTGACATAAATAGGAAGTTTTATGATTTTTTTAAAAGCGGTGCCAACGTTTCGCCAGACATTCTCTATAAAGCAAAACTCAGGCACAACCGCCTATAGCCCGAACAACAATCGAACTTCTCTTTTCCTCAATTGAAAGAATTAAAATAGGCTTAGAAAAAAAAAACTTCTCAAACATTCCACGTGCGAACAGTCCTCCAAACTCTTCGAAACGTTTGAACTATACCAACAAACAAAAAAGGACCAACATGAGAAAACTTTACCCAATGAATTTAAAATACGAAATAATCTCGAGTTCAGCCGCCCAAATCTACCGTTCCGATTCGAAGTCAAACTACCAAAAGGTATTTCCCAAATGCGAAACAAAAATCAAGCAGAAAATGATTCCATGGAATCTCTGTCTCTCCCTCAACAACGCAAAGTATGCTAAATTAAACTTCCACCTCAACTCACTGGACTCGTGGTAGGCTAAAGCCAGCCGTCCCAGCACTGCCACCCTCGTAATACGGTATAAAGACATTTTTCACATTTTGACCTTTAAAATGTGGAATTTCCCTAAAAAAAAAAAACGATTTTCCAGCCCACATCATCCTATTTGCCTATCAGCCTCCCAACGAATGACATACAGAGCGAGCAACAACGAATACTTAAAGGACGGGCAAAATATTTGGAATTCGTTCACTCCTGGCAAACATTTAAAGGCAGGAATTTTCACAAAGCCCATGTGAATGTGGCCTTTTTTTCATTTCCACTTAGTCCTTTCTAATGTATTCTCTTTCATTTTTTATGAACTAAGGATGGCCTTTGTGCGATCTTGCCAAAAATACAAGACAAGCGGAGAAAAAAAAATCTTTGCCCAAGGATATTCCACTTATCGTTCACCTAAATAGGGTGCACACCTATTCTCTGCCCTACCGATGACTAATCAGTTAATGACATCCGACGCTCACCAATTAAGCGAGCTCTTGTCGACGTCAGCTGCGCAAATTAAAACCAAACTTGTGCAACGCAACATAAATTGAAAGCAAATAACTTTGGGCCGAACTGATTGCAGGACACGCAACACAGATGAAAATTGATATAAATCACAAAGTTTGCACCACCTTATAAAAGCGATCCCCTCCACAGTCCACAGGAATGTCCCCCGCATACATCCACCATGGCTATGCTAAATGGTAAGGACAATTCATCATCGTACAGCACACAGTAGTGTAAAACTTTCGCTTGCATCAATTACTTGGAGAAACTTTTCAAAACTTTCACAATAACTTTGCGAAGATTTTCCGACTATGGCGCTATATATATACATAGAAAGCATCTTCACGAAAATTAGTCCAACAAGAGGGTGAAATTCATCAGGATTTTGAAGGATGAAATTCATATTTCTCTACGCGATGCCGACAACGAAGGAAAAAGCAATTAAAATCTCCTTTTCTCCTTCTTGTGTCGCTCATTGTCTCCGTCGAGTAGTCTGTAGATTTTCGGACCAAGTTACCTGCAATCATACACCTTGGAATAGCAAGAGCTGAGCAGTGAGCAGGAGCACCCATCAACGGGGGTGGGGTGAAAATATTAAAATGTTTCATGCGTCAATTTTTAATGAAGATTCCTTCAGCTGGAGAGTGCTTCTTGTTCTAACTTTTGTCATCATCTTTGGTACCTACTGGAGAAAACGTTTCCGGTCCGGCAGCTATACACGTGTATGGAACTTGGTGCCCCTGTGTGTGTGTGTGTGTGGCGAAATTTTTGTGCTTACACAGTGAATAATATTGAGGTAACCGTCTGGAATCAATTTGAAATTTTAATTAAAAACTTTCCTGATATTCTTGCGTCCATTTTTGGAGGAGTTGTTGGAATTTTTTTTCTTTCTGTTTTTGGTCTTGTCAGCGAAAGGACAATGATATAACAATCAGTTGGTTTTGGACAAGCGCGCTAGAGGAAAACTTAAATTTCTTCCTACCGGACCGATATCGAACGATTTTGTTTTTTTCTTTCCTTGTGTTGGATGTTTTTTTTTTTTTTTTTTTTTTTCAATTTTGTGGTACATTTTAAGGAGTTTCGCTTCTTCGTTTTTTTTTAATAGCACACGTAAGAAAATACTTTGTGTTGTGTAGTTTGCTTGATGACCATCGGATCGACTTACCTGAAATTAGAAGAGGGGGAGAAAAGAAAAATGTTATTCGCTGTACTAAGAATATAAGTGGGATGAATATGATTTTTGACTTTAATGGGTGGAAAATGTAGCAAACGCGCGGATGAAATGGCATAGAGGACTTTAGGTAATACGCGTGGTCCTTTCAAAGGAAACTATCAATTATTTAACTACAGAGTGGTTGAGGGTTCTGCAGTTTCTTGTTTCAAATAAAGGACCGTCCACAATTTAAGAATTAAAAATATACCAGCATTTGACTACTTCATTTGGAGACGTACCGTTTAACAAACCTAAAAGGCACTACCACCACGATGTACAGTGTTGCAACTGCAGCCTCTGGGTACTGGTCTCGATTTCGTCAAACCGGACTCCGTTGAATGAACTTTTCAGTGCGAGTCCGGAATGAAAAAAAAAAAAAAAAAAACAAATGCCAACACATAGCTCCAACGGCAGGTAGCCGATTGGCGTTGAGTACCTACTCCGTGCCACACTCAGGTCAATATATTGACCAATTGTGATGCAAGCTGCAACTTTAAAAACTTGTTCAATAAATCAGAGAGGTAAAACTTGAGTCACTGCGAAGAAGGTCCTCCGATCACAGAACAAGAAGTACCTTACGTGGGCGACTCAAACATTTTTCGAGTTGAGGTTAGTGCTGATTTTTCAGAACTAGTCAGAGAACTTGAAAAGGGAACCTCGTATAGCCTTTATGGAATAGGGCTGGTTGCAGCCAAATATTCGGGTTGATGTCCTAGTGTAAAAGTAAGGGAATGGTCTTAAAAAATGCCGAGATGGTAACTTTGTCACTATGCCAAATCTAGTTATGAGAAACGGAAGCAATCAACAGGTTTTAGAAAATAATATCCACAGACTTTCTAAGGTTGAAAGGCTTAAGCTACCTTTTTTAGAGCAGAGGGGTCCTGTAGCTGCAAACAAGTTCTTATTTTTTTAGAAAGCACATGGTAGATCAGAGCTATGTATAAAGTTCAGTTCCAAAGCACATGGTAAGTCGGTAACGGAGAGTAAACGTAAACCACCGACTTCTGTGTTTCGCAGAAGCTTCTAGTACGGTGACATCCGGCTCTAGGTTTCCACTTTAATAAGCATCTATGCAGCAAACTTATCCCAAACATGCGCTAATCGATAAGAATATCGAATCCAAAATTCTCAATAAACACTCATTTCGAAAGGCAAACGTCGGCTCAGACCGTTTTTTTTTTTTTTTTTTTGATGCGGCTTAATTCGTAATTCGAGTATTTACCGGACCACAAACAAAGATGTAGCCAAAGCTAATGAAGAGGCTACCAGCCACCGTCTGGAAAAAATGCCCAAGATGACGAAAGACCCACATGCTAAGAAGCTGCAGTTTAAAGCAACTGCAGCTGGTCTAGTCTATTAAATTCGAAGAATAGGGACACGATTCTGTTCAAAGAGGATATAACCTAAGTAGTCCCTCATATGAAAGAAGATTTGAGATTTGCACAATCCAAACAACTTTCGGAGGTTTAATTGTAGAAAGACAAGTTGGTTACTGTCATTTCGAAACGTCAGCAACTGTAACTAAGTCGTTGTCGATACCGAAACACAGGAAATAGCTGTTGAATGGGAATAATTTTATCCAATATGGAAGAGGTTGGCTTGTGACGTGAAATAAAGTCAACTTCAAAATTTGCTTTAATTTAGCTTTTGGAAAAAAAAAAAAAATATTTGGGAATTTGGCCTTTTTTCGTTTGGCCTTATTTCACGTCAACGAGGTTGGTTTAGGTAGAGGCCAGTTTCAAAAAGCTCATGAGTCCACTTACTAGCAAAGCCTTCAACAGCCGGACTCGAGCAATTTTACTTAAATCTAACCTACTCAAGAGACGATCTTGCAAGGACTATCGGACAGATGTCTACTTAAGGTCGCACAAGACAAGGTCGCTTTGACTTGGCTACGAATGGGCAATATGAAAAGGGTATTCCAATAAGAGGTGTTATTGTGAATGACCCGCTATTTCGGTAGGTGTCACTTTTGAAGCTTTTATTCTTTGACATTTGACAAGTAGACAATACGCCATTACTAAAATCAACGAACGACACGCTTCAACAACGCATTGAAATTATTAAAATTCAATACAAAAATGGTGAAAATCTTGCAGTCACAGTTCGCAAAACTAAAGCATTTTTTGGTCGTCGTGAAGCACCCTGTCGGACCGCAATACAGAAATTGGTGGAAAAATTCGAGCTGTTGGGACAAGTTAGTGATGTGAAGAATAAAACCCGTGCACGTCGCTCAAGAACAACTGAGAATATTGCTGCTGTAGCCCAAAGTGATGAAGAAAACCCAGGTTTGTCCATTCCTCGTCGTTCTTTGGAATTGGGCATTCCACAAACGTCATTACACCGTATTGTGCATAAAGACTTGGGCCTTAAGGCTTTTAAAGTTCAGTTAACACAAGAACTCAAGCCGGCCGATCATCAACAACGTCGTGTCTTTGCTGATTGGGTCCTTGAAATGCATGAAAATGATCCGGAATTCCATCGAAAAATCATCTTGACTGATGAGGCCCATTTCCACCTCGGTGTGGATCATCTGGGGCTCGGAAAACCGAAGAGTTATTGTTGAGAAGCCTCACCATCCTCAACGTGTGACTGTTTGGTGCGGTTTATGGTCCGGTGTCATTGGACCTTACTTTTTCGAAAATGAGGTTGGATCAACAATTACGGTGGATGGATTGCGCTATCGAGAGATGATTAATGATTTTTTATGATCGGAGTTGGGTGGTATTGATCTGGACAACGTTTACTTTCAACAAGACGGCGCTACGTGCCACACAAGCAACGAAACCATTTTTACGGGAAAAGTTTCCGGACCGTGTTATCTCTCGAAGAGGTGATCACAATTGGCCACCGATATCTTGTGATTTAACACCTTGCGACTTCTTCCTTTGGGGCCACGTGAAAGACAAGGTCTACACCAACAGCCCAGCGTCGATTCAAGCCCTCAAAGATAAAATTCGTGAGGCTATCGAGGACATAGGGCAGCAACTTTGCGATTTGGTTATGGAAAATTTCATGAAAAGGATATGGTCCTGTATGCGTGCTCGTGGTGGCCATTTGCCTGATGTTGTTTTTCATTATTAACGGCATACCTTCCTCTTTATTATGAAATAAACATCCGATCATTTATCTAAAAAATGGCATTTTTCTTTGAATACCAAAATAATACCTCTTATTGGAAAACCCTTTACAAGATCCTATATCTCGCTATGTTCAAGAGTATACAATTAAGACCGAACCACATATTTGAAGACAAAGCGCAGATGTGATAACGACGCAACGGGCTTAGGATAGGCAGCTACGAGAGCCCTTTATGCATGGAATAGGTAAGGCTGTGACTTCTCTATGACATTTTGAGTTCAAATATTTCAAATTTCAAATATTTAAAAGAAATAAATAAATAAAACCCGTGTGTACAAGTACAATACACCCTTGTACAACCCATTTCACTGTTTTTTGCCATCGAAGTCCAAATGTCCATTTTTTATTTTATATAGAAGCTTGTGACTTTCAATCTTATAAAGTGAATCTTATCTCATCGTAAAAAATTGGTCAAATTAAGTGTAGCAAAATCGTAACAAGATCGTTGAAGGCCAATTCGCAATAAAATCCACCTGCACGTAGAATTTAAAATGAGCCTTTGGCGGGAAAGTCCTGATCCTGTATTGCATGACGGACTTAAAACCTATTTGTATATAGGAATACACCCACCCTTCAAGTCTTTTTTATAACACTCACTGCACGACATGCTTGACGTATAAAGTTGAATTGTTAACATCCCTCCCCCTCCACTGTTTGAATAACATCATGTATGTGCAGCACTTCTAATCAAGCTGCACGACATCCGGTCATTCAACTGTTCCCAAAACCGGACCACATCTGCAATTGTGTGCTCATATCCTGTTGCCACATTTACATTCACCTGTGTTCATTATTCTTTTGTGTGTGCACTCGTTAAAATTGCGCTCAAAAATCAAGAACGAAAAACCCTAACAACGTCTGTGTTTACCGTCTTATCCCATCCTGTTCGAGTCATCAAAATTGTTCGAAATGGTGCGGCACTTTCGTACCACTCCCATCATATAACAGAAACGGAAACAGGAACAAAACCGTACCATACACTATTTCACACAGTCGCCGACCCGGCAAGAGTATCACTAGCCCATCATGAATAAATGAGAGGGCTAAAAACACAAGTTCCATCGACGCCTCGCAAGAATAGCAAACGTTACTCCACTTCAACATGTTGCCACCACCGTCCCGCACCTGACTTTCATGTTGATGCCTCCACTCCACTTAACTTGAGAGACAGAGAGAGAGTGTGTTAGGAAATGTATAGTAACACGCCCGGACTTTATGCACAGATACAGACAGACAATGGCTTCAGGGGGGCGGGGGTGCGATGTAATTTATAACTTTTTCCCAAAGTATTACTGCTGCAAAATACTACACTTTGCCATTATTCTAGCAGCAGCACCAGTGTATCCACCAATATGCAGATACCCGTACACCATCCCCAGTTGCTAGGGTGGTTTACGGGCCCAGGTAAAAGGTACAGCCTGCACTTGGGCCACCTTTTATCATGGTGTTTTGTTTTTGTTTTTTTCATGTCGTTGACGATGTCAAAACATGAAGATATGAAATGCTAAATAATGTAACAGGAGGCGGATGAGCATAATGGGGTTGCTGGTATACACGCACCACACCGAGCCGAGGGTGGGTGGCTAATAAATTTTCTCTAAAATTTGAAAACTTTCGAGCAGAATGAGTACTGCTCAGAGTAGAACTTTGTTTCGACAACACCGACACCGACGGACAGGGACAAACTTAAGTAAATATCAGCAGACGTTGAATTAAATTTTGTTTCCCCCCACTCCGACTCTCCGCCATCGTCCATCCGACAGGGTTTTCATGTTTAAATGAACACAATGACACATAATAAGAAGGTGTGTGCGGTTGTGTTCAAATGTGGTTGCATAAATTAAGGTCAATACATAGAGTTGCCAGCACAGGAGCACCCGAAATTCGATCAGCAAGGCCCTGTTAGTCCTGCCCATACATATAGATAGATGCTGGAATTTAAATGTAATTTATAAAACGCAAATTGTACACCAACTTGTGGTTGCAATTTGTGTGTAATTTGTTTTCGGTTGGCAATTTGCATTGACACGGTCCAAAGTTGATTTTAAGTTGGGACTAAACTTCTGTGGAAATTGCTTATAGGGATGTGCGTTTGGCTATGGCTTCGAGATTCGAGATTCGGTTTCGGGATCCGGTTATACGAGTGATTTATGCGATGTAAATACGGACAAACTTTCAGATATCTGAAGTTGGTATAAATAATTGATTTCCCATAGCGCTATCTTGTCCATTGTCCAACCTGTGTTCATGGTGGGTGAGCACAATATAACTTTTTCGTTATTGCTTCGACTCGCATCCCTTAATGTGATAGCATATCGGGGAATCAAAGGGTTTTGCGATACCTTTTCGGGTGAAATATTAAAAATCAAAATGATGTTCAGTGGATAGGAAACAAACAGCAGACCGGCCAATATCGACGACCGGAGACGACCAGAGACGACCCTCGTCAGGCGCCCATTCGAGTGTTAAGAGTTCACGTTGGACCAATTTCGATTGTTGGTTGGACATGTTGGCAGGCTACGGTTTTGACGCGGGGGGGCCTCCATTCGAGCGTCTTCATAATTAAATTGATATCAGAGGGTTTGTTTTTGGGTGGTAGACTTTGTGTTTTATTTCGAGCGGCGGGTTTTTGTAAACTTTGTGGACCGGCTGCGTCATAATTGATTGGTTAATCAGAACATACATTCGAAAGCGCGGTGCTTGCATAATCATTTTTCTAGGCGTAGGTCGGTTGGAGCGATGAAAGTAGATAGCTGAGATAGATGTTAGATAAAACAAGCCTAAACCGGCCCTTTGGTTGGTCGCCCCAATTTTGACAACAAGCGTGGGAAGATGATTATAAAATAACTGCCGGCACAATAAAACCAATCATTACATCGTCACGCATTAAAAAAAAAACCCTTTCCCAGGTATTAGTATAGTGCTGCTCAATTGGTACATTTTTTAAGCAAATGCAAGTGCAAGGTCTTTCAAGTTCCTACCTGAGGAAAAAGCTGAAAATTTCCATTTTTCCCTGACCACGTGTAACCATAATGTCATACAGCCAGGCTGCTATATTTTAGCACTTAATTGTTACGTCATTAAATCGAAACTTGTATGGGAATGCCTATACAAATGCCTGGCCACATCGGAATAGAGGGTAATGCAATGGCCGACTCTCTAGCAAGAAAGGGAGCATCAGAAACTTTTGTCGCAGTATAATAATAACCGACAAAAATTATTAAATATAATAGAAAAAAGTTGGTGCGACTGTATAAAGCAGTCCCGAAATATGTGTATGTGTAAACACCGTGCGTGCGCTATGTGTGTAGCTTGATACACGTCATTGAGAAAAGTGGGAATTGTTTTAACCGTATTCTTGATATATTATGAAATAACAATAATTTATTCGTTCTGTGCTATTTTCGGTTAATGCTCTCACGTGAGTCCGAAAGATCTCAGACCTATTAGTCTTTCATCATTTCTCCTAAAAACTTTAGAGCGACTGATTGAAATCCATTTACGCAAAAGCATTGACAAAAATCGACTGTCAACAGCTCAATATGCTTACTCTAAGGGCAAATCAGTCACTGGTGCGTTTGCAAGTATTAGTACAGTTACAGAAGCGGCAAAAATGGGTTTAGTGGTGAATGAGGGTAAAACAAGATATATGCTGTCAACAAGAAGGGACACACAACATCGACGAATCGGACAGAACGTCACGATAGACAGCTATAATCTTGAGGTAGTTAGGGACTTTGTCTACCTCGGCTCCGCTATAAATTCTGACAACGACATCACATCAGAAATCAAGCGAAGAATCACACTTGCCAACCGCTGTTTCTTTAGCCTAAGACGGACATCCCTGTCCTGCTCTATGGCGCAGAAGCATGCACCCTAGCAAAAACGGATGAGGATCTTCTTGGTCGCTTCGAACGCAAAATTCTTTGAGTGATTTTTGGTCCCGTTTGCGTTGACGGGATTTGGAGGAGAAGATTTAACAGCGAACTCTACGAGCTGTACAGCGACATCGACCTGGTCAGAAAAGTACGCATTGGTCGTCTAAGATGGTTAGGACATGTAGAGCGAATGGACACCAACGCTCCGACCCGGAGAGTCTTCGACTCCAACCCGGAGGGACAACGCAGTAGAGGAAGACCTCGCCTTAGGTGGCGCGCTCAAGTGGAAGGGGACCTCAACCAACTTGGTGTGTGCAACTGGAGGCAGTTAGCCAAAGATCGCGCTAACTGGAGAGGCGTATTGGTTGAGGCCCAGGTCCACCCCGGACTGTAGCGCCACCTTAAGTAAGTAAGTAAGTAAGGGCAAATCAGTAGAAACGGCCCTACACACGCTAACGCGCTCCATAGAAGATTTCCTTCGTCATAAGGAGTATACAATGGTTGCATTTCTGGATATAGAGGGCGCCTTCAACAACGTCGACTCATCTGCAATCGCTGGTGCTCTTGCAGCTCTGAACGTTGTCGTCTCACTTGGCGAGCTGGTCAATTTGATGCTTAATAGCCGAATTATCAACTCAAGTCTAGGTGAGATATCTACCAGAAGATCTGTCAGTAGAGGAACACCACAAGGTGGCGTCCTGTCTCCCCTTCTCTGGAATTTAGTGGTGAATGAACTGCTGATATCCCTGGAAGCGGAAGGTTACAATGTGATTGCCTATGCGGACGACGTTGATATTGCCGTCTCAGGAAGGTACCTTAACACTTTAAAAGAACTTCTACAACACGCTCTTAACAAGCTAATAAAATGGGCAAACAGTTGTGGGTTGGGCGTAAACCATCACAAAAATGAACTTGTCCTCTCCTCTAGGAAATATAAGATTCCACACATTGACCCTCCATCTATAAATAGCACTAGCTTGACGTTCTCAAATGAAGCTAAGTACTTAGGCTTTATTTTTGATAGAAAGTTAACCTGGAAGCTGGAAGCCTAACATCCAAGAAACCTTTTTTTTTTTTCAACAATTGATATATTTTTTACATGTTATTCTTGTTGTCACGGAATGACATTTCTATTTTGTCACGTATTTTGGGACAAAAGGTCACGCGCGTGACCGTGTAATCGTGTGTCAAGTAAAGCACAAGTGACACTCTCACGGGAGACACACGAATGGCAAAAGATAGAGCTACTTTTTATGACGTCAGCATGTCAAAACTTGCCACCCAAAATGGCACGTGCCATCTTAGCTTAACACCTGAAAAAAGCCCCAGATAGGAATAGAATGCGACACTTTACTTCAATCTGGCTAAAGGAGGCCAAACTTGCCACTTGGCTTATTAAACCAAAATACGAAACAAACAGCTTCTCTGACATGATGAATAAATAAATAAATAAATAGTTGGCGCAACAGGTACGGAGGGACCCTAGGCCTAGCTTCTCACAACCATTCGTTTTTGTGTGAGTTTTTCATTTTTAGAACGAATGGAAAGGATCTACAATTTAATGCCGACTCCAAACGGCTAATTGAGAAGCTCTTTCAAGACAGTTATACTCTCGGATGTTTGTCAGACGTTCGAGAGAGGTAGCGCAGTGGAAAAAAATCCTAAGTTGGAATTTGGATCTTCGCGGGATTCGAACCTGGGACCCCTCGCTTAGTAGTCCAACACACTAACCACTAAACCACTGCGACTCTGATATGATGAAGAGAAACAAATACCACCACAGCTGTAAAGTCAGGATCTATAAAAGGGGTGGATGGGCGTAGTCAAGCTTAGGACAATCTACGACAAAGGTTTGTCCAAGCTATAGTAGATTTTATTCCGTTTTTCGACGGTTCACTTTATTTGGAACAATTTGGAATTACAGTCCACGACGGATTTTAACAGCCTCTAAGAACAAAAGCAAAATTGATCCGAGCTTTTCTTATATGGTGTATACCAAACAAAGTGGCAAGGTGTTTCCACGTGCATTCACAGCAGGTTAGGTGGCTGTCTTGGCTAAAACAAGATTTATACCACTGCGATATGCCATGCATGCTAGGAAATACGAACCGGAACTGGAAACTCTGGAGATTTTAGATTTGGTAAGAAATTTAGAAATTTAGAAAATTTGGAAATATTGTCTCGGGGAATACTAACCACGTCTTTGTTGCAGATTTTAAAATTTATAAAGTGAGTTCCGATTTCGGGACATTCATGTCATTGCATTATTAGAAAGACCGAAGCTGCGGAGTCAAAGCTAAGCTGTCGGTCTTTAACCCGGTGTTTGTTCCAACCCTTCTCAGATGATTGTACTGACGAAATGCAAGCAGCTGAGAGAAATTTCTTTCGATTTATTGCTGGGGGGACTCGCTAATTTCATATAATCATTGTCGAGAAAATTCTTTTCAGTTTGGTCATGTTTAATGCAAATCACCAGCTCGGATTCGAAGGCGTGCTGTGGAGTCCATGCCACTGGGCCGGGGTTCACTAGGTAAGTCCACGACGAGATGATGTAAGATCAAGTCCTTTACTCCTATATGCAAATGCCTTTGAATATTTTCCAGAGTCGGTAGCGGAAGATCTTGTTATGCGGAGGGTCCAATTAAGCATCCTTCAACAGCGATTCGTATAGGATAGGCGCGACAATTAAAAATGAAAGATTGAATGTAAAGTGAGTTACAAAGTGAAACTGTCTTCCCTGCTTACTTAAGGTGGTGCAAACTCGCTGAAAAAATAAACTTTCGAGGTACGTCGACTTCAACTATATCTTCAAACCAAGGAGCTGTAGGTCTGGATTATTGATTGTTTCAGTAGGAGCAGCAATAGGTTATTGTTATAGAATCTCACGTTTTACGTATTGTTTTCAGTGTCTTTAGCTAACGAACACTTTGAACTGGAGTCTTGTTGTACTCCGGCTTATAAATTTCACAGACATCCATATAAAAACGAACGTTTTTTGGCCCAGGCGTATGGAGTCTTCATAAAAGAAAATTACTACCCTAACTTGGAAATATATCTATATTATTTTTATATTTAAAAATTGAGCCTTAAAATAGTGTTCGTTTGTCGCCGATTCACGCCTCAACGCATTTACCGATTTTAACCAAACTTTCACACATCTGTGGTATTGGTCTATATATGGTTTTTGTGAAGTTTGGTTGAAATCGGAAAACGTATATGTGCGTTGTGCGTGCGTGAAAAAACACATGAATTTCAGTACATTTTCTGTCTTTTCTACATAGGAATTAACATTGCGTGTACAGCTCAACGCGCACGAGCGCGATACAAGTAAACGTTTATTGTTGCTTTTGCTCATTTTGTAGCATTATATTCAAAGTATTGTGAATAACGCACCCCAGCCACCATGAATGTTTAAAAAGAGGGACCCCTATTAACTGCACACTGCACAGACATTTGAATCGCTTACTCAATCGATAAGAATTTTCCTCAGTCCTCCAATTACTCACCGAACAGATTGGCAATTCATTAAAGCCGCCCTTGGCGATGGCAAAACATTTCCAATCAAAAAAGAAGGCGCATTCAAAATAGTTGCCGGCTCAATGAAAGAATTGCCTCTCAAAGAGCTGTTTCATGTTTGGCGGAAGTTTCGTCCTTGAGGCTATACAGACATACGGCTTCTGTGTCTTATCGATTCACTTTCCATGATCTTCCATTCGCCGGTAAACCGTAGTATAAAACATGCAATTGAGGCAATCCCCCTGTGCTATGTATAGAAAGAGTAAGCAACATTTTTTGCTGTCATCTAAAAACTCCTTCATCTACTGCAAAGTTATCCCAGAATGAAATATACACAACACGGGATAAAAACAAAATGGCATTCTAACCGGACGCATCTTAAAGTCGTACGTCCGCAAAGGTTTTCTTGCAGGTCTACCACGACCAGACAAGAGGTGGGAAAAAGTGCATCCCATTCGCCAAGGATAACCCACAGAAAAAAACCCAGTCGTCTGTCGCCATCAGCAAACAACCACAAAAAAAAAAAAAAAAAAAACTTTGCCACGTACAATGTTGTAACGGGAAGAAAATCGATAAACGCGAAGCACTTTTCCTTTTTTTCTCTCTATCCCTTTCTGTGTGTGCGAAAAAACACATATTCGTATATTCAGGATATACCCCGCAGTTTCACTGTTTGGGGCTGTAACTTGTCTAGAATGTCAGCAGAAATCCGCACTCTGCAATCGAGGGGGAGTACCGCATACACCATCAACATGCCTATAACTGAACCTGTATCTTTTAAGCGTATGCTCGCACACAGCACACACTATCACACATCACTTCTATGCTAAGGCTAAGATACACCCTTAACACGTCTGACGAGCCATTAATATTTCATAGAGAAATAAACCAAGAAACACACAAAATAGAAACAAACAAAAAAGTTTTAAATTATCCAACCTTGGAAGAGTCCTTATTTCTTTTACGCACACGCACTCCCCCAAATGAAAGAACGATGAATGAATGGAATTTAGTGCGAGAGAGCGAGGACTAAATTTAATAATGTATCGGAATGGATTGAAGAGATCTTTTGTTCGGAGGCGTATACACATTATGTACCTGGGTCTGAGCTCACGTTCAAGGGCACATCACACCATACATATACAAACCATCAATGACAACAAAATGTTGTATTCTTTCATCAGGAGTTTTATGACTGCGCGCAACCGAACAAAGGTGAAAATGGGAACAAAAACAAAAGCACCCATAACAAGAAACGATAAAAAGACGTATCCTTTTTGTCCCGCCCTATACTTGTTCGTTGTTCTTACCCTTCTCCGGGCGAAATTATTAGCAATTCTTAAAAAATGCTCTTTTTTTTCCTGTCAATGAGGACAATTTACAAACGTATCCTTGGTATTGTGTAAAAAAAACAAAGTTCCTCAGTCTCTAGGCTACTGCTGCTCTACATAATTGATTAGAGGGGAACAACAAAGCATTGACATTCGAGGTATATTCCTCAAATTGAATTGACACACAGTACCCGGAACAGAGTGAAACATGTAAGCGCGTATGGTGTATGTTTTGTAAACACCCTACTTCAATATAATATCGTGGAGACTTATCCGACAAAGAAACTCTCACTAAAGTAACCCTTTACGGTTATGGCAGTGAGTTGCCATATACCTACAGAGAGAAGATATCTTTTTCACAATAACGCTGGATAGTACAGGCTTTTATGGGGATTTCACTTAATCTGAATGAATTGAAGAGTAAGTAGGTAGGTATAGTGAATGGAAATGGTGAAAAGTAAGCCTTCCGGTTGGATCTGTACTTTTTTTAGGATTTGTTATAAATGACATGACAAAATGGACTTAAATTATATTTGTATGGAAGACTTGCTAGAGTCGTAAAGACATTGTTACCTACAATGAAGGCTGTTTTCGAATGTTCATTAGAGAGAACAAAATCCAATTCGTAAGGATGGTGGGAGCACTCGAGCGAAATAGTTATAAGAAAAGTTCAACAGTTAGGGATAAGATTTTAACACTTTTGAGGTCTGCTTCCACTTCCACACCTCTGACAAACTTGCACGGCGATTTACTATAATACGCATTTTTCGTATTTCGTGCCTGAAAATATCTCAGAAAATAATAATAGATAAAAAATCATGATTTTTAAACAACGCATTTTATTTTTAATGAACCTTAAAGTAAAAGTCGTTAGAAAATAACTAAACAAAAAAAAATAGTGCGTGGAGTCCCTCCGTGCGGAAGAAGTGAAACTTCGTAATGTGGAAATGAAAATAGAAAGGGGTATAAATTTATTTTAAGTGAAATCATTTTGTTTCTTTAAGACAAACTTTATTAACATTGCTTAAAATTCACAATTGATCGCATCTTTTAATTACCATTTTCGAGTGGAGAAATATCCAAATCTGTAACATTTACAATGGGATTATAACAACTAAAGTAGAATACGAAATGTTGGAAGTCGCATTAGAAGTTTCACTTCAATAAGACATTAATTGCCAATTTAGTCATTGTTTTTGGAAATTAATCTTCACTACAGAATATTCCTCTCCCAGCATTTGGTGCCAATAAGCTCACTCACCATTGCATACCCTGAACCATTGCATACTCTGAAGCGTGAGCGGTACCCTCACACCTTTGAGTATGCATTGCTTATAGTAAGCGTTAAGCGTTTAACACAACCTTGTTGGAAGTCGCATAAGAAGTTTTACTTTAATAAATCAAACAACATAATTCACCTATATCGTCTTTACTTCTTGAATTCTTCAATTGTTTACTGTAGGTGTCAACGTAGGTACTATAACAACCATTAAAACAAAAACCATACGTACATCAGCGCACGTCACAGCCATCTGCGCATTTCCTCAGAAAAACATTGTCGCTGTTGATTACATACACATTCACGTCGCATACTTCTCTTTCGTTTCACTTATTTTGGAGAAAACACCACTCAGTTTTTTTTTTTTTTCATATGAACGTGCTTGTGCAATGGGCACCACTCTCACCCTCCCTCACAACTTTGAGTATCCAAAGCTTTTATTAGCGTTAAACTTTTAACGCGACCTTGAGTTGGAAGTCGCATAAGAGGTTTCACTTCAAAAATATATCAACAGTACCTACATATTTTTGAAATATTTACGATTCCTACAAATAAAAATTACAATTCGAGGAATTTAACCACAGAGGGCGTTCCACCATAGATAAGATATAAGTCCATCACCGTAAATCTGTATTAGGCCATATTATGTATCTACATGTATTTAGCTGCACGTAGCCAATAGACAGGATTCATCGCACTCCCACTTTACCCGCTCGCATTGCACATCTGATGGGTGGGATAAAACATCTAAAACTTTGAATATATGAACTTAATACCAAAAAATAGAAAACATTCAAAAAATGCTAAAAAAAAAAAGTATTTCTTTCAAGTCTTCGAAAATGCTAGATCTAGCAATAAAAACGCCAGAATGTCATCACTGATTGCGCCACACCACAAAACTAGATGAACATACAAATTATTTGTTGGTATTACTACCTAAACGACTTTAAATTATTAGTTGATGGTTAATTTACGGGATAAGAATGTGCTCTACCTAACGCCCAAGGCGATTGTCTCACTCTAAAACCGCAACTTTATTGTAAATCTGCGAGCATGGAGTCACTGAAAGTGGGTACCTCCCGACGTTTTTCCCTCCTATTTAAAAAGATAAATGTCAAAGTCAATCAGGGGAAAAATATTTTGAAAATATAAAGGGTGGTTAAATTTTAAGGGCCGATGTGGAATGTGAACCACACCTAAACATCAAGTTTTTTTCTGCATTTCATTTGACATTTCTCAATTTCAGACTAACTCAATCTGAACCATGGAAAGATACATCGAGCAACGCGTTAAAGTTATTCAGGCTTATTATGAAAATGGGCGTTCAAATAAAAATGCATATCGTGCACTTTGTGATTTTTTCGGTCAATTTAATCGTCCAAATGTGCGTACAATCGGAAAAATCGTGCAAAAATTTGAGCAAACCGGGTCTGTAGGAGATGTGAAAACACCAGTAAACCCACAAAGAGTGACTGTTTGGTGCGGTTTATGGGCTGGCGGCATCATCGGGTCGTATTTTTTTCCAAAATGAGGACGGTCAGGCAGTTACTTTGAATGGTGCTCGCTATCGTGAGATGATAACGAACTTTTTATAGCCCGAATTGGAAGATATGGATGTGGACGATATGTGGTTTCGACAGGACGGTGCCACTTGCCACACAGCTAACGAAACAATGGCTCTTGTTCGCGACAAATTCAATGGCCGTGCTATCTCACGTGGTGGCGATGTCAATTGGCCGCCAAGATCATATGATTTGACACCGTTGGACTTCTTTCTTTGGGGTTATTTGAAAGAAAAGGCGTACGTCGATAAGCCATCTCATAAAGGATGAGATAATTCGGCACATTAACGGCATAGAACCTTAATTATGCCTTAGCGTCATCGAAAATTTGGACCATCGGATGGAGGTGTGGCGCCGACGTCGCGGCGGCCATTTGGCCGATATTTTGTTCCAAACATAATTGAACCATACCAATATTATCATAATAAAAATAAATGACAATAATTTCCCAAATAATTTGTGTTTTATTTAAAATCAAAACCTGCCCTTAACCACCCTTTAGAACTGAGATAAAAACTTTGTTCGGAAAAGATAAACCGAAATACGTGTATACTATACGTAAACAGTTTATTTTGAAGATGTACCCACATTGCCGACTATTGCCACTATTCTGGAAATCTGTATTTTGGGCAAAATTAAACAGGGTAATATTTTATTAATTTAAACTCAACTGGAAACTCAAAATAGGTAGTAAAATAAAATGCGTGAACCATATTACCGGCATTCGATAACGAACTCTAACATTACAACAGCAGGGCGCCACCTTACCGACATTATTGAACAAGTCCTCCCAAAGTTGTGTCGAATATTGGAGACCTGCGTAAAAACAATACTCACTATATGTTGGTAATTTGAGGCAGGTGTCCACTAACGAGTTTATAACCATATTACCGACACTTGTAGAAAGGTTCCAAAGATTCCGGTAGAATATAATTTTAATAACTGGAGGGTACCAGAACATATTGCTGAAAGACTAATAAATAACTATAAATACAGTGGCAAAATATCATCTATGTACAAATATTTGGATGCGCCGCCACCTTTGTGAAAAAAATACAAAAGCTAATGCCACTTTACCGACTTTCTGGATAGATTTACATTTAGATTGTTTGAGAGAGGTGGAATCAAGTTGCCATATCACGGCAGCCACGAGTGGGCCTATTGTGATTTCCTCGACTTAGAGCTCGCTCATGATACTGGACTTAGTTATGAATCCTAGTAGATCTTTGAGCGTGCTGTCAGATATGTCCTCTGCCCCAAGGTAAGGTACGGGACTTTCTGGATAAGTCTTCGCTAATTTACATTTTTAGTGAAAATCTTTAAGGATGAAGACCTCTTTGATAGGTCTATCCTTGAGGGATCGAAAGTTGGGCAGAACCTACAATTTGAGTTTAAGAAATAAACGTGCCATGAAAATAGCCACACGTTTTTACTACCTTACCGATACTTTTGAAAGGTCTAAATTTATTTGTGATTATCTAAGCCACTGTGCGTAAGCCAAAAACAGAAAATTTAACCAACCTTTATACGTGCTCTTTAATTTAAGAGTTGAAACTCAACGCTCCACATTACCGACAATGTCGAAAGGTCTGCTTATCGTGGCAAAAAGGGAAAAAACTACACCAACTTGGGCGTAGAAATCTGTTTTATAGAGCTTACTTACAGACACTCCTTAAGGAACTGCAAATATCGCTTACACAAGCAAAAGCATATTTCATTTTCAAATCTAACTGATCTGACTTGACAGCACGATCCAACTCTCCCCGAATGGCTTACTCAGTTTTGCAAGTTTCGTCTTAAATTTAAATTGCCATGACAAAAAAAAATATGAAAAGCATATAAATGAACTCATTAAATTAAACGCACCGGAGACACTATAAGAAATGACAAAAACGAACACTGACGTCCAACGGAAGAAAATAAAACTTAACGAAGGAAGCACCAAAATGAGGAATGTAAATCAAAAAAAAAAAAAAAAAATAGATATCGCGACAACAAAATTTAAAAAGTATCCTTTTGTATAATTTGGATACCTTGGACGCACAAAAAAAAAAAAAAAAACCTACCTAAGGACAGCCGAAAGAGGACGCAAACAAAACGAAAAGAGTTATAAATAAAGTCATTTTCTTGTCATTGCATATCGACGTGCTGGTTCATATAAACGAAAGTCAACCAGCAAGGTTAAGTGAATTTGTCAGGATACAGGATACAATATTTCATCTCAGAGTCTCGTGTCGCACAAAGGACACAGGAAGCATCACAGCTGTGTGCTGGTATTTTTTTAAAACATTTCCGAAGCAGCATCTGAGGGACGAACAAATTAATTTGTCGTTTAATCTCGACCGTATATCCTTTCTAACCCATTTAATGACACACTGACATATACACACACGGCCATATGGTAAATAAATTTCACTGGAAATTTTGGTACAGCTTCCTCCGCAAATCCTTAATAAGGATGCATACTATAATAGCACAAAGTGAAAAATGTATGGCAATTCAAATTGCCAGCACCCAGTAGGAAACACGCTCGTATATGTATATATTCCAAATGTAAGCAGCAACTATTTGTAAGCATCCCCCCGAAAATTCAGCTGAGAAACCCTATGCTCGACAAAGAGCAAGACCAAGAGAGAGAAAATTCTCAAATATTTTCCTTGCAACTATTGCAAGGACACAAAATTCTTTGTCTGGTCTGGGGATTAGATTTTTTTATTTTACTCGTTTTGTTTTTTTGTTCCTTTTTCTTGTGGTAATATTTATGTGCGGTTCAGTTTGTGCTCTTATTTTGGTGGGTGAATTGTTTTCTGGGGTGGAAATAAATAGGATCAGACAGTGATTTAATGCACGTTACTGTTTGAAGCTTGAGAATGTATCTAGCGATTTGGAGCGTGTGCAATGGGATTGCATGTGAAATTATGCGCCTCAAGTGGGAATAGTATTTATATGCATGTGCACCAGAATGTGAGTAGTTTACGAGGTCCTTGATAGTTTTGCTGATGCGCTTTCCATTTTGGACAACTATGTGGTTCGAAATGGGACTGCGGGGTCGTGAAAAATCGAGGGCGGGCACTTTGCTGATTATAGTTCCATCGGAAGAAAAAAAGCTCTGCCTGAACCATGAATAGGACTATGTTGATCGAAGAACTTCAGTCACTTGAGTGACAATTGAGACTATTCGCATCAAAGCGGAACTGAGTCGATGTGATCAATGAACGAGATCCTCAAAGAAAAAATGGTAATAATGACAACTTTTGCAGGACAATCGGAAAACATCTTTAAAAAACTAGCCGACCTATCGATTTTAAACGGGATGTGCATCTGACTAAGTTGTTAGATTCTCAAAACCCACACGGAAACTTCGAAGCGAAACTGCCAGCGAAACCAGTCATAAAGTGACGCTAGTCAATATTTCGGAATGGTGAATTTTTAAACATCCATCTAGCCATTCATAGACTTGTCACATTGACTGGATCAAGCCAAACTTCAGATAGGTGGAAACGGAAAGCTTCACTGGGTATGGTATTGTGTTGGACTGCTTATCGAAGTAAGAAAAATGATTCTAAGGCTATTTTAACAGAACCTCCATTCTGGAACCTCTAAAATTTAAAATTAATTTTTTTTTAATGAGCTTACTGATCAGTGGTTTAACCGAATCAAAAGAACAAACTATTTCATTCTTTTCCCTACGTTTCGTTGGGTTTTTCCAACTTCCTAAGGGGGATGTCTTAGTCTTTATTGGGGATTCTTCTTTAGCTTATTTGGAAAAACCATTTCTGCAGACTGCTAAACGGCGAAGACGATACAAATTCCGCTGTCTGGCAGAACGAACCATTCAACCTGGACGATGAAAGCGAAGATTTCCGTCCACCTGACCAAAATGAAGTGAGGATAGCAATATCTAAGCTTAAGTCCAACAAGGCTGCTGGACCGGACGGCTTAACTGCCGAGCTGTTTAAGGCAGCGGGAGATGACCTGGTAGAGAGCATACACCAACTCGTCTCCAAGATTTGGTCAGACGAAAGTATGCCTGATGAATGGAACCTCAGCATCGTTTGCCCAATCCACAAGAAAGGAGACTCTCTAAGCTGCGCCAACTATAGAGGCATCTGTCTCCCGAACACTGCGTATAAGATCATGTCTGCTGTACTGTGTGAACGCCTGAAACCATTCGTCAACGATCTGATAGGTCCCTATCAGTGCGATTTTAGGTTCGGTAAGTTCACGACCGATCAAATATTCACACTACGGCAGATCCTGGAGAAAACCCAAGAAGTCCAGATCGATACTCACCATCTTTTTATCGATTTTAAGGCCGCATACGACAGCATTTATAGAGACGAGCTATACAGAGCCATGTGTATATTTGGCATCCCTGCCAAACTCGTCAGATTGTGCAGAATGACGATGGACAACGCTTGCTGCTCCATAAAGGTCGGAAACAATCTCACCGAGATCTTTGATGTCAAAAAAGGATTTAGACGCGCTGTCATGTGACTTCCTCAACATCATTCTTGAGAAAATTGTGCGAAACTCACAAGCCAACACCAGAGGCACAATTTTCCATAAGTCTGTGCAACTACTTGCATACGCTGACGACATTGACATTGTTGGCAGAACACAGCGAGCTGTTACTGGAGCGTTTTCTAGTATTAGTACAGAAGCGGCAAAAATGGGTTTAGTGGTGAATGAGGGTAAAACAAAATATATGCTGTCAACAAGAAGGGACACACAACATCGAAGAATCGGACAGAACGTCACGATAGACAGCTATAACTTTGAGGTAGTTAGGGACTTTGTCTACCTCGGATCCGCTATAAACTCTGACAATGACATCACCTCAGAAATCAAGCGAATAATCACACTTGCCAACCGCTGTTTCTTTGGCCTAAGACGGCAATTGATTAGTAAGGCCTTGTCAAGAAGCACTAAGGAGATTCTATATAAGACTCTCATCATCCCTGCCCTGCTCTATGGCGCAGAAGCATGGACGCTATCAAAGGCGAATGAAGAACGCAAAATTGTTCGGGTGAACGCAAAATTGTTCGGGTGATTTTCGGTCCCGTTTGCGTTGACGGGCTTTGGAGGAGAAGATTTAACAGCGAACTCTACGAGCTGTACAGCGACATCGACCTGGTCAGAAAAGTACGCATTAGTCGTCTAAGATGGTTAGGACATGTAGAGCGAATGGACACCAACGCTCCGGCCCGAAGAGTCTTCGATTCCAACACGGAGGGACAACGCAGTAGAGGAAGACCTCGCCTTACGTGACGCGCACAAGTGGAAGGGGACCTCAACCAACTTGGAGTGCGCAACTGGAGGAAGTTGTAGCTAAAGATCGCGCTAACTGGAGAGGCGTATTGGTTGAGGCCCAGGTTCACCCCGGACTGTAGCGCCATCTAAGTAAGTAAGTCTTTAGCTTATTTATAAAACAAAAAAAACTGTTTTTATAGGGATGCGTCTATTTAAAAATATTGAAGGTTGAAATATCAAAGGGCTTCAGAAGCACTTGCCTTTTGTGTTAGTACACCTGGAGCTCTAAACTCTGCAGCAACTACAGCAAAAATACCCGTTTATTCATAAATTTTAAAGACTAATTCGTCAAAACCCTTTGATTTGTCGTCATATCTGCTACTGGATACACAAAAATTTTGCATTCTCCCAGTTTTCCTTCCAAACCATTTTTGAGCCTCCCCTATTCGACTTAATGTTCTTTTGGACACCTTACAAATCAACTGTGACTAAAAGGTGATGCACCACAAATCAGTGTGACCGCGGCAGAGTTCTGAAAAATCGCAAGTCGACATTTCTGAAACCATTCTGCAAATTTCGAATTTTTGAACAATATTAAACCAGGATTGGCTTGCTAACCACTATAATAGTATTGTGATAGGCATCTGAGTGGCATTTTAAAGGTTTTTATTTGGAAGTAACACCATTTGAAAAAATTTGTGGCAGGCTCTCAAAAAAGTGCCAAATTGCAACTTTAGTCGCACAATGGTCACGCTGACCACACTCACTGCCTTCCATACACACTCTCCCAGTTTTAACTTGATAACTCGAATCTTGAAAGCAGCATCTTTTTCGAAAAACTTCCCTGAAAAAAAAAAATACTTTCGAAACTCCTCTCAAACTCCTTCTTTTGCAATAGATCCACCTCCCAGCCTCCGATTAAGTCATAAACAATTCGCCGTATTAAATGCCCCCCATCACCGAGAGAGTTTAAGAAAATGCCATAAAAGAAGATACTCATTTCAAAATGAATTTCCCGTACACACACCCACAAGTAATTGGAATATAAAATACAAGGACATATAAAAATGCGCTCATCCATCTAACAATGAGGAAATATTGCCGTAAAAAAATCCAATTTTCACGTCAGAGCACCTGATGCGAGTACTGAATCAAATTCCTCACCTGAGCAGTATTCCTTAAAAAAAAAAAAAAAATCCTTATCCTATACACCTTTCAACCCGTACGTTCTTGGGTGTTTTCGTTTTCTCTATTTCACGTGATGAGATTACACAACTGAAGGGTAAACCCAGCATGAATCCAAGTGAAGTGCTTCCATGTGGTATTTGGTATAGAAAGAAATTCCCGTAGCCACTCCCGCACGCACATACCTACTCCCTCAAGCAACAACAAAAAAACAAAAACAAAAAACCAAAGCTAAGACAAATTCGAAAAAAAAAAAAAACAGACCCAGGAAGTTAGAAACATTTTCCACAACGATAGAGACCAACAGTGCGAACCAAGATGGCTGTGGAAACTTTTCTCTTTCATCTGGCTGATGAATTCCTCGAGTAATGATACTGTTTCGCTTAAGTTTTAACATTTTCCACACTTTTTAATTCTTAAATGGTTCTTGCACAAAGTCCTGTCACAACCCACCTCGAGGTGCCACAACTAACGCGGAAAGTAGGTAAGCCGGAAAACTTTAGCAAAACAGTGGAATGAATTGAAACTGGATACCACCTGGCAAACGCCGCTCTCCCACACGCAGCCAGGGACTGTTTAATCTCTCCTGGAATTCGCCCAAACCGTGCTGCGGTGGATGGTGGTGGTGGTGCGACTGCGAAGGCAATTTACCAACGCCAAAGCGATGAAAAAGCGCGTTTGCTTCGTTTATTTTGTAATTAGAACAACTTGTGGGAAATTATTTGCGGATGATTTTTCACTCCCCCAAAAGGCACACAACGAAGAAGAAGATCCACCTTGCTGGTGCGGGTGAAAAGCGGTCCGTCACTCCGTATTTATTGGGAAATTTAAAATTAAGTTTTTAGTACGCCCCTGGGGGGGCGGCGGGTTATAATAAATGTCTCAAAGTCACTTTGATTAATGTGATTAAAAATGCCCGACAGGAGAGCAACGACAATAAAAAGGTCCTTAAGTCAGCTAATGTCATGACTATTCCGTTTGTTCAGCGCCCGTCCAATGCCACCTTCTAGATAAAGGTCCACTGAGGAGGAATGATATTTTGCACCCTATATTCACGGGCGGGCGTTTGTGTCTTAAACTTTAATGACGGAGTGCATATTTATGGAAATTTCTGAAGCCCTCCCCCTCGTGTACTTGTCGCACTGCTTAGTCGTGCGCTTGTTACTGGAATAGTTGTTCTTATGCACTTTTTATGGAAATTTGAGTTAAAATAAATTGTTGTCGCGATTTGTGTGCTTTGTTCTGCATTTCTATTCCTTTCATTTAATGACATTTTAATGTTAGGGCGGACAACAGAAAAAACGCATTAAAAACCATTACGACTTGGCTGGCATATATGTCCCTGGTCTATGGCTTGGAATGAAATCGGTACGACAAGTCCGTCGGTGTAAAACTGTTAAGTGAGAACATTTGCATAACGATTACTCTGAATGGATCGTTCTAGGCAAATGGACTGATAATGACGATGATTAAGCTGCGCACCTTTAGTGGTCTGCAGTCTCACTTTATTCACCCACATTACGTTGCACCTCTAGGAAACACTATCAGCAGCATACGCATAAGACTGTGGAACAGTTTGCATTGGCCAACAAAATCGCTCGCTACAAAGTCCGAGGTTGTTGAGAATCAACAGTCGTATTTTTTTTTTTTTATCTTTTAACAATCAAATATAGGGGAAATTTTTCTACATAAAAATGAATAGGTAACAAAATTTGTATGTCCTTTATACCTTTCCAGGATCGCTACCCAACCTAACATCCAAGGGCCCTATAACATTCATGGGTTCTTTCAGGATGTTTTTAGGCCTATACGAAGGGTTTCTGATTAGAAACGTGACAGCTTTAGTAGGATTGTTAAGTCCAAATCAAATTGTTGTATGAAAAGAAGTGCACGAGGAGAAACTATACACCCTAAAAAGAATATCTTCCCGTTGGTCAGTGAACTTTACTTAAAAACGGATAAAAAACGAAACGCATAGTTTTCCGGACAACGTTATAATGCGGGTTTTATTTGCGAATTAAGTTATGTACTGAAAATGTTTGACATTTTTATACTTTTGTTTATGTACAACGGTCCAAAACTTTTCACCTTCCCAACGCAGCCAGTGCCTTTGAGGCAGAAGTACTGGTAATTAAGGAGGCGTGTAGAATGCTACTTAACATAGCGATACACAGGAAAAAAAATGGGCATCTTCGTCGACAGTCAGGCCGCGATTAAGGCTGTCGGTTCGACTAAATCAACGTCCAAGCTTGTTGTGGAATGCAGGGTGACACTCTCCAGGGCTTGTCATCGGTTCGAAATCCCTCTCGTCTGGGTTCCCGGCCATAGGAACATTGAGGGGAATGAGAAAGTTGATGAACTTGCCAGACGAGGCTCGGCTCTGTAAGTGTCTCGTGCGGAGGAAGTGTTCCCTCCGCTGGGATACGTAAAGAGAGAAATCCTCCTGCACTTCACCATAGGGGCCGAGACTAGATGGAGGAACCTGACGAACTGCGTCATTTCAAGGAAGATCTGGCCAGCCTACGATGAAGCCAGAACAAACAACCTCTTAGCCAGAACACGTGTAGATGTCGCCAGACTAACGGCAAATAGTACGGGCCATTGGCCTTTAGGAAATCACGCGGCCATGCTTGGCATCCCCCATAACACCCACTGCCGTAGCTGCGCCGACTCTGACAAGAGTGAAACAGTGTTTCATCTTCTTTGTGAATGTCCGGCCATAGCCAAAACCAGATGCAGTGTACTAGGTGACCCTTTTTATGATGACCTTTCGGCCAAAGTATCCATTTCAATAAGATAAAAAAATTACTCAATTCCACAGGCTGGTTTTGAGCCCCCTTTACTCCCTTCTCCTCCTTTTTCTTCAGGTTCCATTAGTTGTGGTCTCAAAACGGCGCTCAATGTGCTATTTGTGTTTTTCCTTCATCAGCAGGCGGGAATACAGCCACTTAAACCAAACAACCAACAACTGTCAATGAATTTAATGATACCTTTTAGCTAAACTTATTTAATTATTTTAGTTTAGTTCAATAATTCATTAGGAAATACCAATTCAAAAAAAGTACAAAAATTAAGTATTCCAATGGCCGGTCAGCGACACCTTTGCGTTGACGAAGCTACGTATTTTACTTTTTGGTTTACACTTGGGTTTATTATTTTTACTGAAGTAGGTACCTTGTGATACTCAATATTTTTCGTTTTGTTATCAGAATAAAGGGGATGGTTTGCCGACACGCAAACTTGAGACGTACAACTGACCATGAGAAAAACCCGTCACACAACCCACAAGATATTCCAACGGAGGCAAGATCATGATCAGCGCTGCCACTTTGCTACGATCGTAGCAAAACACTTTCCCTAAAAACGTCTATTTTGCTACTTTTTTTTTAAAGCACGAAATGTCAACATAAAACTTGCAATTTTTCTTTAAACTTTACTCACTTTCCCACACGAACTTATATTCTTTTCTACCATACCCAACAAGTACCCATTTCTTCGGATGTGTTAGTGTTTGAATTTGGCTGGAATCTGGAATCGGTCTGGAATTACATTGCAAAATTGTAATGGAAAATAAGAGTAGCAAATCTACATGCACACACAACTTTGTCCATCTTGTTGCTGATTGTTATTGTTTTTTTGTAAAAAAAAAAAAATGACATTTTGGACTTTTCAGTTTGGCTACGCAAATTAAGTTTTGATACAAAAATTTGCTACGCAAATTTTTTTTCCCTTGTGGCAGCACTGATCATGATATGGGGCTGCGGATTCACTTATAAGGTGCTCCGATAACGTAAAAAAGTCGCCTTATTTCAAAATGTTTAATCATGTAGCACTGGTTGGAGGCTCAAGATTTATCGGGAGCGATTTTATCCTTCAACAGGACAATGCGCCGATATACAAAGCCTGTAACATCAAAAAGTATTTGACAGAAGTAGGGCAAGAAGTTCTAAAATGCTCCCCACAAAGTCCTGGCCTTAATGTTATAGAAAACCTATGGCACATAGTAAAATCTAAAATTCCTAAAAACAATGGCAGAACTGTAGACCAAACTTGGAAGGATTTTATAACTGTGTTCACGGAAAAAAGTTTAAGATCAAATCAAGAAAAATAAGCGCCGAATCACGAAAAGTTTGTCTCATTTTAGAGCTTAGCTCACGATCTACTAATTAACGACTTTTTATTCGCAATTCTAGAAATTGTACAAAGTGAATATATTGATCCTCAAAAGTCGTGAATCAACACTTCTCAGTGTCAATAATGCGATCGGGCATGAAATACATATTGCCACAACCGATCGCAATTTGACACAAATAGTCATCAATTTGATATTACTGTGGTTGTGAAATGCAAAACAAATATTGTAAATTACCACTTTCCTGTTGCAATTACGATTTCATCCCTTAGTAAATTGCAACAGTGGTTGATTTACTACTTCAGTAGTTGCAATTTACAAACTCTTAATCGTAAATTGCAACTTATTTTTATCAATTTGCAATTCATATTTTGCAATTTACGACTTCTCTACGTCAAGACGCTAAAAGGACTCAAAGACTTCTCTCTGTAGGCAGAAATAGAATCAGCTCCGTTGTGGGGGCATTAACAGGACTCAGGACCATTATCTCTTAGACGGGCTGTCTGTGGATTGCTACCAAGGGGTAGACTGTTTCGGTCACCCCTTTCGTACATCCGAAACAAACTCACAAACTCACTTTTTGACCAAGCTGCAATACCCCCGAAACATGCGTTTGTAGGCTGATTGCTGCAGTCGCCACAAATACCGCGCTTTTTGCTGCATCCGCCCTATTCGAAAAGTTGCCAGAGGACACAAGCGAGGGTTGTACTGATACGGTCACCACTCGCCTATCCGAAGGCATACTGTCGACCGGTCACCTACTCCTTGACCAGCCTTAACAATTCTCCCAAGTAAGGTACACAATGAAAGGGCCGATTTATTAATCACCAATGGCGCACACGGCTACGCCATCATGACGAGACGTTAAAGGATTACAAGCGAAGGGCACACTGTTTCGGTTTACCCGGCGCTTGTATCCGAAGACATATCGTCCAGTTAGTTATCCCCAGTCTCTCCCTTCAAGGAGTTGTCTGAGGATTACAGGCGAGGGGACGACTGTTTCGGTCACCCCTCCCCTATCCGAGGATAAACTGTCCCAACTCTCTACACGAGACGTAAGAATTGTTTTTAGACAAAGAAGACAAAAGTCACAGGCACAAAGATAGCAATACGCCCACTAGTATGTCCGGCCTAGAACACTCTGGCCTTATCCCCCCCTAAACCTAAACTATCAAAAAACAAAATTTGATATTTTTCGCCGTTTTCAATGTGAATTACGAATTTTTGTATCGATTCAAGACAAAATCGTTGTGATTTGCGAAAAATATATAATTCGTAATTTACAACTTAAAATTTTGCAATTGGTGACTTTGCAGTTCTTTCCGTTATATATCACACGACTTTAACCTATAGATAGGTAAGGTTAGTTTAGGTAAGGTTGCTTTCTAGAAAGACAAACTTAGACCAAATTAGTTTGAGCCTAGGGTATTGTCAAGGCCGGACATGCTAGTGGGTGCATTATTGCTGTCTTTGTGTTTGTGACAATTTGTATTTGTCATCAATGCAGTTTATAGAAAGTGTGGAGACCTTTAAGGACAAGCGTCTTGTAGCTTAAGGCTTTAAATAAATACAATGCTTTTATATTTACTTCACAGTTTTACTTTCTCAACAGGACAGATAAAGTTAAGACGTTAATTTTGGTTAAAAAAGAAAATATTTTGTAAACGCTATCCGATGAAGCCTACGTTGCGATCGCGGACTAGCTTTTCACACGTGGCTGTAGGTTAACAACGTGACATTTTCATTGTGTACATTTTGTAAAAAAAAACTGCAGCTGCAAGCCTTCAGTTGAACTCCTGTAACAGCAATCACCTATCAAATACTTGAGACGCACTTTAAAATACGCCTCAATTAAAAGCCTTTTAAAATACCCTCCCCCACCGGCAGTGTTTCTTTCAACAGACTTTATATCTCCTTCGAAATAGATTCCCTAATTGAAACATTCCTCATTCTCCGGTTCTCCGGCATGGCCTTCTTCACCGCCAATACACCGATGCCTCAACATACTCAAATTAAGGGAAAAAATATGCTTATCCACCCTGTCGTGTAAGTGACAGACCCTTACAAAAACACAACCGACGACGTTACCACACAAACGCCCCCATCAATTCCAAGTGTAAACCGCAAACGTATACACACGGCTTGTGTACCAAGTGCTAACGCTGAAGGCAAACAAAACAATAATCAATTTCATAGCTTCAAAACGAAATCATAAAACAACCGCCAATCGGGAGGGAACAGCTCCTACCAGCAATCACTCTATGGCACATCCGTTATACCAACAGTGTAAATGTAAATACGCGAATGAGATATATCCTTTGAAAAAAGGTGTTTGCACCCAATAGAGAGTCAATTACTTTATTTGTTTTTTTTTTTTTTTTTTTTTTTCGCGCACCCACGGGATAGCACCTGACTGACAATGGTGTCACTGAGTTGACAGTGAATTCCACCCTCCACGATTTGTTTTTTCCACCCGTTAAAACTCCTTTTATAGGGACAAACTAACACACCCAACCAACACAAGCTCTTCGAGCAGCATACAGGCGTACACCACATAGAGTGCGGAATGAAAAGTGGCGGAAACATGGTTAATTACTTTTTCATTTCATTCGTTTTCATTTGCAGTCACAGTCGCGGATTGGTATATACCGAAGGAACATTGAACGAGGACATATTCGTACCCCAGCAGGCAGAGCACAATGAGAATTTACGATGATAGTAAATTATACACCGCACACCGAGTCAAACTGCGTAGCTACGGATGTTGGTTTCGGGTCTTTTTTTTTCTTCTTCTTTCATTCCTCATCTGCACGATGTACCAAGTACGAAGTTTACCATACCAAATGGTAATTTAGCCCTCCCTCCCACTCTCTGGCCGCCTGGCCGCACTTTAAATGCAAATTCCACATACGCAATGTGGATATCCGCTGTAATCGCGCGCACTTGCCCTTAATTCAGATTACTTTCATTGCCCTGCGGGGCTCTTTTTGCTGAGCGCAGAAATCCTGCTGCTGCTGCTGATGCTCCGCGCGCACATCTGATAATGAAAGGGAAAATCTCTCATAGTTGGTTAGCAATTTAAGTTGCTAGACATAAACGAGCGAATATGTAAATGTTAATAAAATTACTTTACCCACACCTAGTCGATGCCGATGCGCCCCCATTTTGTTTCATTATCAAATAACATCCTTGAAGGGGGTAATTGCATGTAGTTGCTTCCACTTCCTCGCTGACATTCACTTCCATCACAATATCGTGGAGACAAGATTTAATATCCTTGGGTGGTGTACGCGCAGTACCTATATACACCTATCAACACCCATACGAATCGTATTAAGTACCAAGCACAGGAGAAGGATGCTTAAAAAGCTTTCACTTTTATTTAATTTGTTCGTAATTAGAATGCCTGTGTGCAAATGGTGCAAAAATTAAACACAGAGGCATCGTTCTAATGGAGGGGGGGGGGGTTTGATTATTTAATTGAAGCCGGAAATTCTGCTGTCGAATTTACATTTACAGTGCCGAGTGCCGAATGCCGTCGCCGACGGATGCATGACCTTATGCTGTTCAGTTGTTAACTTTGCACAACCAAAAGAGTGAGGATCCTTAAATAATGTTGTGTTTCATGATTTCATTTCTAATTAGAAGGAACGAACCATAAGGACTTAATTATTTTTTGCATGCAAAAACAAATAAGGACGTCTCAATTCTACTGTTTCATTTTTGGAACGTATATCCGGTGTACCTGATGCCTGTACAAGAATGTACCATTTACGTAAGTGCGAAATGGATGTACAATTCGAAAACGAGGTGCTTGAGAATGTTATAACATTCGCCTTGGAGTTTGCGACGAAACAATACAACGCGCAATGGCACTTAGGCTGTGGGTAAATTTAGTCGAAAAGGGGAAGAATTTTTTTCTTAATTTATACAGGTGGTTGGAAAATAATATTTCGAGCTTAAACTAGAAACGCCTGCGGGTAATTATGGAAAGTACACGGTGTAAACAAATAATCGCAAAGTAGAAATACGCGGCCTTCCATTTTGAATTGGTACGTGTATTTTGAATTCTTGCTACATCCCTTACATTTTAAAGTAAGCATGACTCGGTTTTTAAAGTTTTATTGAAGTCGAAAATGGGGTTTTCGAGATATGAGCAGTACTTAAAATCAGCGTTTTCGGTGATTCGCGAACCGAAAACTAAGGACACAACAATTTTGAAAACATCAATTTTTCTCTAAGTATGAATTTTGGTCAACATCTTTATCCCCGTTTTCAAGTAGGTAAACTAAAAAAATTTAAATTTTTTAAAAATGCCCTTTTTCTGAAATCTTTTGTACGACAATATAGACAAAAACTGAGTTTTCTATTAAGTTACAAATGACCGTATTACCTTAGAAATGAATTTTTGTTACAAACGTGTGGACCGTTTTCGAGATATGTACAAATTTCAAAAGTACTTTTATTCGATTTTTTTAACCAAAAACTAGGTATGCAGTAGTGATTAACCCATCTACTTAGGCTTATATATCAAATTTGGTTGAAATCTTTTGAGCCGTTTTCGAACGAAAATTGTACATGGGAAGTACCATTAATATTGAGGTTACCTTGCAAAAAAAGGCCCCTAACTGTAAGCCTCGACAAATCCGATATTTTAACGAAATCAGAACTCTGCACAGACAAACAGACGAACAGAATTTGGAGACCCACTTTTTTGAGATCCTTAATCATCGTGATGTCAGAATAGATTAACATCTCGAGTTCGAAATTTTGTACGAATACAATATCTTAACGTAATCGAAAAAGTTCTCTTTGAGGGTAACTTTTTCGGGACGATTGTATTTTGTATTTTTTCAAACTGCAAACAGCAAACCAAAATATGAAATATGAAGTCAAGTGACATCGAACAGTCGTTCAAGTTACACGCACACCAATTCATTTTGCAGGCCTTTTGGTTTGACACAAGCCACAAAAGCCAGAAAAAAAATTTTAAATAAAGTCCAAGGTGCAGAAGTCAAAAAAAAAAACCGCGGTGAGAATAAGTCTGAAAAATACCAAAATTTTCAACGATATTTGGGCTTCTTTCTGAGCAACGATATTGGGCTACATTTTTAAAGGTTTGGGCGCTTAAAGCGAACTAAATTCTGGCAACCCTGGTGACCAGACGCTTGACAGGCGATCACACGTAATGACAAATTTAGGGCAAGTGTTTGTTGCCTTTTATAAGCTGAATAGAATGGGCATTTAAAAACCTTTGCTGTATATGATTTATGGCATGCTTATGGGAAAGAAGTTCGTTGTCAAAGCTGGCAACGTGACTTCGAGCAGGGTTTTCCAAATTAAAAACGGCTAACAGGGAGCAGTGAATTCTACGGTCCCGTTTAATATTTACACAAGTGATCTGGTGGGTTCCCTCAGACACGCTATAGCGTACGCAGACGATTTAGTGGCGTACAGGTCAAGACCAAAAATCGAGGTCATTAACATCCTTCTGCAGCGTGACTTCGAACAAATTAAGAGGTATTGCGATGATTGGAAGTTGTAAATCAATTTCCAAGAATCGGAAACAATCCTGTTCAGGACTCCACTGGCTGGGGCTTCTAGGGATACCAGAAAAAACTGGAGAAAATTAGCAATTATTGGACAGCAGGGACGCCCATTGGTGGTGAAAAACGTGGTCAGGTATCTCGGCATCCGGCTCGACCAATATCTGTATTTAGACAAACATATAGATGCTTGTCTTGCTGGGGCTAGGAGGGCCTACGCTCTGACAAGGAGACTGTTTCGCAGCAGTCAACTTGATTCCAAGGTGAAGGTCATTTGCTACGTGGCCCTTATAAGGCCTATCATCGCTTATGGCTGTCCCATGTGGTTCAATATAGCGCCGTCCTATATGGAAAAGATTCGGGTGTTTGAGAGGCAATGCCTCAGGGCCTGTCTAGGGTTGTTTAGAACTCCTGAATCTCAGTACATAAAATACTATCCCAACCGAACCTTATACAATGGGGCTCGACTGAATAGGATTGACAATTTCCTTACTAAGGTGACTCGGAGCTCGGAGGCACGTTGCTAAGGCGATGGCCAGTAATAATAACCTGGGGCCAGATTCTGTAAAAAACGAAACGAAAAACGATTTCGCTTTTCAAGAAACGATAGAAATCACGCGATGGCGAAAATTTGCTTCATGTAACTCCTTACGTTTTTTTCTTCACATTCGTTTAGGTTTGAGAAACTGTGTGACAGCAAAATTATAGTTTGGCAGTCTCAGTATGTCGTTTTATTTTCGTTAAGTTGTTTTGACAACGAACAGCTGACAATTGAAAATATTTTTAAAGTGGAATTTGATTGTTTACGAAGCGGATCCTCCTCCAGCCAGTACTTCTAATGTTGCGGAAAGTTTTAAAATAGGAGGCACGTTTGTCGTTCGTGTACCTGTATGCAAATTAATATTGTCCAGCACATACTTAAAGGCGACTTTGTTCAATCGAAAACGTTGCACAAAACTAAATAGAAAAACGAACTTCTTAACTAACTTATTAACTAACTTTTTAATCAAAATAAACCAACCTTTTGTCAGGTAATGTGAGAGGATTTGAACAATCCCGCAAACTTTTTCTAATTTTTCTTAAGTTCACATGTTCAATTTCAACTTCACTTTCTTCGCTGTCGCTGTCAAAAAATAATAATTTGCTAACATATCTAATAAAATATTCAGCACAATCTTAAAACCACCAAATTCAATAAGAATAAAAACGAAAATGATAAACGTCAACAAAATAGCTGTCGTTTGTTTTCTTTCGTGGAGACGATAAAATCTGTTCGTTTTTAGGGTTACATGAAGCAAGAAAAGCGAAAACGTCAAAAAAAAATGTGTTCGTTTGTTTTTTTTCGCGGCCACGAGAATTTCTTTCGTTTTTGATGTTACATGAAGCAAACCGTTCGTGCGCACGAAAACGTGTAGACGTTTTCGCCTTACAGAATGCCGGCCCTCATCTCAGGTGCTTACAACCCCAATTTAATGTACCACGAGAGTATGCTTCGGTCTGGCTTTATTCCACCTGAGGCATTTCTTCATATAGACATGAAAGGGTTAGTCCAGACAAAAGATGGTGTGCCGGTATTATACCACAGCCACCGCGGCGCGAGGGATAAGCGGCTCATCCACGACGGGTACTCCGCCAATGCTCAGGAGCTCCTCCGTTTTAGTACCGCAATTGCGGATCGGGACAGGGTCGATACGGTAAAGCAATTCACCGAATTTTGGTGGCTTGAAGAAGAGGTGAGGGTGGATACGCTCTCCCAGGCCGGTGCGCTACTTATGTAGCATCCTCCTTAGTTTTAAGCTAGATATTAAGTTAATAGGTTTAGGCGTAGAGTAGGGGGTCCTTAGAATTGGCCGGGCTAGCCAGCATGAAAGAGTGCTTCCGAGACTTGACCGATGCTTATGCCCTCGCTCGAGTCTCGGCGGCGCGGATGAACCCTTGCTGGCGGCCGACAGGCACCCATGGACGCGATCAGGATGGTGACCAATCGATAAGATTGCTCACCACCCTGATTATAGGTAGTTTAGGTTAAGTAGTTTAGGTAGTTTTAATTACCTTTAATTAAAACACATAATAAAGATTTCAAGATTTTTTTTTAAAGTTTCTTGGAAACTAAAAAACAAAACAAATTAAATATAGATAAATTTACGGCCGAAAGGAAATAATTTTAAGGATATTGCTAAGTTTAGAGTGCTCGCTAAGAGCCAGTAAGCTAAAATAAGATAAATGTTAGTTTTAAATTAGATTTAATCGTTTTTGCCTAGCACGTAAGTTTATTTAAAGAACGATAAAATTGAATTTAAAATGTCAAAAAAATGTTTGTTGCCACGAAAAATGACGTGTAATCTTAGCTTAAGACCTTTTCTTTGCACTTGCCAACTGCGAATGAAATTTCACCTTCTCCACCGATTGGTTCTGAGTTTCTCAAACATACATTTTGAGTTGTGGCCCCAAAATGACACTTAAACGCTAATTGTATTTTTCGCTGTTTTCGTCCTTTGCTGTTTTAAAAATAGATAAATAAAAAGGACCTATACCTACAGCAAAGATAAATGCTAATATTCTTCACTTTGATCTTTGATTTGAATAACAATATAACTACGCCTCCTCGCTATTGAGAGGCCTTCTGCTTATTAACATTCATTACCTCGGCTGTCGGCTCTCCTGATTTAGTTTCGCATCATCGCTCATAAGCCCATAAACCGAAAACAAGCCAATATTACATCCCACACTTCCTTCCGAACAATACCAATCACGGCTACTAACAGTCGATCCTTGAATAAATAATTTCCAACGTAAATATAGCTACCTCAATAAAGCAACAGTGAAGGGGCAAAAAAAAAAAAAAACCGGCTCCACCTCACGCTACAAACAAAACAAAAATATTAACTTGTCATTTGGCTTCATTTGCCTTTCATGGCTCATGAATATTTGATTTTTACTTCCACTTTCCGGGGAGAGTCTTCTCTTTTTCCATTAAAACAAAAACGCACAGTTCACCTTCACAGTTAACCGGTTTTACCGCTGGTGCGGTAATAATTTTCTATTTTTCTTTTTAAATTATATTCCTGACTAAATATACCCATACCCAGGCAATAAAATCATAATACCCTCACATAAAATTAAATTTTCTCCTGATACGACGCCGAAAATAGCCCATCACCCACACCCATCCCATAGGCTGCGGAGTTGTGTGAACGGTGTTTCCATGTCCTTCATCCGGCAGGCAACATATGTACAACTGTACGGGTAATAGAACCTGAAGCGGATGGAAAAGAATTCCAGCGGAAAAAAAGCCCAATAACTTCCAATTTTCCGGTTTTTATAGCAAAATGGAGGACAAAATGAAATGTTCACTCCAGTGGCAGAGGCATTTAGTTGTTTTCCGTTCCTTTTCAGTGTATGGTGGAGTAATTGTCACGCGAATAGCTTTCATGTTTTCGCAGAGAAAAGGATGTCAGAGCTTTAAAAATATCCGAGGAGGTGTAGGTTTGTTATAACGAGACGAGTGCAAATGAAAATGAAACCGAAAATCAGAGTAAAGTGGACGATTTAAGGGGCCCTTGCATGAACCGAAGTGCACCTGCAGCTGGATCTACCGGTATTCATAGCATGTCGCTTGCAGTTGCAATGGCACCGGAATCAGACATCACAAGGATATAGAGAATATAATGTATTCCCTATGGCTTCCTTTTTCAATGATATCAACGATATCACATTTGCAGTATGAAGGGTAGGAAGGAGCTACTTCGCAAAAGGATATGCCATTATTTGCACTATTGTTGGATGTAACTGAGGGTGGGGTGAAAGTTCCCCCCAAAAAAACTTCAAACTCAATTCAATTTGTGACGGCGATAGTGCAAGGATGTGTAAAGTTGTAGATATAAAGTTTTGTAGCATTCATTTGAGTTATGTGTGCTCCGCATGCAATTATGTTGCCTATAATTTGACAGAATTTATTATTGCGCTGTCGAAATGTATTACGAAAGTTGACCATGGCAGTTTGTTTGCTCTAATGAATGAGAAGTTATTTTTGAAAAGAGTTTCATGGAATGAAAAATTCTTTTAGTTGGGGCTGGGAATAGAAGTGCTGGTGCGGGTCAGTTGGTGTTCACCTCTTGAGATAAGAGTTTTCGTTGAGATAAGCAGAGTTGATAGGCAGTGGCTTAGTGGATAGTGTGTTGGACTACTACGCTAGGGGTCTCAGGCTCGAATCCCGCAAAAACCCAAATTCCAACTTATGGTTTTTTTCCACTGCGCTACCTCTCGCGAACGTCTGACAAACATTCGAGAGTATAAATGTCTTGTAAGAGCTTCTCAATTAGCCGTTTGGAGTCGGCATAGAATTGAAGATCCCTTCCATTCGTTCCAAAAATGAAAACTCACACAAAACGAATGGTTGTGAGAAGCTAGGCCTAGGGTCCCTCCGGGCCTGTTGCGCCAACTATTTATTTATTTATTTTTAAGCAGAGTTGATGAAGGTGCCAAGTTAGAAGTTGATCAAGATCAAGAAATTGATCAGCAAGGGACGCACCCTGGTTGAAGATCTTTGACTAGCGCCATCTGTGGGGAAATATTTTTGTTTTTAATTTTAGGATTTTCTTATTAGGACTCTTTCCTACTAGAGCCACTTTAGGGAGTGTTTTAGCACAAATAAAAAATTAAAAATTGAATGTCCATTCAAGCGATAGAGATGGAGATATTAATACGGATACAAAGAGAGATGGAGATAGAGGTGGAGATGGAGATAGAGAGGAAGATAGAGATAGAGAGGAAGATGGAGATAGAGAGGAAGATGGAGATAGAGAGGAAGATAGAGATAGAGAGGAAGATGAAGATAGGGATAGAAATAGAGATGGTTATAGCGATGGATGAAGATATATATAAAAGTAGAGATGGAGACAGAGATAGAGATGCAGCTGCCGAGGTAGGAATAGCGATCTTGAACATTTTCAAACAGGCCCGAATGATAGAAGTCATCTTTTCCGAAGAGCGGAACGTCTCTCTTTGAAGTGCTTATATTATATTGTACTGTAGGGTTACAAGACCTTTTTTCTTTTTGTTCAGCTCTGGACACAGTCCTCGAGTAGTGTTGGAATTCATTTACGAAGACCAGATGCCGAATAACCGCATCCGTGAGCAGGCCATACGTCACTGAATTTTGTGGATTTATACGCAAATAAATAACAAATTCAGTCACGTATTACTCGATCATGGATGCTGTAATTCAACCCCAGGTGATGTTGATACCCCATTAAATAATATCGTCTAAAATCCCTGTACAGGGATGCGAAATTTTTCCTTAGTTATACAATATGGCACAGGAAGGAACCCAGCACAGATTGACAAAAAGTGGTCCTTAATTTGGGTGTTTGAACAAAGGGTTATTCAATAAGAGGTGTTAAATAAGGATATGCTCCTGCATTCGTGCTCGTGGGGGCCATCTGGCTGATGTTGTTTTTCATTATTACCGGCATACCTTCCTCTTTATTATGAAATAAACATCCGATCATTTATCTTAAAAAAATTACATTTTTCTTTGAATACCAAAATAACACCTCTTATTGGAAAACCCTTTATAATCCACCCAAGAGCCGCTCGACTGCCTCCGAAGACAATTTAAAACAAAAATCGTCTAAGTGCCTTGCTGCTTTGTCTATAGCTAGTACCTATATTAAGAGTTATATTACTAGGAATTAAGAACTCATTGATTTGCCTTTATTCTGAGAAGGTGCCTGCTCCTGTTCTGGCCTCTATTTTGTTTCCATCGCTGGAAATATCGATTTCATAGAAATTTAAGTGGATTCGACTCCACGAACACTACCCAACCCGAGTATGGTGTTTAACTTATGTGCTATCGCATGAAATTGAACACATTCAAACCCACCGAGCAGGGGTGGAGGTAAATTTATCTGTTGATTATACACAAATATAGGGCATCCCTTGCATAAAATGTGTTTTACATAAAGTTTTCGAGTGCAGTCTGAAATACCAATTAGCCGGGAGATATTCAGGAACTAAATGCATACGAACTTGTTTCTTAAAAATGACAATCCGGTATAAAGCAACAGTATAAAACAAATAGTTGCTCTCGTCATACGATTGTTGAACCCTGTGTATCTTTTCCAAATGTACCCCAAAACCGACCATTAATACAAACCAAATAAATAAAGAGCCACGTAAACCATCGCCTGCACATACGGGCAGGCAGTATTTAAATCAAGACAAATAACTGGGTCAAAAGTATTTTTAACATACCATCCCCGCACACACTGATGCTTAATGCCTTTTCGATGTTACATCCTTATGGCCGAAGATTTCTGTATACCGTCCATTCATTTTGCAAAAGTGAAAATAAAATAAACACACACAGTGCAGAATTTTATTTTCTAAATCCCCCTTATCCTGGATTTTGCCAACAGGAAAACAGAATTATATATACGAATGCGTTATATGGTTGGCACATAAAAAACGCCACTTGGGCCAGGGGAACTAGAAAACAGGTAGGCCAGAGCTTTTTCTTCGTCGAGAGGCTCTCGTAATGTACTACGACTTACAGAATTCATCTCGTTCTGGTTTTCGGTTTCCATACAGGCAGGCATCGTTTTACGATTTTACGCCCCCTTAGGCTGTGCCTATGGTTCGACCATCCCATCTCCCTTTATATCGGAAAGGACATGCTACGAGATAAATATGCTGGCACGATAGTTGTTGCAATGTAGCCTCTCGGCAATTTTCATTGCCTTATTAAAAATGTTAGTGTCCATAAAAGTCATTAAAGTCGGCTCTGCTAAGGCTGCAAAGGACATGTACGCTGTACGCGGAGTAAGCCACAGTGTAGTCGCTCACCACAAGGGCTAATTTTTACCATTTTTAGTGCAAATAGCATTTTTATGGGTATGCAATCGTAAAAACGCTCGCTTTATGACGGCATTTTTGCGTATACATTATTTTATTCTTTATTACGTTCATGCGAGATGAAAGCAAAGTGCGGACTAGGAACGGGGCGCAGGGGCTTCGTGTAGGCCGAAATTTGTTTTTATTTCTTTGGAACGTGTGTGGGTCCTTTGTGAGAGTTGAGATACGTTGGCAAGCAGATTTCCCAAACAACCAGAGGTGATGGAATTTCGATGTTAACAGGTGGTAAGCGTGCGCCAAGGACGTGAGGGAAAGTTGAACATGTCACATTGCCAACAAATGTGCCCAACAATAAAGTTATTAGACCACGCGTATTTTGTTCTATTATCAAAGAAGCGCACAGGACAGCGTTGTCAGGCTGTGGGAGTATAAGCTGATTATATGGCTGGTGTTGTTGAATCGATTTCCGTTTTGTCATAGAAAATAAAGACGACGTTTGATGGAGGTTTTCTAGCGCCAAAGCTGTCATCAAAATGAAAGGATGTTTATAAGCCCCGAAAGATGGATTATTCAAGTAATTCTGGGTCGGCAAGGCTTTCTTTTCAGGCTTGGCGAAAAATATAAATTCCATTATATTAAAACGCCCATCCTGCAACAGTACTTAATCCGCACGAAAACGGGTTTGAATTCAGAAAGAAGGTAGAAAACGCTTTAAGTTCTACTTGCTTATAAAATTTATCACGGACAGTATTTTGTTTTTAAAAGATATGTTGGTACCGTCACTTTCAGGCTCTGGCATGGTTCATGGTGATAATTATAAACTATGAATTGTATTCTAGAGAGCCGAAATAGAGCTTTCTTGTTGAAAGAGATGCAGAAATGCTTAGACTGTATCCTTAGCAGAAGACTGTGTGGCCGCAGTAATCTGGGGTACACTATACCACCTCCACCCACAATCTAATCTAATCTAGCAGAAGACTTTCCCGAGAGCAGATATAACAAGGCTTTAGATCTAGTCAGCTCGTTCGCTTTTTAAGAGCGTCCCCTTAAGGTACTGAAGGGCTTTGCTTGGATGGCATTAATGCATTCATTAGTTTATTCCCAATAAGTTCGAAAAGTGCCGAAAGTAATCCATTAGGAGTATTGTACTACTTTCCACAAATCCGGACCCCTCCTTTCACATTCGTACTCCTATTTTTTTTAAAGATCTAAGATATCTCACACCTACAGCAAGGATATAATTTTCTTTATAAATTTAATTCACTCTAAATTTAATGAAAATTTGGCAGCACTCTTATATCTTCCAAACTGTTGTCAAAAAGGGAATTTCCCTCTTTCTAGTTTGTTTTAGTTTTTCGTTTTCTTCATCAGCGTTGCAGAAAGTACTACATTATACTCCTTTTACGTCTGCCATACTCCGGTAGTCACCAACGACAAATTGTACTCCAATTTTAAATTATTTGGGATTGAGCTATTTTTACTATGCCTTATACAGTTTTTTTTTTACCTAGGGTACCCTTCTCTACTAAGTTAATTGCAAAACAAATTTTACTTTGTGGATGCTTCATTGAAATTGTTTTCTCGTTCGATTTTGTAACATTGGCTTCGAACAAAATCTTCCGGATCCTCGAAATCGTTTTCACTGACAAACACTTATTTTGATACTAAAGTTCGTGACTGAATAATAAACACACAGAGACTCTACCAAAAGAACATGGCCACCACAGGCTTCCAACATCAAGCCGTGGAATTTGAAAAACGCTTAGCAAGAAATCAATTTCTAATCTTGCGGTGCTCCCAAAAAAGTTCTATTATACTGCCCAACGATATTATTGACCGGCATCCCTGTACCCTATTCCAGGGCTCGCGTACTGAAAGATCAACTGATAAATACCTAATCCAGTTTTGAGTTGATGGCCCGACTTCTAAGCAGAAGACTCATCAACTTAACAAGTGAGCTGTCATGAGAAAAGCGTCCTTTATGTCTATGAATGCAAACAGTATGTACGGGAATTATCGATGATACTTAGCACCGTATGCAAACCCGAACTGGAAAAAATATCTAACTGGGCATCTTGCAATGGGTTGATTCTCAATCCAATAAAATGCAAATGCATGATCATCTCCAGAAAAGAAGTAGACCTGTCATACTTTCCCTCCATAAAACTCCACAATAACGACCTAGAATATGTAAACACCTACAAAAATCTAGGTGTAATTTTCAATAGAACCTTGACCTGGAATGATCACATTAATTCACTGGTAGGAAAAACTTATGGGACACTCAGAGCGTTATGGACCGCCCAGGAATTCACTCCACTTCGAACTAGAGCCATGTTGGCAAGAACTCTGGTGATACCCGTCCTTACATATGGATGCGAAATATTTTACAATTGTGACGCCATCAGTAAAAATAAACTAAAAGTTGCCTTCAATAGTATCATTCGATACATCTATGGACTAAGAAGGTATGATCATGTTTCACATCTGCAGGAGAACCTCCTTGGTATGTCGTTAGATGCCTTCATGAGACTCCGAACATTGATACTATATTTTAAAACCTTAAAAACACGTCAACCAACATATCTCCATGAAAAGCTTAGACTGTCATTATCAAACAGATCAACAACAGTAATTCTACCACGCTTCTCGTGTCTGACTTCGGAAAGACAGTTTTTCATTGCTGCATGTCGCCTCTGGAACTCACTCCCCACCCATCTGCGAGATATTGATGACCTACACATATTTCAAAATAAACTTAAAATATTCTTCTCGAATCAAAGCAACTAACTTAACTATCTTTCTCTTTTTTCAACTCAAGCTTAGTCTTTCGTATCCCTTTCTTGTTTCACTTCTATCTATCTACCTTTCAAATTTTATTATTTTTTATTATAAACTTTCAATTTAATTATCATAAACTTTTCTGTTTGTCTCTTCATTTTGTATTATTCTATTTGCATTGTTCTAATTAATTGAAATTGTTATTTTAAAAGTAAATCCATAGACTTTCACTAGATTATAAGATATTTATTATCTTACTGTGTTAGTTATATAAAGAAAATAAATAAACTAAACTAAACTAAATAAACTAAACTTCAACCCAATTCCTGTTTACAAGTGCAAGCATTTAGGAAGGGCCCTGATTCACCTAAATTGAAGCGCTGCTTAGCAAAATGAATACTAAGCTCATAAGTTTCAGATCTTCAGACCTACATAAGATAATTTGCCGGCCAAAGTTATAAAACCTGCTTTAGCGTCTCTACATTAAAAGGGAAGACAGACCAGAGGCCATGAACGAGTCAAGGGATTAATACACCTTAGAAAAAATTCTGCACCCTATTGCTAATTCACTCACAACCCGATTTGGCTGAAGGCCTTGACATCGTTTGAAGATCTTGCACATGACAGGCAAGGTGATAAGTGGAATCGATACTTTGACTGTTCCCTCACATTTGTATGTTTTAAAGCTATGTAGCATTTTCTCAATGAAATCAAAAACCAAGATCTCTAGGTCAGGGTTTCACCTACGAACTGGTTTTATATGCGGCAGCTTCGCCTACCTGGAAATGGCTGTTCAAAACTTCTGGTATAATAAATAAGCATGGAGTCTTGTTCGGGTTTTAAACAGCGACCTTTTTTATAAAAAAAAAAAAAAAAAAAACTTCAGACTTCTGACTCGCCAAGGCGATAAAGAGGTATGTCGACCTAAAAGATCTTTTTTGCCGGGATTGCAAGAAAATAAATCTAGGCTAACTTCCCTAATGTAGCTGATAATATTTTCAGCAGAGGACTTCTTCAGTTTTTCAGAACTCAGTAATAATGAAGAAGAATTTTCTTATATAACTGCATAGAGCTGGACATTCGCACGCATGATGTACTCAGCTGGTTCGTCTTCTTCGAGACATAGCCAGTACCCCGGGGAGTTAACTTTATGCATTTTGTTCAGTTGGTATCGCAATGGATCGGCATTCCGCTTTTTAAAATCCCGTTTTTTTTTTAAATCCCGCTTAAAAAGTTTTAAAACACCGTCTTCTAAAATCAAGTTTTTGATGTGTAAACATCTAAGAGCGCGTTATTGGAATCTGGTGGAGTAATTCCACACATTTAACTTGCGGGGACAGGGAATGCGTCACTGTATTTTATCAATGCATACATTTTATCATTGCTTACGTTTTTATCATTGCATACATTTATGAGCTGGGGCATATTAATTTCAGCTTTTTGTTGATGTGAAAATTTCTCCATTTCGTCCTTGCACCGTACTCAGAAGATTTCAAGAATTCTGCAGGGAGATTATCATCTTTTACCAATGATCATAAACGGAGACTTTAAAATCAATTTTGCAACTCCAGAAGCTCAACCATTTATTGGTTTTATGCAAGATAAATTTAATCTTCAAATGAACTCCAACCGGAAATTTTCAACAACACGATATGGAACAACCGTCGATGCTGTCTTCCAGCGTAATCTAGATAGATTACAGTCTCGAATACTTTAGCTACCACAATCCGATTGTATCTACCGAAACTAGCACAGAACGAATAAATTATTGCTATTTCATAATATATCAAGAATACGGTTATTACAATTCCCTCTCTTCTCAATGACGTGTATCAAGCCACACACATACCGCACGCACGGTGTTTACACATCCACATATTTCGGGACTGTTGGATACAGTCGCACCAATTTTTTTTTAAATACTCCCACTGAAAATCCCGCTTATTCTAAATACCGATCAATTATTATTCCGCTTTTTTTTTTAAATCCCGTTTAATCCCGAAGCCGCAGTGCCA
The DNA here is from genome assembly GCA_946477585.1 of Cheilosia urbana. Lineage (NCBI taxonomy): Eukaryota > Metazoa > Arthropoda > Insecta > Diptera > Syrphidae > Cheilosia > Cheilosia urbana. The sequence goes on along the minus strand of OX297853.1, from coordinate 159,206,143 downwards.
AAGCTCAGTGAAGGCTCTCCCGTCCTACAATCTAATCCCACTTTGCTCCGATTTTTTTAAATAAAAAATCTATTGTCCACTGCTAAAGCTAGATTATTAAAAAAAGCGGTAATAAAAGAAACGACTTATAAGAATAAGGATTATAAAGAAGCGGGAATAAAAAAAAAGCGGGATTTTTAAAAACGGGATTATAGAAAGCATTATTTTGAAAAGCAGGATATCGTACCCAACCCGTAACGACCTGTTAGGTAGCCTACAAGGTTTTTGATATCCTGCCTTCTTAGGTTTGGAATTTTTTTTGGCAACAGCGACCTCTTACTTATGTATTGTTTTTAATTTACTTTAAGCTCGACGAACCTTCAAATATTTATGCAGCTTCATGTCTTTTTCACCGAAACGACGAAAACCGACCGCCGTAAGCATCTTACATACGGTTGTCTACCGGCATATTTGAGCCCGGAAAAACAAAAATAACATCGGAAAGAGTTCAAGAAAGTCCCGAACTTCATTATTTTTAGTAAGCCCATCAACTTTTTTGAGAAATAAGTTGTGTACGCATTGTATGTACCATACCCTTAAAGAAAGCAATCCCGATCTTTTATTCTCTGATCGCTTATATTTCCGGCTTTCATTGCGATCTTTCGTATTCGGAAGGCTTTTCCAAACTAACGTTTGTAAACATAGCCATCCAACCCACAGCAAATCGGGCTCAGTGGCCTTTAAATCAAAATTCCAACGCACACTTTTAGAGTGAAAAACTTGATTTATGTCTTCGGACTACGAAGTCTCACACCACGGTCTTAACAGCTTAATTATAGCCCCACCTTACCCACTGCCGCTCCCATGAGCTTATTTCCCTACTTTTTTTTTTTAAATGACACAAAAACACGCAGAATGAAACTCACTCCTGGGAGGAATATCTCAACTAATTTGTTGAACCAAGTGGGAAAATCACAGTGCTATCCTCGATATACACACACCAACACATCACACAGAACTCACATTATACGAGTATACATAAGTACATAAACGAGTTATGGAGAGAGCTGTTATACAAATCAAATCCACATCACACGTCTGCGTGTGCCGCACAAGATTTATGTTTAGAAACTTTCAAATTTCACCTCGGGACATCGTATACTACATAATACTGTTCCGTTCCCTGGCGACACACGACAAACTTGCTCACCTGCGCTATATTTCAACAAAAATTAGCTCTTATGGTGGAGGTTTTTTTTTTTTTTTTTTACTACCACCCTTAACTGTTGGTGCAAATAAGGGGTGGCGTCAAAATAATGATGAAGTGAGTAAAAAAAAAAAAAAAAAAAATCACGAGAGAAGAAAAAACGTCATCATTACACCAGAGGCAGAGCCCACATATTATGGCCCAATTGTGAACAGAAGTGGCAATTGTAAATCATTTTGCACCAGAGGATGTTGTGCCAACATTTTAGCCTGCGGAGTTTTACGATTTTAGGCTAAAAGCAGGATATGGTGAAGGAATTCCTTCCACTCATCGTGCACGATGGGCTACTCCGAGAATGGTGATCATAAGAATGGTTTTTCGGTTTTATTGAACAATAAAAATTTTAACATGAGATGGTGGGTAATAAATCTCCTTTTTGTTCTCTTTTCTTTTCGCAAAACATAATGTACATCGGAATGGCTGTCGAGTTGTGTGTTGTCAACAATCGATGAATAGAAAACGACTCGCGTATACGATGTGAGAGAGAAGTTGGGGAATTTTAAGAAAAGTGCAGGATGAATGTTTTATTTGTGAATGAAATGAACACAGAATTATCGCCGAATGGTAGAATGTACTAGGAAGTGGTGAGGGGGGGATTTAAAATTAGAAGTCAATAGCAATATCAAAGGCTTAGTGAACCGCTTAACAGCAGGAAAGGTCGATTGACTGTGAGTGTTATCAAATCCATTTCGTTTTTATTAGATGCAACTGAAAGTGAAATCGAATTATCTCTCCCAACACTCTGATAAAGAAACATGTTCAGTAGTTACCATGATTTTGCCCAGTTAACCAAGTTTTTCCGAAACATCAACTTACCTGGAAAGATAAAAAAATAAAAAAAGATCTCTGTTAGAAAACGAATCTGGCAAATGGATTAAAAAACGAAAAGGCATCCCAAGCGCTGCTGACAACCTTAAGCTGTAAAGAAAAACACCTCCGACATGTTCTCTGAAACAGGAGCATGCAATTTAATGCAGATTTGCACCCCTTCCCCGCCATTCCTCTTTAGCTATATTCCGCAACCGACTTGACAAGGACAAGGGCATGGTATTCCCCCTTAAGAACTTACACTGCTGTTCTGCTGTTCGCTTGCCAAAGTGACACGCTGTTGGTGTTTAACAAAAAAAAAAAACACCACACTCACACATTCATAGATTCGAACATTTTCCGCACGAGTACCGAGGAAGCCGCTTAGCCCAAAAGTAGTAGTAGGTTCAGAATATTGGATTAGGGAGTCATAAATTCCCCAGGTTGATGAACGAAACACGTATGCAAGGTGTGCAGGTGTACACGTTTTTGCCAGTATCCATCCAACCGGTGTATGTGCGGATATACTCACAGGTAATCCTATCAGACGGGAGAGCCAACGATTCAACTCCTTCGTGTTATGCAAATTGAACATCACGTCTGCTAGACGAAATTCAAGGTGTCTCCTTAAGGCGCTGCAGGGAGAGGTGGTGCACACTGTGTAAAAGAACAACAAGAATGCTTCAGGGAACACTGAACAGAGCATTCGTAGCGTACAAACGAGAACGAAAGAAAATAGTGCGTATACGCCCCGTATAACTTGGCCATATACGAGCGCGCGCACCGGACGTCCTTTACTACGGCGAGACATTTCAAGTAAAAACGCGTCGAGGCAATTGTTTTAAGTGTTCCGGCAAATCGAAGAAACCAAGAAGACGACAACGACGACTACGGCTCCTTAGAAGAAACTCTGCCGGAGTGCTTATGGTGGCAATTGTCTGGAAAAGGATAATTACACCGGGGGAAATATAATTTCTCTTTATAGCTGAACGAAAAGACCGGCACATCGAGCTAGAGCCTGTACGTGTTGATGGCGCGCCGATGCTTGGCAGAGCATATCGTTCACCGGGCGTTAAGAGGGACGCGCTATGGAAATAAATGCGTCTTGTCCATGTAGTTAATGTGAGAAAGGAAGTGTAATTTGATTAAAAGTGCAAATTCGTTGCATACTTAGTCGGGTAATGAACGGTAGGGATATGGCGCAGAGCTTACTTTTGATAACTGTGCTAATGGGGTAATTTGATTTCAATTTGAGATAAAGACTGTGCCGCGCATTATCGTTCACTGAAGTGCAGTATAGAATGTGCCAAAGATATGTGTTGGCGAAAATGAGGAATTTCGAAAGAGCTGCTTCACACGTTGAGGCGAATGGCTACCATTAATTGACGGCCAGCAGAAATGTGATTTGAAATGATTTTTGAACGTTTGCAATTAAAATAGATCGGCGAATGAAAACAGATGACAGAGTGACAGTGAGGGAGCTCTCAAGCGACCGCATTGAGGATTATACCAAGTGGCTGATCACACAAGAGTCACCAAATTTGGTGTGAGTGTTAAGATTTGTGTTCCACAAAATTAGCTGAAACCTTATTCCTAGGTAAGGTAAGGTGACTGTTTGGAAAGACACAAATAGATCAAATTAGATTAGGTCCTTTTTGATAAAACGTATACCGAAGTAGACCAGAAAATATGCTTTTCACGCCAAGCAATCCATGCAAAGTAGTAAGAATGACAGATCAGCGTTGTCATGTCATCACAGATCTTAGTCACTCTTGTCAAGGCTCAATCGTATCACATGATTCGGTAGAAGCTTGTAAGCTTTAGCAACCATGCCTTCCCCAGGTTGTGCAAATAACAACTCGGCAGAAATTAAACGCAGTCTGAGGACAATTGATTGGCAGACCTCTTTCTAGAAAAACTTAAAAAAACTCTGTATAAGACCCTGATAATCCCAATCCTGCTTTATGGTGCAGAAGCTTGGACTCTGTTTAAACCAGCTGAACACATATTCGGTAGGTTTGAGAGGACAATTCTTCGAAAAATGTTCAATTCCGTTTGCGTTGATGAGGTTTGCAGGAGAAAATTGAATGACGAACTGTACGAGCTCTGAAACTACTTCAGCCATCTCAGAAGGATCGGACACGTAGCACACAAATGCTCCGGCCCATAGAGCATTGGAGTCTAAAAAAAGTGCCACAACGGTCACGATGCGCTGTGTTGTTCCCCATTTCCTTCGAAACCTTTCAACAGTGGCGAGTGTTGTTCTGCCTTAAATTGGTCATGCTGTAAGCACCTGAGATATGCTTTAAGTAGTTCCTAAAGATACCCCAGACTACATTGTAACGATGCATTCGTTACATGTTGTTTTTTTTTTTTCTACTCAACAGCCGATCGACTGTTCCCCCTCCCATACCGATATACAATAAAAACCCCGCAATGGCCCAGTACTTGCTATTCACTGACACAACAGTGCTGGTACATGAATTGTGTGTTCGGCATATTTTTCCTACCAACAACAATGGCCCAATAATTTCTATATATCATAGAATTCACACCAGCTCGTGGTCATAAATTTCATTAGACCACCAGCCATAGCCCCAAACAATCGAGCAAATTCAGAGTTGGGAAAAGTACCAATCTTGTGTACTAAAGAAATTGTTCCTCAAGGGGTCTGCAGACACTTGATAAACTTTTGGTTACTAGTTGCCTGCGGGGAATTAGTGAATTGCCAAGTCAATCGTAAGATAGACTTGTGGAACGCCGAGCTAGTCGTAAGATAGGCTTGTGGAGCGCCGAGTCGATCGCAATATAGGCTTGTGGAACGCCAAATCAGTCGCAAGATAGGTTTGTGGAACGCCGAGTCAGTCTCAAGATAGACTTGTGGAACGCCGAGCTAATCGCAAGATAGGCTCGTGGAACGCCAAGCCAGTCGTAAGATAGGCTCGTGGAACGCCGAGCTAGTCGCAAGATAGGCTTGTGGAACGCCGAGTCAGTCGCAAGATAGGTTTGTGGAACGCCGAGTCAGTCGCAAGATAGACTTGTGGAACGCCGAGCTATACGTAAGATAGGCTTGTGGAACGCCAAGCTAGTCGTAAGATAGGCTTGTGGAACGCCAAGCTAGTCGTAAGATAGGCTTGTGGAACGCCGAGCTAGTCGTTAGATAGGCCGTGGAACGCCGCGCCAGTCGTAAGATAGGCTCGTGGAACGCCGAGCTAGTCGTAAGATAGGCTTGTGGAGCGCCGAGTCGATCGCAAGATAGGCTTAGAGCTAACGTGGTCATTGGACCGCGAATCCGAACTTGAAGCAGAACGACAGCCGTAACCCCGATCTCCCTACCAGCCGAGGGCCGAACCGCCGCCGTGGAATTGTAGGTGTAAATTGTAGAATACCTTGAGACTGTTTAAAATCGTAGAATTGTGTTGAGAAAGTATATGAAATTATATAAATCGTAGAGTTGTTTTGGGATCACTCAGATTATAAAATTGTGTGAAATTATACAAATTGTAAGATCATTTGTAGAATATCTTGATTTACCGAATCATTGAAATTGAAACCGTAGAACTGTTTTGAGATCATTCGAATTATGAAATTTTGTGAAATTATATAAATTTGAATTACCGAATCATTGAAATCGTAGAATTGTTTAAGATTTGTAAATTGTAAGATCATTGAAATAAAGAAGTTAAAAGTTGTGTAATAATAATATAGTAATTTATAGAGACATAATAAAGGACCTTTTTTTTTTGTTACCTAAAGTTCGTGTTTCTTTAGGAAGAACCTTGGCAAACCGGCGAGCTAAACTCAGCCTCGACAAAAGACACATTACAACATCTATACCTTTTGACGCCTGTTTTGTCATTTGCTTAAATACAGCTACCGCCTTGTGCCTCAAAACAAAGCACAAAGCTATTTATGCAGCTCACCCATGGACGCATAATAAAGGTAGCTATTGTAAACTTAATGATCACCATCAGTTTAGCTCAATAAAACCGCTTAATCCCCACTCAGGCAGTCTTCAATCCCACGAAGATGAATCCATATGCCATAGGTGGTCTATACCCCAAGAGAGAGCGAATAAAAACAATTCCAGGAAACAACACAGAGAACACTTATCGTTGTAGTTAATTAATCAAGCTTAAGCCATTCCCCGCTCTGTCTTTATGACTCGCTGAGTCACTCGCGCCAGCAAATCTGTCATTCAATCAATCAAATAAGCAGAGAATGCGTTTCTCCGTCAGCGTCACCTCTCAAAATCATCGTCCAAGAATTCCATCGAGGTGACTCAAGCTGGTCAGAGCCAATACTCTGTCCATTGGGTTATGTTTTCCCTCACTTAACATTCCACCACGAGATGGCTACAAAATCATCTTCGAGCACCAGTTGACAACATATTTGGACCACGATCCAGAGTCGATCGATATTATAATTCAAATCGAGTGCGGCACACTCCGTTGGGGACACACCACAATGATGAATGAATCAAAGTTTACAACTCCATATGGTCCGCATCGGCCCTAATTCGGATTAGGCAAAATCCAAGCAAACGTATGCAAAATCAGAGACAAATCCAAGAATTATATCTCCTTGGCAAATGATGGCTCTTTACATATACGAGCTTGTGGGTTCGTTGCTGGGCAAACTCTCGGGAATTACGAGATAGACAGGAACAAAGGCATTTTCAATCATAACAATAACATAATGAAAAAGAAAAAAAAAATTAAGACAGGAACAGGACAGAAGGAAAAGCCTTAAAGTACACACATTTTGTGTTTGCCCTGGGGACCCGCATGGGTATGGGTGGATGGTAATAGCACACATACCCACACACCTCTTCAGCTCAATCGATGGCACAGATGTGATTTAAGGCTTTTGACTCGTTGAACTGGGCGGGGGCAACTTGTTTGCCATTGATTATTAGTTGTAATCTTTTGTTTTTAGATGGAAATTGAAGGAGATAAAATGTTTAGAAAAGTCTTCATTCAGTGGATGGCGGGTTGAGTACACGTAGGCGTACTGTCCTTCAAGTGGGGTATGCTGAAGATGCAATAAACTTTGCAATAAACTTTGGAAATCAAATTCGGTTTTTAAGACGCGGCAGTAAATTTTAATCTCTAACGATGGACGTCAGATTCGTCGATGTTATGCGTAGCTACAGTTTGAATTTTATCTATATTTTGAATTAATTATACAAGTATTTTGAATTTTATTACTACCCATGGAAGAAGGTCGTAAATGTTGGCAGGTTCGAGCAGTGAGGCCAATTCAATATTTAAAATCATGCTAAGCTCAGCAATTTTATGTAGCATGTTCTTTTTTTCTTTTCTTTTTTTTTTTTTTTTTTTGTATAAAAAACTGATAAAGATCATGTTAAACAATTTTTTAAATAAAAACCTGGTAAAAGTAATTATTAACAAAGAAGCTGTTTTCAGAAAAAACTTCAGCGCGCGATCGATAGGTTTGTAGACGTGTGTGTTGAAGCTGGGATGAAGGTGAGTGTGAACAAATCTGAGGTAATGGTGGTCTCCAGAACGCCTGTTCAATGCACTCTACATGTAAGTGGAGTCTCATTGAAGCAGGTGGAAAAGTTTAAGTATCTAGGGGTCTTATTCACGAGTGATGGAAGGAGCAATGCTGAGTTTTCCTGTAGAATTGGTCAGGCTGGATCAATTCTGAGACAGCTAGGCCATTCTGTTATCAGGAGGACCGAACTTGGTGTCAAAGCTAAGTTGTCGGTCTTTAATTCAGTGTTCGTTCCTACTCTTACCTATGGTCATGAAATTTGGGTAATGACCGAAAGAATAAGATCGCGAATACAAGCTGCCGAAATGAGATTCCTTCGTTGTATTGCTAGTGTGACTCGCAAAGGTCGTATAAGGAACACCAGAATACGTGAGGAACTGAATGTCGAGCAGCTACTTCTCCGGGCGGAACGGTCCATACTTCGTTGGTTTGGTCACGTTAAACGCATGCTTCCAACTCGGATCCCAAGACGTGCTATGGAATCCGTGCCATCAGGTAGGCGTCCCCTAGAAAGACCCAGGATGAGATGGTTAGATCAAGTCCGAAATCTCTCCTCGGCCCGTATGGGGATTGCCCCTGATGATCTAGAGTCGGTGGCGGAAGATCGGGACCTATGGAGGGTCCACTTAGGCATCCCATACCCACGACCCTATTAATGGAAGAGCGGCCATTGAAAATGAATGAATGAATGAATGAATAAAGTGTGTGTTTGGAAAGTTGATTTCAGTTGAAAGCTGGTTGAGTTCTTTGAATGGTTGTATTCACTGTCAAATGAGAATTGTAATGGTCTGTTCACAGTCAGATTCGTCTGCTTTGATTTGATTGTATTATTTTAATTCATAATTTGGCAAAACCAAAATCCTGCTAAAAAAAAATGCTTACATGATTTGAACAAAAAAAGATCCTAAAAATAAAATAATCCTGCTAAATTTAGCAGGAAATATGCTCAATTTGTCACAGGGATACGTGTAAAGATGGAAATGACTTAATTTCAGCAAGAGATGGTTGGATATAAATTATTTTTGAGGAGCTGTCCAAAGTATTGCAAACGCCATTGTTGCCATCGCCAACTCAATGCCCAGTTACAACAGTTTTTAAGGTCTCTAAGAAATAAAACCAGCGCCGAGGATTAAGCTCTTCACTTGTACTACTTGGCATATAAGCAAATCGTTCTTGCAATGTACAGCGGCACTACGGCAATAAGTCTGAACTGATGACCAATTATTCAGCCTCACAATCACAATTTCTAAAGAAATTCTTTGATTAAGGCTTTTCAGTTCCTGAAATGTGCCTTCCTAACAAGTGAAAAATAAAAAAGAAATAGGGAACCACGTTCAATTAAGGAACAAAAAAATGTTTCTTCCCGTTCCATATACAAATTGTCATTTAAGGGAGTGGGGATCGTGTGCACAAAATAACAGAAGGACTGCAACAAACAACTTTTGAGATGTCGAAACAAACAGTTGTCAAAGTTTTCAGTTTACTACAGATTGGAGTGGGCGCAGCAACTAAACGAATGGCGGCATATTCTCTAGATGCTGAGGTTGATCTAATTAGAGTAGGTACCTAAATAGATTTTAAAATAATGTTGAGCCTTTTGGACCAAGGAAGCGGACATTTGAAGCATACTTATTCCGAAAAGGTAGTTACTTAAGTCCGCTGAACTCTTATCGATCATTACACACTCCTCCCTAATGATCTCTTCAATTTCGATGCCTCATTTTTCAAGACCTCTTTACTCTGGCATACTTCGACAAGATCTAAACATGTTTTTCACTTGGTTCCTTAAAAACTAACTACCTACAGCATCACCAAATCCCATCCGATCCATTACTTTGTGACGGAAGTACAACAAGTTCTCTTCCCGACCTAACGATCGACCTTTTGTGCAACAGTGAGCTCAATTCCATTTGATGAGTCAATCCAATAAAGCAATTAAAATTGTGGTCTAAAGAAATCCGCAAAACGTTCGTGGCCAGATCAACAGGTTTCTTTGCCGCCTCTAAGTAAGTTCGTATATTAACAACCCAGGGCCGGCATTCTGTAATGCGAAAACGTTTAATCGTTTTCGGGCGCACGAACGGTTTGCCTCATTTAACAAAAACGAAAGACGTTCTCGTGGCCGCGAAAAAAAAACACACGACCACATTTTTTTAACGTTTTTACATTTCTTGCTTAATGTAACCTTAAAAACGAACAGATTTTATCGTCTCCACGAAAGAAAACAAACGACGGCTATTTTCTTGGCTGTAGGAAATAAGGCCCCAAAAGAGAAAATGAAATAAGGCCCCAAATTTGGGGTTTATTTCATAATGAAATTAAAAATAATGAAAACTACTTTTTATTTAATATTGTTGACATTGGATAAACTAGTTTAGATTAAAGTAACTTTTTATATACTCAACCTAGCACCCACCCCGCAATCTAACTGTAAACCCAAGCAGGGGGGTTGCGGGGGGCAGCATGCCCCCCCATACGCATTCCATATCGGAAGGATAACAATTAATAATAAAAAAATAATTTTGGGGACTTTATTCATTTATTCTTTTGGGGTCTTATTTCATAATCCAATTTTCATTAGGAAATAAGGCCCCAAAAAAGGAAATAACACCCCAAATTGTATGAAAAATCGTTGTTGTTGTTTCCTGTATAATTTCATTGGGGCCTTATTTCGCAGAGCCTATTTTCTTGACGTTCATCACTTTCCTATTTATTCTTTTTGAATTTGGTGGTGTTAAGATTGTGCTGAATATTTTATTAGAAATGCTAGCAAACTACTATTTGTAGGCCAGAGATAGCGATGAAAGTGAAGCTGAAAATGAGCATGTGAACTTAAGAAAAATTAGAAAAAAATCTGCGGGTTTGATCGAATCCTGTCACATTACCTGAAAAAAGGTTGGTTTATTTAAATTTGGTTCTTAGTTAAAAAGTTAGTTTTTGCTTTTAGTTGTTTAGAGGGAACAAAGCCGCCTTTAAGTATTTGCTGGACAATATTAATTTTTGTACAGGAACGACATACGTGCCTCCTATTCTAAAACTTTCCTCAACATTAGAGTAGATACTGACTGGAGGAGGATACCAATGATTAGATGGAAATGATGATATTGTTATTTTATTATTGTTATTTATTTATTTATTAACTTATATTTTCTGAAGTAAACGCAGCTAGCTTCAAATCACATTACGAACTATTTTTCTAATAACGAATTTATTTGACAGCTGATATAGTAATATGATATACCTTATGGTTAATGTAAAATACAGTCATACCAGAACGTTTACATTTATAACTTAATTACTTTAAAGGTTGCATTACATTTTTCATTCCAAACGTCCGCATTCATAAACAATCGCATTTCACATTCAACAAACAAATATTTTTAATTGCCAGCCGTTAGTTGTCAGAATAAAGTGACGAAAATAAAACGACATACTGAGACTGTCACGCTATAACCTTAACCGCTTAAACCTAAACGAATGTGAACCAAACAAAAAAACGTTAGGAGTTACATGGAGCAAATTTTCGCGTTCGCGTGATTTTTTTTTCGTTTTTTGAAATGCGAAAGTGGTTTTACAGAATGCCACCCCAGAACATGGAGGTTCGCTCTTTGATGTACACTCGATTTGATATATGACACCTTCAATCAGACTGCGTCAATCTTATTTTATATATAAATAGGTGAGGGCAAATAGTTAAGAACCACTTTCACTACCTTAAGCCAAGTCCGCATCTGTTTTGTAACGAAAAATCCCATACGAAAGTGACACAACGAAATCATGAACGAAAATCGTCGCTCTCCTTTTCGTTTTGCAGTCAGCTGCTGCGAAATGATGGCGGAAAAGTGGGTAATTGTAGTAGATTTCTTGGTACAATTCTCCGCTCTATTTTTTATTTACTATCCGGAACATTAATTGCTTGCGAAAATTTGACTTTTGTACTGCAGGGTTGCCAGCTTTCATAAGAGGTATGGAGCGAAATTGAGAAATTTTGGAGCCAAAAATATTAAAACTCAAATATGAAGATCAAAATGCGTACTTTTACTTTTTTTATTATAGAAATAGACTCATTGCACCAAGAGATGTGTACCCTGATGTACCGTTGATGAAAAATCGTCCTTTCGACACAAGCTTCTGTTTTTATTAGTAGTTTTGTTAATTTTTTACTGCTAATAAGCCCAATCAAGAAGCTTCCTGGATTGCGATTCGCACTTTAGTTCCAAATTATAGCTGGTAAATAGTTGTCTCAGTTCTCATCATCATATAGTTCTAGCTACTTGCGCCAACATTGTTCTCAGGCTCTTCTTTGCCAAAAGTACATTATTTGTTACCACCGTTGGAAGTGTATGCCGATTTTGTACTGTACCTACGCACATCCTGCCTCAACAATTTTTGAATGAATTCCTTTTGCACTATAGACATAGGCACGCATGAAAAAAATACTTGCACCGCACTTAAAGCATTCGAATTCCACCCCTCAATTTCTCCAGAAAATAAAAACTGAATTAGATTATCTCTCACCCACTGCACAGTGCACAACTTAGGATATTTTATAGGAACATCTAACCTTCGCTTCGAAAACAAAATAAAACGAAAACAATTCTCCGGCGAGACAAAGAAAAAGCTCGCGCTTTGTTGTTTATGTTAATTCATAACCGCACACAGAACGAGTAACGACAGCCAAAACGCAGGTGTGACTAAACGCAGTCTGAAAGGATGTTTTTCTCATTTTTCATGCATCCAGACTGTCATCTGTTTGAGCACCTTTTTTACAATCTTATGCAAATCGTTATACACATGCGACTTCTTTATACTAAGGACTCCTCAAGCGGGCTACGTACCTCCAAGCTTGTGCTGCGACGTCTCTTCAGACAATAAAGTTTGAGTTTGCCTTTCATCCAAAAACTGTCTACCATGTTAACGTTCATTACTCGATGGAACTTTTCCACCTCGCTTCTGCGACAGTTTAATTAAGTTCATATCTCGGGGACACAATTACAATGGAAATGGTAATGCAAAGTTTTCCTTTTCCATCTCGTTCGCTCGGAAAAGGATAACATTTTCTAATTTCAAGTTTTTCCCAGTTTGGGGTTTTTTCTTTCCTTTTTTCGGAATCGTTTAGCGTATAACGCCCTTTATTTGTTTATTAGATGACTCGCATAAGTAATGATAAAAGGACATAGCATTCAAGTTGATAACTAAACTCTTGACTCTCACTAAGGACTTGCTTTTTTTTTCGACTACGAACGAACAGAAAAACTCCTGTAATTAGGGTGAATAAGGCGAGTTCCGAAAAAGGGTAAGACCCGTAAAATTATATTGGACTGCTGGTGTGTGCAAACATACAGCACACAGCAACAGCACACAAAGGAATGACGATAACTGTAAATTATTATTTAATTTGTGGCCCTATTATCCGTGGGACTTCATATAATCAAATGAATGAAAAGCTGGTTTCGGCCATATTAGCTACACCAGCACACAGGGCGAACGGAACGACAAATCCTTTGACGGGGAGACAAATTCACTGATAATTTCGCGAGGGTAACGATGGAGATTTGCATAATGCCCCTCCAGATAGGATTTAGACAATGAAATTAACGGTTTTAAAGCGTCGTTTGTTTTGCCTCAAAAGGATGGCATCCACAGTATCTCACCGCTGGGAGGTTCTTTATACGTCTCTTCGGAGAGTCTAGCGATTGCTTGGCAGCGCTTTAGAGCTGTTGTGGGACAAAAGTTTTACAAAATGTGCGGAGAAAGTCCTCGTCAAAAGATGTGGCAGTAGCGTTCCGAAGAAAATTTTGGCAGATAAGTATCTATAATCAGGTTGCGCCGTATCTATGTGTAATAAAGCTATAGGATTACCATCATGGCGGAAAAGAACATCTTAGGGCTATAGTACTGTACTGCTGTATCCTTGAAACAAAGCGACAGGAAATGATAAAAGAGAGAGAACTACTTCCCATAGTGATGATACAAATAGGAATACCACTCCGAACAGAAAAGTCATGGTGGTAGGGAGTGCAATCGACAGAAAGACTCTCAGAATATGCCCATAAATAGAATGCAGCAAAGTCGTACTTGAGCAAGGGCGCAAAGCCGCCTCTAGTTGGTAGCGTTGTCCTCATCCTAGGTAGATAGAAGAGCCACAGCCAAAACATATTATGCAAATGGAGGACTTAGAAGCTCACAGCATTTGACGCTTCAGTGAGCATAAGCTAAAATCATCCTGAATAATCAAGAACTGTACGAAACCAGCATAGCCCAACTGATTTTGCTGCAGGATGTAACGATACTGGAGCCACCAAAAGGTTTTCTTCGAACCTTAATATTCAACATGACTTTCACCAAATCATCACACCATCAACCAAAGTGATCGACCTAAGGTACTCCTCCAGCATTCTCAAGCATGCATAAAATAGACTTGGGTAATAGGCTTGTTAGAGCCAAGAAGGGATTTAGGTTATCTAAGGCGCCGTACCAATAGAAAAGTATTGTGAGGAGGCAGCCTTTTCCAAGTACTATGCAAGCAGCATCAAATGTCGAGTACAATGGTATCGATGCATAGAGAGCTACAGAACCGCAGTGCTGGGTTCCACCTGACCACCACCTAGACCTAAAGCCTTAGTTTAATGTAGAGTGCCCACAAGCTCAAGCAGTAAATACACTCGCGTGCACTGCAAGTATATAGCTCTGCGACCAAAAGACTGGAAGACTGGTTTCTGACGAGAAAAAAAAAAGAAGACAAAAGCCAGCCATCGAGGACATAGAGAGCACGTTATCCGGAAGTTTTACAAAAAGATCGTGCAACAAGACCTGAACCGAGAGAAACTGTAGAGATGAGTAAGGAAACACTGTAGTAGAGTCACAGGCACAGTGGCTATCTATGGTGGATATGGAAAAATCTCACTTCTACAGATGATTTAATGATGGATGACTGAAATTCCTCTGGCAAATATAACGACCTATCCAATCTGAACGATGATAGTCAAAACTTTCGTCCACCTCACTAATATCTAAGCTCAAGTCCAACAAGGCCGCTGCAACAAATGACATTAATGGCTGAACTAATTCAGGCAGTGGGAGATGACTTCCTGGTGGGCATACCCGAACTCGAAGAACTTGCGCCTGCAAGGATATGGCCTGCTTAACCAACTGCCACTGGGTAACTTTCAAAGTTTGGAACAGAAAATTAAAAAAACCGTGAATGAATCAGGTATTATGCTGTCGACAGAATGGGGCACACAACAACGACTGATCAGACAGAAATTCATAATAGGGACATTGTCCACCAAAGCTTGGCAATAAACTCCTAAAAAGACACCTCGTCAGAATTGAAGCTACACTTGAAAATCGGTGTTTTTTTTTGGCTAAGGACTCTTTAAATGACCCTCATCATAGTCGCAATCCTGCTCTATGGCACAGCTGCCTTGACTTTATTGAGTGATAGACGTTGAAAAAATTAAAATTTTACCTAAATTGAAATTTCGTATTTTGTTAAATATAAAAATAGGTATAAATATTCCAATAATGATTTAAAATGTCAGTCTGGCAGACGGCCTTGCCAAACCACTGAATACTGAGAAATTGTATTTTTTTAGTTTATCCATTTTATGAAATAAATAAACTGGCTCCAGGAAATAACCTCCCAAATGGAAAATGAAATAACCGCCCAAAAATCGAATAACCCCTCAAACATAGTTCCTTATAATGTAAATCAAACAAACTAAAGGACTATTCACATGAGAGCGAATTGCGAACTGCGAACACGCGAATATTCGTGGTTTCTGACACTTCATTCACATGAAAACTTTTTTTGATACCCGCGTATCAGTTGCATTTTTAAAGGTAAAGTTCGAACGAATTTTTCATTCGTGGGTTTGTGGATCGCGACTGTTTTGTGTGGATTGTGAATAAAGTGTGACAGTTCGCGGCAAGAATTTTCAATTCGCGGGAAAATTGCTTTAATTGTTAATTTAGCTGTTTAAATCAATTAAGAGTAATGTTTTTTTTAAGACTAGATGTTAGATTAATTAAACATAATGATTTTGTGTTAGAACAAATACAAATTTTCAATTCATAAATGCAGTTAAATTGATTTGTTCGCAATTCGCCTATTCGCAGTTCGCTCTCATGTGAATGGTCCTTAACACTTTGAAAATTGATAAAGAAATACAAGCAAAAAACCTCGCACTCACCCTGTAGTCCAACAGTAAATCCAAGAAAGGGGGTTGCAGGAGGTGCATTGAAATTTGAAGTTTGAAATAAGTCCCAAAAATTCCTTGAAATAAATCCACACCTCCATACAAATTTTGGGGGGTTATTTATTTTTTTATTTGGGGGGTTATTTCGTTGGGGATTATTTCCGTAAGCCTCATTAGATAACTGACTAGACATAAATGAAGACAGTCTTTGTTTTTTGGAACGCCAAGTTCTGGCAGTGATTTTAGCTCGCGTTGATTTAGCGTTCTTTCGGAAAGGGAAAGCAAACTCTACAATGGCATTGACATGATCTTCAAACTGGAAATCAGTCGCCTTAGATGTCTGGAAGATGTAAGATTCCGACCAGTATGAGTATTTTGTAGCCATAGACTTCGTCCTAGGTAGCGCGAAAGCAGGCAGTTGACTAAAAACCACATACTAACTGGAGAGTCGTTCAAGTTGAGACACAAGTTCACGCCGGACCATCGGCCTGAGTAAGAATATTAAGACGCCTTATTTCGAAAGTTCGCCTCGTTCTTGTGGCGAATACTATTGCACTTTTCATTTAAAATTACTTTGTACACAGTATTCAAAAAGAGAGAGAAAAGTGAAAAAGTCCAACATTTTTATTCGAAGCTTTTCTCGAGATATGCACCTAAGGGCTTGGATAACAGATTATGTAGGGTGGGCAATTTAGTGGTTTCTTTTTAAATCGTCGGTGATTTTGACTCTGACAGCTGTTTCCCGCTCGAAATCTTGACAGAAAGCCAGTGTCATACCTCGATGAGTCACTTTACGCTTGAATAACGTTGGGAAATATTGAAAACTTATTTCCAAAGTGAGTGCTTGTAGCCCAAACAGTGCGTTTTTCTAAAAGAAGTTTCGGCTGAAATAAAACACCCACCGCGGCTGATCTACGCAAGTTTGTGCAAAAAGTTCGTGAGACTGGTATGCTAGATGCTAGATGCTATACTCTGTCCAAGAAAAATTGTCAGTACAGGCCTTATGGGAAGCTCTTTTTTCTACCAGTGGTGCCTGTAGTACTCTCACGGCACTCAAACAAAAGATTTGCCACTGAAATAAAAACGAAACCACTGGCATTCCAAAGAATTTTGTTGTTGTAATTTTCCTGAAATTCGCATACATCCCTCCACAACCAGTCTGCCACACAGTTGCGGGCAGAATGAGCTCGATCGCTTGTGTTCGCTTGCTGTTATCATCAACCAAAATAAGCAGAGTGAGTGACTGAAGCACATCAGAGAAGTGTTACCATATGACAATGTTAGCATATCATTAAGGGTTTTTCTTTGAATTTTGTCAAAGAACTTTCGGTTTTGGTGCTTTTTCGAGCTTTTTGGAGCTTTTGAGAGCGGCATATTATTTGGGGTGCTGCCATTCGGTTTTAATTTGTTTGTATTTCTGAAAGATTCAATAATATTCAGTTAAAACATATTTTTGAACGTTGTCTTTTAGAAATAATGTTTATTCGTGAGGTGTTTTAATGCATTCATTTCATTAACGCAACAAGTGATCATATGTGCGTTGTAGAGATCTTGCGATAAATTAATAGTGATTACTAGGGCAACTCAACCGGATTCATGCAAAAGCATGGTATTTTAAAGAGATAAAATTTGATTAAATATTTTATTATAGAAAACTGATTTTTCTATAAAAATTTCAGCCCTATTCGTTAGGGCATATTCCTGCATGTTTTGGTAGGTATAAATTTATAATTCACTTTGTAGAGCATATTTTTCACACTGAAATATCAAAATGATGACCTATACTGTTTATTTTCGGTCGTTGGGTTTTACCACATCCGGTCACTCCTCTTCAGTAAAGTAAATGACTTGAAAGGATTTTATGATCCTTTTTTTTTGCTACTGTTTCCGCGAAGTTCTGCATTGACTGGTAATATTTTTTTAACAAATATGTAATCTAGGTATATATGTCTATATTAAAAAATGTATGTAGAGCTGCACAAGTGCAGTCCTTTTACCATCTGTTTAGGTATATGACATTGCGTCTTGGTTATATAATTTTTTCTAATTGCCTGTTTGTGTATATAAGGCGGAAACAATGGTTGTTATCTCAATAGCGGATAGTGCATCTAAACAAGTGGTAAACTTTATTGTGCATATGAATAAACAGAAACATGGCTACAAAGTCTTCAAAGGATCTAAGTGTAGAAAAGAAACAACAAATTGTTGATGCAACTGAAAAATTCTATGACCTTTTCAAAAATAAATCGGAAGCCGTAGGAAATGCGGCTACTGTTTTTCCTGTTACGGAACAAATTGTATACAGGCTTTTAAGGGAAAAAGCAATCGAAGGCCACAAATCACTACCAAAAACGATTGATGATTTGGACAAATGTGCGATTAGGCGGATAGTCCATCAGTTTTTTATGGATAATGACCTTCCAACGCTAGACAAGACATTATTGGAAGTACAAAAAAGTTAAAATATAGCAAAACTAAGCAGATCAACTTTGCATACAATATTGCAAAAAGATCTCGGACTTAAATTCGTCAAACGTCAGCGAAAGAATTTGTTGTTGGAATTTATTTCGTTCAGCAATATTTTTATTTAAAATTGGAAGTTGGTAACCCTAACAGTATTACTCTCTGAGTTATGGCGAATTATCATACACACTACGGCAACCCTGTGAGAGCTTTAAAAAGGGACCGATTTATGTAAGTCATTGAACCAGACTGAGAGACAAACATCCTATCTTGCCTGTACTGACAATTTTACTTGGACAGAGTATAGTGGATAACAGTCATGGTCCCCTTCGTCGTACGGCGTGCACAGACGAGAATGTGGCTGCTGTAGCCAAGAGTGTGAGGCTCAATTTTTTCTTCGAAAATGAGCTTGGGAACAAGAGCCATGTTAACCGACTTTTTTTTTTTTACTGAAGTTGAAGACATGGGTTTGAACGACCTCTGGTTCATGCAGGATGGTGCGCCGTGCCACACAGCCCATGCCACAATCGGTCTTTTGCGCAACAATTTCCAAATCGTGTTATCAGCCGTCTTGGAGATGTTAATTGGCCGCCTCGGAGCTGCGATTTGACCCCTTTGGACTTTGTTTTATAGGAAACCGTGAAGAATCGATGTTATGTCAACAATCCAGAAACGATTCAAACACTTAAGACCAATATCATCCAATAAATCTATGAGCTACAGTCCGAAAACATCAACAAAATAAATAAATAAATAGTTGGCGCAACAGGTCCGGAGAGATCCTAGGCCTAGCTTCTCACAACCATTCGTTTTTGTGTGAGTTTTTCATTTTTGGAACGAATGGAAGGGATCTACAATTTTATGCCGACTCCAAACGGCTAATTGAGAAGCTCTTTCAAGACATTTATACTCTCGGATGTTTGTCAGACGTTCGCGAGAGGTAGCGCAGCGGAAAAAAACCCCTAAGTCGGAATTGGGTTTTTGCGGGAATCGAACCTGGGACCCCCGCATAGCAGCCCAACACACTAACCACTAAGCTACTGCGACTACGAAAACATCAACAAGGAATTGGAAAATTGGAGTGGCAGATTGCGCTACTGCGAAGCCAGCCATTTGAACGCATTGCATTTTTAAAAAGAAAATTGTATTCAGCCCACCCTGTATACACAAAGTGAAGATCGTACTAGTTCTCAAAGGGGCTTCGCATGAATCAGCTTATTGCCCTCCACTCCATCGAGTTGAAATGGTTTCCCAAATATGTAACGAACAACAAAATGGTAGCACCTGCTATACCCTTTAAGACATATTTTCTCAGCTTCAATGACACCAAGTCACGAACATCAAAGGAACCCCCTTTATAATATTCTTCAATCGAACAACGAACAACGAACAACGATAACTGAATTCTTTTGTGAACCATGGTATAGGCTAATCCAACACCATAACTACCACCCTTCGATATGTTTTCTTTGGAACCGCACAAAGAGCTTAACTCACCAGTCACCACTCACCACCCAGTCGGCGGCGGGTAACGAGTAACGACAAAACAAATTCAACGCATTTCAATTCCTTTCAAGTTGATTTTAAAATCTAATTTCTGTGGCCGATGTGCGCCGTAACGCTAAACTCCATAGAGCTCTTGTCATCGTCGTCGTTGTCGTCGTCGGTATAGACGGCGGCGTCGCTTTGCAAAAGAATAAAACTTGCGAATTACGTACACGTAATTTCATTTAAATTCATTTCAAGTACTACTCGCATTATTTTGCCCTTTTTTGCGCTTTTCTTTTCAGCCACCCACTCACGCCCTGAATTTGGATTCGGATTTTTTTTTTTTGTGTTTCCCCCGTTCTGTCATAAAGTGCTTAGTAATTTTCTCCCACTCAAGGACGCAGCAATTGTGGAGGAATTTTCGACTAAATTTTCTCTAGATGATATTAAGAGGAAACTTTCGAGACTATTGCAAGTTTATTTATTTACTCTAGCGCCTTCACTTTCATTTCGATTAAGCAAAGGGATTAAAACAGTCCAACATAAACAGCCGGAGAGAGAGAGTGTGTGTCCACGACGATTTGTCGGAGATTTCTCATTCAGTGACTCTGACAGCGACTGTGGATTATTTTCCACTGCGGCGAATTTCAAATTAATTAATTAATTGCTAATAGAATTGTTTTAGAGGAGGCGGACCATCGCCCACAGCCATGATTATCCTTGGTGGGCGGCAAGGATCTTAGGAAAAAAAAACTCCCATTTGCCATGGTCCCCTCGTTTGTAGACGCGCAAATGCAATTAGCTTAAAAGAAAATCAAAACTTTTTCACTTTTCAGTTTTTCCTTCTTTTTTTTCGCTCGTCCTTGCTGGTTCTAATGAATAAAATTGTTCACGTATCGCGTATAAATTCTTTTGTGGATACCATCGTTTCTTGGCACGTTCTCTCCTTCAGATTTCTTAGCGGTTTAGTTCCGATTAAGAGGCGAAAAGAAAAAGGATAAAGAAATCCTTGCCGAGGAAAACAATAATCACGTTCTTTGCATAACACCGACCGCCACCCCGTTTGAGAGTGTTCAAATTTATGGTTCTTAAATTTGCACCGCACAGCGCACAGCACCATCGCGCCGCCACACGTCTTCGTGAATAATGACTCGGACCGGATGGTTTAAGAAAATTCCTCACCCGGGATTTTTTTTTTTTTTTTTTTTTTTGTTGCGAAAACCACTTATGCTTTGCACTTCTCTATGGGATGGATAGTAAATGTCAGACAATTCGGTTAGGGATTTCTGCAATGCGGTATAGTGCACTGAGTTGGGATTTAGTTTTTTCTTTACCTACTTCTCAAGTGGTTGCGCCACAAAGGCAGTTAAAAATGACAAAGAGTGAGCGGAAGATCCCGAAAAGACTTCAAACTGGCAAAAAAGCGAGAGTCCTTTGAGACGAGAATTACAGAGATCCATAGTGTGGGTTTCTTCGAATAGTAAGGTGGTATGGAAATCTTTTGAATTTTAAAGGTGAAGAGTATTTTTGAGATAGGAGTAGGTGCCAAGGACACTTTCGTTTTCTCAAACAAATTTTACAAGGAAATTGATTTCCCATAAAAATACTCATGTTAATATTTACCCACTGCAGGCTGCGATCGCCCCAAGACCGGCGACCTAACATAGGCCTTTATATATAGGTATATATACATATATATATATATTATTTTTTTTTCATATTTATCATATTTTTCATTCATTTTAGTTTAGTCGGCCACTTGTGTTTGAGAAATTTAGAAAAGACCGATGGGTACTTTTCAAAAATATTTCACGCAAAGTCCATTCCAACGAAAAATATTTGTTTCTGAAGCTGTCCCCTATAATTGGGAAGCTGTAGGTGCATTCACTTGAAGTCGCGGTTTGGTTTGGTATAGCATGTGAAATGGTCATAGGGCCCTATGTCTTTGAAGACCCAGATCCCGATCTAGTAAAGATATACATATGGATACGAGTATTCAGCAACGGTCGAGAGTCTACAGCAAGGTTCCCTTAAACCAAGACGCTGCTACTATACCCATGCAACCAGTCATAGATGTCTATTCTTATCAAAATAATTTCTTAATTTTTATATTGAACAATTTTTAGGACCTTACCGAGTCAGACTCTTACCCTTTTATGTTATCTTAAATAAAAAGTATACAAAGGTAACCTTCACAGTCTCTAAGAGACCCTAAAGAGGATCACTAAGTTCTAAGACACCACAAAAAAAAAAAAAAAAAAAAAAAAATATGAAAAAAGGGCTCTAGGAAATAACCCCTCACCGAAGTAAGCCCCCAAATGGAAAATTAAATAACCCCCCAAAAATTAGGAATAATTTCACTGTGAAATTATTCCCCACATCGAGGGTGAAATAAGTCCTAAAAATGCTATGAGATAACCATGATAGAAATTCGCGTGCGCGTATGAAATGAATCCCCAAAAATCCATAAAATCAAATAAATACTGCATACAAATTTTGGGGGGTTATTTCATTTTTCATTATAATTGTTATTTCCGTAAGCCGAAAAATCTCATCAAAAGTTCAGAGTTTTGCGAAAAACAAAATGATGGTCATATTAAAGAGATAAACATTTCTTAAGTTCCTTTAACTTTTTTAGAATTCTTAAAGAAAATAGTTTTTTTTTTTTTTTTTTTTTTTCAAATTTAAATTCAGCTAATATTTTTTAGCCACCCTGTATATACTTTTGGCGACTGTCACACGGTTGTAGCAGATCAAGATTTTTGAAAATATACTACCTGAGGAGGTTTGAGGTTCCCTGACCATGGGTAAGTCCGCCGTGATTTCTCCGAAGATTATTCCTTTGCGGGCCTACAGTTTTGGGGTGAACCTGGGATCCCCACTCTGTAGGTGATACTTTTCCGACTTGAAATAGGTCCGAGAACACATCCCTGCGGAACACCATTTAGTACTTCACCGGGGTATTCGAAAATAGATGCCTAAATAGTCCGACTAGCTTTATCCACTTCGACTTGGTAAGGTTTATTAAAAGAGACCAATCTAAGTTTGTAGCCATCAGCAATGAAGCTGGGAAGAAGGATTGAGTTAACAAAAAACATGAGTGTGATGCCCATACCCATTATCCATAGCTTCTGGTCAATGTTCTTTGTATGGTATGGAATCTCCTTAAAACAGATACGGAAGCTGAAATTTTTAAGGTCTTACTCACAACGCGACGGAAGGAGCAATGTTGAATTTTTCTGTGGAATTAAAGTTGGAAGTAAAAAATTTCTGAGCACTGCGCAAAAACTTCGAAGAGGTTTAAGTGTTGTCCATTTGGGAAGATCCATCAGTCTTACAAAAAACACTCTGAAATATGCCAAACCTGGGCAACAATGCAGTAAACTTAAACGAGTTTTAAAGTAACCTGAAACAGACTCTATATATTTACAGGCTTCGACGGTCAGCCGCTTATTAAATTTAAGACCAGATTCAGGCTAAAAAAAAAGATATTTTGAAATAAAAAAGTTGGCAGTGCAAAAAACGGTTGCTCCGACAAAAATACTTTTATCAACGCTCATGTCCATATTGGGATTGGTAAGAAAGTCCCCAACAAAACTGAATTCGATCACTTTAATATGAATAACAAAACTCCCCCAAGTACCTTAATTGGCTCAATAGCATCCTCCTTTAATCTGCGGACAAAGCTAAATATTTCAGTAGGTAAGATAGATATTTTTGAGCTACGAGAAGTGTTAAAAACTAAATTGAAAGGAAATCTCTTTCAAGAGGTAGGATTTAGAGCCTTACTAGGTTTATATGATTTTTTTCGGTTTGAAAATGTTTGACCGTTTAGTAAACAGTCATAGACTGAATACCAAGAAGAAGAGGTGCAAGCAAATGCAATAAAGTCGGGGTGTCTTAGCAGAAATTGGTTATAAGCTTCTTTTTTTTAAATACAACAGACATAGAAATCAGTAACCGTGGACGATTTTTTTTTATAGCCCTGGTCAAGCGTAATTCCTTGTAACGATGCATTTGTTACAACAATATGTCGACGGCCCGTGTCATCTTTTTGACCAGCAACAGTTTGTGCAGTGCACTTAGCACACGTTCAAAAAAAGACGATCGACTGTTCCGTCCTCCCACATCGGTGTACAACGTACACCCCCGCAGTAGCCCGGTAGTTGCCATATTGCTTTCTCTCACACCGAATCACTGGTACATTACATGTGCATTAGACACACTTTCGCCACAACAACAATTGACGGAGCCGCCCCACTCTCTGTACCATTTCGTGTATCAGGTACACCCCCGCACTAGTCCAATGTTGGTGGTAAAAATATATGATTTAACCGACCAACAATTTTTGCATTCGTGATAGAATTCACACCCGCTCGTTGTCATAATTTCAATGAGACCACCGACCGGTGGGATCTCAAACAAGCGAGCAAAATCACACAGTAGAATCGTACCAATCCGGTGTACCGCTAATTAGTTCCGCAAGTAGTTGTTGTGAAGTGGAATTTGGAATTTTCGATTAGTGATGTGCCAAACCGATATTTTTTCAAACCGAGTTAAACCGGTTTAGAATTGAAGCAAACCGAGTTGCAAACCGAGCTGCAAACCGAGTTAGTCGACTCGATTTGCATGTTGCAACTCGTTAAGAAATCGAAATCCAACACGACTATACGAACGGGTATACGTACGTAAACGGTTCATTCAAACCGAATTACCACCTATGGACTCGCTCAATTGACAAAAACCACCCTCGCTCATAAAAATCATAGCAGATACACCATACACATTGCAGATGCGAGAAAACAGGAGTAAAGAGAAGAGCACAGCTTTCCAATTGGACTTTGCATCTTGCATGCTCAATAATGTGTTTGTACATTGTGTTTATTTTTCTCACACGCACACCTACCTAACCAATCGAACCGAGATCCGAAACCGAGTCGTGTGTTGATATCGGTTTATGCATGCGTGGCATTTTATTATTCGGTTTTCGGTCGGTTCGTTTCGTTTCATTGGTTTTCGCCAACTCGGTTTGAAATAAAAGCAACTCGGTTTAACTCGGTTTAGTAGTAACTCGGTTTAAACCGGTTTACCAAACCGAGTCGTCACATCACTATTTTCGATGCTAGTAGGCCTGCGGGTAGCTGGCGAATTGCAGAGTCCTCCGTAAGGAATATTCGTAGGTTGCCAGGACTGTCGCAAGTTGGACCTGTAGGTTACCGAGACTGTCGCAATACAGGACCGCACAACAACGGGTTTATCTCACGGCCACGACCACCCGAAGACCGACCGATGCCCAGCTTAAGCCGTACCCGTTATAAATAAAACTTATGAATTAAAACTGTTGAAGTTATAATTAAATAAAAATAATGGTTTGAATTCTAAATTAGAGAACAAATAATAAAAGGAAACTCCTATATACCTTAAGTTCGAGCTTCTTTAGAAAGAACCTTGGCGATCAGCCGAGGACAAAAAGCACATCACATCCTTTCTGAAAGAACCGCGGTGTCGACTGACCATATTCCCTCCTCTAGTCAATATTTAAGTAAATTCCATGCTATAACTAGAAACTCAAGCTAGGAGCATTTCCTACGCCTAGCAGTAAATCCTCAAACCCCGGCGCATAAACACTCAAACCACTAAACCCGTCCGAGGCAGATCGATTTGGCATGTTTCATGATTCCGACTCGTGTTAATTCCATTTAATTGAAAATGGTAAAGAGGCTTTTGCCCAAAATGCCTTATGATCAACACTTCTGCGTCTCATTACAGATGCTTGATATAAGTCGCTGTGCACACGCAAATTGCTCGCTAAAATCCATTATCCCGGCGAAAACGTTAGAAGCCCTAAACCGCAGCTCCCCATCGACAGGAACCGAAAGGCTTTAAGGGGAAATTATCCCCACAGCAAAATTTATGACTCGCAAAGACAGCTTCCACCTCTCTCTTTATTCTCTCTCTCGCGCGCTGTTCCCATTAATTCTCGTTTTTCATTTTCCCTGGTATTTATCCAATTTTGGGGTTTCGCCCCATTTTCTGTTTGTCCCTACCCGCTGAATCAACATGCCATCGGGGCATTCCGCGAACAACTTCCCGAAATCATACAACACACACATGCACGGGAATATCAACGCAAGATTCTGTCCCTTAAATCCATATGTATATCCTTAACTCGTATATGCGCTGCATAAAAGCGCCACGCGAGGGCGGGGGACAAACACAAAGCCAGCATTCAAGTGTAGCCAGGATGACAGAAGGTCGGAAATAAAAATGAGATTTTATTGTGTGAAATATTTTTATGTCGGAACCGGCATTACACGAGCCTAGCACCGCAAAAGCCCACATTTAATTCAGGCAACTTTTCGCAGTAAAATCACGCACATCCAACCGTATGTATACGTGGCGAATGTAATGTGTACCTACGAATGGATGGGAGCATGTACTGAGGATGGGGAGGAGGGAGGGGGGGAGGTTCACAACATAACCCATCACCACCCTCTTACACTCATATTGATACCAAAAACCAGCCGCAGGGTCGAAGTTATAAATCTTTTGCGGATTTTCAAAATTAACCCACAAAATGGGGGATCTTACAATATTTTGAGTGTGTAGTAATCCGACGCAGGAGAACTGTAGGTATGTGGGTAGTAGGACCTTGTGTAACTCAGTAAGTGGCTGAAACAGAAGGTTTATCCGAGTTTAATTTAATTCTCGTGCCAAAGGATGTTGAAATAATATTCAAATTGGAAATTGTACCTAAGGGATTATTACTTAATGCCGAACGGATGAGCCAGAGATGTGTCTTTTTGTCTGAAAGTGTACACAAGTCCAGCCAAGCCAGCTGACGGTCGTATGGTGAGTTATTATGTCCGGATGTGGAGTAACATTTGGTTTCTAACCTCAAATAGAGTGTGGCCGTAAGACTGTGGAAATTAATTAAAATAGCGAGAGGTTCAAGGTTCAAGGTTTTTCATCTGTTTTTTTTTTTTTTTTTTTCGTGAAGATTTGAAAGAGCTTTGTAATTAAATTTCCCAATCCAGTGGGCTTAGGATGTGGAGATTTTGCCGAACAAGATTTTGTTGGATGATAGTTTGAGTCGGTTCTATCTGTTGGAAAGGGTCCCCAAAAACGTACGGGAAATAAATATGTTTGAATGAGAACTTGAAGTGGTCCATTGAATTGCTTGGGGTCTTGTAAACGCTTTGAAATGTTTGAGAAATTATGTAGTCAAATAAGGGATGACAGAAATGGAGAACGAAGCAAGACCCGAGGTTAGCTTGACTCTGGGACTTTTGAAGCTTTCTCGTTTAGGGTTTTTTTTTTTTTTTTTTAACCGCGTGACCAAAACACCAAAGTACGTCGAGTTCATTACATCCACCACAAAGAGCGAATGGACAAAAAAGCTCCAGCTAAATGAATCTTCCAGTCTCAGCCACTATATGCTCAAAACGAAAAGAAAAACGTAGAGCTTAAAGCCTGACTCTAAGCACCATTTTTTCATTTAAAGTGCCATAGGTATCCACAATGGGCGGGGGACCCAAAATGCTGATCTCAGTGATCCGTGATGGCAGTTAAAAAATTAATAGGAATATTTAATTTCACTTGATTTGACAGAAAACTATGGAGCACAATGAATTGGCAATAGAAGCTAAGTCTCAACTTAAAAATCTAAAATGGGAGCTAACCGGATTGCACCGCATACACAAAGCTAAACCAGACAAAATCCACTTCAGATGTACAGGAAAAGATCCTTAAAATATCACTGGAAGATATTAAGGCAGCACAGCCTGTCTGTTCAATTGACTCACCCAGTGTGACTGCTGTATAATTCCGAAAATTCGCAAGAAAAGGGCCACTGAGAAAAAAAAGCTGGCAATCCTGAAGCTTATCTTGAGGACGTCTTCAAACCCTATGAAGATAAAAGTTACCAAGGAATCGAAGAAAAGGTGCGAAGAAGATCGACCAATTCGATCGGTAACAGCTAAAAAACTTGCCAAAGAAATTCAAGAAAATATAAATATTAAGAAGCCCAGGGTTTGATTTGATTACAGGGGAAATCTTAAGACAAAAAGGTCTAAAAAAAACTACCGCAGATTATAAATGCTGCATTTAAGTTGAGATATGTGCCAAGCATGTGGAAGGTCGCGGAGGTAATAATGATACCAAAACCAGGCAAACCACCAAGCGAAGTAACCTCGTATCGCCCAATATCGATACTACCAATATTGTCAAAGTTATTTGAAAATATGCTAGTAAAACGCCTGCAAAAAATAATCGATGAAAAATCGCTAGTCCCAAATCACCAATTTGGACTTAGAAATAAGAACTCTACAATTGATCAAGTGCATAGAATCACAAATAAGATCGAAAAAGCATTTGAAGAGAAAAATGTGTGCTCTACAATATTTCTTGATATAGCACAGGCTTTCGATAAAGTCTGGCATAAGGGACTGATACACAAATTACAAAAACAACTGCCGAAGCAGTATTCGACAATTCTGGAGTCTTATATATCAGATCGATTCTTCAGATTTAAACAAGATACAGAATACACAACATTAAGAGAGATTAAAGCTGGTGTACCGCAAGGCAGTGTTTTAGGGTCAGTGCAATAACTTTTATTCACTAGCGATCTGCCGAAAGCGGAGAAACCACTATAGCAACTTTTGCAGATGACACTGCTGTACTTGCTGTGGGAGCAAATGTCGAAATAGCAACAAAAAAGCTTCAAACAGCAATAAACAATATTTCAGAACGGACTAAGAAATGGCAGATTAGATTAAATGACCTTAAGTCAGTCCATATTAATTTTACGTATAAAAGCGTACCACATAGTCCAGTCTACATTAACAATAATGTAGTGGAATATTGGCTAAACTGCATTGGAAAGCGCACGTAAAGAAAAAAAAGAAAGATGAGTTGAACATGCGATACAGTAAAATATATTGGATTATTGGGAGATATTCATCCCTGTCCAACTACAATAAGTAATTGCTATACAAGCAAATTCTCAAACCAGTTTGGACCTATGGTCTCCAGTTGTGGGCATACACATGCCAAACAAATTTACAAAAAATGCAGGTCTTCCAAAATAATGTACTAAGGAACATAGTCAATGCACTTGGGTACATACGTAACGCTGATCTTCATAGAGATCTAAATATCGAAATAGTTGAAGACGAAATTAAAAAAGTTGCTCAAATGCACAGACGTAGGCTTCTCAACCACGTTAGCTTGGAAATAACCGAACTATTAAATACAGACCATGTAATCAGGCGGATAAAACCGCTTGATCTATAAAAATTAACTAAGAATAGAAATTAGGTTATATTTTCTACCAAAAAAGTTCAGAAATCCGACAACCGGCGGATTTCTCTTTTAAATTCTCAAACAATTCAAAAATAAATTGCCGACAACTAGGTGCAGTCACCTTCGGGATGACGAAAGTCAGTCCCCCGGGGAAGTTTTTTAGATGGGTTAAAGTCCCTAACTATTGCAGAAGCATCCCTCGCGTTCTAGCTCTGCAATGTCTTTCGATGATTTTCCCTTCCAGCGAACCCCCATACAAACACTCAAACAGTCTACAGGATATACTGAAAAATATAGACCACAACATAAAATAAAAATACTGTTTAAATACTAAAAACATTTTAAATTGGTTCGTTAATTTTATTCATACACTGCTGTAAAAATAAAATATTTTGGATCACCCTGTGGACAATTAAATAGCCGCAGAACTTTATTTTTGCAAGATTCGTAAAATTTTACCTGTTTTAAAGTCGTTTTTTAATTCCTTTTTCAAAGAAATATTTACCTAACATTTATAAACACCAAGTGAAACAATTTTCTTTAAATTCTCTATTTTTATAGGCTTGCACATTTCCTTTAGGAAACAAAAAAATTGTAGCTATATCTTCATGCATTCAAAAGGTATGATTTTTGCAACCAAAAAAGTAATTTTGGACCACAGTGCGCCGACTGGAGCCTGTTCAAAAATATATCATCGTTCATGGCAACGATTTCCTTCTTCGAGTTTCAAAAGTTTCAAAAGACGTCTAAAAATGCTGTTCTTAGTTATAGCTCTCACCGAAGTTGCACTTTGACAAAACTGAATACAAAATACGGTTCCAGCTATTTTTGGTAATCAATCACCGCCAAAGTCTGGCAACAGCAATATTTGCACTAGGTCTTCTTCACAAGGACTTGTTGCCTTTCTGTCCTCATTAACCTGTCCGATGGAATCTAATTTTGATGTTAGATTGACTGTTTACAAAAATTTGTATCCCTCTTGTTCAAGGATAATGTTTATCGTTTTCTGTAAATCACACAGCTCTATCCAAAATTTATTTTCATTAATCGCCAAATGATAAATACCACTCAGATTTATATAGCCTGTAGCAGAAAGACCTACATAAACTTCGCAACGAGTTACCCTTACATTTTCTACGCAACATCGATCAAACAACAGTTTGCCTCTATTAATAAGCATTCTTCGTCGCTAAACAAATGCGAACAAAAACAATAAAGCTCACTTATAGAAAACAAAGACCAAACACATCATTAAGTCATAAAATCGGATTCATTAGCCATGAAAAGATTGCCATAAACCCGACAAATAACACAACAACAAAAAAATAAATTAATCATCATTAAAAAAAAAAAAAAAACAAACAACAAGTCCGGACTCTCACCACCACCAGCAGCTCCAACATTCCCATCCACATAAGAAGACTATTGCCAAATAATGAGCCTACAAAATCGGTAAGCCTGTAACAATCTCAACCGCACACATACAGAACTGAATACCAACGGATCGCGCGGGAACGGAATAAAAGATACAAATTGATAATCCGATTCGATTTGTTCAATCACTCGTTTTTATTATCGTTCTGTCTGCTGGGATGCAGTGTTTCCCTTGATTTCTTGAATTCATGTGATAAGAACATGCGTATATATTCTTTTTTTTTTAAATCCTTACACCCACACACTGGCCAAAAAAAATAGATGTAAAAGATGGATGATGACTGTAACCCAAAGAAACCAAAAGACCACGACAGATTCATCCAATACGAATGCTCTTCAGAATTTGTCATAATAAAATTTAAGCGGATTACCTTTCCTTGAAAACTCCGAGCTCGCAGGCAGAACGACAGACGAAGACTATGTACCGACTATCTCGGGTGAAAGAAGAAAAAGGAAAATGGCTCGCACCCATGTAGACTGGCAAGATTTAAGCTGAAAGTGATTGAATTGTTTGTGGCAGCAGTGGAAGCAGTGAAAAATCAATAAAGTACCTTTTCTGCACGCAGAATATAATACCTACTAGGTTAGGATATTTTCATCAGGGTGTTTGCCGAAAATAAATTGGTAACAAGACCGACAAATAAGATACAGACACGGTTTCCAATTTAAGAGGATTCCAATTGAATTCGTGTTAAAGGTGTGCGCGATAGGTTTGCGATTTTTTTCCTTGAATACTTTAGGGGTTTGCTCTGACAGAGCGGAGGGAGGGAATTACTCGTAAATTGAAAATTATGCCGCCTGATGGATATTGGCATTTTGAGCGAAAGGTCATGACGGAATTCCGTGGATGTGTAATGCAAAATGTCTATAATGAACAAGTGTTCGAGAGGTGCGCGTCGCGCGTATACCCAATGTTTGCATAGCCAATTTCGAGCTAAATTGTACTTATGGAGGGAATCTTGGTAAGGCTGCAATTTGTTTTTCTGTGGGGGTACTGTTTTTGTTCCTTGTCGGGGGTACTATTATGCATTTTTTTTGTGCCAAGTTAGACCACAAAATGTGCGGCTGTGCGATTTCATGCGGATAGATCCGATCACACACCAATTTGTGGACATCCGCCTCCTTAACTGGTCTGGCATCTGTGACTGTGATCCTGATATTCCTATAGGAATCAGAAAACTACAGAGCTACGATAGCCCTACTAAATGCGCCACCTCTGTTCGTGTAGGCACATCAACTGCTAACTTTGTTGCTGCTACAACAAAAAGTAAGGTGTGATGCCTTCAGTTATACCTATATATATATATATATATATTTTTTTTTTTTTATAATTAACACGCGCTAAAGAAGTTATGACTACTCTTATAGTGTTTTTACACAGCGCGGGCATTAATGAAATTGGGATAGAGGAGATAAGAGATACCGATGCACATTGGTCTTAAATGTCTGTAAATTGTACTGGGGAGGAAAGACAGAGCTGGGCAAGGCATTCCACATTCGCGTTGTACGGCTTATGAAAGAGTCTCTGTATTTCATTGTAGGTACGTCCGAAGATAGGCTGGATGGTAAACTGATGGGCATTCCTAGCATGGCGAGTATTGCGGTTGAATTTCTGGAGGGGAGGAATGCAGTTGGCAATTTCATTTGAGCACTGTTTGTAGAAAAAACGATAAAACAATGAGAGACACGAAACGTTTCTACGATGTTCAAGCGAATTGATAGAATTCGCGATATTTGTGTCTCCGATTAGTTTCATCGCACGGTTTTGGATCCTATCTATAGTAAGTGCAATATAGTTTTCGGTGCACCAGACCAGATGTGGGAATTGTACTCAAGCTCTGGGCGAATGAACGCCTTGTATATTGTAGCCAGATCAGAAGGGGTAAAATATTTCTTGCACCGTTTGAGGAAACCTAGACATTTCGCTGCATTCTTGGCGACTTCGTGTACATGGTCATTCCAACGAAGGTTGTCATGAACGCACATACCGAGAATAGAAAGTCTTTCGGTTTCGGTAATGCAAGTGCCATTCATGGATAATGGCTGTAGATTTGGGTTTCGCTTTAGAGACAGCAGACAGCATTGTGTTTTTGAAGCATTAAATTCCACTCTATTTTCTGAACCCCATTTTGAAATGCTGTCAAGGTCGGAATTTAATGAGCTTAACATACGTTGCCGTTCCAGTTCTACAGCCGAAGAGCAGGGACATGAGTCCTGGAAAGAATATGAAAAGCTAAGAGTGCTGTCATCAGCGAAGGAATGGATTTTATTAGAAGTTGCAGACAAGAGATCATTTATAAAAATGATAAAGAGAGTCGGAGACAAAACTGAGCCTTGGGGAACACCAGCATTTATATGGTGAGTTTCAGAACTGAAACCATCCAAAACAACTTGAATAGAACGGCCAGAAAGGTAGTTTCTAATCCATTGAATAAGGGACGCATCGATCCCATAAGCACGCATTTTCGACAAAAAAGCTTGATGCCAAACTCTGTCAAATGCCTTTAAAATATCGAGCGCAACCATCTTCGATTCACCGAAGTGATGGAGAGATTGGTTCCACTTCTCGGTGAGATATGTCATCAAATCAGCAGTGGACCTGTTGCCACGAAAACCGTACTGCCGGTCATTGAGGAGTTTCCGTGATTCAAGATATTTCATAAGCTGACGGTTTATCAGCGTTTCCATGACCTTAGAAAGAATGGACGTAAGTGCAATGGGTCGGTAATTGGTGGGAGAAGAAGATTCGCCTTTTTTAGGGACGGGCTGGACAAATGCTGTTTTCCACCTACTCGGAAAGAGTCCAGAAGATTAGGACAGATGAAAAAGCTTACGCAGTGGTTTTGCCAGCGTGGAAGAACACCTCTTCAAAACGATGGGGGAGATACGATCTGGACCAGCGGATTTATTTATGTTGAGATCGTAAAGTACTCTTGCGACTGTACGATTGCGAAAATGGACTGGTCCCATGGTAAATTCTACGCACTCGAGTACAGGTGTAGACAAACCGCAATCTCGGAGCATAGAGCTGGCTGCAAAATGTGCAGCGAGCAGATTAGCTTTGTCTAAAGAGCTGACAGCTGGAGTGTCATTGTAAATGAGTGTTGGGATTGCTGAGGAGGCCGAATTCTTAATATTTTGTACAAATGACCAAAAGTTTCTACTACCCTTGGAACATTGTAGTATTTTTTGCCTCAACTTTTGGTCATATAAGAATTTGACACGCTTTATGAGGGCATTGCAGTCATTACCTCTTTCCAGAGCTAATGCGAAGGCAGTGGAGGCTACCACAGCCTCTCAACAAATGTATGGTACCCATATACAGAGCTATCAGAACCTCATGAAAGGCTGTCACAGCCTCTACACAGATTTATGGCACCATTATACAGAGCTGTAACACCCTCTTAAAAGGCCTCTAAACAAGTTGTGATAGCCATATACAGATCTGTCAGAACCTTCTGAAAGGATGTCACAGCCTCTTTTAAGATTTGAAGTAGCTACATATAGAGCTGTTAGCACCTTATTGAGAGGTGCTGACAACCCAAATGGGAAGCCCCTTATTATACTTAGCCTGACTTCCTAAGAAATTTGAAAGCTCACTGTTTGGCAGCTGTCTCTTGAAACCCGATTCATAGCTGCATATATTCGTCCTTATCTGTTGTATATTGTATTTAAAAATAAATTTACATGCATACAAAAATATTAGAAGAGTTTAAAAAAAAAATTGAACACTTACCTGGCGAAATTAATAACGCGTCTGAACAGCGCGATGTCTTCGATACTAATAGCAGTAGAAACGAAGATAGAGAATTGCTTAGACCAATACAGAGCTGTCATAGCCGCATGTCAGTTGTTAGTGAAACAAGGTAAAATGGGCGATCTCTACTTTTAGCCCCTTTAAATCACCGGGATACGATGGCATCTACCCCTGTCTACTACAACAAGGTATGGACCTACTCCTCAACTAATTAGGATCTTCAGATCCAGCTTAACTCTAAGCCACGTACCATTGAGCTGGACAAGGGTCAAGGTGGTTTTCATACCAAAAGCAGGTGGGAAATCGGAACAACAAGCGAAATCATATCGCCCCATCAGCCTTAGCTCCTTCCTCCTAAAAACCATGGAGAAAGTCCTAGACCAATATATAACATATAAGGGATCAGTTCCTTACAGGTAACCCACTCCATGCGAGCCAGTTCGCATACCAAGCCGGCAAGTCTACCGAAACTGCCATACACAGCCTCACAACGACGATTGAAAAGGCTCTGGCAGCAAAGGAAACGGCTCTTTGTGCCTTCATAGACATCCAGGGAGCGTTCGACAATACCTCCTTCGATGCCATAAAGAAAGCTATAATAAGGAAAGGCATTGCCCCACTAATCATAAAATGGGTTCTAAACATGTTAGAAAGCAGAATTATTAATCTGGAGTATGGAGGCTCACAAAAGACTGTTAAGGCCACTAGGGGCTGTCCTCAAGGTGGATTACTTTCTACCCTTCTGTGGACTTTAGTTCTTTAGTCATAGATGAACTCCTATTCCACCTCACACAATCGGGGTAAATAATACAAGGTTATGCAGATGATGTAGTAATTTATGTTAGGGGCAAACATAACTACACGATATCGGAGATCATGCAAGGAGCCCTAAACTTAACCTATAGATGGTGTCAGAAGAAAGGATTGACCATAAATCCCTCAAAAACAGTCATGATACCATTCTCAAGAAAGAGAAAATTAGAATTGAAACCGATCAAGCTAAATAACGAAGTTATTGACTTATCAGGGGAGGTAAAATATCTGGGAGTAATCCTGGACAAGACTCTCACATGGAACTCACACCTTGATCAAGTCACCAAGAAGGCGACAAAGGCAATTTATATGTGCCAGCGTCTTCACGGCAAAACCTGGGGCTTAAAACCAAAAATGATCTACTGGTCATACAACACGATCATTAAACCAATGCAGCGATATCATGGTGGCCAAAAACCGAACAATTAACGGCCCAGAAAAAAATAAACAAGATATATCGCTTAGCATGTGTTGGTATAGCGGGGGCAATGAAAACTTGTCCAACTGCAGCCTGCAGGTAATGCTCAGCCTTCTGCCTTTACATATTTCTGTATAAAAAAGGAAGCGAGTCTCGTGATATTTTAAATCTTAAAGCAGGAAATCTGACAGGACACCTTCGAGTATTACGAATGCTTCAGGATGATCCTGTGATCAAAGTATCAGACACCATGCTTAAAAGACTTCGCTTCTCCAGAAAATTTAAGATAGTCATATCTGACAGGAGTACCTGGAGAACCAACCAATTCGTAACACCACCAGGATCACAAATCTGGTACACCGACGGTTCAAAGATGGAAGATGAAGCCACCGGTGCTGGGGTCTATGGGCCTAGGTTCCAAAGAGCCGTAGCACTAGGAAAATCACCAGACATCTTTCAAGCGGAGGTACACGCCATAGAGATGTGGCCGGGAATGCTTACGGGGCGCACTAAAGGTGCCCGTATCTACATCCTCTCAGACAGCCAGGCAGCCCTTAAGGCCCTAAGATCGTTTTCGATCAGATCAAAGCTAGTCTGGGGATGTTTCAATCTCCTCGAAGAACTGGCAAAGAACAACACAGTCACTGTTGCTTGGATACCAGGCCATGAGGGTTTTGAGGGCAACGAACGAGCAGATATGTCTGGCGAGAAGAGGTGCATCACGCCTTCTCACCGGTCCTGAGCCCTACTTCGGGTTACCTTTGAGTTACATACACTCAAAATTCAGGAAATGGGAAGATGATCACCTTGCCGAATACTGGACGGAATCAAAGGGACAGAGGCAGGCAAAAAGATTCATAAGCCCAGCTCGTAGTAAAGCAAAAAAGTTACTTGAGCTAAGCAAAGAAGATCTAAGGATCCTAACGGGTTATCTTACTACAGCTGCCACAGGTCAATAAGGGGCCCAAAGCCTTGCGGCAACTGTACGTGGCATGTGAATTTTCAATTTTCGCAACGAATGATGTCTAAAAAAGGGCTTTTCAATAAGGATCGATGTAAAAAAAAAATAGATGGCGCAACAGGTCCGTAGGGACCCTAGGCCTAGCTTCTCAAAACCATTAGTTTTTGTGAATTGTTCATTTTTGGAACGAATGGATGGGATCTACAATTACATCCAAACGGCTAATTGAGAAGCCTTTCAAGACAGTTATACTCTCGGATGCTTGTCAGACGTTCGCGAGAGGTGGCGCAGTGGGAAAAACCCTATGTACGTTGAAATTTACGTTTTTGCGGGATTCGAACCTGGCCCCTTGTTTAGTAGTCCAACACACTAACCATTAAGCCACTGCGCCGAGGACGGGTCGGTGTAGAAATAAAACGAAGAATAAAACAAGCTGTGTATGAGGTAATAACGGAATTTTTTTTTTATTTGAAAGGCCGATGTGTGACATTATGTAAGAAATATAACATCGGTCCAATGTCCGCCGTGGCTTCTCAGTTCTCACGGTGGCACAGATCCGAGCAGTCCAGTTTTTCCGGATGGAAAGTCTAATATTTCCATCCGGACGATGCGCGCGTTAGAACTTAGAACTTGACAGCTGAAATTTGCTGGCTTTTGTAAAAAATAAGAAATAAAATTCACTCTACACATACACAAATGTTAAGAAAGTCACCCAATAATGGTATCTTGCCCGTAACTATTGAGTAGTTCTTGCAATCGACGATAGAAAATTGAAATCCATATATCTTTTTTTTTCTGAGTGTTGCTTATGTTGACCTTAAGGGCATCTGCTGAACTTGTGACTTCAATTAACCTTACAAGAAAACGTCTATCGGGATCAAACCGCACGATCTTGGTGGGTAAGTCACGTCGCCTCTAATATCCATATAACCATATCCTCAAATCGTCCATGTAGAATGTCCATCGTGGCATCTGCTGTGTGGCTCGTAGCCCCGTCCTGCTGGAACCACATGTCTAACTCCATGTCGTTAAACTTTGGCCAAAACAAACCGGTAAGTATCGTTCTGCAGTGCCCACTGCCGATAGTGGTGGCATTGACCGGAAAAATCGAAAAATTTAGACCATCATTCGTTGGGAAAATTGAAAATTCACATACCGAGTATAGTTTGCGAAAAGCAAGGCCTTGGGCCTCATATTGACCTGTTAAGGCTGTAAAATTAAATAGATGGTAGGAATATCAGGATCACAGATGCCAGAAAAGTTTAGGAAGGGCGGATGTCCGCAAATCCGAGATGTTTTTTTAGGCCTAAATTGGGATCCTCTTCCAAATGCTCTGAAGCCCAGTCAGCGAACAAACAACGTTGCCTATGGCCATTAATTTTGAGGTCATTTATCATTTGGATCGTATACGGAGTTAGGCTCAATTTCAGGCGCAAAATTCACCATGTTGATGTCTGCGAATGGCCGAAATTGACAGTTGAATTTTTAAATATTTTCGAAATTGCAACTACCCCAACTGTGATCACTTTTGCCGCACAGACTGTATTTGATTGATCTCACTTCCAATATGACACAAAAACTCCCATAGACGTTGTATTTTCCCAGGAAATACAAAAAAGGAAGACAGAATCAAAGAGTTCCGTGTGCGACAAATACGTGCATTTCCCGCTGTCTGACTCCAAGGAGCCACTCGAAATGAAAGAACTTTTTAAACCCCTTTACATGTACCTGCCGGTGTATGGTTGCAGTTACTTCCACCATAGACCGACTACGTTTGCATTGCCCCCTCCCCTTCGTACAAATAATAGAAACAGTTGCCTCAACGTGCACACCGCTAAGTGCAACAGAAAAACGCCACTCCTGTGGAAAAAAGAAAACCTACACACACCCCATCCTCTGTCACGCGAAAGTCAAATAACGTTTTACATTCGACGACCTTATTACGGCAGCGTAATTGTTTTCCTTCTTCGGATTCGCTGTAAGGCTCCAGTAATTGTAAACCTATCCGACCATTCAACCCACCATCGATGCTACAACAGCACACCGAAGTGATATCATTGCGAAGCGCACTGCTTGCGCGAACCACCTATACCGTTGCTCCACCTGAAACAGAAACGGAAGCGAATCGAAATAAAAATTGAAAGTTGTAAAATTTTATTACCTCTACCGTCTTAATAGGATTTTATGACTGTTCAGAGCGGAAAGTTTTTTTTTTTTTTTCTTTTTTAAGTTCGGCTCCATACTGCGTCCCGTGAACTCGTCGAGGGATAACGTCAACATCAACATACGTGTCTTCGTTTTCTACTCCAGCCAACCACTTGGTCGGGTCGGTGAGCGGGGGTAATGTGTAAGTAAAAAAAAAAAGAATTTACATCGAAAGTGCCAGCAAACAGCAAACTTTGGTGTCTTCAATTTCGACTAGTACTAGGAGAAGTCCTCCCTCCCCGCTGTCAGGGGGGGTTTTTCAATTTTCCTAGGATAAATAAAATCATTTCACGAAAGGGAGTAAAGTGTAATTGATTTTTACCATTTCAATTTTTGCTCTAAAAAAGAAAACAAACCCCGAACGGAGTTTACTCCCGTTTGGGTGTAGACAACACACTCCCGTCGTGTCTTTGGCTGGCGACGGCGACGGCGGCGGGTGTTCCAGGATTGGTAGTGGTGCACGGTTTATTTCCGATATTTAGCGATTCCTGGTTAAATGAGTTGGCAAATGTATTCCTTACTTGAGGGTCCTTAATGATACCACACATGAGCGGGCAAATATTATTTCGCATGAATGCATTCTATTAATGCACGGTCGGAGGAATGGATTTTCATTGCAATTTCAGGCGGAGTGTAGTCACTTGGCATTGGAAATTGGCATAGAGCAATTTACTTATTTGTTTAGTGTTTCTGTATGCGATTTGTGTAGGACTGGTATTTTAATTCAGTGGTAACTTTGATTTCATGCAGTCCATAATGCTACAAAAAGGAAAATTTCATTTCTTTTCATTACGTTCATTAGTCGTATAAACCTTCCTTGGGCGTAGACAGACACAACAAAGAAAAGATAGACCTTACGGATGCAACTTTGTTTTATTCTTCTAGTCTTTTAATATATAAAAATCTCGTGTCACAGATTTAGTGTCTATACTCCCCCGAAACGGCTTGACCGATTTTGATTAAATTTTATATGTATATTCAGTAGGTCTGAGAATAGGTTTATAACTAATTCTTATACCTCTAAGTTTAAAGGTGGTTCAACCCAAAAGCATTTTTTTTTTTTATGGTGTGTTATGGTTTTTATTCAATCCTTAATTTTCACCCTCCTACCACTACCCCCTACTTTTTAGCTGATCAAATAACACATGCTCAAAAATTAACTGGATCGGAATCGAGAAGTGTTACGTCAAATACAATAATAAAACTATTTTAAATCTTATTATAATATTTTATATGTATATCTATACATACATATGCTATGCGTATTATATCCAATCTATATTTTTTTGCGGGGGAATTGGGTAGGTGCGCGGGAGCGATAGGTGGCACTGTTGTCGATCTCCTAACACACTCAACCGATTTCAATGAAATTTTGTGGTTGTGTATGGTTCGTTACAGTTCGAAATATAGGATATTTTTGTATGGTTGCTTCCAGTTTAAAAAGCAGTATTACTTTTGAATAAAGAATTTGAGTATCATGTGCATTATGCATGCTCGGAATTTGTATGTTCATTATATTAACGAATTTGGGCGGAAAGAAGTTCGCCAAGTCAGCAAGTATATATATAGATTGAAGAGCAGTATTGAATAAAGTATTTCCCTTTCGGACTTATCGGCCTAAGAAGAACCCACCGAACTATGCATTTATTCAGTAAATCACTAGCCCATGGTAAATAGGCTGTACACTGAAAGTGTAGTCCTATTTTGCAAATTCATTTGTTAACGTTCTGACTATTTTCATTACTGATTGTGTACGTGCCCACGGACAACCGATGGAATAAATAAAACTCCCTAGTGGGCGAGGAAAAATCGCTCACACGCCAAACTCGATTCAGCCAAATCTGTACTGATGTAACCCTATGCCACACCCCTTTACCCCTTCACATATCGACTGCAATTGCCTTCGGCATTGGATCTATCAATCCGGAAGTAACATTGCTTCGTAAATCAACTCACAAATTTACCATACATTCGTTATACTTTCGCTCATTTCCATTTTCTATCGCGAAAACTTCCAGCCACCATCGAACTTCAGCGAAAGCAACCCTTCGACTCTTTCCGGCCCATTTAAGCGAAACAAATCCTTCGTTTTGAAATCCTCCTCAATCGTTTACACTTTGCATTTTCTTATCTCATTTATTCGAGACAAACCCACCTCCTTTGCATGTACGATGTTCGTATCTAATATCTCTGCCAAACACCAAGGATTCCACAAGGATTCGAACTGAATTAGCAATAAAATGTTATGCAAGACAATACGCATAAAAAAAAAAATTCAGCAGCAAAAAAAGCTGTATAGAGAAATTCGTTACGTTCACTTTATTGCCGAGATACACTAAAGTATCTTACGTAAGCTCTAAGAAAAAAAAAAAAAAAAAACTCCTTGGCAACGCACAAAAATCTTCTCACATAACGTTGCCCTCTTTTGGTGGTGTGATCTGATCTCCCCAAAAGGGGATAATATACGTTTTGCTATTTCTTTGATGGAATTTTTCAATTTATTTTCATGTACGTTTTATGGACTCGAAGTCGAGGCGCACTATAGCAGTCCTGAAACTAGGACGCGCATATCATCAGGAAGTAATATATGACTGGTTAGGGATGACGCCACCGCCGGCGTGCCCCCATAATGCGTATAGAATTCTCGGGTTATTTTTCTTTTCTTATTTGTTGTACAGACGCAAATCTGACAAGAAAGGATCTGTTGGTTGGTGTTGGATGGATCCATGTTTAACAGAAGAAAAGTTAAGGCTCGACGAAAATAGTTTGATGGATGTGATGCCTCTGAGCAACTTTATAGAGCGGCCAATAAAAAACCTCAATTTTACGTCCTGGATGGAATTAGATTGCGCATCCCTACACCCAACCGTTTATTTCACGCAATTCACTGAAATTGGTTGGAAAGTACTTTTTTTCCCCTTTTGTGCTTTGAATGACGAAAACAAAGTCAGGGATGAAAATTAGTAGATCGGCCGCATAGGGATAGAGTCCTGAATGATTTTTGGTAGAATTGGAGAATGTACGCCGAAAAGGATGAAAGGACATTTTTACATTTTTATAGCATTCTTGCATCGACACGTGTTTGGAAGATAGAGCTGTTTTTTTTTTTTTTTTTTTTGTTCGTCCTACTTTTTTTTTTTTTTTTTTT
The DNA here is from genome assembly GCA_946477585.1 of Cheilosia urbana. Classification (NCBI taxonomy): domain Eukaryota; kingdom Metazoa; phylum Arthropoda; class Insecta; order Diptera; family Syrphidae; genus Cheilosia; species Cheilosia urbana. The sequence goes on along the minus strand of OX297853.1, from coordinate 159,164,376 downwards.
TTTTTGAAAATTTAAAGGGTCGTCTAATGTTGCAATTGGTACCGTGCTTTTATAATTTAGTCTTGTGTTTTGCAGTGGGAGGTTGAGGATAAGTTGTGTCCCCGCGCATTTAAGAAGGATATCCTTATTGAGACAGATGACGCTGTTTAAAAAATAAATCACTTTAAAAAAAAATGTCCTTAGATAAGGAATTCGCCTAAATAAAGTTGATATTCTCCCACCCCATAAAGGGACGTTATATGGTGCCGATATATGAATGTATACCTACTACCTATGACATTAAAATTATTCCTGAGGGCTTTAACGCCAAAATATGAGAGGAAGTCACCTTCAGCCGTACAATCGAAAAGCATAGCCAACATGCCACCTCGTCTGCAACAGTCTAAGGCTATAAAAATCGACTTAACTGCGCGACGTAAATTTACTGTATAGCTAGCACAAGGTCTCCTAACCACAGAGTTCAAAACCAAAATTGTACTCCTCTAAAATTCAAGAAGTCGAAGCTTCCCAAGCCTTCAACATATAGATTTGCGGCACAAACATAACATAAGGTGGGAAGGTGGGTGTCTCATACGCTGAAATAACAGAGCCACGATTTAACCTTGAACGGCAGCTCCGAGCCAACCAATCGACTGAGGCAACCAGCATCAAGGGTCGAAAACGAGTGGCATCGCTGCCGAAAAGCCATCGAAAACTCTGAAATTTTTGTGTTATGTTCCCTGACCATTCCCACGAAACTTTTGATTCGATAAAGAGTGTCGGCGAAATTCCTAAGATGGGTATGGGCTGTAGAGTATTAGGACACACTTGATCTGGTCGACAGAGTCTTTTAGTCTAACCGGGAGAGACAACGCAGTTCACGGACACCCCGCCTTAGTACAAGGAAACCTCATCCGATTTGTAGCGGTCAAGCTGAGGCAGTTAGCTAAGGACTGGAATAACTGGAGAGGCCCAGCTAAAGCTGCTGGCCCAGACGCTCTACTGGCTGAACTATGTACGGCAGCGGTCGTCAAATTGGTGGAGAGCACTTGATGACAGATCTCCAAGACTTGGCTTGAGGAAAGACTGTCGTGTGATTGGAACCTCAGCCCGGTCCACAAGGGGACCCTCAAAACCCCTACCTGCATTCGCCCCTGGCCCCAGCTATATAGGCAGCAGTCTACTTAGCACTGCATGCACGATTCTGCCGGCCTTCATGTCTGAAACCATTTGCCATCGAAGGGATGATGACGGCTTTAAGCCCGCTAAGTTGACAAATATCGCTGAGAAAACTCAGTCTGGGCAAGTACCATTTACTAGACAAGGCTATACAAACCATGGACCCACTATACTCATTCTCAGATTAATAAAAGAAACTGGACTGGATGATGTGCTCTGAAGTTGATAATCTTGTCGAGGCTATAAGACAGAGCAAAGACCCTTAAACACGGTTCTTAATGAAACTGTGATACGATGGGGCTCTGAAAATGGGCATGAACCTTTCCAAGGTATAAGCGGGTAGGCACAATAGACTACAAGGTCGCAGTTCACTAGACCCTCTCTATTATTACTTATTTTTATAATTAAGAAAACTCAAGGTCGATACCCACTATCTTTTTATTAATATCAAGACCTTATATATTTATCGAGGCGGGCTATAGGTTTGGCAACCTACCCAAGCTCGATATGGTGTGCAGAATTACGATCTTTCGCCACTCCATTAAGGTCGGAAACCATCTCACTGAGACCTTTTGAGATGGCAGAAAAGTACTTAGGTACAAGGTCATGTAGCTTCTTCAAAAGATGTCTTGAGAAAATTGTGCGGGCTGGTTCCACAATTTAAAAAAAAAGCCTATGGAATCTCTTCCACGCGGAAGACACTGACATCGTTGGCAGAACTCAGTGAGTTCATCTTGGTGCTTTTACTAAGAAATTGGAGATAAACCAGGAAAATTATGTGTAATTCTGAGTAAGGCAAAGAAAACTATGACAAATCGGACAGAACGCTATGGTAGCCGACTATAACCTTAAGGTACTTCTGAACTTATTGTCAACCCAAGCTTCGCCAACATTGTATTGAAAATCAAGCAAAGCACCACACTTGCGAATCCCTGGTTTTCTGTGATCAGCTACGAAGAAGTAAAGCCAAGATTTCACGTGTCATTTTTCGTGGCAAATTATGACATATACCTACGTCACAAAAACTCGCTCTTCTGTTCGCTCTACTGTCCCTCGTGTGTCTCTCGTGAAAGTACGCTGCGACAGCCGATCACACGTATAGTGACACATTTTGGACAAGAGTTTACGTCATAATGAAGTCGGCATGTCAGAATTTCCCACGAAAAATGACACGTGTATTCTTTGCTTAAGGCCTTGTCTAAAGGCATTAAGGAGAATCAATATAAGGTTTCTTATATTCCAAACCTGATTTGGCACCGCGCCATACCCTTGGTCGTTTTGAATGCCAAATTCTTCGAATGAAAATATGCAGAAGATTTTTGTGAATTATAATTTAAATTCGTCTCCAAGGACCATGTACTGCTTTTGAATCAACACATAGCCGCGGGCTGTACACACAATTATTCTCATCGATTATTCAAATATACTTAATATCGCAGATAATGTCGCCCGAGGACTCCCACGTCACTCTGCCTCGTTCCCATGTCATGGCGATTACAGGCTTTCAATTTGAAAAATCGCTGACAGTAAATCACTTCACATCGAAGGAGACACCCCCTCGACTGTAGTCTCCACATCGATTCATAATACCAACGAGTATTTGCAGCGTTATAGAATACCATCAGCGCGCGACGCGAGATGGGTCGTAGTATCTCATGAACAACTGGGGCTCCTTAACCCAATTTCGGTCGTCTTCGGAGTCATATATGGAGAGATGGGAAAGCTGCTCGGGATGGGGCGAAAGTGAAAAATAATGGAGAGTAATATAAACCGCGTGCCTTGAATATAATCGAAGAACGGACGGCGTGTGGCGTGTGGGTGCGGTTGCGGTGTTGCACAAGGACGCCGTTGTCTTCATTATTGGGCTCTTCAACTAGAGAGAGCGGGAGTATTCTGCTGCCAAGTGATTATAGCAGCGTCATCGCATTATGGTTGTAAATAGCTGTCATATTTATCATATCGCACAAAACAATGTTGTGAGCTGAAGACGATGTGAAGGATATCGACGGTCGTATTTAAATGTACACCCCCGCATCATTAAAGCGCGGTGGAAATCGATCCAACTCCCATGAGGTTGCTATCGCCACCCAACCTATTCCACATACATGTTCTGTCATAGATTGACTGCACGCATGCGGCAATTTATTGAAGCACACATTTTTTTTTTTTTTTTTTTTTTTTTTCTGCTTTTAAAACAATGTCCTCCGGGATATGAGTTTTTGCTCGCTTAATTCCGGCAAGGACGAGAGGGTGAGATCAGTACCCTTATATGGCAATTTAATTTAAATGGACTTTTTGAAATGACTAATTTATGGCTGTTGTCAGTAGAATGCATTTTTTTTTTTTCTACTTTCAATAATTAGTCAGGCTGTCAGTGACGTGCTTTCCAGTCATATTTTTTTCAGGTTAACGCACAACTGAGCAATGGCAATAGTTCCCGCTGTCAGTGCAACAGAAATAGATTTCATCCTTGGGAAATGGTAATCTAGTTAATAAACTGTGTTGACTTCTTTTTTATTTTTTCTGTGTAAACAAATCGTGACAAATGTCAATTAGTCGTAGTGGCTGATGTCAAGTGCTTGGCCGCCCACGTTGAATGCCAGCGGTATACGCATACGATTGTTCCTGAACAACATATCATCAAGGATAACAAGGCTAATTAGTAGTTATGGGTGATTTATAACTTCAATTCCTTTTAGCCAGTTCAATTATAATTTTTAATCATGTTTATGCATTTGCTGGTGCGTGTGGATGTACTTACAATAAAGTTGAATTAATTATTTAAACAATGCGCTTACCTGAAATGATAAAAGAGAAAAAAAACCGTCAGTTGGACATTTTTTTAAGTTTCAAAATGTTTAAATTAAAGAAGCAATTTTAATAATTTTAATTGAAAACATCGTTATGCTCTGCGGTTGCTATTTATATAATTTAAATATTTACGGGCTTCGTGTATATGCTGCATGTCGTTCGAAATGTATGTTAACACAAAACTTTTGTGTAAAAACAAATACACTTTCGACTAGTGAGCAACTGTGTAGGTGTAGCAATGGAGGAGTGTGATATATTGCGTTTTAGAGAGGCGAATTCAAAATTGTTCTATCGAAATTGTTAACGCGATGTCCCCATCAATAGCAGCACGAAGAGTAGAAGCCCACGTTAGGAAGCTATTCCGGTACTACTCAAGATGGGGCATATGAATCAACACGAGCAAATCTGAACTGATCTGTATAAGAAGACCTATCCAAGGAACCAGAGCTATGTTGCCCACCAACTGTCGCAACATCAAAATTAACCTGCCTGACGGATCATCACTCTCAACCACAAACAACATAAAGTACCTTGGAGTCAACTTCAACGAGCGACTTAGATTCAACCCACACCTGAACGCTGTCCTCAGGAAGGCCTCACTTGCATTTCACCGAGTTTACCCGCTGATGAAGAAGCAAAATGGACTAAGTAGAAGAACTAAACTGCTGCTATACAAACAACTCATAAGACCGGCAGTAACCTACGGATTCCCCATTTGGTATACCGTCTCCAAGACATACATGAGTTAGCTGGGAGTATTCGAAAGAAAACTCATGCGGATATGCACAGGACTGCACTACGATCCAATCCGGAAGAAAAACATCAGAAGTTCAAGACTCTATGAAGAAGCCAACATCTTACCTCTGGAAAAGTATATGGTCACACTTTTCCAGAAAATACTCAGGAATACCTCCAGTCATCCAAACCCTCTAGTCCGAAGAATTGCGGACCTGCCACACATCCCAGAGCATCGATACCTTCATGTACTGGCTGGCTCTGCTTAACGAGGATTTATTCCCAAGCGACACAGATAGGACAGCCCTGCCCTTCTACGAATCGACCGAGACAACCCACTATCGAGGAAAATACCAAGATGACCAACTTTCTCAAAATACAAGAACATCAACACCCGGACTTGAACACCCTGAGGTCAACCCTGACAACGATGCATACTACGAGTATGAATCCGACATGACAAACACAATATATGTAAAATAGATTTAAGAAAACAAACATTGTATACCGTTGGGCCCCTGTTGTTGAGCCAACACCTTTAAATATTAACTATTCACCACCATTTGTTACCTAGCCTTAAGTCAAATTGTATATATAAAAAGTTTAATAAAAGCAAATGTAATGTAAAATTTGTTCTATCGCACGAAAGCACTCTTACGTTATGCAAGTTTTGACATATTTGTCATACGGTTTTTTATTAAAATTTAAAATGTGAAAAAAGAGAAAGCTGTAGCTGGGCTACCCAATCATATGCATGACTTTCAAGTCCATCAAAAAAGTGTCTTTACACAAAAACAAGACCTCTCAGGAAATAAAAGGTATTAGGGTAGGGTATAGGTACCCGGAAAGAAATTTATTTTCTACACAAAGAAATATCGTGTCTTTAATTAAGGGTTTTTAGTGGCTTTTCCTTCGAATTGCATATTAATCTGTGATATTATATTTAGTAAAAAATTGTGCAAATATTTTAGTAGTAGGGTACCAGACCAAGTCTCTGTATCCCTAAAATTGTATTCAAAAAATTTTAATTTCTTGCCACAATGAAATGAAATAAAAAATATAAATATCGTGACCTGAAACGAGAAAATTTAAAAATTAACAAATTCATCTTTGTTTGAATTTAATTTAATTTTACCTTATAGTGGATGCACTTCCAAAACAGAAATGGCAGAAGTTGTATTAATTAGGAAAACATTTTTCGGAGCCGGAAGAAAGAGAGGGTAGAATAGATAATAATACAAATATTTATGTACCTAATTCGCAGATCGGAATATAGGGAGCGAATGAATAAAGCCCATGTTACATATATCTCTATATATATAAAAATCAATTGCTGTGCGTTAGTCGGGTAAAGGCTCCAGAACGGCTCGACCGATTTGAATGATTTTTGTTTTGTATTGTTCGTCTTGAATCAGGGATGGTTTAGGAAAAAGAAAAGTCAGAAAATCCTCAACATGTGGCGTTGTAGGCCTATATTTCGTTTTTCAGTTCAATTCAGATTTCTTCAATAATAATCTTCTTTACATACCTATAATTCTTTCGAGGTGAAACTCGATGACGATATAACTCGATAGCCTCTGGGCCAACTTTTATGATTCCTCTTTTGTTTTGTTCGCATTGTTGTGTTCCAGGTTTACGCAGTCTAAAAAGATATGATTTTAGACCCAATAGGTGGCGTTGTTGTCGATCTCCGAAACCACCCACTCAATTTTAATGAAATTTTGTGGATGCGTATGACTGGTTCCAGCTTAAAATATAGGATACTTTTGGACCAGATAGGTGTCAATGGTGTCGATCTCCGAACCCGCTCAACGGATTTCAATATAATTTTGTAGATGTATATTCTTCGTTCCCGCTTGTAGAATAGGATACTTCTGGACCTGATAGGTGGCGCTGTTGCCGATCTCCGAAACAGCTCTACCGAGTTGATGGAAATTCTGTAGACGGATATGGTTGCTTCCAGCTTTGAAGTTCGGATAGTTTTTGAAAGGTGGTACTTTGCAAAACATAAGCGGGATAGGAAAACGGGTTGTGGCACGTCCAATTCAAAAATAAAACAAAAAGCTTTTTCTAACGTTGTAGGTATAATTTAAATGATTAATTTAATTAATATTAATTAATGGACATTGGCCAAATGAGGCACTTTCCGAAATGTGAGCAGGACTGAATACGAAAGGTACGGGCAAAGCCGGGTGGGTATAGCTACATACAAAAGAGACTCACGTCCGTATGTGCAGTGCACTCATAACTCGGGAACGGATCGTTCGATTTTTATGATTTTTCTACACATTTTAAAATTAAAAGTAAGCTCCGTCATAGTTTTGTTGCGCAGCCTCAATGCTCCGAAACTTTCTTACGGATCGCGTTTAGTTTGATGGTGAAGGATCTCAAATCAAATTTCATACAAGCGACGATTTTGGGGGAAAATTCAAAAGCAAACATTCTCATTTCGCAGATTCCGTTTATTCAGAACGATTTGCCATTCGTATTTAAAGGTCTTTAATTTTCCGTGCATCTCGTTTGCACTATGAAAAATAAAAAATTATTTGTTGGAAGGATAATCGCTAGATATTTGTGCATTTCTGGCATCAATCTTGAATTCCCATGTTTCTCACATGGTCAATTTAGTGATAAAGCGGAAGGTTGGCCCACAAGTCAAAATCACTGCGGCTTGATTGAAACAAATCGACATTGCTATACCTACTTCATAGTTATTTCTATTGTATTTTAATTATTTTTTGAATGAAGAATTTGAATTGACCGAATTACATAAGGCAGAAAGTACACTGTGCCAGCTCGAATTTATTACATTAACGAATTTGGGCCTATGGAATATAAAACAAAGTTGCATCCATAAGACCGCCCATAACTCGAGAACCGATCGTCCGATTTGACCTATCTTTTCTTTTTTGTGTTTGTCTACGCCTAAGGAAGGTTCATACGGCGAAAAATATTGGAAAATTTTGAAGGAAAATTGGAAAGTTCATGAAAATTTCCATACATTTTAAATGGGTTTTTTTTTTTTAATTTTAATCGTAGTATACAGTGAGATCGTATTTTTCAAAAGATATTTTGGATAAAAAAAAATATATTTCAAGTGTCAATTCAAAAAGTCAATTTTTGGCGGTACGAAGTTCGCCCGGTACGCTAGTATATATATATATAAGTCAAAAGACAAGTAGAATATAAGAGTAATTAGAACGGATTGAATTGTCATGGCGGATGGGAGCCATTTTGACCCTCTTATGCAGCGGCTCTGGGATATCTAGCATATCTCACACAAAGTTCCATTTTAGCAAACACGATTTACTGTCAAAACACTGTAGCATAAATACCAGCAAGTCGTACATAATCATTTAATGTAACCCCTTTAAATGAGTTTTGACATCTCCAACAATACCCGCAAATTATTGAACACAAGCCCAATCCCACGGTGCATGCCGTGATATGGCCAATCCCCTCTAAGTACACTTACTTACCCCTATCATTATCCGTCATCAGTTGGCAGTCACAACAACTTCAAATAAAGTGTCAGCTATTCAGTCCCATCAGAGATGTCTGACGTGTGAGACTGAGCACGATCATCACACATCGCATACCCCTATCCAGTATCCGTGCGTGAACATTCCCATGCCATTCATAAATCGTTCGTCAACCACAAACACAAGGTCTGCACCATATGGCAGAGCATCTCCAAGAATCCTCCGCACTGACCATGAATCATCAGCTGTCTGCTCGATTGTTCACTTCATCAATAAAAACACTTGACACTGAGGTAGGAACTCGTACACTGTCTTCTCACACGTTGTCGCACTTGCTAATTGCCACAGCAATCAAACAGTGCGTGTAAACTGATTCTGGGACAGAGCCTGTCAAAGTGAGGTTGGCAAGTGTCTATTGGCCGCAAAACAAACCCCTAGCCTGACCTCAGAAAATGGTAAATGACAAATGACACACGAACGCCGACAAAACCATCGAGCACTTGTTCGAAAAGTATCCAAATGAAAAATCATCCATCTCCGGTTGGGAGGACATACTTATATTATTTGGGCTCCGCATGTGGCTTTCTTGTCTTTGGGAATTTCTCGAGATGCAATGGCGTTCCACCAGACAAATTACCGAAGCAGGAGCGGTAGCTCCTCGTTTCCCGAGTGGGGGAACGCACACGCTGTACCCTGCACGCTTTTAATTTATCGCCTTCATTAAGGCATTTTACAATATTTCTTATTTAGCTCAGGGACTCACAACTCACAACTCACAACTCACTACCGCTCGCACATTTGATAATATTTCCGTCCTTGTGCGAGGGGAGGAAAATGCCTCATTACTCCCAGTCGGGCTGTACAGAAACAGATACACTCTGTTGGGAGCCGAATTAGGTGTTCGTGTCGTCGGTATAGGGATGGGAATTAATTCACTTGTCTGCCCTGGTATGTGTATGCGTATCTTCCACACATCGGTGGTCGACTATTTGTCTGTCTGGTTTTTTTTTTTCTGCACTTTTTTCAATTTTTTTTTATAATTTTTGAGACATTTTTCCTCAAGTTTTGACGTGTGCTTGCTCCCAGGGTTCCATCGGGTGGATGACTCTATTTTTGGTGAGTGAGTGCGTGAGTTTTTTTCTTCCCACATTCGAAATGCCTCAGTGACAGCGGGTGCTGTAATTTAATGAATTTACGATGACAGTAGAAATATTATCATTTCTTCTTCTCCTTTGCGTTGGTTCGTACTGAATGCCTTTGTTTCCAAAAGAAGCCGATGGTAAGATGCTGGGGTTAATTTTGTTAATGGCATTCCTCGGATGCAATGCTCTTTGCAAAGTTGGTTTCTCTTCTTCTTCCATTTTTCCACGTTTTGTGGAATAGTAAAATGGCAATGGCCTTAGAGCGAGTAATTAGTAGCGCTAAGGTGATGAGAAGTGAATGGAGTAAGATTTATGAATTAATTTGCTTTGATGAATTGCTTTCGGATTTAGAGGCTAAAGTTTAGGAGATGCTGTCAAAATTTGACAAGTAAACTTTTTAATTAATGGGTAAGGCTTTTAGGGGCGTACTTGTTTGGTATGGATGGTGTAATATTTGTTATGTTATTAATAACTTATTCGGATTGGCATTGCCGAATTTTTATCTGTCAAACTGTCTTATATTATAAAGTCGCTTTGAGTCGACTTATTGTGAAATATACAAATGGCTATAATACAGCTTGATTAAGCGATTCTCTGCCAATCTTATCAGTTCTTATCTGAACTAAAATACCTGGAAGGGACCAAAAGTTCTGAAAAAAAAACAAGGCACAAGTTGAAGAAAAGTGGAATAGGAGTCAAAACCATAGTTGGTGCATTTCTGTTCGATGAAAAGGATCTTGGGCAGGTAGAGCAAAACACTTAACTCGTAGCAGAGCACTTGGCATGATAAACTCATCGCTTTGATCTTGTCGGATAAAGTTGTCGTGCTTCTAGCTTCTACCGTTGGCATGAAAAATTTTGGCGAACAAATTGCTAATAAAATGCAATCCTGCCAGAGCGGATTATATTAGGGAGGAGTGTGGCTCCCACTATACACTAACAGTGGGGGACCTTTTCAAGGTAGAACACATGCTACCAGTGCAGAGGTAGATCGCCTTTAAAATTGCCGGTTGTTGTTTTTTTTAAGGTGTTGCAAGCACATTCGTTCCAAAACTAAAAAGCCGTGCAAATTGTGTGCTGCGACAAGAAGCTAGATTAGGGTCATATACCGGGCTGTCGACCCATCCTATTTACTTTTTTAGCAAGCACAACCCTCCATTGATTCACTCTTTGAATGACAATTGTTACAGTTACAGAACCACTTTTTTAACAGAAAAGGCGTAATACGATGGGTGGATTCATATCCATTAGTATTAGTATTGCTTTCGACAGCTAAGGAAAAGTCTCTCTCTTGGTATCAGGCATATAATTCAAGCCCGTTCCCTCAATAAGTCCTAGCTAGGTTAGGTTAGGTAAAGGGGTAGGTAGAGCAGGGAGAACCCTGGGCTATCGCACTTAGGTCCTCTTGGACCCATTATGAGGCCTTTGTTGGTGTCGACCATTTGTGTTGCATCGGTGTTCTGCATCCCCTCTCCTTTGTGGTAAATAGACGCTGTCTAGCCATTCCGATGTCCTCAAAAACCTATAAATATCAGACAGTGAGACATAAGAAAGAATCTTGTAAGTCATGGAAGTAATAGCTTCCAAGTGTTATGTTCCTCAAGTGACAGAGACTCGGGCAATGCCAAAGGAAGTGAGGTATGTCCTCGTGGACCTCCTCGTCTCCACAGCCTATATATATATAGTCTTCCTTAAGATTTAGTTTCATTGCGTGGTTTCTAAGGAGGTTATGAGTTATGACCAGTTACAGCCCCAAGTAACTTATATAGCGATGACCCGTCAGACTGTAGTAGTTGTTTGGTCCAGCTTCTGTTATATTTTGGCCAAAGCTTCCGTGATATTCCACAGGTAGTGAGTTCTTTCCACGTATTGTTGTTTTCTATTCAAATTTTGTTCTCCACTCGATCTCTGAGATTGCAAAGTGGTGGCTTGCTCTATCAATATCCATTACGGACCCCTTTCTCGCCAGTTCATCCGCCATGTCATTGCCGGTTTTTTCTCTGTGTCCAAGAAGCCCAGCAGAGATTTGTGGTATGATGCGTGCAAAGAATCTTGAGCTCTTCGCGGAAGCGTTTAACTAGTTCTGATTTTATTTCATAAGGAGAAACTGCTTTTATAGCCGCCTGACTGTCATTAAAGATGGCAATATTGCTACGAGGCATTGCCAATATTGACGCCTTATGGGCCGCTTCAGCGGTAGCCAGAACCTCCGCCTGTAAGACACTACTGCTATCAGCATATTTAATTCCTCAGAAAATATGCCGGCACGGGTTCAACAGCCCATCTTTGACCATCTGGGTAGATAGATATTGGTTTTCTCCGTGGGTTCATTTGTGTTCCATTCTTCCCTACTCGGAAAGGAGTAGGTGAATCCTGAAGCCTGTCAAAGTCAAGATGGGGAGACATATAGTCAGAAACGACAACGTTCCTTACGTATCTACCTATTATCTGTGCATGAACGTAATTGCAAGCGTTTCAAGTGTTGGTTGGTTGGTTTAAGTGGCTATATTTCCCCTTCTTCTGACCAGGGAAAAAACAAATAACGCACTGAGCGCCGTTTTGAGGCCACAACTAACTGAAACTGAAAATAAAGAGGAAGAAGGAAGTAAAGGGAGCTCAGAAAGAGCGAGTAGAGTTGAGAAATATGATGATCTTGTTGAAATGAATACTTTGGATGACCAAAAGGTCATCATAAAAGTGTTGACCTAGAGCACTGTGTTTGGTTTTGGCCGAAAACTTTGGAAAGTTTGGCTGATCCTTAAGGCACTTTTAGCAGCAGATTCTTCCATGTATTGACGGTTTGATGATCAGGTGACCGCCATGTTCCTTTGTGTATATTGAGGTGAGGAAACCGTGAGCTAGCTATGGTAACATTACGTCCCGCAGCAAAATCAATCAGCCTGAGTCCGTTTCCAGACGTGGTGTCGTGTAGGCTATGTTTTCCGATTGTGCTACCAAAGATGTCCTCCTTTCCTATTTTGGCGTTAAAATCACCCAAGACGATTTTAACGTCACGCTTAGGACATTGTTCATATGTTTTGTCGAGGAGCTCGTAGAAACATTCTTTGGTAGCATCGGCTTTATCTTCTGTGGGGGCGTGAGCGCATATCAGGCTGATGTTGGCGAATTTAGCCTTGATGCGGATAGTTGTAAGGCGTTCACTAACCTGTCGAAAGCTCAAGACTTCTTGCCTAAGTCTGCCGCTTACAACAAATAGACGCTGCTTTTGTTCCCTATAGCAGTCACCGTAGTAAATGTCACAGTTTTTCATCCTTCTTTTGCCCGGCCCACCCGGCGGTGATAACTGCTTTGTAGCAGTCTAGGGCCTCCGCTAGTTGTTCGGCTGCACGCGGTCTGCTCAGAGTTCGAACATTCCACGTGCAGATCCGAACGTCATTGTCCTTTTTTCGTTTTGCAGGGTCGTCAGCAGTGAATCCGTCCTTATCCGAGGCTTTTGGTTGCTTCGCCTTGTCGAGAAATACTAAGGAAACTCTGTATAAGACCCTCATCATCCCAGTCCTGCTTTATGGTGCAGAAGCATGGGCGCTATCAAAGGCGGTTGAAGATCTCCTTGGTCGTTTCGAACGCAAAATTCTTCGAGTGATTTTTGGTCGCGTTTGCGTTGACGGGCTTTGGAGGAGAAGATTTAACAGCGAACTCTTCGAGCTGTACAGCGACATCGACCTAATCAGAAAAGTACGCATCAGTCGTCTAAGATGGCTGGGACATGTAGAGCGAATGGACACCAACGCTCCGGCCCGAAGAGTCTTCGATTCTAACCCGGAGGGACAACGCAGTAGAGGAAGACCTCGCCTTAGGTGGCGCGCGCAAGTGGAAGGGGACCTCAGCCAACTGGAGGCAGTTAGTCAAAGATCGCGCTAACTGGAGAGGCGTATTGGTTGAAGCCCAGGTCCACCCCGGACTGTAGCGCCACCTAAGTAAGTAAGTAAGTCTTCCATGTATTGATCTATAGGTGTCAGTCCTAGCTATCTCCGACGTGTATTATTTTGACACGGTTGGGATCGGCGTTTTACATTTTCGTAGACTTCCGTAGACAACTTTCACCTAAGCCTCGAGTTAAGTTTCAACTTCCGTTGCCCAAATCTGCCGATACGTGTTTTAAGCTCTGATTTTTTACCGGTGGTTCGTGTCTATATTTTGAACCGCTGCTGACACGAATCATCAAACGGTGAGCTTCTTGTTGTTGTTTGACTTGCGAAAATTGACCTACAAATAGCAGGTACGAACCAGACCGAGTCTACGTATGCTGACAACTCGATAGCGATATCTAAAATTCTAAATTTAAAAATTTACAAAATGGCTTCAACATTTTTGATTACATTAAACTGACAGCGATGTCATTTGCAAATAAAACTACAAAAAAATGCAAAGCCTAAGTTAAAATAAAATTTAAGTGACCCATAGACGGCGGAACTGTACTAGGAAGCCAAACTACAGCAGTCCCGCAGGGACAGTGGTTGCAGGAGGGACGGGTGTCCATTAGTACGCAGGTACACTCCTGGCATCGATTATTTGGGTTTGCGAATCGTACATGTTAGTAGAACGGGCTACCGCATCTATAGAAGATTACTACATCTATTGGCGCACCCAAGAAATGCAAGGCCCAAGGTAAAATAAAAATTAAGTGACCCATACGCGGCGGAACTACTACGATGCCAACTCGATTTTTGATGAGGAAACTTTGAATACACATATCTTTACTGGAATATGGATGTGCGGTCATTTTATGCCTAACTTTGCAGTAGAATTTTCTTTATCTAATTAATTACAGAGTCATAATGCAACCGCTGCCGACAAGCCATATTTTTTACGGCTCTTGCATAAGACCAACCATAAATTAAATTGTGTATAAAGGCAGCACAACTCGAACTTTAATCAGATATACAGATGGTACACACAACCGGTAGATTCCCTTTTTTGTACCAATTCTGATGTGAAACCAAATATTTCGGAAACAGGATTTTGAAAGCAAGAACTTCCGAAGCCTATCAGTCTCACAGCGAAATCGATCACGTTCACTGATTTCAAAGATTAGTTGATTGGATTTATTTAAGGTTGACCCTCCCATTCAAGACATCCTTCGACTCGAATCAAATCAAATCGTTTATTGTGAAATCGAAATCGACATGATAACTAAATCGAATGACAGTCATTAGGCCAAATCAAACATCAGCCACATGTCAATTTTGACTTAAAAATCAATCAACCATAGTCACACAAACACACACAGACGATCCATTGTTCGACTTCACAAACGACGACGAACGCTCAGTCTCACTGTGCATTAGATGGAACGTGCTCTCGGCAACATCCAAATGATTACTAATGCCATCCTTAACTTAAAATAACACACAAGACATCATTTCTCATCTAGAAAGATGTCCTTTTAGGGAATCGCTTTATAGCACTCACGTAACCATTCAGTAAATCCATTCCAGACCACAGTTGACGAAGATATCTGCATGCGGTTAAGAGGGTGGGCTACATAAAAAGGTCGAACGGGAAAGTCATCCTTTTCCTGTTATTTCATAAACTGTAACAATAATCGACTTTATATGTCAATCACGTGCGCGCTAGCAGAGACTATGTTCCTTTTGCCGTCATTAAATTGCAGTTAGGTTTTTTTTCCTGACATATGACAGTGGGAGTAGCTAAAAAAAAAAACTCACCAGCAGCAGCACTTAATAACCGCACTCACTATCGCTCACATTCACGCAATTAAATCCGACCAGTGACTGGCTCTCCCTTGAGGTTAACATGGAGTATGTACCAGGCACGGTGTTTAAGGAGTAAGAATGAAATTTTAGAAAGCTCTCTTTTGTTTCGGCCCTCCTCTGGGTGCACTATTTTATTTGTACCGGGCCATGCTATTGTGTTGGTGTGCCACATCAAATCCTTAATGAGCATAACCGAATCAGTGCGAAGGGAATAATTGGATTTTATGTAGCATTCCGAAAAGGATTCCATTTTTCATTTCGCATTTTTCGATGGTCCTTTATCGGGGAGGTCGTAGTCGTAGTCGTAGTCGTACTCGTAATCGTATTCCTTTTTCGTGGTTAAGTTGAGCGCACACGTGCATCACGTCCATACGTAGTCTTTGCTTCATCCCTCGTTATGGTCACACACACACACACACAAAAACCCGTAGCACATATTTATCTCTAAGCCCGGGCATGTACAATTTTGATATGATTCAGCCAAATGAAGGATTGAAGGGAAATGTGCTTCGAAATGGCATTCGAGGGGGATACACACATACGATTCCCAAAGGACAAGGATTTTACTTTTCCGCAAGATAATCAAATGAAAGAGAAGGGGATGATGAAATGCATCCCTGCGTATCTGTACATTTTATCCCAAATCGAATCTATACTGTGCATCGGCCTCTACTGTGTGTAAGTGTAGGTAGATGGAATGCGGATTTTCTTCCGGCAAATTTAACTGCCGGCCGGCTGGGTTTGGTTGGCGAGATGTGACAAATTGTATTAAGTTAATTTTCGTTTATGACAAATAATAATGAAAAAGGGGGATCAGCGATTCCAGGGGGTGATTGTTGGTCAATTATTTGCAACGCAAAGGAGACATCTGTCAGCCAGTAGAGAGCAGGGCAGGAGTAGCAATGGAATTGTGTTGGCTATTGCTGTGGATGGAAACGGGCTTTGTTATGTGCGTCAACGTGTTAAGCCGACAAACAAAAGGAACAACTGTATTACTGCGGATGCTGGGTATTTGTCTAAAGGATTCATGAACTATGCAGACCGTGAATAATGGAAATAGGTCCCGGGGGACATTGTCCGGTGATGATGTTTTTGAGTCCTTTGTCCTAATAGCTATAAACAGAAAGGAGAATGATTGCGAGTACTGCACGTTGCAGGAAGTTAATAATTCCAATATCAGGACAACAAATTTGAAGGCCATACCTACAACCTACATCCTGCATAGATAAAGGGTGGGCCATCTTTTTAAATCGTAGGTGATTTTGACACTGACAGCTGTTTCCCGCTCGAAATCTTGACAGAAAGTCAGTGTCATACCTCCGCGGAACGAAGTGAGTCTTTGAGTTACGCAAAGTGAGTGCTGTGTAGCCCAAACAGTGCGTCTTTTGAAAAGAAGTTTCGGCCGAAATGAAGCACCCATCGCGGCTGATCTACGCAAGTTTGTGCAAAAAGTTCGTGAGACTGGTATGATAGTCAGCGTGACCGCTCCAGAAATCCGAGAATTCGGAAAAAAAGGCCAATGAGAAAAAAGGCCCATTTCTAAAGATATTCTGCACCTTAAGTATTTTTGAACGATATTTAACAAGAATTGGCTCGATAAACACTAAAATAGTCTTTGCTTGGATGATATTGGCCTTAAATGCTTGAATCGTTTCCGGATTGTTGGCATAACATCGGTCCTTCATGGTTCCCCATAAAACAAAGTCCAAAGGGGTCAAATCGCAGCTCCGAGGCGGCCAATTGACATCGCCAAAACGGCTAATATCACGATTTGGGGCGCAAAAGATCGATTGTGGCATGGTCTGTGTGACAAGGCGCGTCATCCTGCACAAACCAGAGGTCGTCCAAGTCCATTTATGTCTTAAATTTCAGTGAAAAAAAAAAACAAAAAAAAAAATCAGTTAACATGGCTCTTTAATGCCCACCGTTGACCGAAACGTTGTTCGCAAGCTAACTTTCGAAGAATAAAATGAGTCTCACACTCTCGACTACAGCTTACCAGTCTCACGACATTTTTGAACAAACTTGCGTGTATCAGCCGCGGTGGGTGCTTCATTTTCGGCCAACATTTCTTTTTAAAAAAGCGCTATTTTGGGCTACACAGCACACAGTTTGGAAAACTGAGTTCCTGTTAAGATTTCGAGCGGGAAAAAGCTATCAGTGTCAAAATAACCTATGATTCAAAAAGATGGCCCACCCTTTACAGACTAGGAAGGGTTATTGTATTTTATTCAAACGTCAAGCTTAAAGACAACACAAACCGCGATACTAATAATCATTTTTAGTGTCCGGGCTAAAATGTTCGATTTCAATGGCAACACTTTCTATACAAAAGTGCATATTGTGACCTGCAAATATTAAGTGTGGTTAAAAATGATTATTAGTAAGGGCCCGAAGAAGAAGCGCACTGCCAATAAGGGGTGGGTGGTGCTTAAAACAACTGTAGGCTCCTTCATATTTATGAAGTTCACAATAGCTGTACTTTTCATACAGATTTCACAACTGCGAGCAACCATAAGTTTAGAGAGGAGACTTGGATATGCTTTTTATAAGGCGTGGTGTGGTATCTTGTTCTTTTTCCAGACATTAAAGCAGATAAAGCTTCTTATGAGTCCAGGCTAAATTTTTCAAACTCACAATGGCGAAACTTTCTATACAAAACTGCATATTGTGACCTACGAAATATTTAATTTGAAAGGTTAAAAATGATTATTAGTAAGGCCCGAAGAAGAAGCGCACTGCCAATAGGGGGTGGGTGGTGCTTAAAAAAACTGTAGGCTCCTTTATATTTATGAAGTTCACAATAGCTGTACTTTTCATACAGATTTCACAACTGTGAGCTACCATAAGTTTAGAGAGGAGACTTGGATATGTTTTTTGTAAGGCGCGGTGTGGTTTCTTGTTCTTTTTCCAGACATTAAAGCAGATGAAGCTTCTTATGAGTGAACCTAGTCCAGGCTAACATTTTGAAACACTCACAATGGCTAAACTTTCTATACAAAACTGCATATTGTAACCTACAAAATATTTAGTTTGAAAGGTTAAAAATGATTATTACTAAGGCCCACAGAAGAAGAGCACTGAAAATTGGGGATAGGTGGTGCTTAAAACAACTGTAGGCTCCTTCACATTTATGAAGTTCACAATAGCTGTACTGTTCGTACAAATTTCACAATTGTGAACTACCATAAGTTCAAAGAGGAGACTTGGAATCTTGGATATGTTTTTTGTAAGGCGCGGTGTGGTTTCTTGTTCTTTTTCCAGACATTAAAGCAGATGAAGCTTCTTATGAGTGAACCTAGTCCAGGCTAAATTTTTCAAACTCACAATGACGAAACTTTCTATACAAAAGTGCATATTGTGACCTAGAAAATATTAAGTGTGGTTCAAAATGATTATTAGTAAGGCCCGAAGAAGAAGCGCACTGTCAATAGGGGGTGGGTGGTGCTTAAAACAACTGTAGGCTCCTTTATATTTATGAAGTTCACAATAGCTGTACTGTTCATACAAATTTCACAATTGTGAACTACCATAAGTTCAAAGAGGAGACTTGGATATGTTTTTTGTAAGGCGCGGTGTGGTTTCTTGTTCTTTTTTTTAGACATTAAAGCAGATGAAGCTTCTTATGAGTGAACCTAGTCCAGGCTAAATTTTTCAAACTCACAATGACGAAACTTTCTATATCAAAGTGCATATTGTGACCTAGAAAATATTTGATGTGGTTAAAAATGATTATTAGTAAGGTCCGAAGAAGAAACGCACTGTCAATAGGGAGTGGGTGGTACTTAAAACTTCTGTAGGCTCCTTCATATTTATGAAGTTCACAATAGCTGTACTGTTCGTACAAATTTCGCAATTGTGAGCTAGCGTAAGTTTAACAGCGGACTTGAATGTGTGGTTTCTTGTTCTTTTTTCATACATAAAGGCATATGAAGGTTTTTATGAGTGAACCTAGTCCAGGTTAAATTGTTCAAACTCACAATAGCGAAACTTTCTATACAAAACTGCATATTGTGACCTAGAAAATATTTAGTGCGAAAGGTTAAAAATGATTATTGGTAAGGCCCGAAGAAGAAGCGCACTGCCAATAGGGGGTGGGTGGTGCTTAAAAAAACTGTAGGCTCCTTTATATTTATGAAGTTCACAATAGCTGTACTTTTCATACAGATCTTACAATTGTGAGCTACCATAAGTTCAAAGAGGAGACTTGGATATGTTTTTTGTAAGGCGCGGTGTGGTTTCTTGTTCTTTTTTCAGACATTAAGGCATATGAAGGTTTTTACGCGTAAACCTATTCCCCAACGGGAATACTAGCATTATATTCTATGCACCCATTGACATCGCGTTCACTAAACGATGCTGAATCGCACAAGTGTACAATTCTTAGCAATGCCATCGCATCATCATCAAAACCAAACAATTCCAAGGAAACCAGTGCACCACCATTTTTTTTTCCCCATTTTTCCTGTGGCATTTTTTTCAAAATTACACTTGGGAAATTTGGGACTCGCAATGTAAAAGTGCACCCACCACACTTGTACGCCTTTCAAATGGAATTTCTAGTTCAAATACTTCACTCCATTTGAAAAGTTCCTGTGCAGGCCTGGATCTTCTCCCTGATCTCTATCTGTGCGAAAAGCTTTCTTTGTTTCTGGCGGGCTAAAAGGGATGAGGGCATAGATGTACTGCAGATACTTTTATACATAAGTGGGTTGGTTGCTTTAGGATGTTTTTGGTGTGGTTTAGCGAACCCAAATGAGACGCAAGCAGTACATGGGCTGGGGAAAAAGCAATCATCAGCTATATAGCTTGGTGGAGGTGATGCACTCGATCCACACTGGCGTATATACAGTGTACACGCGCTGCAACAACTGTGGTAATTTAAAAACATTGAAGAAGTAATTATAAAGTTTGGGGAATTGCAAATATACAGCTGGAAAACATCACTTTCTGTGTGAGGGGTATAGATGGGGGGGCTGCTGCTGCTGCATCATGTGGTGGCGGGCGTATAAGAGAGTTACATAAAAGTTTTCATTAAGAACATTTTGTGTGTTTGGAGTTTTCGCTTGCTTCGCAGTTTCGGTATAGCTTATTTTTCTTTTTTGAGTAATTTCCTGGAAATGTGTCATTTCGACAAGACACGAAGTATAGAGTGCGAATAAGGGCGGTTGTGGCACGTCCCCAACCCCGGGTCCAACGAAATAGAATGTGTAAATATTTGAACATGAAATTGGTACGACATGCTGACGCTGCACAGGGCGCATGGTCTTGGAAGGGGTGAGGTCTGAGGGGTACTATGTTTAGCGATATGAAATGACTTCAATTGATTTTGCCTGAGTTATTTTTCGTACTTGTTACACACAACTGTCGTTAGGCAATCGGTCGCAAACTTAGTATACAGTTGACTGCCGATGTTCAGACAGAGTGACACATTTTTTTACTTTGACTGTAGCCCTTTAAAAAGCAGATCGGGTAATCCTGATGCAGAAAATTAGTTTTTTGATAAATTGCTATGCACTTTAATTAAAACCATTTCCATTCAATTTGAATTTATTTTAATTTGTATTGTAATCCATTGCAGCAGCACATTCTCCATCGAAAACTATCGGCGAGCACATTTCTTTGGTAACAACAAATTGCTTACCACGCAATATCGGTGCCAGACCACAAAACACCACCGCATGTGTAGTAGGCGCGCATATGGTTATTATGCAATTCCAGTCGTCCTCATCAATTTTAATACTCGTTGCTGATGTTTAATTTTCAATTATCCTGTCGTGTTAGTCTTTTGTTTTTTTTTTTTTGCATCCATCGATATGTTTATCTCATATGTGAGTGATGGGAAAAAATTGTATTGCATGTTATCCAAAACGTCGACACTTTTTTTTTTGGTAAAATACTCGATTCAAAAATACTTTTATAATATTAAGGAAACACGTTGTCCGCAATCCGACAGATGAACATTATTGGAAACACACAGATTGCATTATGGTTTTTTAATTTGAAAACACGAACGCCAGCGTGCATGCACAAGACACTCATTGATGAATGTTGTCAACTGTCATGTTTTCGGTGGTGGCGCGAATTAAAACACTTGTTTCTTACTTTTAAAATTAAACAATATTTATTTGGAACTATGTCCTTTATTATTGAAATACTTTTTACTAATTCTAAAAGGAGCTTAAGGCTACTATGTAGTTACAATAAGACTGTTGATAAATTCATCATACAGTCGTATTTATATACTTTTCTTATCTATCTACAAGGAGACCCAAGCGTACAATCGTCTTGCTTGATAATGAAGAAGAGATAATATTCCAACATTGTATACAAACGATATTATCTCTTTTACATATGTTATCATTGTAGCGTTGTGTGCAAGACTGTACTAGAGACTAAAGATATCATTGAATACAAATAATGTTATCTTTTTTCTCAATATGTTTTGCTATGGATACTTAACTCCCCCCCTTGTTAAACGAAATCGTCCCGATTTTTCGACGCTATTTTTAACATTTCTCTTTCATAAGTTTTGTTATATGCGTCAATCTTTTTTTGTTTTTGACGATCTGTTATACATTGTATAGTTTTTATCATTACGTACGTAAATGCTAGAATAACAATCAGTGTTACAATTGTGTATATAGTTGATAATATCGGTTTTTCTTCAAAAGGAATAATTAGTTTTTTTAAAGTATCTATGTTATCGAATTTGTACATTGTATCTTCTTTAATTATTTGGTCGATGTAAGACTCTGAATTATGATTTCTTAATATAACTTCTTTAATTTGCTTATGCATGTTTTTGTATATTTTATCGTCTAGATTTATAGTATTTTCATAAGTAACTAAGTTTATACCATTAATTGTTTGATTATTTAACTTATGCTTACCGCTTAATAACATAACACCGGATTCAATTTCTAAGTCGTAATCGTATTCTTGTTTAATGTTGCATTTTGAAGTTATATTCTTTAAAAGTGGAATAAGACAATTTTCTTCTTCAAAGTTAATTTCACAAATGTTTTTACTTAGATGATTTTGACAATTTCTTGTTCTTAAATAAGTTTGGTTACATAAGGCAATTGTTTTATCTGTAATGATTTTTCCATGTTTTGAATTTAAAGGTGTTACTTTATACAATTTACATGATTTAATTAGAACTGGATATTTATATATTGTGATGAAGAATTCATCAGTTCTAGCTAATAATATTTTAGAGTACTCAAGTATATTTATTATGGGTACTTGAATTATTTCATGTTGAATAATATTTTTAATGTCATCTAAGTCTAGGCTTTCTGATAAATATTCATTATTTTTTGCTGCATTAATTGTTCTGGTCAATAATAATAATTGTTCGTACACTTGTTCTATTACTAAATGTTCTTTAAGGCTCTGACCTTCGAATTGTTGCAAAATTTGTTCAAATCTAGAATTTATAGTTTTTTGTTTATTATTGTTTTCTATGAGATTATTTATACTCGTTTCTATGTTAACTAAGTCATAATGGTCAGGATTACCAAACACATATTTGAAAGCTGTTCCTAAAAAGTTAATTGATCTAGTATGCCTAGTATGTTCTTGTAATTGGTCTGCTAAATTCTTAATTTTACTTAACCAAATTTTTTCTTCTTGTGTAGGTTGATATTTACTAGTTACGATATTTACGTAAGGTTGAAATATCGAAGTCAGGTTGGTGGCATGTAACAAATAAGTTTGTTCTTTGAATAAATACACGTCATCTGTTTGCGTAAGTATAAACTTCTTGTTTAGTAACTCAGTTATTTGAACGTTTCCTTGCCCTTCTTGACTCTGTACAATTCCTAGTAATGTTAGGAATATTAATATTTTCGTCATCTGAAAAATGATAATTCTTTATGTTATCCTTGTGAATTTTTATTCCTTCTTTAGAGATTACAGTGTCTCCTTTATCTTCTTCTACTATTCTTGTTATGTATCTGGCGTTAGATTTCTTTCTAAGACCTGTGATTCTTACCATTATCTTATCTCCTTTTTTATACTCTCTGTGTCGAGTTCCTTTATTTAGACGTTCGATCACTTTTTTGGATGCTGAGTTTAGTTTATTTATTATAATTTCACTATTGCTATATTTATTTTGATTAAAGAAAATGTCTCTAGGTTTCAAACCGGTAACTGAGTGTATAGAATTATTTAATTCACGCACTGTTCTAAATATTTCTTCGATAAGTCTTGTTTTATTCTGAATTGTGAATATTCTAGACAGTTCAGTTATTGTACCGTTTACACGTTCTACCTGACCGTTCGCTGTCGATCTGTATACTGGAGTTTCTACTTTAGTTATGTTGTATTTCAAACACATTTGGTTCACCATTTCTGTTTTGAATCCCTTCTCGTTATCTGTCATGAGTCGTTCACATTTTGGGAAATAATTAGATAAGACCTCTTCCATAACGTCGTACAGTCTGTTTCGAGTTTCGATTTCCCGAAGGATTGTATATTTAGAATACTTATCTACTGTTACAAGGAAAGTATACTTGTCGTTGAAGTATATGTCCATTTGAATGTGTGTTCCCACATGTGTTGGTATTTCTGAATTATTCAGAGGTTCTCTGATAGGTTTTCTTTCATATTTTCCAAATAGACATGCTATGCATTTTCTGTTGAAACTCTTTGCTTGTTTATTTAGATCGGGCCAGTAATATTTCTCTGAGATTTCTTGTATATTGTTACGTAACCCTCGGTGTGCTCTTTCGTGAGTTACCCTTACAAGTTTTAGTTGTTCCTCCAAATTTGTCACGTCTTGAAGTTTTCTTGGTGTGAATATAAATCTTACTAGTGGGAATTATTTTTTTATGTTTTCACCATATTTGTATATGTTTTCAAATTTCGTATGCAAAGCTACAATCTTTTGGGGTTGTATAACTTCTTTCATCTGCCTTAGTAAAGAGTCTTTGTCCTTAAACTTTATTATGAGTCTTATTTTGTTACTAAAATAGATTTGTGTTTCGATATTATTTGTTATATCTTCAATAAGTTCGAACTGTGCAGTGTATGCATTAAAAGGCTGATTCACAGTTTTTATTATATCATTAGAAGAACTTTCAGCTGAATGTGCTGTTTCTATGGTAGAAGTATTTATGCGTTGACGTGATAATGCGTCAGCTACAAGATTTAGGTTTCCTGGTTTATAAACTAATTTTGCTCCAAAGTCTTCAATGATTCCCTTCCAACGTTTCAGCTTTGTGTTGGGATTTTTTTCTCCACATATACACTTTCACTGAATTGCTTTGCTGCTTCGTACGAAGAAGCTATATTTGTACCTGCTATGCTAGGTAATTCTTGTAACCGGTAACGCGAGTGTTCTGTTTATACTAGATTTCACTACTTGTTCCCGAGGTCCGCTCGATTGAAGTTAAAAAGTATATTTAACCTCCTGGCAGGATCGCCAATTAAAACACTTGTTTCTTACTTTTAAAATTAAACAATATTTATTTGGAACTATGTCCTTTATTATTGAAATACTTTTTACTAATTCTAAAAGGAGCTTAAGGCTACTATGTAGTTACAATAAGACTGTTGATAAATTCATCATACAGTCGTATTTATATACTTTTCTTATCTATCTACAAGGAGACCCAAGCGTACAATCGTCTTGCTTGATAATGAAGAAGAGATAATATTCCAACATTGTATACAAACGATATTATCTCTTTTACATATGTTATCATTGTAGCGTTGTGTGCAAGACTGTACTAGAGACTAAAGATATCATTGAATACAAATAATGTTATCTTTTTTCTCAATATGTTTTGCTATGGATACTTAACTCGCGCAACGGCTGGATGGCGAAGCGAATTTATTCAATTTACATAACAAATGGAATTCTTTACAAGCTGCAGTGAATTATTGGAATTGTTTTCGTTTTTGGATTGTACGTGTGTGTGTGTGGAGGGGTGACGGGGCGTATGTAAAATAGCCAATGGGTTGTCAAAACCAAAAGGAAGAAAATTAAAAATAAATGCACGGTTGACAGTTTTGGGAATTATTTTTGGTTGCACAAAATTGTGTTGATTTTGAATGGTATCGGAGTGAGGGACGTTTTGTGCTGTGTTTAATGGGTTAGCTTTTACTATTTTTGTCAACCTGTAATAATTTCGATGGGATACCACTTAAGTTGAGTGGAAGAAAACTATACGTCATTTGAAAGAATTTAGAAAAATATTTGTTAGTCTTCGGATGCGGTTTCAATGTTTATGTTGTGGCAAAAACTGGTTTAAGGAGTTTTTGGTTAAGGCGTGTTAGAGGACCATAGAGAGGCCGCAGTCTTCTCTGTATTGCCCGACTGTGCAAACATCGGAAAGAATTTTGCAAGAAACTGTTCGGCCCAGCAAGTTCAAAAATATCCGTACTACAGGAGATTATAAGGTAGACCCAAGAAATTCAGATCAGTGCCGGCGCATTCGACAGTTTTTTTTATAAACGAGCTATGACGGGCCATGCCAAGATTTCTCATCCCAGTCAAATTTGTCAGACTGTGCAGAATTATGAACGATTGACTAACTATTTCACCAACTTAGAAATTATTATTCACAAAAATGTTTCCATAAAGTTTTTAGAAAATTGTAAATTTGGTTTCATCATACTCGTATATTTGGGGTGAAACCGAATTTGTCACTTTTGTCCTAAACAAATTTTTGAAAAATGCTTGTAAATACAAATTTGTGTGCAGAATTATGAAGGAGAATATTGGCTGCTCCGTAAGGGTAGGCACCAATCTCGCTAAGATGTGATGTCCAAAACGGATGTAGACAAGGTGATGCTTTGTCATCTCACTTTTCTAACAACATTCTTTAGAAATTTGCACCCAAAGCCAATACCAGTGTCCTATTTCATCAACTTACAAGTATTTTTACAAAAAAAAAAATTGTAGAAAATTACAAAATTAATTTCATCATATTTGCGAAAAAGTCAAATTTGTCACAAACAAATTGTTGAAAAATGCTTGTAATTTCAAATTTATAAACTAAAAATTACAGTCACAAATTTGAAACTGTGAATCAAAACTACAAAATAACATAGCACAAAAGTGCATATGTAAATAACAATTACAATTTGTAGAATCTTCTTTTTTTACAAGTACATAGATAGCCCGGAAAAATGTGTATGTTTGGAATGCAAATAAGAATTAGGAAAATTCGGTCCTTCGATTGATTTTTGGTGGTTTTTACTGTATCACTAATTGGAAACGCTTGAAATTGAGCCGCAAATCGCTAAATGATAATTGGAACTTGGAAGTCACTTTTTACAAGTCTAGTTCTATGTAAGATTCATCGAAATTTTTAAATTCAGCAAGAGTGTGGGAGTCTTGACATTATAGCTCAATCTTTGAGTTAAAGTTGGTACAGATAATTATCGATCGGTCTTAGTTTTAACCCCGGGTAAAAGCACCTTCCACCTGTCAAACTTCCGAGAGTATAACTCCCCCGAGAAAGTTTCTCAACTCAGACCCTCGAAATCGATATACTTCGCAAAAACACCCTCGGGCTACCAAGGATTGTCTGAAAATGTGAGCTTAATCGGATCGGTGGTTTTCAAGATATAATATTTTGAACATTGTTGGGTTTTTTTATATATAAAAATGGGAGATACCCTCCCTTTGGACCAAACTACGCCGCATGTCCTTCTTCTGGTCTCAGGGTATCTCTACCCCAAATAACATTACGCTTAGTTCATAGGGTTAGTCGTTAAAAGGTAACAGACAAAAAGAGGCACTTTCGCATTTACGATTATATATTAGTGTGATGTGCGACTATAAAAAATAACTGACGCTTTCATTTTTATCACAAAGAAATTTGTTCAATTAGGCACTTTCAAGTTACAGGACACACGTCAACTTTCACTCATGAAATATTCTCAAATATCGTGTTTTTAAATTCATTTAGTTTGGTGAAACGTAGGTTCCCAAATAAGTTGATTTTTTCACAAATTTGTAGACTTGTAATTTACATTTGGGTATTAACAACTTTTGGTAGTAGTATATTCTCACAAAATTTGTCTGTATAAAATACCTCTACAGAATCGGATATTAGAGTTCGATAAACAACATACAAAAAATAAAAAATACAAAATTGTAATTTTGGTAAAAACTGCTTGAACAAGTAAGAATTTGCAAGTTGGTCAAATATGCGGAATTTTTCACTATCCTGTACAATTACCTGCATACGTGGATGACATATGCATTATTGGTAAAACACAGTCAGCTGTCTCTGGCGCGTTTACAGTTACAAACAATGAGACAAAGGCACCGCGCGTATTTATTGAGATATCGATATAGATGCCCACCCCGGACTGTAGCGCCACGCAAGCAAGTAACTCTATTCTTTTCGTCGTACCCTTCTCAATACGAATAACAAAAATAATAAAAAATGAAAATAAAAAAAACATTTTTCCCTCATATTTACAAAAGAAAACTCCCATAACGCGCTCAATATGAGGCACGAATTCCATCGCAATGATATCCGTTTTAACTCATATTCATTTAACTGGACGTATTATAAGCGAACGAGGGAGATGCAAATTTTATTTTTATTTGATTGTTTTTATTCATTTTTATTTTTTATTTTAATGGACGTTCCAATAATACAGGTTTCCAGGGAAATTGCACGCTAGCCAATGCTTCCGCGTTTCCGGATATATAAAACGAAATAAATTCCCCACTTGAAACGCGATGTGCTTTTCATTGTGTCAATTATTAATTTATTTGGTTGCAGATACATTTTCACTTTTTAAAATTCACTCGATGAATTCATGGCGAATAAAAATTCGCTTCATTCATATCCTTTTTACGAGCAAATTGTATTACCCTGGGATTTGTCAGAATGAGTGCGCGTGATATTTAAAAGTTAATATCTCATGTTGAGGATTGGATTTTATTTGTTTGTTCTGGGTGTAAAAATGTTTAAGGGAAAGATGACGAAAATATTCCCAACTTCAATTAAGTGCACAGCCACTTTGATTCGAATTTCATGACATCAACTCGAAAGTCGAAACACGTCACCGCTTGATGAATTATATTAACAAGGTTTCACTACAGTATCTAATGCATACTTCTGATAAAACTCATTACGATTATGTGTATCGCTGCAATTAGAACGCATTTGAGAAGGCATTAGCACTTTCATCTACTTTCCATTAATATTCCGCTTCGTATACTCGGTTGCCGGTGCTCGGATCCATTTCATCCTTGTGCCTCATCTGCATGACAATCACCGCACATAAGTCAAGACTCAAGCCAGTCTGTCTCTGTGCTGTCAGTGAGAACGAGTGCACTTATGACGCCGGCAATGTCGTCGTCGGCGTTGTCGTCGTCATCCTCTGCGTGTGCATAAGCTGGTATCTTGCCTTCTGGGTGGGTGGTTTGCTGGATACTTTTTTCCAAATGGGAAAGTTAAAATGACTTCTTGTGAAAATACGTACACACAGAGTGAACGTTTTGTGTTATAAATTTCTGAAGAATTGCATGAACGCAGTGAGGATGAAAATTGAAAGAGTTTCCTTCGTTTTTTTTTTTTAATTTCTTGTTCCCCCCTTTTTTTTGCTGCTCCCAACTAAGTGAGGTTTTATTAGATTTTTTGTGTTGCTGCATGTTTTTCTTTTCAAGTAGGATATTTAGTGCCTTGCTGTGTTGCGTTTACGATGCTCTGTGATGATGTTACGCGAGCAACACGAACGCGTGAGGCGTGATAATAAGATTATGTTCGAAAGGTTCTGTGCAAGGACGAAAATCAAGAAAATATGCTACACTCTGCTTTATGTGACAGTTTCTTCATATATCCATAATTTTATAGATACTCGTATAGTTGGTTGTAGGGCGACGGCGAGTGCAATAGTTAGTTGCGATTGGTTGAGCATTTACGACAGACATCGTTGGCGTTGTGAACAGCGTGTGGCTTTTTTTCACACGGAAATTGCATTTTGCAATTTTGTTGAGTTCTATGTTGCTGTGTGTGTGTATGTGTAAATGTCAGAAAGGAATTCAATTAAACACAGGAAGTTTATTTTATGATTTTACAGAAACTGGGACAAAAGATCAAAGAGAGAAGTCGAAGTCAACATCTGGGGGAGTTTTAACAGTGTATGCAGAAACAAATTTTTTTAGTTGGTGAATATAAGGGGTTGACTAGTGAACTACTAGCGGCTCGTCAAAAGTGATGATGGTATAGGTAGGTAAGGTAGGTAAAAGGAACAGAAGCAACCGTATACATAAAATGTAAGAAAAGGTAGTGTATAGTGTTTAATTAAATAAAAAGCTTTGCTCGGTTATTAGTATTAATTGTAATTATAAAAACAATGAAAATTAAAAATAGTGCGTGGAGTCCCTCCGCGCGGAAAAAGTGAAACTTCGTAATGTGAAAATGAAAATAGGAAGGGGTAGAAATTGATTTTTAGTGAAGTCATATTGTTTCTTTAAGACAAACTTTATTAACATTGCTTACAATTCACAATTGATCGCATCTTTTAATTAACATTTTCGAGTGGATAAATATCCAAATCTATAACATTTACAATGGGATTATGACAACTAAAGTAAGATACGAAATTTTGGAAGTCGCCTTAGAAGTTTCACTTCAAAAATACTACCCTATTAAATTATATGTGTATCAAATCAAACTAAAACAAGTAAATGAAATAATGAGGACGCTACTCGTTGCTAACGCTCGCTCCCCAGGAGCGTTGAACGTTTAACGCAACAGTGCTTTCATACCCCCTCCATGGTAGCGTTAAACGTTTAATGAAACCTTGTTGGAAGTCGCATTAGAAGTTTCACTTCAATAAATCAAACAACATAATTCATCTATATCGTCTTTACCAGAGACAATACTGAGACCCCCAACTCACAATCCTCTTGCCGCTGGCCGCCTCAGTTTTTTTTCAAATTCGCCATTTTGTTTTGCTATCGGTGTTATGGCTATTTAGAATCCGTGTGACATGCAAAAACATACAAAAAATATAAAATCAATGCTGCCAACTGCTACCAACCATGGGGGAATGCGATAGAGTTCGAGAATACGACATTTTAAGATAACTGAATGCTATTGGTTGGTTATAAATAATTTTCAAAAGACGATTAATGTTATTTGTTTGGTTAATAATACTATCTAAATGAGTTGCTTTCTATACTAGAAATATATTAGGACAAGCATTGTTGTGTATTTTCCGCTTTTGAATTTCATTAACTTCGATTTCATGTGTACATTTTTCTTAAATAACTGAAGAAAAATTGCTCAAAATGTTTTTATGTTCCTACAACCATTCTGCAGTAATCATTTTTCATAAATATTTTCAGCAAAAGTGCACTTATTCCTAAAATAAAATACTATTTACACGTAACGAAAAATTTCAAATTTAACGGACAAAATTCTATGAACGCTGGCAGCAACTTTGCCGGAAGCGGAAGTGGGACACGCAAGGTGCTAGTGTGTTGGTGAGTGAAGTTACGTGACATTTGTCAATACGAATTTCTATGTAACAATACTAACGCACTTAGCGTGTACCACCCCATAGAAATATAGCTTGTAGGCAAGTAACGGAAAATCGGCCGAAGTTGGGGGTCTCAGTATTGTCTCTGGTCTTTACTACTTGAATTCTTCAATTCTTTACTGTAGGTATCAACGTAGGCACTATAACAACCATTAAAACAAAAACCTTGAACTCAATTTGTATGTACACCACCATACGTCCATCAGCGCACGTCAACAGCCATCTGCGCATTTCCTCAGAAACACATTAGGGGTATTCACGATTCGGTGTAACAGACCTAGTAAAATTGCGAAATTTTATTTTTTTTTATCAGATCGTGAACACACTTTTTCCCATCTATAGCAAAACTGAAACAAAGTCAGACCCAATCTGACAATTGACATTTGTTCTGAAAAAAAATCTTTTAAAAAGCGAAAAAGAAAAACGATTCAATTTATTGGAAGATAATGGAGACAA
The DNA here is from genome assembly GCA_946477585.1 of Cheilosia urbana. Classification (NCBI taxonomy): domain Eukaryota; kingdom Metazoa; phylum Arthropoda; class Insecta; order Diptera; family Syrphidae; genus Cheilosia; species Cheilosia urbana. Next base: position 159,133,329 of record OX297853.1, on the reverse strand, counting down.
AATTATGATAATTAATTAATATTACATAACAAAAATTATGATTTTCCCTTCGGCGGCACTTATTTTTGTTTTTTTCCATTCTCTTTGTTTTTTTTTTTTCGATACCTGCACACAGGAATTCATAATTTAGCGAACTGTCAACTTGATAACGCTACTCTGTTGTATTTTTCGGTTACAATAGGGTCAGGGTATAGCTAAAGTGCAAAAGTGTAGCGAAATTTTTGTCAGCATATTTTGTTGTTGTTGCACTTTCGCACTTTCGCAATGATACAAGACTAGTTGCACCGGATTATGAATACCCCTATTGTCGCTGCTGATTACATGCACATTCACGTCGCATACTTCTCTTTCGTTTCACTTATTTTGGAGAAAACACCACTCAGATTTGTTTTCATATGAACGTGCTTGTGCAATGTGCGCCACCCTCACCCTCCCTCACACTTTTGAGTATCCAATGCTTTTATTAGCGTTAAACGTTTAACGCGACCTTGAGTTGAAAGTCACATAAGAAGTTTCACTTCAAAAAACAAAAGTAAGTCACCCAGCGGTATTCGAACCCGTTACACTCATTTCTTGCCGTCCGTGTCATAGTAAAAGGAAAAAAGTAAGACATCAACCGGCATTTAGGAGACTTAAATTTTTTTATATGTTCAAGCTTATATGTATAATATCTGGGTGACCGAGCTTTGCTCGGTTATTACTATTTATTGTAATTTTAAAAACAATAAAAATTAAAAAAAATATATATTAACTTGAACATATAAAAAACTTTAAGTCTCCTAAATGCCGGTAGATGTCTTACTTTTTTCCTTTTACTATGACGCGGACTTATTACTTACTTATGCGACTTCCAACGCTAATAAAAGCATTGGATACTCAAAGGTGCGAGGGTACCGCTCACGCTTCAGAGTTCAGAGTATGCATATATACATACAAGAATTGCTCGTTTAAAGGTATAAGATTAAAACAAAAACCTTGAACTCAATTTCTATATACAGCACCTCCACCCAGCGATGCCAACCTAGGCTTTTTATGCCTTTTAGGCATTATTTCATTAGCTAAGGCTTTAAGGCTTTTTTGTTTCCAAAAACGCATCTTTTTTCTATTTCAAATATTTATTTATTTTTTGATCTGATGGACTGAAACTGTGTTTGTTTTGTTCAATGCTATTTACCTACCTACTCATGAAACTAAAGTCATGAATTTTGTTCCTATTTCTTCTGTGATTTATACATAATTTTAGTTTTTTTTTTTTGGAAATAAAAATTGTTGTTGTTAATTTTGTTATATTTGTGTTTAATTTTTGATTTATTGTTCCAATTTACATAAAAAATTTTTTTAGGCATTATTTTATTGAAAAAGGCATCTTTTTTTCTCAAGTTAGGCTTTTTTTCGTCAAAATTGGTTGGCAACGTTGCTCCACCATCCGTCCATCACCACACCACACGTCATCATCCATCTGCGCATTTCCTCAGAAAGACGTTGTCGCTGTTTTTTTTTTTTCATATGAACGTGCTTGTGCGATGTGCGCCACAAAACCACCCCAAAGCAGAACAACGATCAAGAACCGCGGCTGCTGATAATATTCGATTTGAGAAAATAAATTTATTTTTTTCGTGTTAGATTTTAGGTTGTAGCTCAGCTTCTAGAGGACATAGAAAGCTGATTGATGGCTTGAAATAACTATTAAAGTGTTGGCTCTCCTACGTATTTTTTATGTTTGCATTGATTAAGAATTGTTTGTGTAATGGCGAGTAAAAGGCAGTAAAGTCAGAAAAATAAGCTCAAAACGCATGAAAACTCGAAAACACGCGTTTTCCCAAACATAAGACTAATCTAGATCAATTGCTTACCCCCGAAAAGCCCCATATACCAAATTTCAGCGAAATCGTTAGAGCCGTTTCCGAGATCACGGAAATATATCTTATCTTATTCTTATACCTTTAAACGAGCAATTCTTGTATATATATATATTTCTGTGATCTCGGAAACGGCTCTAACGATTTCGCTGAAATTTGGTATATGGGGGTTTTCAGGGGTAAGCAATTGATCTAGATTAGTCTTATGTTTGGGAAAACGCGTGTTTTCGAGTTTTCATGCGTTTTGAGCTTATTTTTCTGACTTTACTGCCTTTTACTCGCCATTACACAAACAATTCTTAATCAATGCAAACAAAAAAAATACGTAGGAGAGCCAACACTTTAATAGTTATTTCAAGCCATCAATCAGCTTTCTATGTCCTCTAGAAGCTGAGCTACAACCTAAAATCTAACACGAAAAAAATAAATTTATTTTCTCAAATCGAATATTATCAGCAGCCGCGGTTCTTGATCGTTGTTCTGCTTTGGGGTGGTTTTGTGGCGCACATCGCACAAGCACGTTCATATGAAAAAAAAAACAGCAACAATGTCTTTCTGAGGAAATGCGCAGATGGATGATGACGTGTGGTGTGGTGATGGACGGATGGTGGAGCAGCGTTGCCAACCAATTTTGACGAAAAAAAGCCTAACTTGAGGAAAAATTTATTCAATAAAATAATGCCTACAAATTTTTTTTATGTAAATTGGAACAATAAATCAAAAATTAAACACAAATATAACAAAATTAACAACAACAATTTTTATTTCCAAAAAAAAAACTTAAATTATGTATAAATCACAGAAGAAATAGGAACAAAATTCATGACTTTAGTTTCATGAGTAGGTAGGTAAATAGCATTGAACAAAGCAAACACAGTTTTAGTCCATCAGATCAAAAAATAAATAAATATTTGAAATAGAAAAAAGATGCGTTTTTGGAAACAAAAAAGCCTTAAAGCCTTAGCTAATGAAATAATGCCTAAAAGGCATAAAAAGCCTAGGTTGGCATCGCTGGATGGAGGTGCTGTATATAGAAATTGAGTTCAAGGTTTTTGTTTTAATCTTATACCTTTAAACGAGCAATTCTTGTATGTATATATGCATACTCTGAACTCTGAAGCGTGAGCGGTACCCTCGCACCTTTGAGTATCCAATGCTTTTATTAGCGTTGGAAGTCGCATAAGTAAGTAATAAGTCCGCGTCATAGTAAAAGGAAAAAAGTAAGACATCTACCGGCATTTAGGAGACTTAAGGTTTTTTATATGTTCAAGTTAATATATATTTTTTTTAATTTTTATTGTTTTTAAAATTACAATAAATAGTAATAACCGAGCGAAGCTCGGTCACCCAGATATTATACATACATACAAGATTAGCTCGTTTAAAGGTTACATTGTACAAGATATACATTTTTTTTTTTTTATTTTTCATTGTTTTTGAAATTACAATTAATACTTATAACCGAGCAAAGCTCGTTTGGGGGGAAAGTCAGTCCGAATAAACGAATTTTCCGAATCAACGAGAGATTTTTTCTATGCACTAAAACGCGTTTCTATTGATGAAAAAAATGCAATGACTTAAAACGAAAAATTATTTTTTTAACACAAAAGATTGCAAATAATACAGGAAATTTATTCTTGTATAGTTTTTCCCGGTTTTTATATGTGAATTTCCGGGACTCCCCCAAAAGACGTTTCAATGATTTGTTCCGACTTCTATAAACATTTGAGGTCTATTTGCTGCCTATACGTGTTCAATCATTGCGTTATTTAATTTTTGCTAATTTAATAAAATTTGTACATAAAAAAATTTAAAACTCTCATTTATTCAGAAGTTTTTTTTTCCGAATAAACGAGTTTGCCGAATTAAAGAATTTTTACTGTACTTCTCATAGCGATTTAAGTTCCACTTAAAAATTATGTGACAGTTTATGATATAGAAAAAAGCCCTTAAAGTATTTAAGTAGAACTTAAATCGCTACGAGTAATATCAGAAAACGGGCCTTAGGTCTCAACAACAGGCAATTTTCGCAAGTTCTGGTTTAGAGAGCTAGCTTACGCCTACTGTATTATTTTGTAAGCTCTTACACTCTACAAGTTTTTGACTATGAGGACAAGCGTGCTAGGAGTTTCTGTTTTTTTATCTGTTAGGCTAGGGCATAATGATTTTATTTTTGATTGAAATAGATTATTGACGCTAATTTAAGTTGTCAATGATCGCAAGCAGTGTTCGTGACAGATCGATATCTAAAGAATTCAAAGACCTGTTTTTGAATTTGAATTTGAATTTGAGTTTGATTTAAGGTGCATATTGAATATTGTTAAAAAAAAAGAATTGGATTATATTTGCTAAAAATAAGTTTTGCGTTGCCATTATTTAAAAAAAAAAAGTTAAAAATTTATGAACACAGAATGACTTACCTAGTCATTTTTGAGAAATAGTTAAAAAACACCTTTATTCGAATTTTCCGAGAAAGACTAAGTACGGGATCTTATTGAAAATACTGATATTATCTGTAATATGTATTTTGATCAAAATCATTGGAGCGGTTTTTGTAGAATTCGGCAGACAAAACAGTACCAAATATACCTATGTTTAGTTTGAAAAATACTATTGCTTAAATATTTAACTGAAAACTGAGTTAAGTACAAAAAATAATTAACAATAAGTTCGGAGTGTAAACATTACCTGTTTTTTTAAGTTTGTATTGAAATCGAAAATGGAGTTTTCGAGATATGAGCCGTTTTTAAAATAAGCGTTTTCGGTGATTCGAATTGAAAATTTAGGACGCAATAATTTTGAAAACATCAATTTGACTCTAAGTATCCATTTCGGTCTAAATTTTTATTGTCGTTTTCAGGTACCTAAACTAAAGAAAACTAAATGTTTACAAAATGACTGTTTTCAAAAGTCCATTGAACGATCATAAGGAGAGAAAATGAGTATGCTATTACACGAAAAGAAGTTTGATCAAATCAAGAAAAATAAGCGCCGAATCACAAAAGTTTGTCTCATTTTAGAGCTTTACTAATCCACGACATTTTATTCGCAATTCTAGAAATTCTACAAAGTGAAGATATTGATCCTCAAAAGTCGTGAATCAACACTTCTCAGCGTCAATAATGCGATCGGGCATGAAATATATATTGCCATAACCGATCGCAATTTGACACAAATAGTTGTCAATTTGATATTACTGTGGTTGTGAAATGCAAAAAAAAAAAAAAATCGTAAATAACCACTTTCCTGTTGCAATTACGATTTCATCCCTTAGTAAATTGCAACAGTGGTTGATTAACTACTTCAGTAGTTGCAATTTACAAATTCTTAATCGTAAATTGCAACTTATTTTTATCAACTTGCAATTCATATTTTGCAATTTACGACTTCTCTACGTCAATTTACGTTTTCAATTTACATAGCGAAATAATTATAAGATTTTGTTGATTCATCATTCAGTGGTGGTAAATCACGAAATATTTTTTGCAATTTGAGATTGTAAAGTGGTGTTTGAGAAATTGACCTATTGAAGTGGTGAATTGCTCCAAAAATGTCGCAAATCACTACAAATATCGTAATATTCAAAAAAAAAAAAATTTTTTGATATTTTTCGCCGTTTTCAATGTGAATTACGAATTTTTGTATCAAAAGACGAAATCGTTGTGATTTGCGAAAAATATATAATTCGTGATAAGCAACTCAAAATTTTGCAATTGGTGACTATGCAGCTCTTTCCGTGTAAGTTAGAAATGATCATATTTCATATTACATAAGAAATTAATTTTTGTCACAATCGTATGGACCGTTTTCGAGATATGTCCAAATTTCAAAAGTAGTACCTACCCTTATTCGATTTTTTCGAAAAACTGAGTAGCTACGCAGTCATACTAACCTCACCTACTGCAGCTTAAATATCAATGTTGGTTGAAATCGTTAGAGCCGTTTTCGAACAAATCAAAGTGGTACGAACATTTTATATGGGAAGTACCATTAATATTAAGGTTACGTTGCAAAAAAAAAAACGGCCCACAAACTCCAAATCCGAAGTTTGAACTAAATAAGGGCAGCCATTTAGACATTTTGACAGTAGGTCTCGGGAGCATATGGATAGACAGACAGACAGAATTTTGCGAACGATACTTTTTTGAGTTCCTCTATCATCGTAATGTCAGAATTTATTAACATCTCGAATTCGAAATTTTGTACGAATACAATATCTCTCTCTGACTACGTAATCGAGAAAGTTAAAAAGCATTAAACAAAGGAAAACTTTAAGAATCTGACCTTTTAACTGCTTCAGAAGGTACTTGAATTAGTTTTCATGCCGAGAATTTATTTCACAAAGCGATTAGTTAAGGCGACATGCCTTCTAAAGGAAAGGATTTCGGCATTATATTTCAAAAGCACTAATCCCTCGCCAGATCCATCTAAAACCAAGGATAACGCAATTATTTACCGCACCCACACCCATTACATAAGAGAAAAACGATTGCGAAAAACGAAACGCAATTGCCACCGCATCAATCCACTACACATGCACCAACATTTATTGTTATTTCCTTCTGCTCCTTTTTTTGGTTTGTGACAAAAATAACTCAATTAGAAAATTTAATGCCACCGCATGTGTCTAACTACATGCATACATATCCCCGTATCGCTCGGACTTATGTGCATAATGCCAGCAAACCGACCAGTAACCACCCTCTTGTGGTCACTATTCTCACGTATAACGTGAAATCGTTTGTAAAATATGCAACAGAAAAAAAAAAAAACCCCAAGCCGACATTACACGAACAGCCGGTACATGATGCCACATATCCACCGCGAACTATCGCATTAGACATCTGTTACTGTGAAATTAATTCAAATGCACATTTGCAGAGACCAATCGATTGGTTTAATGTTTCAATTAGCCGATTTTTATGGGACAAGGCACAGGGATAATGAAATATGTGAGAGAAGTTCCCGCTTATATGGGCATGTGTGTGTGTGTGCATAGATACTCGCGGGCAGGGATTTAATATTTGAAATATGTGAGCAACAAGAACAAAAAAAAAATACTAAAACGTGTGGTTTCGCGCAAAAGGAGCATATATCTGCGATGGGGGTAATTCGTAATTCACTGGAGCAATTTAATTTGAGAAATGGTTGCTCCAGGAGGCATACGGATTTATAGTCGACGGAGGAACATTAAATGGACTTTAATAGTGCCGCATATATCTTGCGATTTTGGCTGACTTATAAATTGTGATGCGGGAAAAGAAAATGCTGCGAAGCAAATTGATGTTGCGAGTGTGAGCGTAGTACACTGTGTACAGAGGCGAGGTTGAGTCAAGGACAATGTATGTGAACATAGATCTGAGCTCGATCCATAACCCATAAGGTAAGTTGAAATAAAACACACCGGGCCTTACTGAAAGTCATTTTTGACTGCCTACTGAAATTGATCAAGAAGATTGCTGGAAGATCCGAATTTTTCTGCTCGTCAGAGATCTCAGGAAATTGACTAGACCTTCGTGAAGAACGACATCTAAAGATCTAGGTTACATATGCGCTTTCAAGATCGACTTTGCAGTCAGTATGGAACTTGGGAAGGCGTAGGGAGTGTATGCAATACAAGCCTACACAATACACATGCGGTAGGTTTTTAAATGGAAAAGTACCGACTACCATCTACAGAACTCTTGAATAAAATGCAGAAGTAGGTATGCGAAGGGATCCCTCTCGAGCGCTATTTGATCTCCTAAAATAAACCGTACAAGGTGTGTTTCTAATGAGGTACCAACCTCTCACTACTCAAGTCAAATTGAGATTCCTCCTTGAAGAGGGTAGCTCCCACAGATTAATCACAATTTCCAAGTACACACCGCGCATATCAAATTCCCACCATCGATACCTGAGTCTGCCTCAAAAGTACCCACTTCTCATCAAAAATGATGGCAGCCCTTCAGTTCGCATCGTTTGCTTTAACGAAGTTTACAGTGGGAATCCTTAATTTTCCCAATTAGCTTAGTCACCGCCTTCGATGCTTTCACCGAAAATTAACTTGCCTAACCTTCAAAACACAAAGCGCACAGAGAACGTACATAAAAAGCACACAAATTACTAACTCTAATTAAGTACCGCTCTCACTCCACAACATGGTGGCGGAGAAAAACCGGCCAACCCTTTGTTTCCGGGTCACGACACAGCAAATCCCCCCCGAGAGAATATTGCATGCACTTTGGAAATACCGAGAATTCAAATTCAAATTCAAATTCAAGCTTCGAACTGGAGTTGGAATTGGAATTGAACGCATGTGAATAGTTTCATTAGAGTTAAATGCCCCTTATCGTCCTTCGACACAGCAGCGTCGACGAAAGTTTCTGAGGGCCTCAGCCAGGACGACGACAACCGTCCGGAAAACGAGAAGGAGGAACACAAACCTAAAGAGGAAGAGGTGTTGCATTTGTTTGGTGCCTGCCCACACGCTATATGTTGTATATCCTTCAGCACGGTTCTCACCAAACAAAAAAGTACATCCTCGTTGCTTTGCACGAATGTGTACCGTGTTGGTTTCTTTTGAATACCTCTTTTCTCCTGTTAAGTAGATGTGTTGGAAAAGTTTTTCCCTCTCGTGTTAAGATAATTAGGTGGGGTGTGTCCAGTTTGAAAAAAATGTAGACACTCGTATACGACTTGTACTTCTTTTTTGACGGCAACACACACATGCCGACGATACGAATAAAAAAAAAAAAACGTAAACGCGCACGTCAAAAACAAGTCGGGAACAGGTGTAATTGAAAATTGAAATGAATTGGAAAATTATATGTTGACGTGTTAAGAGGAGAAAAGTTGGTAATTGAGCACGAATTAGGGGTGGTTAACCGTCTCCCCTTCGCCTTGAGTATATTTAATTCCCCTTTAAAGGGATTCCTTCTTTTATTTTCTCCCCCTCCCGATAAAGGATTTGAAAATCATAATCTTCAACTGAATTGATCCCTTGCCGCGCACATGACGCCGTATCAAATTACATTGGAAAATAATAAATCAATTGGAAAATCCGACACCCGAAGGATATTTTGCAGACGTTTTCACGGTACCGCATTTGCAAGGAGGCATTGGGTTTTATACAAATTAAACGGATTCCGGAGGAAAAATCCACTTCCGAGGTTTTGCCGTTTGTTCGTTTTGCGTGTTAGCACATACTTTCGGGGTGTTTCAAGAGGGATGAGCATCAGCCGCCCAATTCTCATCAATAACACTAATTAAAGGAATTCGAATGTAACAATCAATTAATTAGTCACAGTTGGAGTCTTTTTTTCTGGTTTGGCTAGGCACAGTGCCATTGTAAGAGTCATTAATCTAAATCGGAAAGGGGAAATTCCATGACTGCAATGGTTCGTGGAATTTGGACTGCCGAATTTGAGTGATTTTCGGATGGCTTTCCAAAAGGATTACTCTTTCCTTTCTACCCACAAAGTTTTACCAAGTTTATTTTTCTAAGTTTGAGTAGAATGGTATATTGCCAGAGGTTGGTGGTTGCGCCTTGAGGCTTTCCTCACAATATCTAAGATTTGTGTTACTTTCTGTGTGTATTTTCTTATAGGACTCCTGATTTCACTTCTGTACCGATGGACTGTCAATGAACAATTTCGGGCGATATCTGAATTTTTATTTCAGCGAATACTATCACTGAACCAAAAATGTGCATCATATTCATGCAAACGTTCATCAGTATGACGAAAAATTCATCAATTTTAGTCCAGTGAACTTTTTCATTTATGTGATGAAATGGATTTCATCAATATGATGAACAAAAAAGGAATTAAACATTCATCAACTTTGCTCATCAATACGATGAACCAAAATTTGTGATTCCATTCATCAATATGATGTACAACTGTGAATTTATTTATTTTTTTATCAATACAACGAATTAGTTCATCTATAAGATGAACGTTTACATCAGCAGTCTGGTTAGAAAAAATTAAAGCCGGTTTGGTAAACGCGGTCATCAATATATAGAAAGCCTTCGTCAATACGATGAACGCTGTTATCAGCATGATGAAAATTAACAACTTGGCAATTGTACTTGAGTATGATGATTTCGTTCATCAATAAGATGAATAAATCATCAACTGGATGAACAATTAGCTAAATTCATTAAAATAAGTGCTTTCGTCATATTGATCAAATCTTTTGATGAAATGATGAATGTTTTCTTAAGAAAATACGCCAAATTCCTATCAGAAAGAATACTGCCAAAACAATTGATGAATGCACTTTGTTCATATCGAAAAAACGGTTCGACAAGTTTTCAAGAGTTCGTTCATCATATCCATGAAAAGTACATCATGTTGTAGCGTTCTCCGTAGATGTCGTCAAATTCGTTTGACAGCTGTGCATGTGCACTGAGCAAGAGTATGTTAGTTGGTTAGTGAGGCTGTCATGTGCGGTTGCTGGTTGTTAATATACAAATTTAGAATTAAATAATAAGTTACCTAAGTTTAAGGAATAAGCTTTGCGAATTTTAAATTTGAAAAACCGTTTTTTAATTTGAATGAATAGGTACCCCCGCATCGCACACACATTCCCATAATCTCCTGAAATATCAATGAATATCATGTTGATGAAAGCCATTCGGCAATATGACGACGCCTTTTTTTTCATTGTTGGTTTAGTGTGTAGTTGGTGGCTGAGTGAAGAGTTGGGCTTGACAATATAACAAGTACAGCGAGGGCAGTTACGAAACTTTGAACATTTAAAGCAACTAGCGTTCCAACTCCTATCTACATAAGACAGAACGATGGACGAAGGCTGTCAAGGGGGAGGTGTATAATTGATCTCATAAGACGTAACAAATTAAAGTAGCTAGGTTACAAAAAGTACAGCAGAAAACAGTTCAAAGATCGTCGGAAGCTACTGGACAACTGAACCGACAGGGACATACAAGATCAAACGATTGCAGACCAACCAGTCAGTGATTAGCTACTGCTCAAAACTATAGAACGGTTCATAGGGACTCATATCAGGTGCAACGACTTTTTAAGTGAGTCACCGCATGCGCAGTACCTACATATATGGCAAGGTCGTATAAACTGTCTCGCATGACGTAGTTTTAAATACGTGTACCTATATAGAAAAGTTCGAAGTCGAAGAAGAATAAGTTCCAAAGTATGTACAAAAGATGAGGTTGGTCCTTTCCGGTTGATTTGCATAGAGTTCAAGTCCATATGAAAGCAGAAAAGCCTACAACAAAACAGCATCCTCCAATAGCAACATTCAATAACATGAGGTTAGTACTTTGGGCGTGCACTGCCCCACCATGGATCGTCTAAAAAATGCAGGAAAACTCTTAGGGAAGACGCTAAAATTTACTAGGTATTCGATACAAAAAACATATCCAACTTTGTGTCACATTGGACACGTTCTCCCCAAGTGCATTCAATCGCATTCGCAATTAATAAAATTTCACAGCCAACAGAATCGCTTCAAGTCGTTCCCCCCTTAAGGAATAAATTTATATCCCCAATTCACCTTCCATCCACGAAATACCAATTGAAAATCAAAGCACTAAAAGAAAGGCAAAAAGAATGCATAAAATTGCCATAACCCCCAAAAGGGAAACGATAAATCTTACAAACTTGCAATCTGCTATTCTCATTCCGTTTTCCCACGTATATAGGTATACACATCTCGCGCGCACGCGACTTTCTTGACAAATTTATCCTGCAGGACACTTTTGGGGGGCAATAAATAAATTCCCACGTTCCGGCAATAATCCAAAAGGCGAATAAACTACAAATACCAGGACACTAAGCGAGGTGAAACGAAGATAAAATTGAACCAAAGCGGAAGGCAACCGAACGGAAAAAGAAATAACAACGCACAAAACCGAACACAAAACGAATGTGTCCTCGAAGTAAAACCAAATGAATTTGAAAGTTTATGCCCCGAACCGAATGCTGCATCGCGAATAGCCAGCAATTTGTACCAGGACACAAAATTTCATTTCATTCTCTTCCTTTTTTTATGGATTAACACTTACGTGACAAATACAGCTTTTCGTATGAATACAGCTTCAGCCAGACTCGTGCAAGTGAGTGACCAGCTGCGGGTATTTATGAACAGTAAATTTGCCGTATTACATTTCTCCGAAGGACTTTGTCCGTTTGTCGGTGGCTTTCTTTATTAAAAAATGTTGCTGCCGGACAAATTACCTCAGAATGGTATAGTTATGGATGCCATGTCAGGGGACAGGTTTATTATACTCCATTTCGTCATTTACACGAGTCATGTTTTGGAGCACTCACAGGCCACTGGGCCGTAAATCGCAAACAGAATTTCTTAAGTGGAAATTATTTTGTTTGTGTGGCGCCTCCGCCGGCACGTCGATCCATATTTCAATAAATCCTTCACAGATTTTTGTTTACGTATATAGACCCTTAACGAGATGATTGTCATCGTATTCGTATCGCGTTTCATTTCAGGGAAGGCACACTCTGTGCCTGGGAGAATTTATGGACGGTGCCGGTAACTGAACAGAGAGTGAGGACTGTTGGCACATAAATTTCCGTGTCGTGACCACTACTGTGGGATGGGACAAACCAAAACCCACGCAAATGATTCAATCGATTGACAAAACAATGATCTGGAAATCGATAACCCCCGAGCCACAGATTATCAGTGGATAATGTGGAAATGGTGTTTCGGGTTTTTGGGGAACACAATAAAAATGCTATATGTATCTAAATGCGGGTGTTCTGATTTTTTTTTAACACAAAATTCCAATTTGGGACTACATTCTGGCGCAGGTTATAACTGATTGTCACACGAGTGTTAAATTCATCACTGTGTGCCATATGCCGTTACACTGTCCGTTAACTCTGCATGCAAGTCTTTTGGAAAGTATCTAAAACTGTGTTTTTCGACTTGATGCTGATTTATAAACGACAGTTGAATGGGGGTCGGACAACAGGTGAAGTTGACAATCAAAATAAATTGTGTGTGTGCTTGAAAATTTCATATTTGTCTGGCTTTGGTATACATTTTTTTTTTTTTTTTTTGACAGCAGATTTTTCTTGGACGCAGCGTTGCCACTTTTTGCACTCTGGGCGCTTTCGGAGGGCCCAACTTTTTGAAAAATTATCAAAATGGCCCGGTTTTTAATTATTTTTCTTTAATGAACGAAAAAGACTGCAAACATATGAAAAGAAGTGTTTTGTAATGAAAAGATTTGTTTTTTGTTAATAATAAATGTACTTATTGCTGCGTTTTTTACCCGACTGGACACGGGGAGGGTTATGTGCTTCGCGCGTATCCTATGTACGTTCCTACGTGACGCCCTGTAGTCCAAACGGCTTGACCGATTTTGAGGAGTGAGGTTTCATTAAATTGGTATTATTTCTCGGAGTGTCATAGGCTAAACAAACAAATAAAAACAATTGTCACAGAAATGTCAGTGAGATGTTTTTACAGTCAGTCGGGTTTTTTTGTTTTTTAAAATTAATTACTATTATTTATAAGTATTTTAGTATTTTATGTGGAGGCTCGGGTCCCTTTTTCGCCTCCTTTTTAAAATTTTCAGCGGCAACGCTGCTTGGGCTCATAGGTGGTTGTATAAAATGCCATGTGGTATCGTAGTAGAGTACCAGGTGCCATCGAATAAAATAAAGGGTGTCCGCCAAAGAATTTTCGACTTTGAATTTGAATAAACGGCGAGCGGGGTATCGGCGGAGGGGGGAGGCGTATTCATTACACTTACGCGTCGTGCGGATTTTAGTAGCCATGGATCGTTGGTCGGCGGAGCATCGTGCGTTTGCTGTAGAGGCATATTTTAAAAATAACGATTCTCCCGTGGCTATTCGCAAGACATTTCAATATTCGGCGTATACGGGATTGTCCTAGTACGCAACTTATTGGCAAGTGGGTGCGAAGTTTTCGTGAACAAGGACCTGTAGTGGGACACGGGCCAAGTGTATCGCGAACTGTGAGAACTGACGAAACAATTGAAGCAGTTCGTCGTGATGTTATTGCAAATCCACGTCTTTCACTAAGAAAAAAAATTCCCAAACCTATTCGTCTATGTTGGAAAACTTTTTGGAACCTGAGTTGGAGAACAATGAATGGGTAAACGGATCGACATGGTTTCAACAGGATGGAGGCATCAATGAACATTGTAAGGCGCATTTTCCCCGAAAAAGTCATAAGTCGTTATGGTGATATCCCATGGCCCCCCAGATCGCCAGACTTAACACCTGCGGACTTTTTTTTCATGGGGATTTCTTAAATCTAAAGTCTACGTTAACAAACCGCGAAATTTATTGCAACTGAAAAGATATTCGCAACGAAATCAGAGGAATTTCGCAAGAAACTTGCAAAAAAGTTTTCACAAAAAATATGGTGTTTCGTTTAAATGAGTGTGTTCGTCTCCGTGGTAAACATTTAACTTCAATTATTTTCAAAACATAAATCCGCATTTGTATGTTTTATTTTAAAATAAAAACGATTATATAAAAACCTGTGAATCTTTTATTATTTAATTTTAAATTCGAAAATTGTTTCGCGAACACCCTTTACATCGGTTGTTTGAGCCTTTAAAATATTTCTTATTTGTAGTCCGCGTCCAAATAAATATCTCTGGTTAAGCAAGTTATGGCCTATTGAGTTCAGTGGACTCGCCCACATAAGGGGGGGTATGGCGTCTGCAAGACATTTCAAGAGTAAAAGTTAGTGCAGTGGTGTAGAGTGACAATGCACAGAAACAGGAGGAGAAATAATCGCTAACGCCTGTATCAAAATCATAGGCAAGGGATGCGTTGCGTAAGCGGAGATAGAAGAGTCAAGTTTTTGAACAGCCTGCAAAAGTAGAAGAATACGAAATTATGCTTGAGGTATTGAAGAAACTCGTAGATATGCTTGATACTTAAGCCGCACGAACCAACGAATGAGGCTCCAAAACTTGACTTAAATATTACCGTGTTATACAAATTATAAAGCGATCGTTCTTCAGTATAATATCGGACAAGCTAAAGCTTTTCTTTTGCAAAAATAATGAATGCTTGCTTACAAAGAATCCAAGACAAAACAGGGTCTACCGGGCTAATCGTACATCGAATAAGCCAACAATCGGATCATCGGTGTTAAGGCTTCCATTGAGCACTCAATAAGTACCTACAATAATCAAGATTGACAAGAGCAAGTAAGAAAAACTGGCATCTAACAGGGACACCCTAAATATATAGGTGCAGGAAAATAAGTCCCCACCTCAAATGGGAACTAAGTCGACTTCACGAAAGTGGTTTTACTTCACAATTTTTATAAATATCATTTCATTTAGAGATCTGTTTACTATTGGTACCGTAATGTAAGAAGTGTAGAACAAACCTTCCGGGTAGGGTTAGCCAACAAAGCAGGTATGAATTTTTGGTCAAATTTCGACTCAACAGGTTAACTAAAGTATTGGCCGTTTTACATAGCAATAGGTGTTTTTAAAATATCTACGACACTTTGTTTCAAGTTTCAATTGTTCATTTGATTCCGAACATTTGTATGACAATAATTTTGACCCGTCTCGTCCAATAAACATGGAGAGCAAAATTGTACAGGGTATGGCGTAAAAAAAAATTGCCATTTCAATCTTCTGTTTATATAATTCTTTCGGGGTGAAACACGATGATGCTATAACTCGAAAGCCCCTTGGACGATTTTGATGATTCTTTTTTGGTTTTGTTCGTGTTGCTGTATATCAGGTTTAGGTAGAAAGAAAATTCCGGAAAATTTCCTGATTTGGCTTATAATAATTCTTCCTTTTAAATATTTATTTTGACTTTTCTATGTCAAAAATTAATTACTTGTGCTGTATTATTTTGTTTTCCAAAAATAAATTAAGAAAATCGAGCATTCTAGATTAATGTATTAAACTGCGCTGGTTTGTTTTCGATTTTGTGCTTCGCTTCAAAAGTTTCATCGCTTTCATAGAGTTGAGGTAAGGTAAAAATTAAATATAAAAAGTTTAAACGCGGACAAAATAATTATTGAAAATCAAATTTGAGTGATTTTTTGAAAATGCAAGACCAGTGCGTGCAAACATTGGGCGGCAAACAAGCAAGACGACAACAAATATATCAACGAAATCGACAGAATAGGACATCGCATAAGAACGGATATCATACACCAACTATAAAATCAGTGTTGTTATATCGTAGGATTTATCCCTTTTTGTTGAAATTTCGATGTCCGAAAAGCTTTCCGCGGTATAAAGAGAAAAACAACAAAATCGTGGAAACTTCAGGAGTCTTACAAAAAACATTCAAACTAAAAATGTAAACACCTACACACTAACATGATTATCAACGCACTGAATTGTCCATAAAAAACAGCTAATGTTAGTGGTATTTTATCAACATTTTCTAGTACAAAAAATAAATATATCGAAAGATTTTAAAAGGGACTTTCGGTACGTTGAAAAAGGGACAAATGATCATTCTTCGTGGGATAAATGAAAAGATAGTGCTAACAACACTGTACTACCAGTGATTCCTGATTGGGGGGAAAGTCGGCAGCTTTTTCTAACAAAAGGGAAAAAAATTGGGAAGGGATTTTGTTGGGGGAAAACAATCTAAAAGGGGAAAAAAACATTTAAAATTTTATTTAAGTAAAGTCTTCGAAAGACTACACTATTTTTTAATTGTTTTTGTATTCCTCACAGCGGGGCCAGTGCTGAAGAACTTTTTAAGCAATAAAATTAAATAAAACAAGAAACAAATAAAAAAATTAAAAAAAAAAAATATTGTTATGACTTTGTGATAGAAAAATTCTGCCTAAGACTTCACAACAGTGCAATGTACAATCTTTAAAGTACATATATATTTTTAAATATACCTATTTATTGATTTAAACATAAAATATGTGTTAGAATTAAAAAAAAAATTTTTGTTTTATTGGTATTTCGTAATATTTGTGTTTGCTTAACTCTAAGATATTTAAAAAAAAAAAAAAAACATAAAATGTTAAAATAACACTTAAATGAGCGTTTTTGTTTTTGGGGGAAAAAGAGGGATTTTAATTTTTAAACAGGCGGAAAAAATATCGTTTTGGAGCTAAAAAAGGGGAATTTTTTTTGTTTTCAATCTGGGATCCCTGGTACTACATGTACGAAATTTGAGAGAGATTTGGGAGAGTCCAACCAAGTTCAAATCCATGAAGTCATAACGAAGCATTGAATTCAATTCAATAGAGATGCTCAACATTCAAAAGCAATGTTAATAATTTAATCAATTTTAGACGGTACGAAGTTCGCCGGGTCAGCTAGTATTAACATAGAAACGAAAAAGAGAATTCCATTACTCAAAGAGATACAGCCATGCAGCGTCTTAGGGGCCAAATGGCCCCTTTTTGAATCTGCCGACCCTTGGCCCTCACTTTTTGAAAAATTATCAAAATAGCCCCTGCAAACATGTGAAAAGAAGCGTTTCGTAGTGAATAAGTAGTTTTTTGTTAAAAATAAATGTCTTTGTTGCTCTGTTTTTAGTATTTTATGTGGAGGCTCTTTTTTCGTCTCGAGGCCCTCCTCAGTCCCCTTTTTGATAATCCCCGAACTAACAAAACCCAATGAAATCTTAGAAGACCCCTTTTCAACAAACCACTAAACCGATTCTACTGACGCTGAGTGTTTGTAATTGGCATCAGCAAAAAAATCTATCAGACTGAATCTAAATAATGGAGTTCGTCAAATCAGTGACAGCGTATTGAAAGTCTTATTTAACTGGGAGAACGAAACAATTTTTAATTGGATCTATGTCGAAAAATATTGACATAAAGGTAAGAGGCTTTAAAAATATGGTGCATCAAACTTTTTTTTATGTTTTAAACTTCGTCTTTGATTGGTAGCTAATCTTTTGTAGAAGATAAGAGCTATAGTGCATGAAACTTAAATCGTATGTAGAAAGGATTTAATGTCGCTTTCGGATTCGGAGTTAAGGAACTTTGTATAAAATAAAAACATATTCTGACTA
This sequence comes from Cheilosia urbana, assembly GCA_946477585.1. NCBI lineage: Eukaryota > Metazoa > Arthropoda > Insecta > Diptera > Syrphidae > Cheilosia > Cheilosia urbana. The sequence goes on along the minus strand of OX297853.1, from coordinate 159,115,472 downwards.
GAGAACAGCAAGGAATATCAACATTTGCTTACACTGAAAAGCAGGAACTGACAGTCCAAATTTTGGGCAGTTCCTTGCCGAGTTTCAAAGCAAAAAAAGAAGCTATATAACTCCTTGTAAAGAAAGTTTACTGTCATCACCTCTGGACGCACAACACACCATATACCACTTCTTGTACGCGTTCATCCAACGCACGTGAGACTAACGTGAGCAACTTTAATATTCCATCAGTATTGCATGGCCGAAAACTAATCGATTTTCGTTTCAGAGCTTGTAATCTCATTCTAGCCCGTAGCATCCTGCCGCCTTTTGCATCGCATCCTCTGTGGCAGAATTTTTTTGTTGTTTTCAACTGGGAACTATTCACTTTCTCTGTGGCATTTGTGTCCTGCCATTGGCCTAAAGACTTGGGTCTTGGATAGGACCGTGAAATTGCATTGTGAAATCGAATCAGTCCAAACGACGGATATTCGATTTTCATCGTTATCCTGCCGAGTAGACAGTATTACTCCTATGCCAATAGCGCGAGAATTCCCAAAACGATGTCATCCCCCGATTTCTAATATAATGAATGACTTCACACAGGACACACATAACAAATTTACCCGTACATTGCACAAGAACAGGAACAGAACACTAACTGTGTTCATTCAGTCCGCCGCAGTCATCCTTGCCCATTCTCTGAAGGTAAACTCCCGAAGGGATAGAGGACACGTTTGTTACGACAACGACGACGTTACAACAGTAGGATGCCACATCAGCAACAGACAAATTAATGACTATGTGTTCTGTGTCCATGTATATACGGCAATGGAAAGACAAAAAATCATCGAAAACCGACTCCCTCTGCCGAAGGACCTTGACTACGGTGATTTACTGCTGCACGGTGAAAACGAAATCCAATCGGCAGCCAACTGCCAATATCAAAGATGAACCGTCTGGAAAACAGACAATCGCCAGACAACACAGACACTATAGATACTAGATACAAACGGTTATATTGCTGAGTGGTTGTCTGTCTAATTATAAAATTCGACTCTGACCACGTGGAAAATTTCAATGATGTTTGCAAAGCTCGCCAATGGACCTGGTGCCTTTTTTTTAAGCTGTTGTTGAACTGATGGATGTGGGACGTAGACCCAGACATGCGTGTGCGGATTTGGCGCTAATTGCCTTTGTGAGTGTCACAATCATTGATGGTATGTATCGATGGGATAAATCCCTCAACGAAAGGATCGAAATTGGATATTAAATCCATGGCGTTGTGGGAATCTTAATTAGGGAAAATTTTTTAAAACTCATGCTGCGAATGCGAGTAAACGCTGAATTGATTACCTACCATGATTGGGGCATGGTAGAGGGATCAATTTTGAATTAGGATTCACAGGCGGTCCGGCGGCATTGGGAACGGAATTTTAAATTGCAATATTTGTTTTATACAGATATTTTTCTATTTAAATAAGATAGTAATTTAGTATAGATAGATAGGGAATGTTAAATTTTTTTATTTTTTTTTCGCATGTGACTATAGAGTAGGGAAGTGGATAGTAAAACAGTTTTGAGTCCCAAGGTTACAGCTTTCACGGAATTGATTGTATTCTGAACGTATGTGAAATAAATACATACTTATACAGCAGTAGGCGCAGTGGCTAAGTGGTTAGTGTGTTGGACTACTACGCTAGGGGTCGAGGTTCGAATCCCTCAAAAACCCAACTTCCAACTTATGGTTTTTTCACTGCGCCGCCTCTCGCGAACGTCTGACAAACATCCGAGAGTATGACTGTCTTGAAAGAGCTTCTCAGTTAGCCGTTTGGAGTCGGCATAAAATTGTAGATCCCTTCCATTCGTTCCAAAAATGAAAACTCACACAAAACGAATGGTTGTGAGAAGCTAGGCCTAGGGTCCCTCCGGACCTATTGCGCCAACTAATTATAATTATTATACAGCAAATGATAAGCATATTTTTTACTACCCAACTTAAATCCACATTAGGCGGGCAAATTGTGAGGTTGCGTAAGTTTTTGTGATTATCAATCAATCAATCAATCAATCATGCACATTTTGTCGATATATTCAGCTTTTTGACCAACCATTCTGACTACGCAGTTAATCTGTTTTACCTAACCCCAAAAATGAGAAGTGGGAAAGAAACCACGCTGTGTCGGTTGCCGTCTCAAAAGTGAAGCTTTATTTCATGAATGCCAAAAATGACAGCGAACATAGTTCGTTGAATTCACATACATAATATATAACAGTAACAGCAGTCAATATAGGAGATAATGGATTCTAAGCAACAATTTTGTATCGAACTGTATGAGTATTGCAACTCTGCGGTCGATGTATTGAGCGATGATATAAAACTTAACGAAAGACCGAGAAGGTTCTAATAATTATATGATGAGAGTCAGTCAGATAGCAGGCAGCAATGTGAGAGGTGCAAATATTATTGAGAAGGAATAAATGAGAGTAGTTTTTTGTAACATTTTCCACTATAATTATCTTGTATTTTTGTTTATTCTGATGCGTATTATTTTTGTGACCGTCTGTTTTCTTTGCCTTCCACTAATATTCCTGAGCTACGATACAAATTTGGTAGCTGTAATATTGACAAAATTTGCAGCTCTAACTTGTTCTCTTGTTTGCTTGAACGAAGTTTGAGGTATTTATATTTTGACAAACTATTTCGAATATATTATTACAGTCTGGATGGGAACTGTGGAATTTGGAAACCTTTTTTTGAATCCTTTCCAACGTTACAATTTATAAAGCTGATAGACGGACAAACCGTGTCTCAAAATCGGCGTTCCAGTTGCACTGTTTGAATTTGTATTTAAAAATATCAACTAATGCAAATAAGTTTCACAGCCAGTGCAAGTCAGTTCTCTAAATCAAGATCTGGGTAACGTACTGACGTTTGGAAAAGAAAACTTGGTATTGTATTACATTAGGAAACAAAATGGACAACGAACAAATATTTAAGGAATCTAATCGCCCTTAACAAAAGCAATGCTTAATTGAAACGAGGTAACAGAATTTGACGCAAAACTTATATAATAACGTCGGAAAAATAAATAAAAAAAATTTGGCAGCACTGAAAGGAATAAAATTAAACACAAATTAAGAATTCGAAAAAGGGACACAATTGATCATGGAAGCAATCTAAAAAAGTCGATCTTGGAAATTAGCCTTTGTAAAGAATATTTAAAACAAATAGACCAACAACTCCAAAGAGGACCCTCTGTTTAGCTTCTGACAACCCATCATTTGGGTGAGTTTCTATATTCGAGACGAAAAAAAGAGCGAAACGATATTACGCCAAATCCCAAAAGGGGAAAAAAGTTTACGATGAAATTTTTGCTTTTCCGGAGTTTGAATCTAAGAAACCATTACACCCAACCCATTATAACACATACGACATAGACATACCTATATAGGCTAAAATGGTACACGTACCTGGCCAATTTTGTTTAGTTCTTGCATATTTTCTTAATTTCAGCCATGATCTGAAAATATGAAATATGGATATTCAAATTCACATAACCAACCGTAGTAAGTTCTCTGTGCAGACAAATATATTCCACTACTGTTTACCAAGAACAAAAGACTAGCAGCAAGTCTTAAATTCATCATGGCTACCTTTACTCATGGTCTCCTCACCTTCGGAATTAAACAAATTTCGGAACATTTTTCTCTCTTCGTCTTGTGTGCAAGGTTCCAAATTTTAGTAAAGAAAATATTTTCCAACTTAAGAAAGAATCGTTTAGACTACTTCTTTTTTTTAATTCCTGCAGCTCAAAGGGCAGAAGTTGAATATTTGTAAATTTAGCTCGACAGGGGATACTTTAAATGAATTCCGGTTACATTGAAGAGCCATAGAGTCCTTGGCGTTCTTCAGACATAAGGTTCAGAAATCAGAAGCTTAGTGATGAGAAGAAAAAATGTTCCTTATCACAGTTTACATGGTTTACATAAAGAACAAAATTTATTGATGAATAATAAGTGTCATTCTTTACTCTGTGTCTGTAGTTTAGAAGAACTTTCCGATGTTTATAATTTCATAAACTGTGTCGAGAAGAGGTATCTACCATCCTGTCTATGAAAATGAAGTTATTTTTTACCAAAAAAGGTCGATATATAGTCGAACCGTCACCTAAAATTTTTAGATACAGTGCGATCTCAATAAAAACAACCCTCAATATGTGCAACATGATAAAAGTAACACCTTAAATCTTACCATTGTTGACTCAGTAATTGCAACTCCTCAAAAAAAAGGTGACTCGATGAAAGCAACTAATATTTCAGGAACTCTTATTTGGTTCGCTATTTGTTCAAACACTAAACATTTGCCCTCAATGTGCTGAAGAAAATTATGCTTCACTGAATAACATTTAAGCTCTGCAAAACTTAGAAGAGTCAGCTGTGGAAAAGAGTTCTGCGGCCAAAAAGACACAATAAAAAATTTCTCAAGTTTTTAAAAACAATTGGGAAATTTGTTTCTTTTTTATTTTTAATATGAATTAAATTATGAGATTTAATTCGTTTACTAGTGCAAGACAGGTTTTTTTTTTTCTACTATTTTGAGGTGTTTCAACTTTGTGTCTCATTTTTGGCTTTTATTATCCGATTATTGCAACAAACTCAATAAAAGCCAAAATTTCTATTATGTAGTTGCTTTTATTGAGGTCGCACTGTATGCTGTTTCGTAACGGCGGAATATGGAAACTTGCTGAAATGTCTTACACTCTCGCATGATTTTTAGTAGCTCGAAAGAGACGCGTTCGTGAATAAAAATGTTAGATGCAGTTTTTGAGGGTCGAACCGTAGATTTACCTATCACTCATTACACAAGTTCATTTACCACTTAAAAGCACTGCACTTAGCCACATCCAACTTTATAGATCGGGATTGATGGTATTGGACTAAACTTGTACATGTCGCCCTTGACTGTTCCTCTTCTTCGAGTGATGCAGTTTTACAGGGTAGCCAACGGAAAGGATGTGAAGTGGATCATGACCATGTCCAGATGTGATAGGTACCTTTCCTCAAAAAGTTAAATCAACAACAAAATTTAAAATTAAAAGTACGTAACAATAAGGCAGGCATAATTGGAAATTGAAAAACCAATGGAAAACGTAAAAAACAATCCTATACCTACCTATTTTCCTGAAAACATCGAAGAGGAAAGACAAACTAATAAAAAAGGAAGCTACCTCCTTTTTTATTTCTTTAATGCCAGAAGGATCCACAAATCAGTATAATGACAATGTTTTCTGTTTTACACAGCAAACCGTGCGCCATTGATATTGATAGAAATGTGCATTTGATCGACAAAAGCGAAAGCACAATTATTTCGCAGTAAAGCCGACCTATATGACGCATATCTGCCATCTAAGAGCACAGTCTATTGTTAAGCTGACAAGCAGTGTACACATCCTTGCAGATGTCTCCTTTACTAAATGCCAGCAACCCCCATTCTATTCTGACAACTAAAATATTATCTACCCAAATGAATAGGTATCATGAACGATTACACATCATTCGTGTGCAAATCTAAAGCCACCCACAAATTACCGCAAGGTAATCAAGCCCCACATTTGCATGTTGAAAAATTGTCATGCTTGTCAAAGACAGGAATTGCATTGGCTTATCCTTCGGCACACCCATCTGAAAGGTAACAAATATTCAACACAAACAACAGAGCAACAAATATATCGTCAATATACCTTCCGTGCCATCGACTCTACAATGCAATAAGATACGAGTACATCTACAACAACCAAAACTGAAATACTACGGCGGACAAAATGCACTGTCTGTGTGCCATTTCAAGAAACAAATCCACCAGCTAGCCAACTTGCACACCAGCACGTACATTGCATGTTGCACGAGATAGGGCGAAATGGCAAAATAAAAAATACAAAAATGTCCCCATTATCCTTGCAGCTTTATCGTCACCGCTACCGTTGCAACTGTGGTCGGTGTACAGGATGGCTCATCGTATCCATTCAGCAGTACATACTTCTGCGATCTTCTTCATACTTTTTCCTATCGCATTCTATTGAGATAAAAAAAAAAAAAAAACGAAAACAACACACGAACAACGAGTAGCATACAGGATAATTGATTTCCCATCGTAGCCTCCAGGATGTTGCGCTACGGTTTCATGCTATGGGCTTGTCCGTACAACTGTTGTTCGAACAATGATGAGAATTTTCTTCTTCAATACACTTTTTCTTTTTCCAACAAGGACATGGCGTTTTTTTTTTACAGAGTAAACCGATAGAGGATCCAGAAAATTGCTATAAAAATGAAAGGAAAAAGCGGTAAAAGGTGTAGGACAGCCTCGCAGAATTAATGTAGCATGGAATGGTTTCCGATCAGAGCGGAACACCCGCTCCCGCATCTGAATCTGATGTAGATGCAGATAAGCTTGGAGACTATTTTGTTGTATTCGCATGTCTTCAATGTCAAGTGTGTTAGCTGTACCTATAATCTCCACGAAAACCGAGAAGGGCCTACAAAGTGCCTACAATAAAATGGATTATTGCTCTCGGGAAAGGTTCGTGTCGGATCCTTCGTTTTTTTTTTTTTTTGTGTATTTTTAATACTCGTTTGTATCTTTAATTCTTTTTCAATCTGAAGAAAGTAACCTAAGCAATTTTTATGCAGAAGGTGTTTTTATGGCGATTTTGTTTGAATGATAATTTAAAATTCGATTGGACCTTTTCTTTATGGACCAGGTCCAGGCGGAGATCATCAGATGAACGCTGGAAGTTGGAACATGAATATTTGATTTCCGTATAGTTGTTCTAATTCAACGTAAAGTTTTACTGTTGAATTTGATGGCCTTTTCCATAAAAGTGTGCCAACTATTTGGCTGTTATTGTTTGGAAGGAATTTACGACTCCAGTTGAATTTTGAGCACAGAGAGAGAGGCTACTTACTCGAGGTTGGATGAGCTTTTACATCTGGGGCACTTACCTAGAATGGAAAGAAGAAAAGTACGATTTGAAGTTGAACATTTTCTGGTTAGGTTACAGTTATAGACATATACGTAAAACGAAACCATAAAAAATTTCATTTCATTTTTTTACTACTTAAACTATATGGTGGAACTAAATCTTGGTCTTAAAATGTTGGTTATGAATTAAAAAGTTAGTTTATAAAAAAAATGTGTAGGTATACATAAAAGCAAATTATCTTTAAATTCTCTAGAAAAAGAATTTATTCATTTTTACGTGATCGGAACAAGTTTTTCGTACGGAAAAATTAATAAATTCCTTTTCTAGAAAAATCCACAAAAATCATCGAAGAAATTTGTATTCTAGGGAGCTAGGGATTCAAACATCTCTGGAATTAAAATATAGTTGGTCTATTCGCGTACTTTCCCGATCCCGAGCCAAGAACACTTGAGCGAAACTCTCTCAGAGAGCTGAAAAAATACCCCAAAGTTCGTGGATGGATAGACTTCGAGCTAAATAAATGAAAAATATTTAAATAGTTGGCGCAATAGGTCCGTAAGGGCCTAGCTTTTGTACACTTTTCAGGAGGGCAGTCTTAGACTTTAAGCGGTGCATTACAGATACAACCATTCGTTTTCTGTGAGTTTTTGGTTTTTGGAACGAATGGAAGGGATCTACAATTTTATGTCGATTACAAGCGGCTAATTGAGAAGCCTTTCAAGACAGTTATACTCTCGGATGTTTGTCAGACGTTCGCGAGAGGTAGCGCAGTAGAAAAAAAAACTAAGTTGGAATTTGGGGTTTTGCGCGATTCGAACCTGGGACCCCTCGCTTACACTTATCACTAAGCCACTGCGCCTACAGACTTCGAGCTACTTTGAGTCACTTACATCTTTGACTTCTAATCCATATCACAAATAAATATATACAAGGTGGCGCAAAAGTAATCCTCCTATCAGAAAATGTTATAAATTTTGCGATTGGCCTCTAATGTCAGTTCTGTTTTGACATTTGTGTAGTAAACACATGCGAAATAAACAATGTTACGCTACACTGCTCCAGAACGCAGAATATTGGTGACTATCAAAGTTTTTTTTTTTTTTTTTAATTACAGCCAAAAAATCGGTTGGTTATTTTAGCGCCACACTGTACCTTACATCGGCTTTTCAAATTCTCCATTACGTAGTAAGAGAAAGATATTCACGCTAATTCTGAGATTCGATTGAATAGAGTATTCCTCGAATTTAAAAGTTTTTATCCGAATGAACTCCTCACATTCTAAGTTTCGAGGGAAAGGAATTCATTATCGAATGATTTCACTGGATGAATTTGATTTTCGAAAGAAGGAATATCAGTTGGTGAAATCGAATAACTCTCTATTCAATTCGAATCTCAGAATAGAGGTGATTGTTTTCGTACAAAAATTTCGAACTCCAGATGTTAGCCAAGTCTGATATTACGATGATAGAGGACCTCAAAAAAGTGGGTCTCGAAATTCTGTCCCGTCTGTCTGTCGGTTCTTCCATAGGCCTACAGCCTAAACGGCTGCCCGAATTTCGTTCAAACTTTGGATTTGGAGTTTGAGGGCTTTCAGTTCGTGTCGGTTTTTTTACAAGGCAACCTCAATATTAAGGTGTCTAGCTCTCTTATAAAATGTTCATACCAGTTTGACTTGTTCGAAAACGGCTCCAACGATTTCAACCAAAATTGATGTGATGGTTTTTCTTAAGTAGTTGAGGTTAACACGCCTGCATGCTCAGTTTTTCGCTAAAAAATCGAAAAATGGTACCTTTGGAATTTGGACATATGTATCTCGAAAACGGTCCATACAATTGTTACAAGCATTCATTTCTAAGGCAATATAGTCATTTCTAACTTAATAGCAAGCTCAATTTTTGTCTCCAAGTATTTTTTTTAAAAATTTATTTTTCTTAAGTTCATGTAAAACGGCAAAAACAATTTTTACCAAAATGCATACATTGAGAAAAATTGATGTTTTCAAAATTCATGTGTCCTTAATTTTCATTACAAATGACAGAAAACGTTAATTTTAAAAACTCCCCATATCTCGAAAACTCCATTTTTGACTTCGATATGACTTTGAAAACCAATTAATGCTTACATCCGGAACAATAAATTATACTCAGTTTTCAGCTAAGTAGGTAAGCAATATTTTTTAAACTAATATAATATTTGTTACTGTTTTCAGCCGCAAAAGATCCATACACAACCTGAAGCTTGTAGTCTGGCACGACTATACAGCTTTAGACTTTGAATTTGCACCACTTTTATTGACAGATTTCTCGTGAAAGTAATACTTCAAAACGTTCTCGAAAAAAGCAGTGGCCTATTAATCACAGCGGCAATTTAGAATGTCCGCAAGGTATCCATGTAACTGTTTTGTCTGCCAACTTTTACAAAAACTGCTCTGAGGATTTTGATCAAAATGCATACTTAAGATATTATAAGTATTCTAAATAAGATCCCGTACTTGTTTTTTCTCAAAAAAATCGAATACAATCAGTTTTTGAATTATTTCCCAAAAATCACTACCCAAAAACAAAGTTCCGAATTTGTATTGAAGTCGTAGTAGAGACTTCCGATCATAGACACCTTACACCAGCTCCAATAATCGATTACAGTCAAAAATAAAGACAGATCAGAAACAGAAGCTTCGACTACGCTTTTTCTTGTATTCAAAAATCTTGTAAAGTGTAAGAGATTATGAAATAGTACGGTTTAGGTGCTTATTACTCTCTAAAGAGAATTTGCAACAATTGCCTGTTATTGCGAGCTTATACTTATAACAACTCACAGTGTTATTTGATAATGTACTGCCTTAACCTACAAAAACTAAAAGTGAATTTTATTTAACACTACCTATTCTTACAATTTATGTACAAATGCTTCTGAACTTTTTACCTACCTACCAATTGATTCAACCAAACTTTTGATGAACGAGAAAGTTTCGTGCGACCCAGTCGTGCACTTTTTTTTTAATTTCACAGGTTTTATTTTTCTGTGCAATTGATATTTAAGACAGATTTTGAATTTGTTTCTTGTCAACATTTTGCATCTGCCATATTTATCAGCCTTGCCGGTTGAAATTCCTTGAGATGTTTCGAGCCAAGAAAGAAACTACTCGTTACTCGTTATTTTGCTAATTTTCTCTTTTTTGACATTTTTGATGAGAACGTGTATACACTTTGTGCGATTGTGATTGATTTATATCGATTGCGGTCGATTTAAGCCGCTAGCGCAATTGAACATAGCATTTGTCCAAGACTTATTAATGAAAAAAACCCCGTATTAATAAACTCTCTGTAAAAGTTATCAACTTGTTACTCAGCAGTTATGTCCAATTTTTGTATGCTATCTGACGTTTGCTAACAAACTTACTTGTGCACATTTTTTTTTATAATAAGGGGGTAATAATTCAATTTATTAAGCGAAGTTAACAAACAAATTGTATTTTCCCCCACTACATTTTCTTTCTCAGCTTGTTCCTCCTAACGAGAATGCGATCTGTCACTCCGACGTTCGGCTTTTTTCTTTTCTATATTTCTTTTCTGAACTTCTATAACCTCACTCGCGAATAATTTAAAGCAGTATCTCAGAATTCGCTTCGGTCTCTCGCGAAATTCAATCGATCTCACTTTATCAATATCGCGCCCCATGTTTTATTTGATTCAATTTCAAACAAAGACAAAAGCTCCCAAAATGACTAGCAAACTCTGACAAACTGCACCTATAAATCACATTTCAGCGAATTTATATCTAACAGGCCAAATCTGCACGAAGAATTAAATTAAATGCTCAGGCCAATTTGACTGCGTTCCAACTTTAATCACCTTTTCCGAATAAATAAATTACCCATCTCCACAGCGGAAGGGTATTATCATTTAAATTAAAATCAGCCTTATAGAGCACATGGAAATCATTTCACCTATTTCCTCAAAGCTACTCACCATCATATACCTACTATCTTGATTGTCAATCAATTTGATGAGCCTTTCTTGCCTGCTCGTACCCGGTACCTGCTCAAGGATTCCCTCTTAGGTTATTCGTTAAATTTGAAACACCAAACAACAATAGAAAAATAAAAACCAACACAGAACACAAAACACAAAATCCAATTTATCACGTTAATTAGAAAATTCAAGTGACATCTCTGTGTGTGTCTATCTATGAATTAACAAACTCTCTGAGCAATCAATATGCATAATTGTCAAACTGTCAGGCATTATACGAGAGTCGAAATTATCGTTTCACTAAATCAGAATCAGACTATCCGAACGCGCTTAATAAACATTTCAAGAGATAATTCATTTCGCACAAGAGTGGAATTTAATCACAACATGGAATGAGTAGGAAGTGGGTATTTTTTTTTTGCTCATTCAATTAACAAGGATTTAAGAGTTATGGAAAATTGATTCAATTTTATGCCAAACGAAAATCTCTTTTATAATTTAATAGCGCTATGTGTTTTTCGTTTTACCTTTTGCGAAGTACTAAATCAGGCTGCAGGCTTTTTAAATTTATCGATTCAATTTGCATGTCAAAGGCAGACGTAATAAACATTATATTGACAGAAAAATATGTGCTAATAATTTAATTTGCACTTTTTGTTTACACCCAGAAGGGAGGACTTGAAATACAGGATGAAATGAAACGAACTGACAATCAGAAAATAATGTTTGTCATAGGTTTTTTATATAGTGCAGATGTAGATACTAAAAATGGTCTCACAGGACATCAAAAGGATCAAAAGTATTTTTACAATTTGTGTACTCGTTTTCATGGGATTTTGTTCAATTCTCAGATGGTGTGTGTGACGAACTGATGATGTATTTGTCTGTTTTCCATCGCACAGTGTTGACAACTGCATCAAATTTTAAACTTTTATTCTGCTCTCTTTCATTATAAATTGCAATAATTATAAGCCGTAAGAATGTATACTATTTTTACCCATGTCGGATAAGAGAGATTGCCTCCAGAGCCAGTTCGCAAACAGATTCAGCCTGTTCGACATCTTGTCAAGAAGTGCGTAAACGACGATAGCAAAGTAAAAGAATAAACTCAGCTCGCAAATTGCACCAAACTAACTCCCATTTAAGGTAGCGTCTGACATTAATGAAAGAAAAACCCAAGATACCTATGTAAATGTTTTTTCAGGGAATCGAAACCAAGACTCTTGGCTCAGCGGTCGGACTGGAAACGTTTTGTTGGGCATTCGTCTTCTTCACTTTTCTCTGCTTTTCTCTGATAGGTGTTAAATAAAGCATACATGAAGAAGGATTATAATGCTACCTATTCAATTTTTTTTTTTGTAAATTCCCACTAGATGGCGCCACTAGATATCTTCAAATTCAGTCCCATTTAACCCATTATCCTAAAAATTAAAACAAAATTACAAACAAAAAACTAATAATGTACATATCTGCTTGTTCTTAAGCTAATAATTTCTCTTAAACTCGCCCCTAGATGGCGTTGCAGCAAATCTGCCCTTAAGACCGTCCATAACTCGATAACGGATCGTCCGATTTGAGCTATATTTTCATTGTTGTGTTTGTCCATGCCTGAGGAAGGTTCATACAGCAAGAAAATTGCAAAATTTTAAAAGAAATTTGGAAAATTCGTAAGACAAAATTTTTCATACGGAGAATTTTTCGATCGTATTTGTCAAAAATTCTACAGGAATTTAATTATTTATCAGATTTTCTTTACGGAAACAATTTTGTTTAGCATGGGCAAGGCCGGGCGGGAACAGCTAGTATACTTATACAATAAGATTCAGTTAAAGGATCAATTTCTCAATCCATTGGAGCCTGCTGAAATACGTTTGCACGTACTGATGTTGAAAGTTGGCTCAGCAATACTGCTCCTGAGGAATCTCAACTGACTTACTTAATTACTTAAGATGGCGCTGCAGTCCGGGGTGGACCTTGGCCTCAACCAGCAAGCGTCTTCAGCCAGCACGATCTTTAGTCGGCTGTCTACAGTTTCGCAAGCTAAGGTTAAGGTCCCCTTCTACTTACGTGCGCCACTTGAATCGCGGTCTTCCTCTATTGCGTCGTCCCTCGGGTGTCGATTCGGAGATTTTCCGGGACGGAGCATTCGTGCCTATTCGTTCAACATGACCAAACCACCTCAGTCGCTGAGCCTTCACTCTTCTGACTAGGTAGATGTCGCTGTACAGCTGTACAGCCCTACAGTTCGTCGTTGTATCCCCTCATCCATTCACCGTCTTTGCAGACGGGACCAAAATTCACTCGAAGAATTTCCCTCTCAAAACAACCAAAAGTAACCTCATCCGCTTTCGAAAGGGTCCATGCCTCTCCGCCATAGAGCAGGATTGGGATGATTATGGTCATTTAAAGGGTCACTTTAGTTGTTCGCGAGAGGGCTTTGCTACTCAATTGCCTTCTTAGCCCAACGAAACAGCGATTGGCAAGAGTAGTTCTCCGTTTAACCTCAGCCCTGGTGTCATTTTCTGAGTTCATAGCGGAGCTTTAGGTAGAAAAAATCCCTCCTCAAAGTTATATCCGTCTATGGTGACGTCCTGTCCGAGACTTCGGTGTTGAGTGTCCTTTCTAGTTGACAGCATGTACTTTGTCTTGCCCTCATTTACTCATTTCAAACCCATCTTCGCCGCCTCAGCCTCAAAACTTACAAACGCGTCATGTACCTATATCACGCTGTGTTCTGCCAATTATGTCAATGTCGTCGGCGTACGCAAGCAATCGGGCGGACTTTTGATAGATCGTGCCTCTGGTGTTGACATTTGAGTTTAGTACTATTCTTTCAAGTACGATGTTGAAGAAGTGACAGCGCATCGCCTTTGCTAAGTCCTTTTTTGACATCGAAGGTCTTCGTGAGTTCTTTACTGACATTGATGAAGCAGCGTGCCTTCTCCATCGGCATCCTGCAAAACGGACGTGTTTGGCAGGGATGTCAAAACTAGACATTGCTCTGTATAATGCGTCCCTATTAATGCTGTCATAGGCGGACTTAAGTCGACGAAAAGGTGGTGGATATCGATTTGAAGTTCCTGGGTTTTCTCCAAAATCTGCCGCTGTGTGAATTTGTTTTCTATGGTGGACTTTTCTGGCCTGAAGCCGCACTGATGTGGACCAATCAGGAATCTCAACATGTTGCCAAAATTGTGCAACGGAATTAGACTTTTTCTTAAAAAACAAAAACTGATGAATACGCGAATTCCAATGATTCCCAAATAATTTGTCCTTTCACATTCAGTCGACAGCAGTCTTCCGTGCTCATTCCTTGCGCAGCAACAATTAACTACTACACTCAATGGCAATGACAGACAGAGCGCTGCCAGACTATAAAAATTTAGAAAATTTTTGGATGCTTTTCGCATGGTCCAGGTTGGTTTCTGTCTTTAATAAATTTGTGTATATAACTACGAAAGGATTGGATGTTTAAATGATTTATTTTATAAATAAGAATATTATTCATATTTATACTTCGTATCAACATAATTGAAGCCCCAAAGGCTCTGCGTCTATACACCCAATCAGAGGACCCGAAAATATTTTCCAAGTATATTATTTTATTTTAAAACTGGGTACCTACATATGTTTTTCAAATCCATCACTTTTCAAATAAATTCCTAAATCCAAAATACTTTGTTTGCAATTTCAGGTCAAGGAAAATAATTCAACACACAACAAAGCTCACCTTTAAAAGTGGGACATTCAAATCATTTTCCAAATAACTGCGCATGAAAATAGTCCAAACAAATAAGCAACTCCACCTGACCCGAGATAACAGCACTCCTTCCTTTTGTATATATTATTTTTTCTGCTCGCAAACTCCGACTATAGACAAATTTCAAGTTAATAAACCAAACAAACATTTTATACTCCAAATAATATCCTTTGACGGTTCAGCAGCCAGACAGGTTAGCTATAAGTTGAAGTCGGAGTGCATCCTTCTGCACCACCAAACAACTCGATCCTTGTACTGTTTATGATTATTTTCATACAGTAAGCATTTAGCGAATCCCTAAAGCTCCCAGATAAGAAGTATCCTGTTTAAATTAGTTTTTTCTCTCTCTCCAGATGCAGAACAAAGGAAAAAAAACTAAACGTTGTCCAAGTCCCTCAAGGATATCTTCTGTTGTAGGTACACGTCTAGTACGGAACTCTTTCTTATTCTTTGTGCATTTATATCGTGAAATGAGAATTTTCGAATATGATACAAGTATACAAGCTGCTCCTGGCTCCTGGGGTATATGCCATGTCCCATATACAGCGGCTTTGTTTAGATGTCATGAATATTCAATTTGAAAGTCTCCAAAGTGTCTATGTCTGAACGATGCGATGGATGTCTGGTATTTGTTGTCCTCTTGCGCGCTGTTTGGCCATTTTTTGTGCGTTTTTGGTACCTTCCCCGTGTAATTATGTAAACTGAATTTTTAACTAAATTTGGACAGAACTCCATTTGGTAGGTAGGTAGGTTACATTGGGGGGTTGCGACTTTCATTGAAAAATCAGTCGCTGAACTTTGCAAGAGGGGTTTGACAAAACCATAGTTGGGAAAAAATGATTACAAACAAATTCCATTACAATTACTTGTAATGTGTAATTAAAATTTTTCCAATTACAATTACTTGTAATTGTAATGTTTAAAATCTAATTACAAATTACTTGTAATGAAAAAACATTCAAAACCTGTATTTCAATTACATAGAAGTAATGGAAACAAAAGTAATTTTGAAAAAAGCTGTAATGATTACATTTTACCGTAATGATTACACATATATGTAATTGAATATATTTTCTGTACTCATAATGTTGTCATATCATAATAAAAAAGAGTTTTTACTTCATTACATGGATATCCCTGTCTTTTTTAAACCTACTCCATTGTTTTCCCATAATTATCGTTTTTTTTTTTCCTGGCATGGAGATTAACTGTATTGCAAATTGATTTTTTAACTAACATTTGGCTTTAACCAAATTATTAAACATTTGGTTCTAAGAAATGTAGTTTGTATTCCATACACCTCGTTAAGCTTTGATTTAAGGAAACCTAAACATTTTTTCTTCTTATTATGTGTGAAGTTTGCACCGGGAGCACACAAATTGCAATTACAATTCACAACGACCCGAACGAAACTGAGCTGTACAGTGTACAGTTGTTAACTACTGTTTGCATTTGAACTGGACAAAAAAAGAAAGATAAGATAATTTAAGTTAATTAAAAATTTTAGTAATGAATTAAAATCTAAGTAATCAATTACTTAAAAAGTAATTGCACTGCGTTTTTCTTCAATTACTTCCAGATATCAATTGCTTTTCTGTAATTATATGTAATTTGTAATTGACATTTTCTAATTAATAATTAACAGTCAATGTAATTGATTTTTTTCAATTTCAATTACATGTAATTGTAATTGTTCGAACACCAATTATAAATTACTTATAATCATAATTTAAGTTGTAATCAATTACCAAAAGTAATAGTTATTTCCCAACTCTGGACAAAACACAAGAAGTTGTACCGTATTCATCGTCAATCAGTCAGCGACTTGTCAATTGAAGATGACTACCGCCCGAAAGAAAGCAGGATGATTCGAAGGAGAGGTGAATGTCTTTCGTCTTTTGTTTGTTGACCAAATTGACAGCTGTCCATTAGATAAAATATCACGTTGCGACCCCTCCGAACTGACCGGCACGGAGCAATCAAAACCCATCTTTGAGTTTAACAATTTGAGAAGAAATCCTTGCGCCATAAGTTTTTTAACACGACCAATATTTTGTTAATTCCATTGTGGAGAAGTCTCCCAGTTGCAACACTAAGTTATTAAGCCAACCTAAAAAAAAAATTTACAATCGCCAATAGATATCCTTCCAGATAGATACAAATTCCGCACTTAAATTGCTGTAAATTAAGGTCCTCGTGACCAGCAAAGCAAACTGTTAAAAAATTGCAACAATTCTACTAAAGTAGAACACTACAACCGAAATAAACTTTACGCACTAAACCTCTTAAAACCCCGACCTTCTCAGTAAAATCGACATCCCCAAAACTCCCTACATACCTTGGTACCACACCAAAAACAAACATTTTACCCTCTACCAGCCCACTTCCCACTTTCGCTCCTATTCCCTCTTCAGAGCAAGGACACACAGTACAGACAGTACAGCTTATCACAAATTCCTATTCACGCAGAGCGACGCAAAACCCTTTAAACTTAGACGTGCAAATAAAATGTCCATAAAAATGGAAATGACATGCAAAAATTCATGCCTGCTATATACACTTGTGGGAAAGCAATAGTTTGTCCTTTTGGGGAGCCGCCGAAGCACTCTTCCTCGCGTTTCATCATTTCTCTTGTGCATAAAATGGCCGAGGGATATATACGACGAGCAATACGAGCATGTATATATTATTTCGTTGTACAAAAATGTTTACTTTTTATTAAATTTGAATAGCGAAATATATTTGCCCAGTGAAGTGGCAGCAGTATATGTACATGTACATTGCACAGCGTGCAAGGATGAGCGCTACCGGAGGCGCGACGCGACGGATGGGATGGCAGCGGCTGATGGCAAAACCGGGCAATAAACAAATTTCCCTATGGAAATGTGTACCATTAAATGCTGTTTTTTTTTTTTTATATTCATTTTTGAAAGGGGTGAACCGAGGGATGAAAATAAAAACCGACAATTGAGGGAGCATTGCTGCGCGAATTGTGTTTAGAAGAAGAATTGGATTCTGGCGACGGGGACCAGTGAAATAGTGAAACAATTACAAAACTGTGTATGAAGTTGCTGCTGGTCGTGTAGTTTATGAAAATAAACAAAAATGAACGGAAGAATGGTCGTGAAAGGTATCGGAAAGGGTCGGATGCGACACTAGCTACCATTAAAAAAGGTTAAACTGTATGTGGGTTTAAAGGGAGTCCTTCAATAATGTAGTAGGGGAGATTAAAGGCGGATGCTTAATTATGGGAATGTGTTTGTAAGCTGAATTTTGTCAAGTAACTGCGGAGCAACTAACTTTGGTAGTCAGAAGGATCGAGTATTGTATCTTCCGAACACAGGCACATTCTGCAGGTCTGTGCAGCACTGGAAGAACTCCATCCACTGAGACTCCACAAGACTATAGAGCTGCGCAGCACAAAGTCGGAAACTCAACTCAGCTTGACAGACGTCATGAAACGTCACCTAGTCAAATTGAAATCATAAAAGAGAACTTAAACAAAATAATAAGAGCTCTTCTGTAGAGCTCTTCTGCACCGCTAGAGCATTTCAGGCGGAACGACCTGCTCTACACACGAATATAGCTCCGAGACAAATATATGCAAGATAGGCAAATTCATTGACACCCAAGCAGCCATCGAGGCTTATTCAGTGCAGCTTCTAAATTAGTACTAAAAACAAAACAATTTGGAGCAACAGGTCCTTTGAGACCCTAGGCCTAGCTTCTCACAACCTTTTGTTTTGTGTGAGTTTTTCATTGTTGGGATGAATGGAACGGATCTAGAATTTTACGCAGACGTTCGCGAGAGGTTGAATTTGAGTTTTTTCGGATTTCGAACCTGGGACTCCTAGCGTAGTAGTCCAACACATTTTCATTTTTTTAATTTTCAATTGATTTTTATTAAATGTCCAACACACTTACCACTACGCCACTGCGCGCCTACTCTAAATTACTACTAGAAAGCTGAAATCAGTTGTCCTCGATGGGTCGGTTCAAGGTTATCCCGGTTTAGGTTTCAAGGCACAGCAAATACCAACGAACATACTGGCCGAAGACGAAACTCTCTTTCACTACTTAGAATCTCTAGAAAAAGCCCTTTTTCAACACCGTGAATGGTACTTTACCACTGTTAACACTCTTGAACTCCACAAGTTCGATACCCTCTTTCAAAAAATGTTCAATAACCAAATGAGTTTTGGTAACAAAACGGCATATAGTGGTAGCTTTGGTTTTTAACCACCACACCACTTATATACCTGCCTTATTAAGAGCTCAGTAGTATGTGATCTCTAGTTTAGCCCACGTAAAACACATTTTACAGCGTAAGGTTTTTTTCGACAAACTTACCTCTTGTCAACGTTCAAGTAGGTTAAATATGGCCTGCGACAGCTTTCCAATTTATCCATTCAACTTTCAATTCAGTCTCAAAATAACAGATACCCTTCCACCTTCGAAAAATAAATTACTTTCGAAAAAGAAATATGAAAAGTTAGACGCGAAGTTAGGTGTACGGATGTAACTATTTTGCCAACTATACTTTTATAGATACCTAACGGGAAGGTCGCACGCTTTTCCCAGACAATTTTGTATCATCTGATGGCGGATCGGACCTAGATGTTATAGAAGTCGAATAAACAAAGCTTTCGCTTCCTTTAATGTTGACCTCTCTTCCGTCATTTAGACTTCTAGTCAAACCCAATAGGCTTGATATTGAGGGCTCTTTAAATGCGACATCAAACCCGAACTAGCGTATGCTTGTCAGGCCTATAAAGTCTGAAAGATCACGAGAAAGTAAAAACCTTTGGCTAACCGCAGTCTGTGATACATTCAATAGACTCGTATAGACCGCACGTTTTACACAAAGTGGGGTAAAACGAGTCAAAATTTGTAGGATCGTAAGAGGCGGCTTAAATGACATGACAACATGGCGAAGCATCTAACTACACGGCAGTTTAGAAGACGGGAAAAAAACCTTGAAGACCAACAGCCTTATCGGAAGAAGCGACTGTTGCCACATCTATCTGCAGACGAAGAAAGAATGTATCTTGTCTATCTATGATCTTTCAGGGGTTAAGAAAAGTAAGCTCATTCACCAACTAGACTCGGGAAATGCTCATACTCGAAAAAAAAAACTGCCAACTTGATATGTTTTTTTTTTTTTTTTTTTTAAACACCAAACCCTTGCGTTGCCTACACAAACAGACCTTAGCTTCAAAACTGATCTCTACCAGACAGAAGCCGTACTGAAAACTCTCAATCTTTCAGACGGCTTGAGCCCTCGAGAGAGTAGTAGTTTTCTCCGTGCTCCTTTAACAACCTTCCGAAGCAGTGCGGTGTCTTTTATGCTGATGTTGCAGGTATTCGTTAAGTCGCTACCAAAATAAAGACTTTCCCGCTTGGTAGCACAATGAACCGGAATACGTCTTGTACGATGTTATAAACTTCCCTTTCTCGTAAGCAGGAGGGTACTAAAACTTATCCTCTAGTGAGACAGCTGGGCTGCGCAACCTCGTCCTAGCTGTTTGCCATTCCATTGCATTTTTCAGCGGACTAACAAGCGAGACTAAAATCCACTGAGTTTGATAGTAAAAGTCTATATCCGATGCGGTTATCCAACCATGGATGCGGTACGCCTTTTCCTGATACAAAACGATTAAAGGAACCCCTTCAACGACTTAACGTCTCAAAAAAGATCAGATTCATCACCGGCATGGTATCTTACATACTTTCGTCAAGTAAAGTATTCTCCACAAGCTGGGGCAACCATAAAAGGTTAATCGGAAAGCTTGCCCTTTTCCCTAAACCTAACCTATAATCTAGGAAAAAAAAATGCCCCATGATCCCAGTGATCTCGGCACAATTCCGCTTTAACGACAGAAACAAAAATGCTTCCCATCAGTGGCCATCGGAAAGGCAAATTTTACACAAGTCCATATCCAGATATCCGTTCCGTCCAAGACGCCCGAAACTACATATGTAGGCAGTGGGAAGTTCATTAACTTTGGGATTTCTAATTTTAAATTGGACAGAGTTCTATCGGAAGTTTTATTGGCCATAAAAATTAGTGTGCGTCTGCCAGGAATCCGCTGGCTCCCAAATTGAATTTAAATTAATTCCGTCGGTTGTGTGGTAGGTGGTGGGATCTTGTTTGTTATCCTAATGAAGATGATTATAAAGCAGAACACTATTGTAGTTTTTTTTTTTTTTTTAGTTTCCATGCATACCATTGACATTGTCATTCTGAACCAAAGGTCGAAGGCAGTAGCTTATATATTTTATGTGGGGGAACATTATTTTATTGCATACGTAATCCGGGTCAGAAATCAGTAGCCAGATACAATAGACACACACAAAGGATACAGTTGACGATGTGTTATGATTGTCGAGTTACTCGCTTCCGTTTTGTTCTGACTTCTGACACATTGTTGTTCATGTGTGGAATGAGGTACAAATGTATTTTATATATAAAGGGTTATTCAAAAGAGGTGTTATTGTGAAAGGCTATGGTCCTGTATGCGTGCTCGTGGTGGCCATTTGACTGATGTTGTTTTTTCATTATTAACGGCATACCTTCCTCTTTATTATGAAATAAACACCCGATCATTTATCTCAAAAAATGGCATTTTTCTTTGAATACCAAAATAGCACCTCTTATTGGAAAACCCCTTAAGACACCTACCAATGTTTTATTGGATGGTTGGTCTTTTGTGTCAGAGATCATCGGATGCTCCTTGGGTAGGACCAGAAACTTTAATTTGCTTGTACAAAACATCGTACGCATAAAAGCTGATGAGAACTCGGTCTTAGAAATATGTACATTGCAAAAATGAGAAGTTCAACCTATGATTAATTCACGTTGGCAGGATTAACACAACTACAGCTCCGGCAAGTGTTATTTGATTTATTTTAATTACGTAATGAATTTCCTGGTGGCCCCTTAAGTGTCCCACTTCCACCAGCCGTACAAATGTTAACAACAGTCACTCAAATTGATATGCAAATTGAAAATAAATAAAATACGGATTTACTTTATTGAAATTCCGTTTTCCAAGGGATACTACAACTACACAATCGAATAATTTAAATAATCCTTTCAATCGGCATAGCGCAATGATGGATATTCTATAGAGGTTTGCAGGGATGCACAAAAAATTAGAAAAATGGAAAAAGAAAAAACAGAAAAATAATACTGTTCATGAAAGGACATTCGGTCGTTACTGAATCTGATTCGTTGAAGCGTATATTGAAATTTCAATCCCTGTTACGATTTTTTTTTCTGGATTTCTATTCGAAAGAATTTAATATTCATTAAACTGTAGTACAGAAGCGGACATATGAACAGTGAACGCGGTATTCGCTTATGGGTATAAAAAGGCGAATATTTCAAATTCCCTATGTTAGAATTTGTATTCGAATTCTTTCTGTTTTTCTTTTTTTCTACGAGTCGATAGCGGATTAAATTCTATCGATTTTAACTCAATTTGCAGATAAATTTCATAGTGGCTAATGGGTGTTTGTGGGACAAAGGGATGGGGAATATTTTTTTAACGGATTAAAACTCCATGGGGAAGTGTTATCACTTTAGCCTCGAGGGGTGTATTATATAGCTGTTCATATGATATTGATGAAAAGGGTTCGATATTGATAAAATTGAGGGTTTTTTAATCGGGACGGGTTATTGTTGGCGGCTGTCTAATTTCGTTCGTTTGTTATTCAGTATGCCAAATAACATCAGCAGCACATCGAAATTATTAAATTTTTTTTTATCAAAATGAGTCAGTGCAAATGTTATGGGCCGTGACCATTCAAAGAAGAACACTCTTAAACGTATTGGGGCCAAATTCTGTAAGTAATCAGCCAACACGTGTTAGTCAAAGGACCGCCAGCTTGGCCAAGAACATTTCCGCGGTCCGTGAGAGTGTACATGAGAACCCGAGTCTGTCAATTTCTCGCCTTGCAAAAGTCGGCCTATTGCAGACTTTAACTTTGTGAATTTAGTACGGGACTTGGGTCTACAGCCGTGCAAGATCCAAATGACCCAGGACGTCGAAATTAATATCCATCGAGAACGTCGATTGTTCACTGAATGAGCTTCGAAGCGTTTGAAAGAGGAAACCAATTTTGGCCAAAAAAGCACCTTTAGTGACGAAGAACAATTTTCGGTTAATGGCTATGTTCACAAGCAAGCCAGACAATATCGACACGAGTTTAACCAGGTGGGCATGCATCCAAAGATAGTTACTGGTTGGTGCGGATTTTTGGCCGGCGGTGTCATTTGTCCGGACCTTTTCTGAAAATCACATTGGCGACGCCACCCATTTTAAATTTACGAGTAGCTTTAGAAATGACACCTTTTTCACTCACTATCCCTTATTGGGTACGTTCGGATTCATAGTTTATGTAAAACGTCAACTAGATTGGTCGTGACTAGGAATCCGAACGCGTTGACTGAGCAAGTTGAATTGTTTTTGTATTCTCGCGGTCAGCGTTGCCTTTGTTTGATTTGCCCTTTTTTATTCGGAAAAGACCCCTCATAATTTTTTCCAAAATTGATATTTTCAAATAAATATATTTAAAATGTAACACGGTTGCCTATCACAACTATATTACACTGTTATGCGAACTAATGGTTGTTAAATATCGTGCGAAAATACGAAATTCGCAGAGTACGTTTAGAAATGGCACCCTTTTCTCTCACCGGCCCTTTTTTCGACACCTCAGAATTCTGCCACGGCCACTCTGTTTATTTGAAATCTGACTTTTCGAAATGTCAACTGAGTATGCAGGCAGGATTTTCCTGACTAGATTTGTCGGCTTCCCCTCCATAAAAGTCAACTGCAAAAACTATAGACGTGACCACTCAGGGCAATAAAAACTGATGTACATCTAGTCAGTCAGTAGTCAGACTTACTAAACTAGGAAGCCGAACGCCCTCAATGCTTTTGGTAAACTCTAAAATCAAAAAATGTTGGTTAACGAAATGACAGAAAAGACACATTGCTAAAACTGCACTTTATTATATTTAGACTCGGTTTGGGGTGAGTTTGACTTTATAACGAGCTCATAAGTCATCATAAGTAGGCGCAGTAGCTTAGTGGTTAGTGTGTTGGACTACTATGCGAGGGGTCAAGGTTCGAATCCCGCAAAAACCCACATTCCAACTTAAGGTTTTTTCACTGCGCCACCTCTCGCGAACGTCTGACAAACATCCGAGAGTATAACTGTCTTGAAAAAGCTTCTCAATTAGCCGTTTGGAGTCGGCATAAAATTGTAGATCCCTTCCATTCGTTCCAAAAATGAAAAACTCACACAAAACGAATGGTTGTGAGAAGCTAGGCCTAGGGTCCCTCTGGACCTGTTGCGCCAACTATTTATTTATTTTTTCATAAATCATCTTATAACTAAAAAAGGATTTTGAGTCGATTTCCAAAAAAAAAAAAAAAACCTGGGCCCTATTTCACCAACCACTTTTCACTTTGCATTTGGCAATTTTTCACTTTATCTTTGCAAATTTCGTTTCACTAAACGCAATTTGCAAAGAGAAAATTATTTTTGAAAATGTTCCCTCTTTGCAAGATTCGTTTCACCAAACACAAATTTTCAAAGTGCAAAGCATGTTTTTGCAAATCGCAAAGTTTTACAAATTTTGAAATTGGAGATCATTTTTCAACCCTGGAAGGCTTTCGTTTAATGAAGACGAGTATTGAACGTGTTTTGTCAACAATTGGACGTAGGCTTAAGTTTGACAGCGAGCAAAATAAAACACTACGTTGTATTGGAAATGGAGGGCAATATCATGGAGTTGCTGCTATGCATTGAATAAGTAAAGCTACAGTCTGCCAATTTTTTGTTCAAGGTGGATTCCCTTGTGTAGCTGGATGCCGTGACGGTACGATGATCAACATTAATGCACCCAGGGAAAATGAAGAGCAGTTTGTTAATAGACCTGGGAAGCATGCATTGAATGCAATGATGGTATGTGGGCCGGACCGATCTTTCTATGTGATAAACGTAAGCTGAACAGGTAGTGTGCACGATGCAAGGGTATTAAGGAATTCCCGTTTGGCTCCGAATTTCAATGCAGGATATCGACCATTTCCAAATGCAGTACTTTTAGGGGACAGAGCTTATTCTTTAAGTGAATTTTTTTTTTATAATTTTACTCGCGCTCAAGAGGTTATGAATACCCTTATAATGCGGGGCACAGCGCGGCATTCAAGTTTTTAGGAAGAGAAAGAGGTGAACAATTAAATGGAGCCCTCTCCATCCTTGACTCCTGGACCAGGAAATGCGGTCTATCAGTCAATCCTCAGAAGACAGAACTGGTATTATTCACAAATAAAAGGAAAATTCCGCAGTTTGTCATGCCTTCTGTTGGTGGTACACCCCTCAGAATCTCTGACAATGCAAAATACCTGGGACTAATACTAGATAAGAAACTAAATTGGAAAATGAACATAGACGAACGAATCAAGAAAGCCACAATAGCATTCTACACCTGCAGCAAGATTTTTGGGAAAACATGGGGACCATCTCCGAAGATCAAACTCTGGTTGTACACAGCTATTGTAAGACCAATACTGACATATGGCAGTCTTGTATGGTGGCCAGCAACAAAAAAGGCTACACACCTAAAGGCTATCACAAAAGTGCAAAGACTAGCATGCATCGGGGTCACCAGCGCGATGAGATCAACTCCAACCGCCGGACTTGAGGCTATCCTCAACCTGCTTCCGCTAGACATCTTTGTACAGTCTGTGGCAGCAACAAGTGCCATGAGAATTAGCCAATCAATAGACTGGAAACACGATGAAGAGGGTCACTCAACGATCCTACAGAAGTACCTTGGCAATGTACCTAGCACGGATTACATAACGCCATATTTGGAATTCAGAAGACCCTTCTCTAGCGCCTACCCCAGCAGGGAAGAATGGAGAGATGGACTTGTACCTGACACGCAATCCATTCCCGTGTACACAGACGGGTCTAAAATGGACAACGGCGTGGGGTCAGGCATCTACTCTGAACCGCTGGGCATCTCAACATCAATACGCCTCCCAGACCACTGCAGTGTATTCCAAGCGGAGGTCATGGCAGTGACAAGAGCCGCCCGTGAGTCTGCGATAAAGGTGATACCTCCGGAAGGTATCACCTTCTTTATCGACAGCCAGGCAGCTATAAAAGCTTTAACTGCCCCAGAAATAAAATCGAAGCTTGTGAAGAGCTGTCGCGAAGAGCTCAGAGCTCTTGGAACACAGCACAAGGTATTACTGTGTTGGGTCCCTGGACATGAAGGCATTCCAGGCAATGAGAAAGCGGATGAACTAGCACGACATGGCTCGGCTAATGCTCTAGAACAAACATGCCCCTCTGTGTGCATCCCGCTCTGTACACTAAAGCTAGAAGCAGGGAAAAAGGCCACGGACGAGGCAAACGCTAGATGGAAATCCATGGATACGTGCGAAAACACAAGGAAACTATGGCCATCTTTCTGTAAATCCAGAACAGAGAGAATCATGCGGAACAACCGGAGATGTCTCTCTACGCTTGTAGGTATCCTTACGGGACACAACACCTTGCGATACCACATGAGGAAAATGCGACTGACCGAGGAAGAACTTTGCAGAGGCTGCGGTGACGAGGGAGTTATAGAGGATACAACCCACTTCCTATGTCACTGTCCAGCTCTTCAACACTCCAGACACAGAGTCCTTGGAAAATTCTTCTTCAACAATCTGAACGAGCTATCTAGCACACCAACGGACAAAATTATGAACTTCATCAAATCCTCAAGATGGTTTGTATGCAATGACACAGTAAGTAATTAATTAATTAATTTTTACAGGCAGAAAAGGTTACTACGGATAAGGGATAAAACCCTTCCCCCCGACGGGTATCACAATGGGTCAATTTTGACCTGAGTGTGGCGCGGGACACTCCCCGCCAGCCCACCAACCTAACCTAACCTAAGAGAAAGAGGGATAGGAAAGAGTTTGTGGCGCAGTGGATATTCTCCACGAGTGGCGTCCTAATAGCTAGGGGAGAATTGTTGATATTTGTGTTCGCTTATAATTCACTTAAACTTATTCGCAGTTTTTGTTTGTGAAAAATGTTTAGTGGTACTGGCTCGGATTTGAACACGTAACCTCCCACTCAACAAGCGAACACTCTATCACTGCGCCACGGCCACCCGCAAGTGAATGGTTAATACAACCAGTAAGAACAGATCCGGACGTTCCAGTGGACCAGCTTTTTAACCGAGCTCATAAAAAGACTAGGCGAATCATTGAAAATAGTTTTGGTATGTGAAATGTACGAGTTTCTTTCATTCTCATACATTTAATTTTTTTAGGAATATTGAAGGAAAAGTTTCCATGTTTAGACTATCTCCGCCTGCAGCCCACTATTGCAAGTAAAATCATTTTAGCCTGCTGCGCTCTACATAATCTAGAAGTAAACTGAGAACAATCCACGTGGGAGAACAATAACAACGATGATGAAGAAAACAACATGGAAGATATCGGAATAGAAGAGAGTGAATCACCAAATGAAAATGCTTTTGCAATTTTAAATACCTAATTTAAGAAATATTTTTTCGGAATAAAGAAAAATAAGAAAATATATAAATTCTAATAGTCCGTTAAATTTAATATATTTTCTTCACTGAAGTAAGAATCTTCGTTTTCGGTGTTATTCAACGCTTTGGTGAATTCCGATAATGGAACTTCTAGTTCACGTTCCAGCTTAAGTGCTCCCAATGTGGTTTTGCATATTTCGACCTTCAACAGCCGCTTTTTTAAAGTTATTAACTCTCATCCTCCGATTTTGTTTTTCTTGTTAAATACTGCTCAAATTTCAGTTTGAATCGAAATTCATAAAGTACTATTAGAAAACAATTTTTTTAACCCCGCAAACAATTTTACGACATTAAAACTTGCTCTACATTAAGCGTTGCGTGCAATTAAATATAATAAACATACACGCATATGTTTTTCACTTTGCAAATTTGCAAAGCACTATTAAAAAAAAAAAATAGTTGGCGCAACAGGTCCGGAGGGACCCTAGGCCTACTCCAAACGGCTAATTGAGAAGCTCTTTCAAGACATTTATACTCTCGGATGTTTGTCAGACGTGAAAAAAACCATAAGTTGGAATTTTGGGTTTTTGCGGGATTCGAACCTGAGATCCCTCGCTTATTAGTCCAACACACTAACACTAAGCCACTGCGACTACATTAAGCACTTTTATAAATGCAAAATTCTCTTTCTAATTGGTGAAACATGTATATGCTTTTCTCTTTGCAAAAAAGTCTAAAAAAAAATTTGGATGAAACACATCGCACTTGTACTTTGCAGGAATTATTTTTTTTTGCAAATTGCAAAATGCACTATTGACTATTTACTTGGAAACCTCAAAAACCTCAGCCGACAGATGAGCTCGCTAGATTGTACCCAAAACAATTGTAGAAACAAAAAAGCATCAAGAATGCTGAGCTAATCGTCGTAGAATCAAGAAGTAGATCAAAATCCTCGATTTTCCATTCCATTTGTGACACATGGCCATTGATCCGCGCCACTCGTATACCTGAGGTAAGGCTCTTCAAAATGTCTCTGGCCGCAGCCACTCGTCCGCTCAAGTCCCACTTGAATTCACCCCTACATCCGAGATAGCATTTGACAGATTCAATTTAACGCGCACTCAGTCCCCTGACACCGCAGCAGCAACAATCAATTGAAATGCTGAATACCCAAATAAGCAACAACAGCAAAACAAATATCCTAGCGCTGCGAGGACATCGATAATTAAAAAGGTCGTTGAAATATTTATCACATAGCGTCGGTTCAATGTATGCCAATGCTGGGCATTAACCATATTTATCAGAAGAGGATGCCACTGCCAGCACAAACACACACTCAGCCGATTAATATACGTACGCATGGCCTTATTCGACGAATAGTCGAAACAACGCACCACCCTACACCAAGTTTGGCAGAAATGCCGCTGGAAATGATTTTGCAAACAATGAACACGTTAATTTCACACTTGAGTCCTTGCGATCGCATATACACCTACGCAGTGTATAGACAAAGGTTTTATGAAGGATATGCGGCCATAAATAGGAATACAAAAAATAAAGGACACCGCCCACCCATCACAGCTCGCCAGAATTGAATGCGTTACGTGTTATTTCGCTTTTAGCCCCCGACAGGTGTGAAGTTCGCTATCGCCCGGATAATGGGAGTAATTATTGTAATTGCACTCACGAACAACGAACATATGTTGCAGACGTTTTGCTTGCCATATTTGAACGCTGCATATCCTTTATATGGGTTCGATGAGAAAACGAACTGACATATTCGGACGTGTAAGTGTAACGGTTAGCACAACAATGTCATCCGACCTTCAGTTTCGGTCCCAGCAGCAGCTGCTGGCACTGGCGCTGGGGTGGCGGTGGGGTCGGATTGGAAATTAATTATTCGCAATCGCGCGTTTGTGGGCGAGGCGAGCCGGGGATATATGCCTTAACGAGATGCGATAATTTGATTGTATTAATATGCGTTGTCCTTTCTCCTTCGTTTTAAGTTTAATCAATATTCGATGCAATTACAGATTGTAAGTACTGGCCTCGTCAAAACCAATTGAATGCGATCCGGAAAGGGGGGAGGGGAGGCCGAGTCGGATAACGATAATGAAAAGGAAATGATGATATAGCTTTTCCGTGTTGGTAATTAAAACGGCAGCAATCATCCGCATTGTTTATAGCGAAATGAATATAAACGAAGTGGTGAAATGTAAAATAGCGCTCGGTAGTGAGATACACACTCTATGCTCAAGTGTGCTGTGACGTATACTTCGAAACGAACGCACCTTAGATGCGAATAGATTTCTATACTCACTTGACATCGACCCCTGCAAGTTTAAGTACATATTTCAAGTATAGTGTGTCTGTCTGCCTGGAGTGGATATCGGCACTTGCAACAAGGGGATAGGCAAACTTTTAACTTAAAGATGAAGCATACGTGTACCTGTTTGATAGTAGTTAAAAGTTGATACTTGATACGGTCGAGGTGATAAGTGGATGTGTTTCTTAAATAAGACGTGCCAAGTGCCTGCCACTTGAGTGTTGGAAGTGAAGCAGGACATCGCTCATGTATTACAAATTTTCAATGGAATTTGAAAGTTTACTGGCGTAGATGTAGAGCTCAGACTGCGTCTGTGTTTTAAGGGCTTTATGTCCTCATTTTATCGAAAATATTACCACCTATCATCGAAAACCTATCATCTGTTTATGGGATTTAAAATAAAAACTTAAGTGCACGACTGGGTCGCACGAAACTCTCCCGTTCATCAAAAGTTTGGTTGAGTCAATTGGTAGGTTTGTGGTACAGAAGTAACCCTACATAAAATGTAAGAACAGGTAGTGTTAAAAAAAATCACAGGTTATTCAGAGGTTATAATCACACAGGTTATTCATTCGATAGGAAATATCAAATAACAATAAGTTTTTATGAGTTTTTGCTCTTAATAACAGGCAACTGTCGCAAGTTTTGGTTAGAGAGTTATAAGCGCCGACTAGACTATTTTAAAAGCTCTTACACTTTACAAGATTTTTGAGTAAGAGGCCAAGCGTAGTAGAAGCTTCTGTTTTCTGACCTGTTAGGGAATGATTTTATTTTCAACTGGAATGGATTAATGGCGCCGGTATAAATTGCCAATCTGGTTAGATCAGAGCTTGCGACAATTGCCTGTTAAGAGCTTCAACTATTGAAAACTCACATTGGTATAAACGTACTGCCATATCAGATGAATAACCCAAAAGTGAATTTTATTTAACACCTCATTCTCCTATATTTTATGAACCGTTTCTTTTTTATTGCATTGCTTCTCACATCTTTACCTTACTTACTTAGATGGTGCTGGATTCCGGGGTGAACCTGGGCCTCAACCAATACGCCTCTCCAGTTAGCGCGGTCGTTAGCTAACTGCCTCCAGTTGCGCACTCCGAGTTGGTTGAGGTCCCCTTCCACTTATGCGCGCCAACTAAGCCGAGGTCTTCCTCTATTGCGTTGTCCCTCCGGGTTGGAGTCGAAGACTCTTCGGGCCGGAGCGTTGGTGTCCATTCGCTCTACATGTCCTAGCCATCTTAGTCGGCTGATGCGCACTTTTCTGACCAAGTCGATGTCGCTGTACAGCTCGTAGAGTTCGCTGTTAAATCTCCTTCTCCAAATCCCGCAACGCAAACGGGACCGAAAATCACTCGAAGAATTTTGAGGGTCTTATATAGAGCCTTCTCGAAACCCCTCTCGCGAACGTCTGACAAACATCCGAGAGTATAACTGTCTTGAAAGAGCTTCTCAATTAGCCGTTTGGAGTCGGCATAAAATTGTAGATCCCTTCCATTCGGTCCAAAAAGAAAAATCTCACACAAAACGAATTGTTGCGAGAAGCTAGGCCTAGGGTCCCTCCGTACCTGTTGCGCCAAATATTTATTTTATTTTTTTATTTTATATAGAGTCTTCTTAGTATTTCTTGACAAGGCCTTACTTTTCAGTTGCCTTCTTAGGCCAAAGAAACAGCGGTTGGCAAGTGTAATCCTTCGCTTAATTTCTGATGTGATGTCGTTGTCAGAATTTATAGCGGTGCCGAAGTAGACAAAGTCCCTAACTACCTCAAAATTATAACTGTCTATCGTAACGTTCTGTCCGATTCGTCGATGTTGTGTGTTCCTTCTTGTTGACAGCATGTGTTTTATTTTGTCCTCATTCACTGCTAAGCCCATTTTTTCCGCTTCTGTACTAATAGTTGCAAACGCACCAGTGACAGCTCGCTGTGTTCTGCCAATGATGTCAATGTCGTCCGCGTATGTAAGTAGTTGCATAGACTTTTGGAAGATTGTGCCTCTGGTGTTGGCTTGCTAGTTTCGCACAATTTTCTGTATTTCAAGTATTATGTTGAAGAAGTCACACGACAGCGCCTTACCTTGTCTAAGTCTTTTTTTGACATCAAAGGTCTCGGTGAGATTGTTACTGACCTTTATGGAGCAGCGAGCGTTCTCCATCGTCATTCTGCACAATCTGACAAGTTTGGCAGGGATGCCAAAACAAGAAATGGCTCTGTATAGCTCGTCTCTATAAATGCTGTCGTATGCGGCCTTAAAATCGATGAAAAGATGGTGAGTATCGATCTGGACTTCTTGGGTTTTTTCCAGGATCTGCCGTAAATGAGAATATATATGGTCCGTTGTGGGCTTACCGGGCCTAAACCCGCACTGACGAAAGGTTTCAGGCGTTCACACGGTATGGCAGACAGGATTTTGTAGCGATATTAAGAACACTGATACCTCTATAGTTGGCGCAGTTTAGAGGGTCTCCTTTCTTGTGGATCGGGCAAAGAGCTTTACCTACTTATCTAATCTATACTTATAATAAAACTGTAAGCAATTTTTTTGTTACTTAATGGCGTGAAAACTACTGCACAGATTTCGATGAAACTTTTTTTGAAATGTTCCTTAAGATTTTGTGCAACACATAGGCTATTCCCTTTCATTGCCATGCCTATTTTTTGGAGCGTTTTTGACCAAAATGTGTGGAAATTACACAGTCTCATGCCGCGTACGAAGTTGCGGGCTTAGCTAGTAAAATAATAAAACATCCAATCAAATTTTTAATGAGCGAGAAAATTTCGTTCGATACAGTCGTTCACTTTATTTTCACAAGACTCACTGACGGGAAAAGTTTTGAAAATCGTTAACCAGAACTGATGAGGATATGTTTTCTAAATAAACAAAAACCTTTCAACCTTCTATTTATTTTTAAAACTTGTTCCTAAATAAGCACATCCACTCTTGTGTCATTGTGGTCTTACTTGGGTCAGAAGCAATTCCAACCTCTTCCATACCGAAGCCTCATTTGGACGTGGTAAAATGCTCCAACCCATCTCAATCATTCCATACAAAGTAAACTACACAAAAAAATACCCTAAAAGGTGTCGACCATCGATACATTGTCGTATATAAATGTCGAATAAAGTTCCCTCGCACGTAGCAGTCAGCTACAATAAATCACTACCCCAGAGCGTATTTAAAACTCCGAAAGAGTACACACTAAAATTAACGCCCACCCAGCGTAATTCTGATTAAAAATACATTTCTCTTCAGCATAAATGTCATGTTGTTGCAGGTAATGAAATCGTAAAAAAAAAAAAAAAAAAAAAAACTATTCAACAGAGGCTCTGACAACAGTCGCCGCATCCATAATCCTATCACGTTCGCTTGGCTAACCAGAAATCTGTGCACTCAAGATGGTCACGTTTCGTCATCGAAGCTCGTAATCGATTCTCGGACACCCGCCCGCGCCAACTCCTTTCACAAAAGAACATGTCATTAATGCAGCAATTGCGACGTCTTAATGATGATGACTTCCGATAAAAATAAATCAAAAATTAACAATAGAAAAACAGAAGACGAACATAGAGAACTCTAGGAGGACTGAGTGAACACTGAACAGCATTGGCGTGTGGTGGACGTGCCTGGCAGCTCTTTTGATTCTAATTTCGAAACGTTAACAAGTTTTCGGTTTTCAACTCACACTCGAGGCGATTGTTTTTTTTTTTTTTTTTGTTCTTTTGATTGTTGTTCTTGAATCCCCCTCCCCAGTTAAGCATCGTTGCAATCTGAATCAAGAAAATAGGTACAGTAATCACGGCCATTAGCCGGAGCTAGATCAGCAGCATCATTCAAAGCCAGTGGGCAATAACTTTCCGTCTGAAACGGCACAAGATACACATAGATACGAAAGCGAATAGGATGGCATTGTTTAAAGAATAACAACAACAAAAGATGTAAATGAAAAATAAATAAATATTTATGGTAATTAAGTGCAGTTGTTCTTCGCTGGAAACTGAAAAATGAGCCACACGGTGGACGTTGTTGTTGTTTTCCGACTGATAAACTGGTGAGTGCGAAGGGACTCAATTGAACTGAGGAGCGAGGAAGTGGCCTGGAGAGGGTAAATTGCAAGCTGTGTGTGTTTAAAAATAGTCCACTATGGATAGGAATCGATAAAGCAAAGGGCGCCTTGGTGGAATCATCCGGTGTTGACTGCAGCTTATCGGAGGCAGGAGACGTTGTTGCTTCTTCCGTTGGGTGTGTAATAAGTGGGATGAGGAGTTGTTTATAACTTCTGATTGGAAAGGTAAACAAGGCCGATATGGAGCACACATTTCCAACACGTCATGTCAGCAATATGATCCAAGGGTGAGATATTCTTTTGATTTTTGTAGAGAGGGCTGTATGTTCTTGGCACTTTTAGCTGATTACCTGGGAATATGAATGGGTAAACTGTGAAGTTTGTTATGCAGATGCAGGGTTTACATGCTTTAGTAATATTTCAGGCAAAGTAGGAATGGAACTGCAACAATTTTCGGACGGTATTGGTTTTGCGATTGGATTCTTTTAGACCGTTTGACGCTTACTAGAGTGATCTCAATGAAACTGAAGTTTTGGGGGTTATAATGTGGAGCTTAGGGCCTAATTTCTCGGCCGTATCGACAGTATCCGGACTAGAGGAGGAAGCATGACCAACATTTTACGCTCAGCAGACCTCTCGTCTGATGATGACAACAAGGCGTTGTACAAAATGTTTGGTGGCATGAATGGGGCATAGCGACGTTGATCAGGGACTTGAGGATATAAGGCAACAACGAACAGCCGAAAAATGTTCTCGAAAAATGCAACAAGTCTACAGCAATGACAAAGGCGGACTTGATTGTTTTTTTTTTTTTTTTTTTGTAATCCTTATTCTGATCACAAGACCAGCCACAAATTCGATTGAGTTGAGAGGCAAACAACCTCCAAACAGTGTGACAATTTCACCATATTCACCCCTTTTAGAATTACACTGCATACTGACGTAGCTGTTATTGCACTTTTATTGGCAGTACGGTATTGAGATTAACAAAAATATACAAATGTCGTTTTCCATTGGGATTTTCAGATTTTGCTCTCAGAACTCAGATTTTCTTTCATTTCATTTGTGGTAGTGCGTGTTTTAAAAGTCAGCTGTTCTTAAATTGTTATTTGTGTTTGAAAAAAAATCCATTCAATTTATGTTGATATCCATTGCATCGGCCGGCTCGAAGGACCACTTGTTAAATTAAGTTAAACAATTTTCACTATTTTTCACAGACTTCTCGTCTAAAAAAGGAAGTAAACACACTTAAAAGTTTGACAAATGTTTTGGTGTTAGTGCAAATAGGTGTAAATCTGGCTCAGGAATCGAAATTCGCAAAATTGCCCTGAATCTGAAAAAAGTGCTATTTCTGTCCCAATAGAACACGACATAAGACTGATCAGGATTTGGGTAGTCATTTTTGAGAAATAATTCAAAAACGGATTTATTCGAATCTTTTCAGGAAAATTTAGTATGGGATCTCAATTATAACTATTTTATTATCCTAAATATGTATTCTGATCAAAGTCGTTTGAGCGGGTTTTGTAAAATTTGTCAGACAAATCAGTAACAAATTTTGTAATTTTTTTGTTTTTTTTTTTTTTTTTGTTTCGACAATACTATTGCTTAACTTGTTAGCTGAAAACTGACTAAAAGATATTGTTCATGATGTAAGCATGACTTGGTTTTTAAAAGTGTGGTCAAGTCGAAAATAAGGTTTTCGAGATATGAGCTTTTTCTAAAATGAGCGATTTCGGTGATACGAATTGAAAATGATGGAAGCAATAATTTTGGAAACAGTAAAATTGCTAGGCATTTTTCCAAAGTCGGTAGTGCCGTTTTCAGGTAAACTAAACGAAACTGAATTTTTACAAAAGGTCTTTTTTTCAAAAATCCATTGAACGATAATATGTAGAAAAACTGAGTTTGGTATTTATTTACAAATAACCATATTTCCTTAGAAATTAATTTTTGTTACAACCAAATGGACCGTTTTCGAGATATGTCCAGCGTCCATATTTCAAAAACACCGTTATTCGATTACTAAGCGAAGAACTGAATATGCATTCATGTTAACCTCACCTACGTAAGCTTGAATATTAATTTTGGTTCAAATAGTTAGAGCCGTTTTCGAACAAATGAAACTGGTATAGAAGTTTTATATGGGAAGACCATTAATATTGAGGTTGTCTTGCAAAAAAAAAAAAAAAAAAACGGCCTCCAAATTCGAAGCTTGAACGAAATCCGGGCAGCAGTTTGAACTGTAGACAGACAGACAGACGGACAACATTTCGAGACACGCTTTTTTGAGTTCCTCCATCATCGTATTGTCAGAATTAATTAACATATCGAGTTCGAAATTTTGTACGAATACGATCTTACTACGTAATCGAGAAAGTAAAAAACATTTGAGTGCCTGACTGGGTCGGCCGAAACTATCGTGGAATTTTGTCCGGTAATACTATACCTATCGACGGAATTTACAAAGTCCCAAATTGTCTATTTTTCGAAAGTTTGCCCAGGTAACCCTATTTAAATTTTCGGCGTCAAATTATTATAAATTATTCAGAGTTACGATTTTTTGTTTCTAAAAATTACAATAGTTTTTGACTGAAAGTCAATCTCA
This sequence comes from Cheilosia urbana, assembly GCA_946477585.1. Classification (NCBI taxonomy): domain Eukaryota; kingdom Metazoa; phylum Arthropoda; class Insecta; order Diptera; family Syrphidae; genus Cheilosia; species Cheilosia urbana. Next base: position 159,079,200 of record OX297853.1, on the reverse strand, counting down.
GTTAGAATTTAATGGGACCCACAGAATTTTCTGCGGATCCGATTAGGTACGTTTCTTCCAGTTGTCCAGAAGGAGCCCTCATCCATGCGCAATTAAACGAGGGTTCGGCCTCCCTCTTCGGCTCGAGCTTCTAGTACGGAAGTCAATGATCCGTTGGGCAGACTTATAGTTGTACATTCACTCGATCTGGACGACCCAATGCATAAGTATGCGGCGTGTATTAGATTTTCAAACACAACCATAATCCACATTGTTGTTCAGCTCATAAGAGTTCCCTGATGTTGAATTTTTCCCTCCGTTCAACCTTCACGCAAATCGGACCAAAAAACGGTCACTTATATTATTCTTATTAAAGAGCCCATTGTCAGCTCATACGTCTTTTTTGCCGTCATGCATACGGTGCCATGAATCATAAAGCGTTGTGTGGAACATATATGTATTTCGACTTCCGAGTCAGGAGTTTTGAATCGATCTCTTTTTCCCAAATCTATACGTGAGTGTCATTCGTGAAGTTGACGCATTCAATTACCTCAGGGTAGATAAACTCCTGAAGTGCCACAACATTTTTGTTTTGTCCTTGACGAAAGCAGGTGTGTATTTCGAAAAATTAGGAAGATCTTGGCCGTATCTCCGTTCAAAAGACATAGTCAACGGGATCCGTTTTGGATCCCAAACCTTCTTTGAGGGTCACAATGGCAATGGTCACCCCCAAGACCCCTACCTGCGTTCCTGTGTTCCTGTATCGATTCGGCAAGACTTTTCCGAAACTTAGGTTAGGTTAGGTAAGGTTTGGTGGCTGTCTAGAAAGACACACTTAGACAAAATTCTAAACTTCTCTTAGGTTTACAAGCTGTGATGAGTATCTGATTGAAGGTTAGCCTAGGCGTGCGTGCCCCTAAAATGGACGTCCCTTGAAATAACCTCTGGGACAAAGAGGAGCCTGATCAGACCTTCCACTTCGATGGCCTGAGCCGCAGTTTTAAATTTCAAGCTCCCAAGCCCGACCCAATGTAATTGCACTCATCACAAACCTACTTATCTCTCTTCTTAATTTAAGACTGAAACAAAGTGCAGATAGCAAACTTCTGAAAGTGAAAAATTGATAAAATGAAACAAACTCAATCATCCAGCACCAGCCTATGCCAATTCCACCTGTTATACCCAACTAAACCCCACACTCCGCGGCCAAACAAACTCATTACAGCTTCGTAAATTTGTTCGGCAAATCAATTTGCCATTTAGCGATTTATCTCGACTTAAATTAAAAACGTGACCATTTTCACAGCTAAAGCAACAATCACCGCCTACTCGCCTCTTCCTCGATGAATTAATTGATCGAAATCAATGAGGCGCACAGTTTTATCACCTTTTTTCTAAAATCGATACAGAAACGACCCTTCGCACCTGAGTGAACGTATTTTTTTTCCTTTTAATAATCAAAATTGATTAATGGCACGCCATCTCTAAATATGGCCAATAACAGAAGCGGCCAATCTAATTTTGACGTGACACGTAAAATTTGTTTTCATCATCATTTGAGGAATGGGGCGGACAGCACACTCAATGTCCGTCCGTTGACTGGTCAATACTGAGGGAAGGCCCGTCCCCCCAACTGGGCTACTTAATTGAGGTATTTTCGCCCCCTAAATGTCGCCATGAAGTGCCTTCGGGTTGTGTTTCTTTTTTTCTCGACTTTTACGAATCGTTTTTAATGGTATAGACAGGCATCTTTAATGGCCAACAATTTTTTTTTTTTTGTACTGATTATGGACGTTTTGGCCATCTTCTGGATGAGTGCATCGCATGCGGGATGCGTAATCGATATTTTCCCTTCGTTTTTATTGTTCGGATACTGTCTGCATCTTGATTTATATTCAATTGGGAATGTTGTTCCTTTTTTGTTTCATATATAAAAATTGCAGATGGCGCCCAGTTTATAGGGGCAATTGAACATTAAAAGGACAAAAAGCTATTTAAGTTAAACAGGAAAAACCGAGCGAGCAGGAGAGAGAGTGAGAGAGATTGAAAAGCAAACAAATCGTGATGTGCCAGCTGTGTTAAGATTTAATGTGCTCCTGTCACCTTAAGTCTGCGTTTGCCATCTTTGCTTCCTTTTTGTATCTGTTTCGTCGTGTTATTTGCCTTGGCCGCTTTTCATTTTGCAACTTTCGAAATAAATTAACCGGCGGGTGATTAATAATTGAGAAACAGACGAGAGACGAGTCAGCAGCAGCACAGCACGCAGTGCTCGGTGGTAGAGGATTCTTGTAAAGCAGCACTAAAGGTGTTTTTGTGCGGGCACTATTTGCGGAGGTCGGTCGGCGGGTCGGCGGGTCGGATCGTGGTCTCCGTCGGTGGTCACGCAGGTGGTTTTATTGTGAAGTTCTTCTCCGACAGGTGAGGTTATAGTGGGGCATTAATTTCAATTGCATTTGTCATCTTTAGTGGGGTTTTTTTTTATACTTTTGTTGGACATTTCGACAGGGCGATATTTGGCATTTTGGCATCCAGGATGGGTGATATTTATGTCAGGCGATTGAGATAAATTTGTGACAGGGTGCGTGCAGTTTTTTATTTCAGACATACCTTCTGAAATGAGAAGCGATGAGTAATGAAGTTTAATGAGAGTGGAATGAGAGGGGCAGATTAAATATCTGGAGGCTTTGTTGGGCATTCACTTATGAGACTGCACGATGACTGTGGAAGGTACCAGGTGAGCCAGGATAACATTGCAATTAAGGTCTTCGTGATGTTGACTTTAAGGCCAGCGTGTTTATCGGCAGCTTAAGAAATAAACTAGCCGCGAACGATAGCACAATAGGTAGCTACCTACGTACGCATTTTTTGTTTAGACCTAGGCTTCTGGATGTTGCGGCACCTATTGATGGGTATCGCAGACTAAACAGTGGTTATACACAGACACAGATACACTTTCTCGTATGTTTTGATGGACGTTCATGTTGTGTAAATAGAAAACAAAACCACAAACCATCATCGAACCAAACCCTTTGTCTATTCCGACATGTAAAACGTTTAGGAAGTCAGGGACTTTGTCTGCATCGACTCCGCTATGAAATTTCAAAATGGGATCAAATTAGAAACTAACCAGGAACTGGCTTTCCGATTGTCTTTGATGAAATCTTACGCTGCGGGCCGAAGAGTCATATAGAATCCAAAACAGAGGCATAACGTAAGAGAGGGAGCAGAAGCTTTAGGTGGTGCGCAAAAGTGGAAGGAAACTGTGCAGATATAAAGATCGCTATAACCAGGTTCCCCTCGGATTGTAGCTGCAGTAAGTAAGCTTAGTATAGCTTCATACATGTTTACACAAAATAAACAAATTAGGCACCACATCCTTGCAATATGCAATACCTACGCTTAATCTGTTGTTTCAGAGATGGTGTAATAAAGGTCTTTCTATAAATCCAAAGAAGACAACTATAGTCCCTTTTACCAAACGTAGGAAACTAGATCTCCTTATTCGTCCTACCATGTTTGGGGTGACCATTGAATTATCTCGGCAGGCAAATACCTGGGAATTATCCTTGACAGCAAACTATCATGGAACCAGCAGATTGAACGTACCGTAAACAGAGCCACCAGATCTTTATGGATCTGTCGTCGAGTCTGGGGTCAAAATTGGGGTCTTATAATATACCGGCTTTATTCGCTCGTGGTAAGACCAGTGGTTACCTATGCTGCCGTGCTCTGGTGGACGAAGACTAACAAAGTCACCACAGTCAAAAAGCTATAACGAGTTCAACGTATAGCCGGAAACTGCATGACGGGCTACTTACGCTCCACTCCGACTAGGGCACTCAATGTCGCCCTAGGTCTAACTTCAAACACATATTCAAATGGAGGCTAGACTTAATCACCGTCTATTCCATTTGAATTTTCAGTAAACAGACGGTTCTAAGACGAAGTCAGGGACTGACAGGGAATTTACGTTGAATCGCCCCAGGTGAACTTATCCAGTCCAGCCTTGGGAAGAACGTAGCCATATTTCAGGCTGAAGCCCTTGCAATCCACCAAAATCTAAGTTCTAATACACGCGGAAAAGCTCTTGACTCAACTGTCATAAAATCTAAACTTATCTTAGAAACATTCACAACCATCTATGAGCTTTCTTAGAAAAACCTAGTCATCCTCCAATGGATTACAGCTAACATAGGATTTGAGGGTAACGAATCGGCTGACTCACTGGCTAAAATCGAAGCAACCACTCCACTTATTCGATCTGAACCCTTCTGTGGAATTCAAAAGTGGCAAGAAACATTTCAGGAGCTATATAAATAACCTATCTTACATCGAATCGAACGAGATCTGGTTCAAAACAACTGGGCAGAACTGCTCCTGAACATTTTTCTCCACATTCTCCTCCAGAAAATCACTCTTCCTGATTAATCTGGGTAAAAATTACCTGATAATCCTAACAGGAATAATCAGCGGTCACGGTTTCGTGAAAAAAAACATCGCCCCACATTGGCATCTCACCGGATCCTACCTGCAGACTCTTTCTTACGAGCGACGATTCTCTCTTCGCATACTCATGGAATGTCCGTCCGGCTCTATGTCGTATCAGGAAATACTTGGTGATGAAATCGTCAATTCAGCAACCCTTGCCGACATACACCCAGAGAAGATCCTTGCCTTCCTGACTGTCTCTGGAGTGAAAAGATGGCTCTAGGAACTTACCAGGGAAGGCTCAATAGGCTCCTTTAAGTAGCCACAGTGCCAGAGCTCATTGAAGGCTCTCCCGCTTCACAATCTCATCTAATCGACTCTAATATTCTAATTATTCTCCAATCAACATGCGGTGTAACCTAACATCACCCTATAACAAATTTGTGCGCTTCACTTTTGTTGCGACATAAAACAAGATAAACAAATGACAAAAGCTCAAACAAATCGCACCATCCCATCGCACAGTCGTATCGTTCTGATCATTTCTTGAGCGATTTCCTGCTCTCATCAGAGTTCTACTACAGGTTGCCTGCATATATCCTTTAGGGGTAACTCAAGGAGAGTTCTTCCGTAGACAAGTTCGCATCGATTCCAAAGCGCAAAGTCAATCGACCCTAGCGATGTATCCTTCTCTCCGACTTTATACTACTAGGAGGATTTTTGCTGCGGGGTATTCTTCGGCACTACTGTTCGGAGAATTGTTCCGACATTTTTTAACGCATACGGGCGAATTACGTTGAAGTGCGACGAAGTGCAATTTTTTTATTAAATTTTTGACAGCTACATATGTTCCGATATCCTCCGACAGGAACTGGTTGCGGGATTTGTTTACGAGTTGGAGTGCACCGCACCGTTTATTTCTGTTCCGAACTCGGATACCTCGAATGAAATTTGAGCCTCCAAAGGAGTACGCGTTGCGGAGAATTGTCCATTCCGACGGAAAACCTCGCTAGGACCGATTATAAGAACTGAAATCTTACCACCGAATTATGATGTCTGGCTTTAGGGTTCGAATACAAGTTAAAATAGCAAAGGATCAGATTGCGACATCTACTAGGTGGGATCTGCGACCTGACCCCAAGTTGCAAACGCATTCAAAACGATAGGTATTTTAATTTAAAATTCGATTTGTCTGCAGTAAGGCAGACCAATGAGAAAGGGACATTCCTATGCCACAGGCCTCCTTCAATGAAGTTGTGGTCGATACAGACCAGACTGGAAATCTAAAGGGAGTCTTTCTTATTTCTTTTAAATGATTTCCCGGCACGTATAGCTAATGAAAGAACTTCTCAAAAAATCCCGCCCTTCTAAGGTTTCCATTTGCGGTCATTTGTAGCACATAACCTTCCGCAACTAATGTAAAATAATTTGTACATTATATTTCAAAAAAAAAAAATATTCATTTGGAAACAGAACAAGTTATGAATTATTCAAAGCAATGCGTCACGTAGCACTTAAGTCGCTGTAACCAAATTCATGAATGGCAAAGGGAGCATTCCTCGTTGACTTATACGCGGTTCGAAACAGAAAAAGTTTCTCCTTTCAGCCATGAAATGCACACATAAAATTTAAACCCTGCTTGAAGTATTTTGAGGGCGATTTAAGAGCGAAGAGAAGGCCGATAAATGTGTCCTTTCTCAGGAATTTAAGTTCGAATATATAGAATAAAAGCCCCTGGGAAACGACCGTTTCCGAATTCTTCTGTTTAACGAAGTGTGTAATACCCGCTCTCCATACTGTGGGAGCGAGTCTCAAATTTACATCCAGTGGACATTCGTTTCCTTTGAAGATTCTCGAATGCTCACATACATGTGCCCCACATTCGGTTTAACCCTCATTAACCCTCGTTTGATTTGGCAAACAGATAAACCATACATGCTATCGCCAAAGGACATTTTCCAAATTAAAATGTCAGCCTCATTTATGCCATCAGAATCGGGTTTCCCTTTGTGCTGTGCCAAACATAAAGAACATCATACAAACAACTTGAGGTGTCGGATACAAATCGAATGATTAAACGGGAAAAACTCCGTTTTCCGTTTCAATTAGGCAAGACAGTCAAATGGTTTTATGATTTTGTTTAAAAATTTACGTCAACTACAGTAGCGCATAATTTATGCCCACTAGGACTTGGTTTCTTTTGCAGGACGTTATATTACGTATTTTTTATGAAAGGCACACAAACGATTCACCATTCATGAACAGCATGGATTTTCAACAGGGCCACGCAACAAAGGACAACGGTCCTGCTCTTTTTGGGCGGGAGGTATCGATTTTATTCGGTTTTAAACTTCCGCTTGATTCCACTGAAAGGATATTTAATTCTGTTTTTCCAGCAGATTAATAGCTGCGGATTATATTTAAATATATATGCCATAGGACGACAGAGATTACAATCGTTTAAAACTTTCCGCATGCAAGCATGAAAAAGCACTCGCTATTAGTTATTTAAATATGTTTTTTTTTTTTTTTACTTTTTTTTCACTCTTTTTTCGATTTTTTGTGCTTACAGCTCGTAAAATCTGCAAACAAATTCATTTACCACAATCTCTGGGCGATATATCGTGCAACAATAATTCCAATAAACCGCATCAAAACGTTATTAATCGGATGGATAAAAACGGCAAACTTCTGGAGAAGCCGTCAAGTCGTTAAAGTATCTTTTTAATGAACCCCATTCAGATAGGCACAACAAATGCGTTTATCACGGCGAAATGTAAACAAAGCGAAGAGAGACGCACAGTCATTGCTAATGGCGTCGTTGCGGGCGTTTTCGGCCAACAAAGTAATCTCCATTTAGCAACAAACAGAGTGGTACGTCTGTAGGTAGATGCATCGGGCGTCCACTAAATGTTGCAATTAAGGAACTTCATCTTTTCTCTCTCGCGCACAGGATCCCTTTTCGTCGAAATATATACATGGACACAAATTACCGCAATTAAGCAGATAACAAAATCATAACAATTTGGTGCTGAATAAATTTTCCACCAGAAGGAGTGCCAGCTTTAAAGACTAAGAAGAAAACGGACAAAAGAAAACAGGACAACAAAAAAAAGAAAAGTAATTTGAATAATCTTCTGCTATACTCGGTGCTTCGTTGAAGTGGTTTAACGTTAATTAGAGCTCTTACTCAAAGTAGTTTCAGTTTTTTTTTCGTTCAATCTCCATGCGCGGATGAGGTCTTGAGATTTTTGGCGGACGTTAATTGTTTGGACACGGGCGAGATACACACTTGGTGGGTTTGGAAATGTATTTTTAATAAATCTTTGCGGATGGGGTTGTTATGGTGTTCGTTTTAATTGCAGCCTGTTGGGAAGGGGACCGGCGTTATTAATTGAAAATAAAAGGCGATTACCGAGTGTGGGAAGAAAATAAAATATGTCGGTCGGTTTGCATGGGTCATTTACTTTAGTGACAGTTGAGGTTGGTCGTTAGTCATTATCATTAGTGAAGTGGAGTTGGGACCTTGTTATACCCGGTTTCAAAAGAAATATCATCTCGTTAGTTAGGGAGCTTCCACACCGGATGGAACAAAACGCCTTATTTGGTTTTCTTGCTTTGTTTTGCCTTATTCAGTGTGGGCCCGCGTATTTAAATCTGTGTTTTGTTTGTCTAAGGCGTTTTGTTCCATCCGGTGTGGAAGCAGCCTTAGAAGGTAGTTCGGGTAATGCGTTCTCTTGATATTTCCAGCTCAGGCTTTTTGTATATTCCGTTGATTTTATTTTCTTAGAGAGGGTGTTGGAGGAGTGGGGTAGTCCCTGATTGACATCAAACTGTTCGCACCCAGTGATGTGACTGTTACTAACTACATCTTCATTGCCTTTCTTACCCCTTTAATTCCAAGTTGCTAGTCATATCCAAAGGGAATTTAAATTGAATTTTTAATTCAAAACTCCGTTCTCGTACCTATATTACGAATATAAGGACTTCTTTGGTCAAGAGTGTTATTAGAACGGGTTCGTAGAAATGGTCTGTTTCTCTAGAATGTACAGGATGTAAACAATTAAACCACGTTAACAAATTCAAGGCTCCGAAGCACCCAAGAGTCATCGATCAGTGCAAACTCGCTCTTCGTTTTCCGGAACCTGAAAGAATGCGAACAACCGAACAGAGTACAAATACAAGATCTATTGGGACGCTGAGTGACATACAAAATCTGCGCCTGATCTTAAATCAAATTAAAGAAGTAGAATCCGATAGGCACCATATTCACAATACGCGACGGAATTTGTTTTTGTTTCATATCTCAAATCGACGAAAATCACTGAACGTATCCTTGTTAATGGCAAAGCTATTCAGCGTCCAGCAAACGAAGACTAGGTAATCGATACAAGGCGGACCATTGTAAGGCCGATCTTTATATTCAAAAAGCATATCGCGACTGCGTGCAGGATGACAATGGAGAATGTACGCTGCTCCATCAAAGTCGGTAAAGAACACACCGAGACTTTCGATGTCGAAAAAAGGATTTAGACAAGGCGATGCGCTGTCATGCGACTTCTTCAACATCGTTCTTGTAAGAATAGTGCAAAAATCAAGCGCTAACACCAGAGGCACTATCTTCCAAATGTCCATTCACGCCTACGCCGACGACATCGACATAATCGGCATAACGCAGCGTGATGTCACTGGCGCGTTCGTGAGCATTGCGACGGAAGCGGCGAAGGGTTTGGCGGTCAATGAGGGCAAGACGAAGTATATGCTGTCAGCTAAAAAGGACACCCAACACCGACGGCTCGGACAGAACGTCAAAATAGACAGATATAACTTTGAGGTGGTAAAGGACTTTGTCTACCTAGGCTCCGCTATGAACTCAGACAATGACACCAGGGCTGAGATTAAACGGAGAACAACTCTTGCCAATCGCTGCTTTTTTGGACTAAGGAGGCAACTGGGTAGCAAAGCCCTCTCTCGAATAACTAGAGTGACCCTTTATAAGACCTTAATCATCCCAGTCCTACTTTATGATGGAGAGGCATTCTATCAAAAGCGGATGAAGTTACTCTTGGTTCGAGAGGAAAATTCTTCGCGTAATTTTCGGTCCCGTCTGCATAGACGGTGAATGGAGGAGGAGATACAACGAAGAACTGTAGAGCTGTACAGCGACATCGTCCTAGCCAGAAGAGTGAAAGTCCAACGACTGCGGTGGCTGGGTCATGTAGAGCGAATGGACGTTAATGCTCCGGCCCGGAAGATCTTCGAATCCACACCCGAGGGACGGCGCAGTAGAGGAATACCGCGACTTAAGTGGCGTACGCAAATGCAAGGGGACCTTAACCAACTTAGCGTGCGAAAATGGAGACAGCTGACCAAAGATCGTGCTGGCTGGAGACGCTTGTTGGTTGAGGCCCAGGTCCAGCGCGGGCTGTAGCGCCACCTTAAGTAAGTAATATCGCGACTGCGCTTAATGTAAGCATAACCATGGCTGATCGAACACGAACAGAAGCATTTTCCAGGCAAAGGTAATGCCGAATCACAAATTCATAATGTCGCCTGCGGGCGTAAGGTTAGATAATATGACATCCAAGCTGCTCCAAAAAACCCAGAATCGTAAAAAAAAAAAAAAATAAACCTTCCTCACCACCACCTCGTCAGAGAAGCAGTCATGAACATGGTTGCCAGATTCAGCGCGTTGTCGTATATTTGCGCTCGCTTTTAAAACCTAGCAGCACTCTTGCAGTGAACTGACATCGAACAGTCGTTCAACTTGCACGCAAACCAATTTATTTTGTAGGCCTTTCGATTTAACACAAGCCACAAAAGTCTATTGCAGAAAAGAGAAGTCAAATAAAATCTGCGGCGCGCATAAGTGCGATGGGTAAGTGGGTAAATACCAAAGTTTTCCACGACTTTTTGGGCTTCTTTTTGGGCAACGATTTTGGGCCGAATTTTCTTAAGGTTTGTGCGCTTAATGCAAACGTAAAATTAGTCACTCTGGTCATAAGGCATGCTAAAAGTTACATGAAAATCAAAATGAATGCTGGATTCGATCAGCACCGTAGTATGGCGTAATTGAAATCCAAGAAGATCTACGACTTAATTGAGGACCAGAAGGTGAAACCTTCCTTAAAATAGCTTCTCCTATACTTATATCGATTCCGATTGAAGCGGCGCCACATACACTCCGCCAAGGACCTACCTACCCACCTAACAACCTCTTGCGCAACTTCACATTCAATTTCAAGTCAAACAGGACTACCTACTAAACTATTTACACAACTATAGGTATAGGTACATCTATGCCGCTAAATAAATTACCAACCAAACAAACCGAACATCGAGAAACCAATTTTCCACACTTGCGTGCTCGCATCTGTCACATAAATTAATAAGTTTACCAATTAAAACCATAACGGTGTTGAAAACGACTTCCCATCGGAGTCCATTAACATGCCGTAAATTAATTCCCATCGAATGCTATTTAGAAAGTCCAACTCGACCGCTGCACAGCTGCAAAAAGTCAACTTGTATAATATACAAGACTGCAAAACCTGCAGGAGTGCAAACAAAAATGTATTTCAGTCATTTAGAGCTTATCTTGAATTGCACGCGCCCAAATTCCTGAATCACATTCAAATGCACAGAGAGAGAGAGAGCGGCAAATGGATGCCAGCCAGCACAGAAAAAAAAATATATAAAATCCGGTTTTAGATTTCAACTCAAAGATACTCCACACGACGGCCGAGGAAAAATGTCATATTTTGGCGTTCGCTATACTATATAGAGGAACAGAGGAACCGCAGAAACCGCAAAAAAACGGAGCAAACATAAAAAAAAAAACTTCCTGCTGACCTGAAACTGGAAACCATAAGATACTTAGTGTCGTGACCATGGACATGGACCCGAGCGAACAAATCCTGGGCCAGGTGCATTCGCTTGTCATTAATAACGTCTCAAATGTGGCTCCGCGCCGGATTAAATGTAATAATCATATTTTTGGCCTCTTTGGCGCGCAATTTATTATTATTAGAGTTTCTGTAAATTGCTTCATTTGGGAAACGGTATGAGGGAGATGTAACAAATGGGGGGTCGAGGGCCCATACAGCGCAACACGTCTGAATAACTGATTCGACGAATTGCAGGTAGGTTTTTCAATTTTGTGATGGCGGCACCTTTAGAGAACGAACCCGTCGGGTAAAACAAAGAATTCCAGAGAGTGTCCTTCGGGTTCTGATTCATTGTCATCTTGAAGGAAAATAACCATTAAAAAGTGAAGAGCCGAATAAGAAGTATTGGCAGTTGCAGTGAACGACGTAATGAAATGATAGCCTCCCTAAATGGTGCACATGACCAGAGTCGGCCATGATAAGTTTATCTCCAATTTACGGCTGCAACCGTAGTCGTTGTCGTTGTCGTTGGCCGTCGCCATCATCACCATCATCATCGTCGTCGTCGCTGACCACTGTAGTTATGGACATCGGTCTGCATAACGGCGGCCAAATGACAAACTCAACGCAGCCCGAAGATATGAGAATAGAGAGGACCGCACTCTGCCACTGCATATACACAGTCAAAGTCGTCGTCGGTTGATCTTTGTTTTGTATCCTTTCGGTTTGTTGATTAAATGTGAATTGATGGTCGGAGCTGGTGCCGGTGCCGGTGTCGGTGCCAGGGCCGGACCAGAAGCAGTATAGGTTCCACTGGGTAGTGGCCTATGGCCGCTGGAAAGCGTACAAATATCATCCGGCAGCGTCATAATACCCGCATGCCTTTTTTTTTTTTTTTTGGTTGGCTTGACTGTTATTTTTTTTTTACCAGATTGGATACTGGATACATGGTTATGTGATACTGGAGGAATTATTGACAATGAGATGGCTGGTCGGGTGGGTCTTCGTATACACTGGTCTGGCTGCAAAAAGAGGCTAAAAATACACATTTTCGTGACCACGTTAAAGTTGATGTAATTCTACTTGTATTGGACAGTATGGCCGGCAGGAAGGGTTTTTATTAATTTATCGAGGACTTCAAGTACGAAGAAGGACGTGACGTGTCGTCGGCACCATTATCATTTTGTTAAAAAATATCGAAAAATATTACCTTTTTTTTTAATTAATAATTTAATTTATTCTTTAATTTTTTGACATCTGACAACTTTGTGACCAAAGACAGTTTTGAAGGAGAGAACTAGATTTCAGTCAATTATTATGAAAATGTGGAACTTTTCTGGGGGTCAATTCTCGTTCTAAGAAAATGTGAAACTAAACTTCAAAAAATTTTATATAAATAATTTTTTTTTTTTTTTTCGAAGATCTCATTTTCAAGTGAATAGGTCTGTTCCCTTACTTTCTGGTTCACTTTTGGAAATATGTCACATTTCTGTCATTGTGAGAGAATATGCTCACTGAAGTTAAATAAACCTAACCGAAAAGAATAGGAACGCGTTGAACCACAAATTTGAAAAATGTGAATTTTTTCTAGGCGGGAACATTCAAATTTCAGTAGAAAAAAACACAAATTTATATTTAAGACCTGGATTTGAATTGCTTTAATTACAGAAATCAAAAAGTACAATTCTTTTGTTTCTTACATCGATTTTAATGTTATACAAGCACTAAATATAAATGAAATTAAATAAAAAGTCAGTTACAAATTAGAATTTGAACGATTTGACAACCATCTGTCAGCAATAAACAACTAACCCAAAGAAATGTTTTGCTCTCTCTTTTTCGCTCACTTCTGCCCAACTTTTGCGTAAGAGAACCAAGTTTGACTAAATTTGGCGAATGTGTTCGAATGCATTATCGTTAGGGAACAGACCTAATGTTTTTAGTGAGAGTTTGAAAATTGAGAATTGAGTTCAAAATAGTGTTCGGTATTGAATTCACCACGTTTCACTTATAAGTTTCTCTTGATACATACTCTTGGTAAGCAGTAGTTCAACACGGAGACCAATATTCATCGGCGTAGCTTTGTAGTCAAATTCTGACGCACTCGGACTAAAATTTTGTTACAGTGATGAAGAGAGTATATATTGATGTCCCCTTCGGAACTTGAACTTGAACCTATGCCGTTTGGGTCGTATACGTTGAATTCTATCAACTATACCATGGCCTCCATCTAGCCTGTGTGTTATGAATGGCAAAGCTACTATAGTAGGAGTATGACCGTAACTTATTTGTCGATCTTACAAGCTCAACGATTTTCGTACCAACTACTGAATCCGTCTTGTTCGATCAAGCCCATCATTTCTCCTCTTGTCTAATAGGGTTTAAAATTGAAAATGACTTAGAATCGGTGGCAAAATATCGAGTGACAGACACTCCTATCTTTTTTTTAAGATTTTTGACCTCCGAAATATGTAAAAGACATTTTACATCAAATTCATCAAATTTCAAGATTTTTTATATCGAGCATTTTTCTTAAATCTAACAAATTAAAACGACTTTTTCTATTGAGGAAAAACGTTTTTAATTTCAATATTACGTCCAATCTGAGTCGAACTAACGTTTCCATAAAAGAAAGATGAATTTCAACGAATTTGATAAAATAACCTGATGTATATTTAATTATTTATATATATACTAGCGTGCCCGGCGAACTTCGTCCCGCCCAAATTTGACTTTTTAATTTTATTGATCCCAACTATAGCTTTTGAAAAATACGATCTCTCTATATACTACGATCAAAATTAAAAAAAAAAAATCTCCTTAGAAAATGTATGGAAAATCAATTTTCAAAAACTTTCCAATTTTCCGTTCTAATTTTCCAGATTTGTCGCCGTATGAACTTTCCTTAGGCGTAGACAAACGCAACAAAGAAGATTAACGTGTCGGCCAACCTTCCGCTTTTTGACTAAAATGGTTTACAGTACACGACATACAAATTCGTTTTCAATAAGCGGATTCCGTGGAATGGGAATGTTTGTCTTTGAATTTTTTCCTTAAAACCGTCGCTTGCAAGACATTTGATTTTAGATCCTTCATCACCAAATCAAACGCGTTCTGTTACAAAGTCTCAGTGCATTGAGGTTGCGCAACAAAATTATAACTGAGCCGACTTTCAATTGTATAGATGTAAGCCCGGAACATCCAAAGAATTAAAAAATTCAACTAATCCTCATAAAGTTTTGTTTTTACGACAAAAAGTAGCATAAGTCCTACTTTGGGCCCATGCGAATTTAAACCAAAAATCATAAAAATTGAAGGATTTGTTCCCGCACATACGGACTTCAGTCTTTTTTATATGTAGCTGTACCCACCCGGCTTTGCTCATACTTTTCGTATTAAGTCCTGCTCATATTTAGCAAAGTCCTTTATTTGGACAATGTCCATTAATAATTTTAATGCTTCCACAACCCGTTCTGCTATCCGTCTTATTTTTTGCAAAGTACCATGTAAAGGGTCCGAAACAATAGTATATTTCAATCTTGAAGCAACCACACCTACCCATCCACAAATTTTAATCAACTCGGTAGAGCTGTTTCGGAGATCGGCAACAGCGCCACCCATCAGGTCCAAAAATATCCTATCCTTCAAGTGGGAACGAAGAATATAACTACATTCACAAAATTTCATTGAAATCGGTTGAGCAGTTTCGGAGATAGACAAAAACACCACCTATCGGGTCCAAAATTTTATCTTTTTAGACTGCCTAAGCCTGAAATACACCAATACGAACAAAACAAAAGAAGAATCATAAGATTTGGCCCAGTAAGAACATTTTCCTTGGTTATGTTATTTGTGTCGGAAATCGAATGGAAATGTTACTTACTTATTTAAAATTGATTAAAAGCTAATTTGGAGTTTTCGTCGAACAATTGTACAGCTAAATGAAATATGAATTACTGAAATGTCAAATTCAAAAAGGTTTGTACAACCAACGCCAACTATATTATTACAATTAAATTTAATGTTGTTGATACAATACGTATTGATATGCAGGGAAATCTAACTTTTCGTAAATATCTCCCAGCGCCACCTATCGGGTCCAAATTTTGGCAAAAGCTTTCTATTTTTTTAAGTATTATATGGTGTAAATTTGAGTCAAATCGGTCCATAAATAAGAATTTTCAAAAAAGCGACCCCAGCGCCCCCTATAGGGTCTAAAATAAACATAAACCATCCGGAGCACCACACAAACATATGGTGTGAATATAAGGGGGATAGGTTCAGTGGTTCAGCCGTTATCGTCGGTCATACATACGCACGAACGTTTTTATATATTAAGATATTTTTTTAATATTTTAGGAGTAAAAACAGCTAGTAGAAACTTTGCATAAGAGTGATTTTGTAAGCGTAGTTTTTCTTAAAAATCGAATAAAACACTCAATTTGCATCAAATATTCAAATTTAAATTTTTATTGTAATCGATAAATAGACCTTAGCCATTTACGTTTTAAAGACAACTTCATGTAAATGTTGCCCGTGGCTCCGTTTCAAATGGTTCATTCGGAAGGTCCAATTTTGCGTCACTTTTTCAAGCATTTCGGCCTGTATTCCACGAATTACGCGTGTTATGCTATCCTTTAAGGCTTCAATCGTATTCGGCTTGTCCACATAGACTAACGACTTTACATAGCCCTAATACAAGAACTAATCGAGAGGCGTTAAATCGCATGATCTCGGCGGCCAACGCACAGGGCCATTTCGAGAGATAAGCTGCTCACCAAATTCATCCTACAACATTCCATTGTTTCACGAGCTGTGTGGCATGTGGCACCGTCTTGATGAAATCACATGTCAACCAAGTTCAACTCAGCCTAGGGGCAAACAAAAAGTCGCGTTTCATTGCTCGATATCGTTCGCCGTTGACGGTAACGTTTCTTCCCCGGTCGTCTTTGGTGCACATTTTTCACAGAGCACGAATTTTTATAATAAATTTCAATAATTTGCATTCGTTGCTTGTTTGTAAGTCTTTCCATGATTAAATGGCAGAATATACTGAAAACTTTTCACTTTGACAGATGACGTTTGGACGCCATTACTAGCCAGTGCTGCCAATCTGGAAAACTTAACTCTTAAAAAATAAAATAGATTTTATTTTCAATATTTGATCACTTCCACATTCCTCTGCAAATATTTAAAGAATATTTTTTTTCTTTAAATTTAAATAAGAGAACTGAAGCAGGTAAATTTTGCAAAGAATTATTTTCGATTTAGTTGGAAAAATAAATATAAGTTTTATTTATAGTGCTTCAAAATTGTATTTTACATTTTAATCTTTTTATATACTTTAAAAATATCTTGAAAAAGAGCTGTTCAGACCTTTGATCTGGCAACACTGTTGTGAAGCTCTTTCATGACAGTTATACTCCGATGTTTGTCAGCCGTTCGAAACCATAGAACTGAACTTACTATCTCATTATTATACTCCTGCCTGAAAAGTGAACTTCTCAAGCAGGGTTCGTAAGAGGAACCCATTAAATTTTCCATAAACTATATTTAACAGACCCCTTGGAAGGCATTTCCTGAAGACCTCCGATGTCTGGGAGTAATTCGCTTAAACGAAAAGTATTTTTTATCTTTCCACGAAGCGATACTCGTAAATCTGATCAATCAGTCTTGTGAGAAAACCCGAAAGGCATCGAAGGTAGTTCATGCTTTTCAATACCATAGTGATATAAAAAACGGTATCCTTTTATGAGTTCAGATGAACCTCTGGCAGGCAAGAGCCACTCCAATAAAATTTTAATTCAGAATACTTTTTTTTTTGTACAATTCTTTCCAACCCCACTGTACCTACACCAGTTTCATCATTCTTCACCTCTGCATGTCGTGATATTCGATATTCCGAAGACTGTTTCTTATTTCTTGTCGACTCACCGCCCTGCCATTCCTCTGTTTGACAGTTCAACTGTCAGCGACGAATTTAAAATTCACCAGCAAAAAAATCTGACAACCTTTGTGTCAGTTGCCAGATATGGCAATGGTTGTTGTTTCCATCGGATTATGGTAGTAAAAGCAAGCCTGGCAATTATTCCCCACCAGTTTTTGCAGTCAATAATTCATGTGCGCTGAGCGTCAATTGACAATTGGTCCCTGCTGGGAACAGTTCCGTGAATATGTCACTGGCAAGATATACCACTTACCGTCAGTGGACCATAAGAGGAAACGCATAGAACAACGAACCGCAGACATCTCTCACTTCGCAGGGTGCTGCGCATAACTATTCCTCTATCTAGATTGATTGGACGCGGATCATTTGTTTAGCCACCCACACAGAGGCCTGCTGCCTGCAGCCATTTCCTGGGCTGTCCACTCAATCAGTGTTAAACAATTTATGTGAATTTATTATAAATTCAACACAATCCCCAAAATGATGGAGTGGCTACGAGAATGCGTACGCAATATACTCGCATATACCCACGGATACTAAATATTCGTAGTCCACCCGCTGTGCGAGAAGAGATTTAGATTGCGTTTTGTATACCACTAGGAATGGTATGTAACTTGGCCCTGTTGCGTTGTCCTCTTGCGGACAAAGATAAATAGCGCACACGCTTTTAAGACTATCCCTGTGGACTTTTCCACGCCCCACTTTATCTGCGGACACTTGGCTTGCAATTAAAACGTTCCATCCCCGGCTTGAGGTGCCTACAGTATACAGCCCACACATACAGCACAAACATACAGCACAAATGTGCGATTCAAATTACAAAATGAATCACGTCCTACAGCCGCACTGCGAGTACTTGTGGCCATTTATTCGCTGGCAGATATCTAGTGCTGGTATATGGGACAGTGTACCGAATACAGACCCTCGGACACCTCATTTTTTATATAGGAACAACACACAATTTGAATAACAAGTTGACAGTCGTTGGCAAAGGCAGAGGTGTGTGCGTCAGAAATAAAAATAAAAAAAGTTCTGTGTGGAGTTGGGTTTTTTTTTCCTGGACAAAGTAGGGGATGCACCAGGAGTGTCCTATTTCTAATTACGTGACATAATTCGAAGAGGCGACGAGAAGGAATGCTGCCAAGTCATCTGCTCAATTGAGCGTGGGAAAATGGGTCAGGATGCTTATTGCTCATGAAATTGGGTATCAAAAGGTGATGGGTCATTGGAGTAGGAGTAGAGGCGAGATGAGGACGACTTACTCAGGCGTGTTGCTAGGTAAAAATATGTCATGTCTACTATGAAGAAGTCAGGCATTTAATAGTTGGCGCAACAGGCCCTTAAGCTTCTCACAGCCATTCGTTTTGGGTGAGTTTTTCATTTTCGGTCCGAATGGAATAGATCTACAATTTTATGCCGAGTCAAAACGACTAATTGAGAAGCCTTTCTTGTCAGTTTTACTATCGGATTTTGTCACAAGCTCGCCAGAGAGTTGAGTATTGAGTTGCGCAGAAAATATGGCGGTTCCTGGGTTTACAGATTGAGAACTAGGTTGTCTTTATTGAGGTCAGAAACGAGCTAGCAGTTTTAGGATTTAGGACACAAGCAATTCAAAACCATAGCTCTAACCTGCAGATGCCACAAAAAGAAGACCCCAAGAGTGTAATCAATGCACAGCCCTAGCAAACAAGACGTCTTGGGGCCCCAGCCAATGCAACTTTCATCTGCAGGTTCACCCAGAACCATCCATCAGCAATATAAACGACAATAATAAAAGCTCCCAAAATAAAGTGCTATAACCAAAAGCCCCCTGTGCACAGACACCACCACCAATTAGTTAGTTAAATAAATAAATACCGCACTTTTCTATTGTTTGTCCACTTTTAGTGGTTAATTTTACACACGATTTGATTGACCCCTCCTCCCCAGGATGTATGCAATCAATATCCCGGCCCGAGGCTATTACGCCTCTTGCCATCGTATACCTATCGGAGCAGCGCATAAATAATGTAAAGTGCGCCACTTTTGAATTCCAATCGATTTCAAACTAATTGTCCATTTCAATTCTCGGTGAATAATTCATTAGTCGCCGGAAATCGCGCTTGTCGGACATGCCATGCGATTGTAGTTTTCAAATGAAAAAAAAAAAACCTACGTACGTACAAGTTGCTTGTTGAGATTATACTTCCTGGTTCCTTATTCTCATACACGGGATCAATGAGCCCCACCTTTGAGTATCATCATTGGATTGCCACTCGACTAATGAGCTCTCCTTGCGAAATACATATTTAATTGCTGCATATGGCGTTCTATTCAGGCACAATTCGCCTGTACCCCGTCCCACTAATTAAAGGATTTCGAAATTTGATCCTGCCGACAAAATAGAACCAAATTAATTCCAATTTCCCACACACATAGCGCGAGCGAGCCTCTTAACACCGGTATGGTATGAATAGTTTCACAGGCCCTCTTGCTCCAGCCTCGCAGTACCTATACTATCTCTGGTAATAAATTAATTCAACACTGAAGTTGAAAAAGATACTCGCATGAAAACAAACAGATACGAATATGGGTGCATCATCTCGTGCATTTTAGCGCGTGACATCCTTTGTGTGTGCTCGAGACGGCACGGAGAACGCCAACGACGACGACAACGACGGCGCGAAATTAAAGCACGCGACGTGGGTGTGTATGTGAGGGTTTAAATCAAATCACGTCTGCTAATGACGACGACTGTCAAACAAGCTGGCAGGCTGTGTTGCTGTTGGTGCATGTGGCTGGCGCATATTCCGACTGTCACAAGATATCATCGAGTGCAAGCATGCAAATACGAGCGTGAATGGCGCGCAAACAGATTGTCAGATCGGAGTCTTCCCTCTGTGGCTCCGTCGCACTTTACCACTCAATCCCGTCATCATCGTCATCTTCATCGCTGGGTAATTATTTTCTAATTAAAGACATGAGCACTCGTGTGCTGGGAATGAATGTAGGCGGCCCACAACGAAAAAACATGCATGTAGCTAATGTGTCGCACTCTGGCATCCCTTTCATATTTGGAAGGCTCCTGTCGGTGCCCGTGCGCCCGATGGTGGGCGGTGTGAGTCTGTGAGTTGATGCAAAGGTTTACGTGCCATTCAAATTACTAAGAAAGAAGTATCCGTTGGGAAAACAAAAAGACAATGACTGCGGGAATGTCATGTGAAAAGGTTTGCACTCGTCCAAAGGAAGTAAGTGGGTGGGTCTTTTTTTTTTTCATTAAGATTTGCATGCGACTATTTGAAGGAATTGGTTAATTAAGCCCAAGCCACCGAGGATCACTGAGGAAGTGTGTGCAGAGAATGACAGTCTGCGAGCGGGTGGCATTGGCTCTTAGAAAATTGGGCTAGAGATCAGTGACATCTAACCATCATATCAGAGCAAAAGAGGAGGCATTGAGCTCTGGAACTCACTACCAATGATGGATGTGGCAATAGAACCAGAAAAATGAAAGACTGCGAGAGTGGGTTCGTGTGCATAACGACATGCAAGCTGGTCATTGAGATGGAAGTTAGTAGTAACAAGGAAGGGAGCAATTAAAGGTAGAACCATAAAGCGAACATCGACATACTCATATGACAGTTCGTCGGAAAGGACGACGTGGTTCGAGAATACCAAAGAGCATCACGGTATCGGCCATTAAAGTACCACCAACCATCCTATACACTGTGTGCGAAAAGCGACTCTATTGGAATGAAAGAGGATAATCTCGCAGACTATGGGGCCATTTATCTTCCCTGGTTAATATTTCGGCGTTGCAAGTACAGCTAAAGGACCTCGAAGAGAATCTTACGGACCTATTACGAACGAAACGTCAGCGGTTGTACAAGTGCATTTGCTCCAAGAAAGAAAAGCTGGTTGCACAAAGGCTCCTATATCGAGCTAAGGCGCCAGTAATTTAATTTCCCTGCAACCCAGAAGAAAATGGGGCAACAGAGGAGTACAAAATAAACAGCCTGGTGTCCCAAACAGAGCTCAAGGCAGCAATATCTTCGCCTGAGAATTATTTTATTCCATACGCCACTTTTGTCGTTTTTGAGTTAGAAACTGACGAGTCTTTGGTATTTTGTTATGATCTTTTTAAATCTGTGATTGAATTTGCTCGATTTTATCTTTCCAGTTCCGAGATATCGAACATCAATTTTGTTCCATATCCACCAAAATCAACAGTTTGTAGAATTGGTTTGTGCCATAAGCCATTTTTTTGGCGTTAGCGACAAATTTTCCATATAATATTCCGAGAATTATTTTATTCCACGTTTAAATCACGGCGACAAGAGATAGAGCAAATATTAACAAATATGAGAATTGGGTTGTCCTACATTCACTTGTGTTAAAAGTAAGTGGGAAACTGATCGCAAAAAAAAATTAGTATTGGTTTGTTCCACCTCCATTTGTGTAGATATAGTGTCCAAAAATATTCTGAGCCGCGACATTCCTTAATCCAGAAAGTGGATTGCAGTCATGTGACAATTGATAGGTATTTTAAAAACGTAGAGATTGATAGTCCACTTCATTAGTTTAGTTTAAAATTCGCTATATTCTTGTCTCCGATTAGTTTCAACGCACGATTTTGGATCCTATCCAGTAAGTGCAATATGGTTTTCGGTGCACCAAACCAAATATGGGAATTCTACTCAAGTTTTGGGCGAATGAACGCCTTATATATTGTAGCCAGATCAGAAGGGGTAAAATATTTCTCGCACCGTTTGAGGAAACCTACACATTTCGCTGTCGCTTGACGACTTCGTTTACATGATCATTCCAACGAAGAGAATAGAAAGTCTTTCGGTTTCGGTAATGCGAGTGCCATTCATGGATAATGGCTGTAAATTCGGGTTTCGCTTTAGAGACAGCAGACAGCAATGTGTTTTTGAAGCATTAAAGTCCACTCTATTTTCTGAATCCCATTTTGAAATGCTGTCAAGGTCGGAATTTAATGAGCTTAACATACGTTGCCGTTCCAGTTCTACGGCCGAAGAGCGGGGACGTGAGTCCTGGAAAGAATGTGAAAAGCTGTGAGTGCCGTCATCAGCGAAGGAATTGATTGGATTAGAAGTTGCAGACAAGAGATCATTTATAAAAATGAGAAAGAGAGTCGGAGACAAAACGGAGCCTTGGGGAACACCAGCATTTATATGGTGGGGTTCAGAACTGTAACCATCCAAAACAACTTGAATTGAACGGCCAGAAAGGTAGTTTCTAATCCATTGAATAAGAGACGCATCGACAAAAGAGCTTGGTGCCAAACTCTGTCAAATGCCTTTGAAATATCGAGCGTAACAATCTTCGATTCACCGAAGTGATGGAGAGATTGGTTCCACTTCTCGGTGAGATAAGTCATCAAATCACCAGTGGACCTGTTGCCACGAAAACCGTACTGCCGGTCATTGAGGAGTTTCCGTGATTCAAGATATTTCATAAGCTGACGGTTTATCAGCGTTTCCATGATCTTAGAAAGAATGGACGTAAGTGCTATGGGTCGGTAATTGGTGGGAGAAGAAGATTCGCCTACTCGGAAAGAGTCCAGAAGAATAGGACAGATGAAAAAGCTTACGCAGTGGTTTTGCCAGCGTGGAAGAATACCTTTTGAGAACGATGGGGGGGATGCGATCTGGACCAGCGGATTTATTTATGTTGAGATCGTAAAGTACTCTTGCGACTGTACGAGTGCGAAAGTGGATAGGTCCCATGGTAAATTCTACGCACTCGAGTACAGGTGTATAGACAAACCGCAATCTGGGAGCATAGAGCTGGCTGCAAAATGTGCGGCGAGCAGATTAGCTTTGTCTAAAGAGCTGACAGCTGGAGTGTCATTGTAAATGAGCGTTGGGATTGCTGACGAGGCGGAATTCTTAATATTTTTTACAAATGACTAAAAGTTTCTACTACCCTTGGGACATTGTAGTATTTTTTGCCTCAACTTTTGGTCATATAAGAATTTGACACGCTTTATGAGGGCATTGCAGTAATTTCTGGCTCGTTTAAACTTCATTCGGTTTTCCTCAGATGGGTTGGCTTTGTAAGACCGAAAACTCAACTCCCTTAATCTAATAGCCTCTTTACAGCTCAAGTCGTACCACGCATTTTCTTTTGGTTTGATACTCTTTAACCTCTTTAACTGCCCAGGTCTCCAGCACAATAGGCACAGATTCCTAGGGAGACACTTCTTCCACGACCTAGACGAGCTAACCAGCACACATGTAGACAAAATAATGAGCTTTATCAAAAAACACAGTGAGTACTTAATCATAAACAGGGTTAGCATGGGAAAGAGACATCCTTTTCCCCCAATGGGCATCACAATGGCTCAATATTGACCTAAGTGCGGCACGGAGTACTCCACGCCAAACCGCTTATCTAACCTAACCTATAGGAGGTGGGACACAAGTCAAAAAAGTAGACTTTTACCTTGATTAACGTAGCCTGTTAATGGTTGTGCAAAGCACTTTTGAAAGTTGGTATGTGAACTCTTTATAAGACTTAATTCGGGTTGAAAAAAAAGAATAAAAACCTATCGCACAGTTTGGGAGCGCCAAGCACGCAAACCTTTAAATCCGACTTCCTCGAAAAAGTGCCAATGGCGTATGGAACAAACCAATTCTCGGGCGACGATATGCTAATGGACAGCTCTTAGCTCACTTTGGAGACGTTTTTCAGAAAAAGGCGAAGAAAAATACAAGCCCCACAATCAATCGCTTTGAATAGTCAAGAGATAACAGAGTTATGAAAAATCCTAGTACCCGGAATTCTCTCTCCAAAATCAGTCTATACAAAGTAGATGCCGATGTTGCAAAGAAAAATCTCCCCTAACCGCTTCATTAACCACAAGAATCCATTAACTGTTGCAAAGAAGACATTTTGCCATTTTTTTACGTAAATTGTGTTTTAAACTTTGCAAACAATCGTCCTAAATCTTCTGCACGACTAATGTCCTCTCTTACATGCATAACACACTTAAATTCTAAATTAAACAAAGGACGATGCGCGCACGCTATCTCGCCTAGTACCGCAAAGTGAGAGAGAAACCTCGAACGCGGAAATTGAATTCGAATAAAGTTCATTAAATATGCAAATGTGTTTGTAGAAGTTGCGCGGCGCGCGTTCAAACTCAAAAAGGTTCTTTCTTTATCACGCTTCTCGGATCCAAGTCATTAAGATGAGGCACGTACTCATTACAAACGAAACATAACACACACCAGTCTCCATCCATGGTATGTGTGGGGTGTCCTTTAAGAACAATCCACCCGCAAATTCAGGCAGCCACCGCATGTGATGGTGGGGCGGCGGCAGCACAATAAAAGGGCCCAACCTTATGAATATTAGATTTTCTAAAGGGACGCCAAGTTAAATTTCTTTCTTAAATTTTGTATAAGGTTCAACACTTAACGAGCATTAGATATGTAAATGTGCTCCCCACCTAACCAACGCAAAAAAAAAGAAATATGTAATAAAAATTATTCTCATTCATGCACTTACCGGTGTAGAATATGGATGTCCTGTCAATCGTATCGCGTCCGTTTCCAACTGCTCCCGCAGAATCAGCTCCAGTTCGTTGGGTGGCGTCTCGCACAGTATCTCCGTACTCCCGGACAACGAATTCGGATCGTTTAGCATGAAATACACACTTGCCGCACCCTTTTCACGCAGCTGCCGAATGCTCTTCAGCAGCTTGTGGCGATGTGCTGGATTTTCGACACCGATTGCATCTAAATCGGGATCACCGACTTGTTTGCAGATTTCTAAATCATCGTAACCGTTATCGAGAAAACTTTCCGCGTACTGTGCCAGCCCGAGGGCACGTAACCACTCGCACACGATATTACTCACGGCCATTATTCCGACGGAATTGGTACGACTGGATGCCTATACGATGCGAGGCGACGTCAAAGGATTCGCGAGTACACCAGCTGTTGTTGCGATTTCGTCGAACAGAACATGCGAACAATTTTCCTCGTGTATAATTTAATTTAAATCGGGAGAAACAAAAAGACAAACGCGTCGTGCAACTGAGACGGCGACGGTGTTCGGATCGACGATGTAACTCTCTTGTAACTCGGCGCAGTTCGTCTATCTTCCGGACTGATGTTCGCAGATAGATTGATTGATCTTCGAATTTTCTCAGATTTTCTTGTCTACATCTAGGCAGATACTATTTAACGATCATCGTTGCAAGTCCACTTCAGTTCAGTTCAGTTCAGTTCAGTGTGGGTGTGTTGGTGGGACTGTAGTTTTGGATGGATCTGTAAAGAGGCAAAAGGGAAAAGACACGTTAAGATATGAG
The DNA here is from genome assembly GCA_946477585.1 of Cheilosia urbana. Lineage (NCBI taxonomy): Eukaryota > Metazoa > Arthropoda > Insecta > Diptera > Syrphidae > Cheilosia > Cheilosia urbana. The sequence goes on along the minus strand of OX297853.1, from coordinate 159,053,639 downwards.
CGCAGATATTTCGTTTTCAGCACGCTGATTTATTGCCTTACTTCTCGTCAGTTTTATGAGGCAAGTAGTAAATCACTTGAGAATGGAAAAAAATGGTATCTTCTCCTTTGTTGGGTTCAAAGAAGTGTATTAATGAAAACCTTTCGTGTGACGTTATCGTCGTGAGATCTGATTTTCAAATGAGAAAGAACAACAGCAGTCGTCCCGAACAACCTGTGACAATCGTCGAGTTGAACGGCTCCGCGGTGCAGCAATTACTTTCAATCAGCAAAAGCCAGAAGTAATAAAAAAATGATTTCGGAAATGTCTCGTTCTTTTTTTATTGAAATTTAACTAATGGCGCTCATTGAAATCTCTAGATGTCAAATATTTGACTTTATAAATTAATGGGCCTCTTTTCGATAAATATTTATTGTGCCCCTATGCCCTCGTAAATACTTGAGTTCATTGGTTTTGTGTTTTTGGGGGGGTATTTTGTTAACGGCATAAACTTTCATAAACAAAAACCTAAAAGTTAATTTATTCCGTCAAGAGTGGAGCGCACGTAAAACGTTGATAGTTGAGCTTTAATAGTTAGTTATGCTCGGGCAGGTGAAAAAAGGTTTATTCAGAAATAAAATCATTAGCCTACCGTTTTTTTTTTTTTTTTTGTGTGCTATCAATGTCGAAGTTCAATTTTTTTTTAGATACAAAAGCTGTAAAAATTATGTAAGGGGCAAAGACTAAATGGATTTTCGTTGTTGAAACGAAATTTGTTAACATTTATCTCTGGCGGGAAGCAGTTTTTTGATTTATGGAAGCGTTGAGTCATTAGGTAGCAATTAGGTTTGGCAAGGGAAAGCTCTTCGGGTTAAAGAACGGACAAATGCAATAGCCCGAAAGGTCTACTACGACTGGAAATAGCGCTTCGTTTCACATGATTGGTAGGGTTTTAACTCCATTTGTATTTAAAACTGAAAGTCAAAACGAGGCGAAAGTTGAGGCATGTTTTAAAAAGGTTTTGGTGCAGCAGCGGTCCAAGCCATTAGTCAACATATTTAGTGGAAATTGCTTCTGTCAGAGGTTGATAATAGTGATCTTTAACCCCTTCCCCATGCTTGAAATAAATGTAAGAATTCGACATTCGGATTCGCTTTTTCCACGTCCATAGTCATATCCATGAAGGAAAACATCTGACCTGAGCCTGAATTTTAAACAGTATACCTTTGAAAAATACTTGGGTGATTGATTTTCTGAAATCCGAAGCTACAATCGTTCAAGCGTTTGACGTTTCCCAAAACACAGACAGCGTCAGAAACAGATGCAGTAAGATTTGTGAATGTAGATCGAAATTGAAGCAACCCTTTCGAAAGGCTGAAACAAAGAGTCAAAACTTTTATCATTCATTGTGGTATTGCAAGCAAAAGCTTTATACGTATTTAGTATCCGGATTTTAAAAAATATGTTAATAGGTTAGTCTGGTTAACAGCGCAAGACTAAAGGATTCAAAGGTCAATTTTAACAATCATGGCAAATGTAAGAAACGCACGCGCTATTCCTGTAGAGAAACCCGATGCCATGATGCCTTTTGGCAATTTGTGCTTGAATGGAAATTTTCATAAATCTCTTCAGTAGATGCAGTGGAAAAACTACCTACGAAAATTATATAACAACAAAAACAACAGGCCCCGAATATAGATGACTCATATAACCCCGATACTGATAAATGCAGGAATAGCAAATACTTTGTTAAAAACAGTTAAAAATCAATGTCGACGGTTTAAGAGAAAGTTTCTTTGTTTAATGGAAAACTAATCGCCAAGTTTGACTGCAATATAGGGATGCTTATCCCAAAGCTACCAAAAATCGTCAAGCCTCAGTTGAGATGGCTCGTGCAGCTCGACTAGTTGTTAACACCAAGCTGTCTGAAGGATCTTGTTCGGCCAGTAAAGGGTGCCTTAAATTGCGGCATAATGCTTTTGGCAAGAACGAAAAATATTCAAAAAGAAAGTTCGTCAGAATGTCAGTAAATTACACCTGAAAAAGATCTTTTTTGGCATAATTTCCAAATTTGGTTTGGAAAGAAGATCAGAAAAAAACATTTTTTTTATTTTTTGCAATTATACTCGAGATTCAGACATAACGATGATAGAGGACCTCTAAAAAGTGGGTCGCAAAATTCTGTCCATCGGTCTGCCTGTCTGTACGTCTGTCTGTATGTTCCGAGGGCTACAGCCTAAACGGCTGCCCGGATTTCGTTCAAACTTCGGATTTGGAGTTTGGGGCTTGCAGTTCGGGGCGTGTTTTTTTTTTTTTTTTTTGTGTGTTTGATAGGTAACCCCATCTCCATACTTCCATATACAATTGTCGAACCAGTTTGACTTTCCGAAAACGGCTCTAAAGATTTCAACCAAAATTGATATTTCAGCTTATATAGTTGAGGTTAACATGACTGCATTCTCAGTTTTTCGTTAAAAAATCGAATAATGGTACTTTTGAAATTTCGACATGTCTCGAAAACGGTCCATTCGAATGTAACAAAAATTCATTTCGAATTTATGGTGATTTCTAATTTATTAGCAAACTCAGTTTTTCTTTAAATTGTCGTACAATGGATTTTTTAAAAGAGTAGGTATTTCTGAAACTGAAAACGGCACTTTTTTGACCAAAACGCATACTTAGAGTAACATTGATGTTTTCAAAATCATTGTTTCCATTTTTTTGCGATTTTTGCGATGCCAAGTAATTCAGTGAACGTTTGGTCTTTTTAGGTTAAGTGATTTATGCCGATAAATATTCGAAGAAAGTGATCAGTTACAGCGGCGCACTTCTGCAATCGAAAGTTGCCATATAGAAACCAGCAAACGAAATAACTTACCTCCTATAGGTACCTAAAATAAGTATTCCACGAGCACATGCACACACATGATTCATATATCGAACACAAAAAAGAAAACAATTGCCTTTTGAAAAATTGCACAAGCCACTAAATCGTGACCAATTACAAGATTCAGAATTTGATAATTTGTTGCCCGAAAGTAATACAAATACAAATAAAACTACAACCAACAGTGGCCCACGAATATCGCATGGATGGATGAAGATAAAAATACCAAACAAAGATTAAGCCTCCACAACCACTACACTCTTACACTCGAATGAGGAGAAGGAGGAAGAAGCAAAAAACAACACGTTCCCACATTAAATCATATAGCAAGCCTCCAGACTTGTGGCTCCGAATAATCTTTCAAAATATAACTTTGTCTTGTCTTTGGGATTTTTGATTTTTGTTTTAATTTTTTCTCTGACCTACTCTCCGCTTAGTCCCAATGACGACATCGACAGTCATTCCCGTTTTTTTATTCCTTTTCATTTCTGTATAGATTCCGTATGACGATAAGTACACATAGGCCATTGGTATACCTCGCTATTAGGATGGAAAAGTTGTCAATAATCATGCAGCTGGAAGTTGTTGGCTGTCTATCCATTATTCGGTGGACATACTACTGCAGGGGAAGTCGAGTATTTAGATTAAGTGAGATCATTATCAGGATCAAATGGAGGTAATGGTGGCCGCAGTTTTCCTTACGTTCACCAATTAGACTGACAGATGATGGAATTAAGATTAATTATTAAGATTAATTAAGTAGGTATTATTCGTCAGTCAAAATGTTGAGACGTACCAAAGTATTAAAAAAAAATATTCCAAACGGCAAGTTTTGTTTCAAAATTCCGGTTTTCCTGGAAATGCGACAGATGAAATTTATTTGACGACATAAATGAATCATCATACTATCGCTTCAATCACACGGCGGGGAATTTTTATGGCATCGCTAAAAGGTCGCCAGTTGGCAGTGTTTTATTTTATTTCAGGCAACAAATGTGTATAACGAGACATTTTTAATGTTTGCTGTAGTAAAATTCGCTTCGAAAATTATTCCTCATACAAAATGATTGACCGTAAGTTGTTGTTTAAGACTCGATAGAGGAAATGTGTATTCAAATGAGTACGCAAATGCAAATAAATCGAAGGCAAGCTCATAAAATTTGATATCTTCTGAGGTGGCTATAAATTTTATAGTTATATCGCGAGATCATATTTTTAAACAGATTTTGGTAGGCATATATGCATATTGAAATGTATTAGTCCAATCGTAATCGGTAATGAAATATCAACAAGTTTTGGATTTGGTGATCTTTATGAAAATGCGGTGGAAAAAGGTGTGTGATGTTTGAAACCATTCGCACAGAAAGTACCAGCTCGGGAATGGTATGCGCATGCGTATAGTACGTATAGTATTCCTATGGCTCGTATCTACTCTGTTTTTGCAGTATTAGGTAAACTGTCTTTAAACTGCAGACCGTTTTTTTCTCTTCTCGAAATACTGCGTTTGTACTGCGAAAAAATATAAAACTTAAAATTTTTATATAGATAGAGTTTTAATTTCGTGTAGTCGCAGCAGCTTAGTGGGTAGTGTGTTGAACTACTTAGCAAGGGGTCCCAGGTTCAAATCCGGCAAGAACAAAAATTCCAACTTAAGGTTTTTTCCACTGCGCCACCTCTTGCAGAAGAAGAGCTAAATGCGATGACCACCATAATGGACATTGAAGGTGCCTTCGATAAGATACGTAGGGTTAACACATTGGTTGTAAGATGGGTGGACAATATGTTGAACACAAGGGCGATAAATATTCAGACGGTAACCTCAAAACTCAAAGGAAGGGTTAGCAGAGGTTGCCCACAAGGAGGTGTTCTCTCACCTACACTGTGGAATATCCTGTGGACTCTCGTCTCGACAGACTTGAGGCGACTGGCATTCACACAGTGGGATATGCCGACGACATAGCAATAATGGCCAGAGGCAGTTTCATAGACGTCACCGCAGATATCATGAGGAATGCGCTCAAAGTGGTGGAACGGTGGTGTCTGGAACAAGGGCTTTCCATTAATGCGGAGAAAACAGATCTAATAATCTTCACAAGGAAGATGAAAAATCTGGAATTTCGACCCTTAACACTTTTCGGATCGGAACTAAAAATGGCCAAGAAGGTTAAGTATCTCGGAGTCTATATAGATACTAGACTTACTTGGAACTACCATGTTGAGGAGAAGGTCTGGAAGGCAAAAAGGGTACAACATCAGTGCAAACGTGTATGTGGACAGAGGTGGGGACTCTCGCCTAGGTCAGCATACTGGATGTATTCGATGATAACTAGACCCATTATTACCTACGCCTCGGTTGTATGGTGGGCGAAAGCCTCCCAGAAAACTGTGAGGAAGCACCTGGATAGGGTCCAACGTTTAGCATGTATAGAAGTTACAGGTGCAATAAGGACAGCACCAACATGCGCATTGGAAGTGATCCTAGGGATCTTACCGCTAGACTTATTTATTAAGAAAACAGCGGCCCTAGCGGCACTTCGTTTCCATCGAGATGCGAAATGGCACAATCGTGGTACCATCTATGGACATAGGAAGATCCTGGAACCTGTCAAAAACGAGATAAGGGAGCTGAGCACGCCTATGGATGGGATAACAAGGGTGCGTATTATGGAAAGGAATCCAGAAAAAAGAAGTGGTGAAATAGTGATTTTCACAGGTGGATCCATGATGGATGACGGAGCGGGTGCCGGTATCTATTCAGCAGAGCTGGAACTAGCCCGTCACGTTAGCCTCGGGAATCACACTTCTGTATACCAGGCTGAGATGATTGCATTGCTGCATGCGTTGGACTACTTGCTTGAGAGTCAGGTGGAGGGAAGAAACATCCTTATAGCACTGGACAATCAGGCGGTGATCAGATGCATGGAACAAACAAACATCACAACATCATTGGCATTGGAATGCGTACTTAAGTTCAATAAGTGTTCATCTAAAAATGAAGTAACACTGACTTGGGTACGGGGACACATAGGGATCGAAGGCAACGAAAAGGCGGGCTCCCTTGCAAACCAGGGGTCAACTGAAAAGTTGCTGGGACCAGAACCATTCCCTTCAAAGGAAATAGTAGAACAGCTAGAACGGAAATAGTAGTAGATTCACAAATGGATCACGGCAGAACACCTGAGAAGGTGGTCAACCGTGGAACAATGTAGACAGGCTAAAATGGCAATTAAGTGGCCGACCTGCTCCACTCAAAGAAGGGTTCTAAGCATGAGTCGAGGAACATTGAAATGGGTGGTGGCTTTGTTAACAGGACATGGTAATTTCGGGTATCACTTAAGGAGGAGGTATCACTGCCTGGAGGAACCTGAGACAGCGGCACATATACTGTGTCAATGTCCGGCGTTAGCTGGCAAAAGAATGAGGATCTTGGGACATCATTGGGTCGAGACCCAGTCGATGAAACAGATCTCCCATAAACAGATGCTAGCGTTAACACTGGGAATTGAACTCAAGGAAGAACTCTGGAGAAATCCAGAAAGTCTCTCTGGGTAAGATTTATATAGTGGTAGAGAGACGAAAAGAGACCCGACAATGGTGGTCTGATTAGAATATCTCTCGAAATCTATAAATATAACATTCGGACATCGGATGGCAATATAAGAAATCCACCACCAGAGGTATTAATATTTCAAAACCGTTCACATTTAGATTACATACATTAAATGTAATTTTCGAACTTTCCTTTAACATCAACGTTGGAGCTTGTTCGGATAGTCTGAGCAGATTTGTTGCAGTCAGCGTAAACAATGAGGCACACCAAACACAGTGCCTACCACTTCAGTCTTGCAACATACTTTGTTGCCTCAAAGCAGCCTCTCTCTTCGCGTTCACATCTATTCAAATCAGTCATCATCATCACACATCCCATTAAAACCCGCAGCAAATCTCTCCTCTAAATCAAAGCCAATTATATGGGAACCTCCCCGGGGATTGTGCAAGCCCGATTCAAGACAAATTGATTGGAATTGCCATCCTCTTCTCCATTATATATGTGTAAAGCGAATTAAAAAAAAAAACAAATAAAACCTCAAATGAATCAAAGCAACGCAATCAAAATCCACTGCACCCACCGAATACAGCGAGGGACAGAGAGAGGAGAAAATAAAAAGAACAAAATTAACTCTAATTGCGTTTCTTAATTCCAAATGGAATGCGGCTAAGTCAGCCACAGTCGCACACGCACCATATTGCGGTGGCTGATGCCGAAGAGCTAATCGCCTTGAAAGCCTTCGCCTGAATTACGACTTCAATTAGAATATGCTGCGCTCCCACAGGGATTTTCTAAATTGAAATGCGTGTTTTCCGACCCACATGCGGGAGCTTAATTCAATCGACGGCATCGCTCTCGATATTTTTCTAGCAAACTAATCAATTAGCTAGTTGGTTCTTCATCAGTGAGACAAAGCAGCATTGAAAGCGACTTGTTCAAAAACGAATGGAGTTCAGCTTCAATTACATAAGCAAATATTGCTATGCATTCACTCACAAGAACATAAATCAAGCAGCTGTCATCTGTTGATGGTGATATAACCATGCAACTGGGGAAAAGTTTGTTCAAACGTCTAAATAACATTCGCACTTCGTCAGAGTGTGTGGCATAGTTTTTGCGAGCCCCCTCCCAGTTCAATCAATCATTTAGTCGAAGAGCAAAGTTTAATATTTCCCGCGTCGAGCGTTGTATCTACAACAGTTTAATCGACTCTTTGAGATTATCTCAATCTAATGGTACTAATAGATCATCAATCAAGCAATTTCGCAACGTACCCGATAGGGACACTGTGGTGTGGACTGGGCCTAATGTGTTAGATCGTGAATATAAATTGAACCCATTGACAGCCGGCGACACAACAATGTGGCAAAGGCAATGTCAACTGTCATTCTGGAACACCCTCGTTTGCTGAGCACTGAGCAGCGCCTATTGTTTGTAAACGCTTGCACAATGCGGCAAAATTTATGCGCTAAATCGACCATGACCCACGTCCATCCACCATCCACCATCCACCGTGCATATATTGCGCGGGTGTTACATTCTGGGGGCGACTGCACATATAGATTTATTGTGGAACGTCATTCAAGTACCACTGCGGGCAGCCACAGGCGTAGGACACAAAAAAAAAAAAAGGACAAGATACTTTTATCAAAGGGGGAACTGCAAGCACTCACTCCCCAGTCCGATACCGTGCTCCATAATGAGGGTAATCAAGTGGCAAAAGCGACATGCAAATGGCGTACGACGATGTACGCAGAGATTAAGGAGCAAGACACTCGCATAAATCTTAATCGCGTTTATGACATACACTTGGACTTCCAAAGTGTCAAAATAAGTGCTGCGTAGAAGCGTGAAACAAATAAGACCGAAACGAAGCGAGCTGCATAAATGTGACAGCTGGAGAAGGAGTTCATGATGTACTGCTGGACATTTATCATAATTTTTTCGTTGCTTTGTTTTTTTTTTTTTTCACAAGTTGAAGTTGTAATGCGCTGAGCTGTGAGCTGGAAGCATGTGTAAAGGAAATGGCAGGAAAACTGCGGAACACGGTATTCCTTTTTGTAATGTAGGTAATGTACTTTCGTGTAGATATATAGGTATTTTGTGAACTTTTTTGTGTGCGGATTACAGCGGTGTATCCTATCCGGCTAATGCTTTTTAAGCCAATTAAATGAGGATGTATGACAGGTGAGCCCGCACTGAAGTCAGAGTGTTGCGGTTTAATACAAATAGACAACAGTGGTTGCGTATAAAGGATGTAAATGTATTTTTATTTGTACTTTTCTAAGCACCGGCATGAGTCGATTAATGTCTGAGATAATGGAGAGTGCTATGCGGAATTTGGGTATAGGTGGAGGAATCAAAGCCATAAAGAAATCATGAAAATAAATTGCTTTACCTATATGAAGACAATTCAACGAAATGAATAGATTAAAGATTAAATAACATAAAAGAACTAATGAAGTCTTCAAATAAGTCGAAAAAAAAAAATCAAAACTGATAAATGTCCAGCAAAACTTGAAAGTTTAAACTCACATTTCTTAATCCTAGGACTTTTGCACTCGGTGAAAACAAAAAAGGCCCAAAACATGTTGGAAACACTTTTCGCACACATGTCCAAGACAATAAATAATGCCGGCAGTTACTTCTCAATTTTAGGGTAAATTCGGGCAACCATTTTTTTCGCTTTCGTTACAACTCAAAAAATAAAAGCATATATTAAATTAAAACATAAATATATTAACTCTTTGTTTAATTTAAGAACACTAAATAGGAACATAAATATAATACAAAGTTTAAAACATATTAAAAATTTTAAAAGCGTAAAAGTTAAAAAAAAAGAAAAAGAGTTTATTAAAAAACTGGAGGGTGATTTGGCACCCATAGGTGGGTGATTGTGACTTTAAGTTCTCTTTGAGTTTTTCTTCCCACACTCGCTACAAGTATTTAAAAAGATGTATACGAGTACACAGTACACGCAGCGGCTTAGTGGTTAGTGTGTTGGACTACTAAGCAAGGGGTCTAGTTTCGAATCCCGCAAAAACCCAAATTCCAACTTAGGGGTTTTTCCACTGCGCCACCTCTCGCGAACGTCTAAGAAACACCCGAGAGTAGGTATAACTGTCTTGAAAGAGTTTCTCAATTAGCCGTTTGGAGGCGGCATAAAATTGTAGGCTGTAGGAAATAAGTCCCCAAAATTCTATATCAGAAGAGTAAGAATTAATAATAAAAAAGTAATTTTGGGGACTTATTTCATTTCTTCTAGGAAATAATGCCTAGGGTCCCTCCAGACCTGTTGCGCCAACTATTTATTTTTTTTTTATACGAGTAGGTACGCAATGTATAAAAAGTCGTCATTTCTGAAAAAAATCATAAAAAAAAAAGTTCTGAAATTTACAATATAGAACTAATAGCGGGAGAAATGGCACCGGTGCCACATTTATTTATTTATTTATTTATTTATTCATCAATGGATATTTATCTGTTGATTACTGTTAACAATATTTTTATATAATTACAATTATTAATTTTTTGTTAAATTACTTTGAACAATGCTTTATATAATTACAATTATTAATAAATATTAAAAATACTCAAAACACTTAGTTTGAAAACATCTCTATTCATCTGAAGGTCGACTTCACGATTGATAGAATTATAAAGCGTTAACGAACGAGTTAATGGTTCATTTAGCCCATAGTTTGTCCTGTGACTGGGGACGAGAAAGAGAACATCTCTGTTTCTAAGATTTCTCTCTGGAACATAAAAAGCCATAAGATTCAGTAACTCGGGTGAATTTATTCTACCAATAGCAACATCTTTTACAAAAAGTGTACATAGAGTTTCTCTACAGCTTTTTAATGATTTGAGATCTATAAGGGCGCACCTTGACTTATAAGAGGGTAAACCTTCATGCCAACTTAAGTTTCTCAACGCAAACCTTGTAAATCTTCTTTGAATGCTTTCGATCCTATCAGAAGAATTTTTATAAAAGGGAGACCATATAACACAGCAGTATTCCATTATGGGTATAATTAAAGAATTGTAAATAGCTTTTAAGGTATAACTATCCTTAAAAATTTGAGTGCTTCGCTTTAAAAAACCAAGAAGTGAATTTCCCTTGGATACGATAAAATTTATGTGTGATGCAAAAGACAATTTGGAATCAAAAATAACGCCAAGATCCTTAATTTCACTAACAGTGGATAAAATTTCGTTCCCAAGTCTATAATTAAAAAACAGTCTATGTGTTGAACGAAAGACTCTAAAGATTTTGCATTTAGAAATATTTAAATCGAGATGATTATATTTGCACCACTGAAATAATTTATCAATTTCTTTTTGAAAAATCTCACAATCTTCAATTGTGGATATTTGATGGTATATTTTTAAATCGTCTGCAAACATTAGACAATTTGTTAACTCTAAGAGATCCGGAATATCATTAACGAAAAGGTTAAAAAGAAGGGGCCCCAGATGACTACCTTGCGGAAGACCTGACAATGCATCAATAATAAAAGACTGATCATTACCAATTTTCACAATCTGCTTTCGATTCGATAAATAAGATTCCAGCCATTTAAGAAAATTAAGATTGAAACCCAGTTTCTCAAATTTTCTAATAAGAAGACTATGATGAACTCTATCGAATGCTTTTATAAAGTCTGTATATAAAACGTCTACTTGCATTCTACGCTCCAAGGATTTTAGGCAAAAATTTGTAAAAAGACATAAATTTGAAGTAGTGGACCGACCACTGCAGAAACCATGTTGTTTTGTTGTTATGATTCCTTTGACTGCAAAATTAAGTCTATCATAAACCAATTTTTCAAACAGTTTAGGTATGGCTGAAAGCTTAGATACCGGTCTATAATTCTTAATTAAATGTTTAAGGCCACTTTTGAAGATAGGACTTTATTATTGTCGAACTTGGTGGTGCCATATCTTCCAAATGATGTATTTTGTTTTGTAACAATGATTACTGGTCACCGAATACTTTTCTATACACACACTTTTTTGTTCGAATTTCCTCCTTTCATTTTTGATTTTTGTTCGTTTGTAACTAGAAATTTTCAGCTGCTAATGAGGTGAACGCGACTACATACTTCAGGAACTTATGTACAACTTAATGAAATTTTGATGTCCTTTTTTTTAAAATAAAATCGTTAACTAAGAATTATTGAGAAGGTTCCATATCTGCCATGGTGCCATATCGCCCGACTTCACCCTACTGTTAAGAAATAAGTTCCATTTTTATTTCATAGGCAGAAATAAGGCACCAAATACGGATAGTCCATCCACTGATGCCAACCCTACAGAATTTTCTGTATATCTACAGAATTTTCACCTTTCCTACAGAACTCAAACTAAAATATACAGAAATCTCAGATTCCAGTAAAAACTTGAATTCCTTAGTTTTTGTGTTGGTATATTTCACAGACCTAAGCAAACAAATGCAATCGGAGCACCCGGAATTATGTAATTGTACAAAATTTATATCTATACTTCTATATCTATATCTATCTATATTTAGATATAATATAGGCAATTTTTTTGTTACCTAATGGCGTGAAAACTACTGCACAGATTTCGATAAAACTTTTTTTTAAATGTTCCTTAAGATTTTGTGCAACACATAGGCTATTCCCTTTCATTGCTATGCCTATTTTTTGGAGCGTTTTTGACCAAAATGTGTTTTTTTTTTTTTTTTTGACTTTACTGCCTTTAACTCGCCATTACTCAAATAATTCTTAATCAGTGAAAACAAAACAAAATACTTAGGAGAGCGAACACCTTTATAGTTATTTCAAGCCATCAATCAGCTTTCTATGTCCCCTAGAGGCTGAGGTACAACCTAAAATCTAACATGAAAAAAATAAATTTATTTTCTCAAATCGAACATTATCAGCAGCCGCGGTTCTTGATCGTTGTTCTGCTTTGAGGTGGTTGGGTGGCGCACATCGCACAAGCACGTTCATATGAAAAAAAAAACTGCGTGGTGTTTTCTTCAAATTAAGAAGTACGTGACGTGAATGTGTATGTAATCAACAGCGACAATGTGTTTCTGAGGAAATGCGCAGATGGCTGATGACGTGCGCTGATGGACGTATGATGGTGTATATAGAAATTAAGCTTAAGGTTTTTGTTTCAATAGTTGTTATATTACCTACGTTGATACCTACAGTAAGGAAGTGGAACTTTAGTACTTACGCTGTTGAATTTAATGTTCTTAAATTGGTGTTTTAGGTAAATAGATTTGTTTGATCTATTGTTTCACATTGACAATGTTCACCGCTTTGTTTTAGCTAGACTGTTGATTTTAAACAAATATGCCGTTGAGAAAACGGTCAAATCTCTTTTATTGGAAATTACACAGTCTCACGCCGCGTACGAAGTTGCGGGCACAGCTAGTTAATAAATATAATTAAAGACTGATATTTTGGCGCAGGGACATAAGTCCCAATTTTTAATTTTGGGACTTATAACCCACTTGAGTGAGACATAAATCCCAAATCCGATTTGGGACTTATGTCCCACACCATCGGGACATAAGTCCCAAAGAAAAATGTTGGGCCTTATGTCCCACCCAACAATTTTATTTTTATAAGCTTACAGATTTTCCCAGAAGAAAGTCAAACGCATTACTTAAAATTACAAAAAAAAAAAAACAATGAGTTTACTAACAATTTGTGGAACACAATGCAAGCATTTTAGTAACTGGTTTCTTAGTTAGTTTATTTTTTAATATTATAAGCTACTTTCGGGGAAATGGAAAGTGAGACTGAGTAATGAGTAATCACTGCAAATGTTATGTAAGGGCTCAGACTTTGCATCGCGCGCGAAAAAAAAAACTTACAACATTTTAGGTTTTGAGAATTTGAGAAAATAAAACTAAAAAAATCGCGCGATCCCAAATTCTTAAAAGCTAAAATTTTATAAGCTTTTTTCTCAAACGAAAGAAATTTTGTTAATATATTTTCTAATATCCTCAAAAGAAAATATAAAGCTCTAAAATTAAAATATTTGGTTAGATTATATTTTTGGTTTGCTCCAAACTGTTAGTTTAATTTTGTAAATTATTAAGAACAATTATTTTTGGTGTGTGTAGTGGAAAAAGGGGTTGGATGCCTAATGGATTTCTCAATATTTGGCTAATTATTATCTATGCGAAAACTTGGGACTTATGTCCCATCTTCGGCAAAACAATTTTGGGACTTATGTCCCGATGGTGTGGGACATAAGTCCCAAATCGAATTTGGGATTTATGTCTCACTCAAGTGGGTTATAAGTCCCAAAATTAAAAATTGGGAGTTATGTCCCGGGGACTTATGTCCCTGCGCCGATATTTTATGCCAATCAAAACTTCCACTTTTATCACTTTTAGTATGTTAAATAAAAAAAGTCTGGATTTCTGCAGAATTTCTACAAGCATAAATACAGAATTCTACAGAATTTTTATCTTTCATTTACAGACTTTTGGAAATTACGGTTGGCATCACTGATGGACCATCTCTCGTAAAATCATCCCTGCACAAAGTTCTTATTTCCTTATTCAAGCCTGCAGCCTGTTACGTTTCTGGCGCAAAATTAAGCTCATAAATGCCTTAGGTCTGTTCCTTCACTTTTAAATCTTACGAATTTTTACTAACTCTTACGAATTTTTACTCTGTACCGTTCCTTAGCTCGAAAAAATCGTAAAAGAGAACGTCCTCGAGAGAGCAAGATATTACCCCTCCAGCCTCCACATACTCCGCTGAGAATCTAACGAATTTTTACTCAACAAATTTATTTGTGTAAGAAGTGGAAAAGCTGATTTTTGAGAAATTTGTTGTTCTTTTTCGCATATGCGCGCCATATGTTTTGATTTCTTGTGTATTAAAATGGTATCAACAGGCGGAAAAATAAAATTAAATGTTCTCCTCAAGATTCTTTTCGGTCTCTAGCCTCAAAATTAGATTTTAATGTTAATGTGCCTGCATAAGCCAATACTTGAAGATTTTCGGGGCCTATATTAGTCCTTTAAAATGGGGCGCGTTTCCAGAATTCCAACCTTCCATGCAAGGTATCAGTATCAGTATACGTTACGGTTTGCAGAACATCTCTTTTAAAGAGAACACGACCTCTTTTTTGTCAGCGATCTATTTTACACTTTCTTTGTTCGCTTGGCTTTTTTTTTTGTCCTCTTTTGCGGCTGTGGTATTGGGAGGTTAGGGATTTGTAAAGGTATGTCCTCTTTTTTCGTTTGAGGTATATGGACACCCTAGTATACGTGTTTGATCTCCGAATAAGCAGCGTGACCGTTGTGCGACTAAAGTTACAATTTGACACTCTTTTCGAGGCCCTGCTTTTTTAGTTGGAGAAGGCGCTTCAGAAACTTTTCAAAAGCTTTTAGGTCCAAATAAAAAGCTTTAAAATCTAACGCCGTTGCCTGCCACAATACTATTATAGTGTTGAGCGAACCAATACTTGTTACATATTGTTCAAAACTCTTAAATTTGCAAAATAGGTTCAGAAAGGAACTTTTTTTTCTCGTTGGCTCTTTTTCTCACGACTTTTCAGAATTCTGCAGCAGTCAAACTAGGTATAAGCCTATCGAATCAAGCTAATGGAAAGAATGTTACGACACGTTGTGTACTCAGTCTTAGTAAACGACAGTTGTTTCCTACGTTTTCCTAACAGAGTCGTTACCTACCACGGTGATATGATAACTGATGCTCCGTAAGTCGTTTCGAGCTTTTTAATTAAAATGCCAACTTGCTGCGACAACTTCTTTATATAAGTTTTGATTTATGTACATTTTTCATTTTTGAAATAAATCAAAATCTGTATTTAGATGATTACATTAAATATAGTGATCCGCAAAATAAGGCAACCTCCTTATCTGTGACGAAAAATCACCGGCTATACAATCTATCGCAGTCCATTTTTCAAAAATTTTCATTTAACTTCCTCTCGAGTTGTAAGAAACAAATGATGTTCGCTTTTGGCATAAGAAAGCCACCTTCCTCCGACTCCATTCAACTCAAATACTTCATCAGTCATTCGAAATGAAACTGAACTTTCGATTGGCATTATCGCTCGAATCTGCTTCCTATCGATCTATCTAATCGGCACCACTTCCCTCTTGGCCTTTTTCCAAATACGTATAACAAGCTGCCATCGCAAGGAAAAATAAAACAATTAAATGATTTGCAAATCGCATAAATCAATCACCTTTCCTCCTTTCGCTTCATTCACTTACATCTGTCCACGTTAACAGGCACTCGCACAGAAAAAAAGTAAAAAAAAAAAACACCCAAACATATATAAGTAATAGTCGTATCTCCGGCAGACAGACGGAGAAGATTTTCACTTGCTAAAAAGTTGATCACCTCCGCCTTAAATCGTCTCTCCTTAGGAGACATCTTGATGCATCGCGGAGGGAGGGCAGGAACAATAAGGAAAATACGAGCACACTGAATCCGAGGCAATTAATCAACTGCGCAAGTTGTCTTTCTGTTCCTTTAAGTGTCTTTAGATTCGAATTCGCCTCTCGCAGGGATCTGACTTTTCTGCACTTTTTCACCCGGCGCGCCCGTCCCCCGTCCGCCAAATTTCCACCGTAATTTATTACATTCCTCTTGTGTTGGCCTGAATCCTTCAAAGTTTGCATCCCACAGAGGAGTGCTAATTTGACTTTTATATGCGGCAATAGAGTTTGCACCCCCCGCCCAACATATATATATATATATACAACCACACAAACACATGTCAATGGTTCTGGTCACGTGTCGCCGGGTGTTTAGTTCTTTCAATTGATATGTCTAAGAGGAAAGTTACTAATGACTATCGGCCGCCCTCTTCACAGCTGTCAAACTAAACATGGAAAAGTTTTAATAACCCCCCCAAATGAATGGTAAAGTTCACAAATCCAAAGTCCATTTGGTGTCCATCTCAATCAATTTCCAGTCTAGCAGCTGACACTTATTGTTGTATGGTGAAAGGGGATAGTGCTGGTGCTGTTGCTGTGGAAGAACAACACTCACCGCAATCAAATCAATCGAAATTGATTTGAATTGAAAGCGAGCGCCCAAATGGACGGACGTTTATTGCTTTCGCTTTGCACACTAACACTACACGCTGTAGATGAGTTTTTTTTTTTTTTATTGTTGTTAGTGGTGGCATTATAGGGTTGTCAATGCGAACAATGTATATAAAACGCTTCTATTGGGAAAATATTAATGATTGTGACATGAGAATTTGATTTCACTCACCATGTCACTGTATCACCACTTGTGACCACAGACAATCATTGCGGATGAGGATCCACACACTTCATCCATATGACCATACATCATCGGTATTGTCGTCGATGTGATCATAAAATGCGGAGTTGGAAGATTGGAACCATCGGCATCGGTAGATGAAATAGAATAAAATCTTGGTAAGTGGAAAATTGGTCTCCATTTGTGGATGTCTCGTATTAGTTAATTGTTATTTGAATGGGTTATTATTGTTTACCTAAGGAGAGTTGGGACTGGGAGGCGGCTGTCACTCCAACTGAGTGTGTGATAAAGTGGGTCCCAGTTGTGTGTGGTGGACGAACAATGGCCAAGGAAGGAAAAAAGTCTTGGACTGATTTCGAATATAATGGAAGACTTCTTCATCCGGATTTGATGGTCTTAATTTTGGGCAGTGGTCGCAGAGACTAGAGCCGGGAATACTGGTGCGATGGTGAATAATTTAAGAAACTGAAATGAGTCACAGTTAGGAGTTGGCATGATATTGCAATTCATTTCGGTTGGAAATTGAGTTAAGCAAAGTGCAATTAAGATCTTAGTGTTAGTTTTAATCAGAGTTTCAGTCGCTGACAAAGAAAATAAGTAAATATTTAGCACACAGGTCTATAAGGACCCAAGGCCTAGTTTTTTCGTTTTCAGATCCATTCATTTTGTGTGAGTTATTCATTTTTGGGACTTACATTTTATACAGAATTCAAACAGCTAATTGAGGCGCTCTTCACAGTTACTCTACGAACTACATCGAAACCAAAGTTGAAAAAAGTACAAAAAATGGAGAAAAATAATCGGTTATACTCTTCCATCACATAATTCACTCTGTATTTTTTGAAGTGAAACTTCTTATGCGACTTCCAACTCAAGGTCGCGTTAAGCGTTTAACGCTAATAGAAGCATTGGATACTCAAAGGTGTGAGGGAGGGTGAGAGTGGCGCACATTGCACAAGCACGTTCATATGAAAAAAAACTGAGTGGTGTTTTCTCCAAAATAAGTGAAACGAAAGAGAAGTATGCGACGTGAATGTGTATGTAATCAACAGCGACAATGTGTTTCTGAGGAAATGCGCAGATGGCTGTTGACGTGCGCTAATGGACGTATGGTGGTAGAAATTGAGTTCAAGGTTTATGTTTTAATGGTTGTTATAGTACCT
Organism: Cheilosia urbana; assembly: GCA_946477585.1. Taxonomy (NCBI): domain Eukaryota; kingdom Metazoa; phylum Arthropoda; class Insecta; order Diptera; family Syrphidae; genus Cheilosia; species Cheilosia urbana. The sequence continues at coordinate 159,035,795 of OX297853.1, read as the reverse complement.
ACGTTGATGACTACAGTAAAGAATTGAAGAATTCAAGAACTAAAGGCGATATAGGTGAATTATGTTGTTTGATTTATTGAAGTGAAACTTCTTTACGACTTCCAACAAGGTTGTGTTAGACGCTTAACGCTACTATAAGCATTGCATACTCAAAGGTGTGAGGGTACCGCTCACGCTTCAGAGTATGCAATGGTGAGTGAGTTTATTGGCACCAAATACTTTGAGAGGAATATTCTGTGGTGAAGATTAATTTCCAAAAATAATGACTAAATCGGCAATTAATGCCTTGTTGAAGTGAAACTTCTAATGCGACTTCCAACATTTCGTAGCTTACTTTAGTTGTCATAATCCCATTGCAAATGTTATAGATTTGGATATTTCTCCACTCGAAAATGATAATTAAAAGATGCGATCAATTGTTAATTGTTAGCAATGTTAGTAAAGTTTGTCTTAAAGAAACAATATGATTTCTCTAAAAATCAATTTCTACCCCTTCCTATTTTCATTTTCACATTACGAAGTTTCACTTCTTCCGTGCGGAGGGACCCACGCACTATCATCAAAAGCTTGGTTGAATCAATTGGTAGATAGGTAAAAATTTCAGAATCAAGTGTGTTAAGTAAAATTCCCTTTTAAGTTATTCATTCGATATGGCAGTACGTACAAGAAATTTTAGTAGTTCATAGTGGCTATACTTTTCAAACAAATTTCGCAATTGTGAGCTTCCGTAAATTTAATGTCGAGACTAAAATTTGTTATTAGTACGGCGGAATGAGTTTTGGTTAGAGAGTTATATGCACCGACTGTACTATTTTATAAGCCAAGAGATTAGGTAATATCTTCAAACAAAAAAGTATCGAAATCCGACAAACGGCGGATTCTTCTTCTGAATTTTCCAAATATTTTAAAAATAAATTGCCGATTAGTCGAACGACTAGGTGCACTCCCATTCGGGATGACGAAAGTCAGTCCCTCCCGGGAGGTTTTTTAGAGGTTGTTCGAGTCCCTCACTATTGCAGAAGCATCCCTCGCGTACTTGCTCTGCAATGTCTTTCGATGGTGGTGATTAAGGATGGCTTGAGCGTATGTTAGACGCGATTGGCGGTCAGCAGCTAACAGCTGATGCACCTTCTGGACTTTGTACGGAAACATCTTGTACCGAAATTCGCTGTAAAGACCGTCGACTGATACCCATTTGCGTGGCACGTCGTCTAGTCGATGTCGACGGCGCTTCAATGACATCTTCGGCTACAGCAGCAATATTCTCTGCAGAACGGCTACTCCGGGGTCTGCCACGCCTGGCAGCATCTCGTGTTGTGCCAGTCTCTTGGAGGCGAGCGGCTAAACGTCGCAGTGTTTCACCAGTAGGCGTTGGACGGCTAGGAAATCTGCGACGAAATTCACGTTGTGCCAAAGTCACCGACCGATTATTGCTCAAATAAATAGTCACCAATATTCCGCGTTCTGGAGCAGTGTAGCGTAAGATTGTTTATTAACGCGTGTTTCGCATGTGTTTACTACACATTTACTGACATTAGGGGCCAATCGCAAAATTTATAGCATTTTCTGATAGGAGGATTACTTTTGCGCCACCTTGCAACAATCTAAAAATTCAGAGATTTGTTTTTTTGTTTTTGTCTGAACTCCAACTGGTTGGAACTATTTTAAGGTGCATATTCAGTATGTTTGAAAAAAAGAAAAAGTGGGTTTTACTTGCTAAAAATAAGTTTTTTTTTGCTGTTATTGCATTTTCAATGGCTGTTGCAAATTTGGTATAAAAGTGCGTATTTTAAAATATATGAACTCAGATCGGAAAATAAAAAAAAAACTGATTTATTCGATTTTTTGAGAAAAACTAAGTTCAAGATCTTATTTAGAATACTGATATTATCTTTACTATGCATTTTGATCTAAATCGTTGGAGTTTTCTGTAAAATTTGGCAGACAAAGCAGTACCAAATATTGCAATGTTTAGTTTGAAAAATATCTACTTTTGCTTAACTATTTATCTGAAAACTAAGTACAAGGTTTATCCAATCGAAAGTGGGGTTTTCGAGACATGAACAGTTCTCAAAATTGTGAATTATTGTTTTGAGAGAAACAACTCTTAACAACAACTCGTAGACACAGTCACTTTGGTAGGGATGATAGCTTTTTAGAACTACACCACTTATTCATAATCAGGCTCCTTGAATTGATTGCTTTAAATAGTTTTGAATTCTGACAGTCAATTCTCCGTATATAATTCCACTTGTGAAGACATTTCTGTGTTCTCCTGTCAGGAAATGAACTTTCGTTTTGATTTTTCTCCAATTGACAAAGTGAATACCACTGGAGACAACTGAGCGACGATTACAAGCCCGCCACGCCAACTGGTGATTAGAACAGAGGGGGAGACCAACCTCTGTGCGTTGTTGTTACTACGAGGTGTTTTTATTTTGTCAATGGTCGTTCTCTCGGGTCTTCTTCGCCTATTTTTAAAAATTACCATTTTCGTACATTCGAATTGAAAATTAAGGAAACAATAATTTTGGAAACATCAATTTTACTCTAAGTATGCTTTTTGGTCAAAATCGTTATGGCAGCTTTCAGGACAACTAAAGAAGTTTTAAAAACGGGCTTTTTTCAATAATCCATTGGACGATAATAGAGAGAAAATCGAAGTCTGCTATTAAGTTAGAAATCAACATATTACCTTAGAAATGAATTTATGTTGCAATCGTATATGGACCGTTTTCGAGATACATAGGTCCAAATTTCAAAAGTACCGTTACACAATTTTTTAGAGAAAAACTGAGAAGGCAGACATGTTAACCTCACCTAGTTTAGCTTAATATCAATTTGGGTTGAAATCGTTAGAGCCGTTTTCGAACAAATGAAACTGGTACGAAAATTTTGTATGGGATGTAGGTACTATTCCAATTGAGGCTACCGTGTAAAAAAGAAAATGGCAGCCATTTGGGCTGTAGGCCTCGGGAGCATATGGTTAGACAGGCAGACAGAGAGACAGACGGACAGAATTTTGCGACACACTTTTTTGACTTCCTCTATCATCGTAATGTCAGAATTGATTAACATCTCGAGTGAGGAAATTTTGTATGAAAACAATAGGTCTGTTCGTTTACTTTTAAATCTTACAAATTTTTACTAATTCTTACGAATTAACTTAACTCTAAAAATTCGTAGAAGAGAGCGTCCTCGAGAGAGCAATAAACTACCCCTCCACTGAGGATCTTACGAATTTTTCTCAACAAATTTCTTGGTGTAAGAAGTGGAAAAGCTGTCAGTCACCTTAAAAACAACAACTGATTTGAAATTTGTTGTCCCATTTAGCATATGCGTGGATTATTTGTTGATTCCTTGCGTTTTAAAATGATATCAACACGCAGAAAAATAAAATTTAATGTTCTCCTCAAGATTCTTACAGAAGTGGCAACGAAATTCCTCGTCGCTGGAACAAGGAAATTCTCCTCCATGTAATTCTTCATGTGGTGTCCCTTTTTCCTCTTTTCGAATTCTTGTAGTTCAGCCAGTACAAACTTTTCCACATACCTACTCGGATTCATCAAAATGAAGTTCGATTAATTCTAGGTCACTTTCTTCGCTAGCAAGATGATATAACTAATTTTCTTAGTAAATCAACACGTACGTAGAGTTTATCAGACATTTTATTATTTTTTTGTAGAATTTTTTGAATATTTGAATTATGTATCAGCCATTTTTCATAAATTACTACAAAAGCGTTCCCTAACTTTTTCGTAAGCGTCTCTCTCTCTCTCTCTCTCTGTGAGAGAATTTATCCCAACCACAGCTATTTTGACAGTCTTTTCCATTCTGACTACAAATCGACAAAGTTAAGTAAGAATTTTTTTTACGGGATTCGAACCTGGGACCCCTCGCTGAGTAGACCAGCAATTTAACCACTAAGCTACTGCGTCTTTACTCACTGATAGATTAAATAAATCTTCGCATGGACAACATATTGCAATATGCAAATCTTTGACTGAATCAGAACCTCGTTTAGCACAAAGAGTCATCAGAAAAAGTTCGAAAAGTCCCACTTTGGGGAGTGTCTCCATAAATGCTGATACCTCAGATTAATCTAATTTGAAGCACGCAGATTATGCAGTCGATATAAGGGATGGGTCTACTATAATAATTCAATTTCAATTTGTTAGTCCAAAGAAAAACCCTTCTGTTTCACTTGCAAAAAATTGTTGTGACAACAGCAAAGCAAATAATACTTCAAAAATATCATATAATTGTTGACATCTGCAAAGCCTTACAGGGGGGTTGTCTGTAAAAGATTATGTACAAAAGAATGTACGTTTTTGTCGTTCCCATTACGGCGTAATTTTGCCACCGATTTTTATAAGGTGGTGAATAAGGAACAAATTAGAGATGAATCTTTGTGGACAAAGCCCCGAGTATATTGCTTCTACAGTTGCAGTTAGCACCGCCAAATCAGTTGGAACCACTGTGTTTCGTGCATCGTGCCCCTTAGCATTTAAAGAATTCGAAAACATTTTCTCCCTCTAACCACATGGAGTGGCATCTCCCCACCTTGAATAGTTTCAGTCTTTCAGTGGCATCTTATGTCCCCACCTTGAATCGTTTTAGCGCACTTCTTCCAACAATGAATGTCGTCAGGCTATTCTGCAAGACGCCTACTGCTACACGATCTAACACGGCAAATAAATATTTCCATCTCAACACTCTTACAATTACTTAGCTCAGGCAACAGCGAGTATCTGAGGTGCGCTCATTTTTTTTTTTTTTCGTGAATTGCTTAGCCAGTTGTGCCGTCTATACCAGGCCTAAAGCGTTCTCCGGTTTACATTCTACGCATTAGCACAGCAGTCGCTACAAAAATTGATTTCGTACCCAAACCCATGTGCAAAGCGCCGTCGCCCACCTCCCGCTTACAAGTGATTGTGCGATACAACATTCATACAGCAGGTGGTAGAATGCAATAAATTGCCAGCAATTTGGCGCTCAAAGGCATCGAAAACGTGGTCCACAAAATTCAATTCACTTCGTCGTCTCCGTTGGTCAGGCGAAAACTTTGTTATTGTCGTCAAGGCAGATAGATTTTGCAACATGACCGATGCTGGATAATTTGCGTTTGAATTTAATTTTTCCATGTTGCCGGGTGTCTAGGAGAAAAATTCAAACACAGTCCCGCAGCCCAGGTGAGGGGGGGGGGGGGGGATAACGAAATAAAGTGGAAAACAAAAAACGACCTCAAGCGGTGCAACAATAGCTACCACCGGATGATTTGCAGCGAATTGCTTTGGTCCCGGCTGGTTGTAGGTACGGACATGTGTACTCACCTCGAGTTAACATCGCGTCGCGTCGTCGGTCGGTCGGTGTGGTGCGGTTAGAGGCCGAGACCAAGAGCCGAGTTAATCAACTAAAAGAAGTAATTTTTCCAATTTGGTAGTTTTTGTTGTATATATACGTTCGGCTGGTGTTATTTGCCTTTCTACGAAGTAGGTATTTGGTTATCCGAATCGTATCGGTGCGCACACAAGATATTAGCTGTACGTGTATGTGAGGATGTGGGGAAACTTCGAGAACATGATTGCGTTGCCTAATTTGACCTCGATGAACAGATGAAAGGAGGTTGAGTAATTGACCGAGAATTTGTGTAAAAACTTTTGAAAGGGAATTAGGATCTCGGATGATTTATATCTTTCATTAGTTTTGTGACTTTTGGACATGCGAAAAGTTGGTATTTCATTAGAGTGACTGTCCTGAAAAAAGTACTGAATGTACTGGTTTAAATCTTGGTTTGCCCTCTTCCCCATACGGAATGGGAAAAGAAAGTTACTGGCCCTGTTTGTATTAGAAAACCCGTGTTGACCTCATTTAGGAACGTTTAGACATTGATTGATAGATATTCTATACTCATCTATGGAGCAACAAAACGAAAAGTTATGACCGCGAATGGGCGGTTTTTGGGCCGATTTAAGTTTTCTTATTCGGTGGTATTTTGAAGCAAAATCACTAGGGCATCAGAAAGGACGAGTGGGAAGTAGCTCAGAGTAACAAAGAAGACGACATTTTAGTAGCGAAAGATGTTTGGCTTTGGAGGTGTGCAGTATAGTAAAAGGGGACTTCAGTCGACTTTGAAATGGGAGGCGATAAAAAACCTCCGGCAAAACAAAAAATGAATAACCTATGGTATCAAAGTTCCACTGCAGAAGGAGAGAGGACTGAATTTCGGTGTTCCACCACCCCTGAACATAATGTATCTCGCTAAGCTTACAGTTGTGAGCGTTCTTCTCTTACTCTTACTTACTTGGAAGCTATTACTTCATAGCTTAGAAGAACTTTCTGGTGTCTCACTGTCTGATCTTTATAGATTTTTGAGGACATCGGGATGCCAAGACACCGTCTTTTAACCACAAAGGAGAGGATATGAAGAACACCGATGCAACACCAACGGTCGACCCCAACAAGGGCATCACAATGGGTTCAAGAGGACCTAAGTGGTTTACCTACCCGTTTACCTAACCTAACCTAAACCTCCTTTTGAAAATCACTTTTCCATCTTTAGTCCGACATCTTGAGCGACTTCCTTATAATTGATTTAGACGTGGCTTTTCTACGGTTTTCACGGTCTGAGCGCATCTAGGTTTATGGGCCTCTTTCCAGAGAGTTCGCCAACTAGTATTTTATTCCAGCCCATCCTAATATGAAGAGATATTTCGCTGGTGATGAGCTCAGATGGCAATGTTTAGATCAGAGAGAATACCGTCTTCACCATAAGGGAACATGGGGAACCGTGTCCAGGTTCCCTATCTTCTCGAGGGCCATGAAAGGCGGATATATTCACTTACCTACAATATAATTTTGTTTATATTGGTAGGTAGAGGACACTATAAGCGACATCATGGCAACAGTGATAAGTCAAAGGCAATGACATTACCGACACCGAGTTCACAAAATTTCATTAAAATCGCTGGAGTGGTTTCGGAGATTGACAACAACTCCAGTTATCGGGTCCAAAAGTATCCTATCTTTCAAGTTGCAAACAACCATGCACACTTACAAAATTTAATTGAAATCGGTTAAGTTACATAGATCGATGACAGCGCCACCTATCGGGTCCAAAAATATCCTATCTTTTAAGACTGCCTAAACCTGAAATACAACAATACGAACAAAACAAAAGAAGAATCATGAAAATTGGCCCAGTGGTTATCGAGTTATATCGACATCGAGATTCACCCCGAAAGAATTATAGGAGATAATTATTATTGAAGATAATTGAATTGAACTGAAAAACGAAATATTCGCCTACAGGCCACATTTTGAGAATTTTCCGACTTTTCTTTTTCCTAAACCATCCCTGATTCATGACGAACAAAACAAAACAAAAGTCATTCAAATCGGTCGAGCCGTTTTGGAGCCTTTACCCGACTAACGCACAGCAATTAATTTTTATATATAGATATAGAGATTAAAATAAATCGTGACTCGACACTTCTCGTCAGTTACTTTTGCGTGTAAGTTCGATGAGAACAAAAACACTAAAATCGCGATTAGAAAATATGGGGTGGCGGTATGGGGGTGATCATTTTTTGTTATAGGTATTTTTTGATGTCCAATCTAAAAATGTTGTGGACATGGACACCCTCATATACTTAAAGACCGATTCTCATACCTACCAAATGTACACAACAAATTTCATAAAAATCGGTGCGACCGTTTTGTAGGAGTACCAACACAAACACCGTGACACGAGAATTTTTTATATATTAGATGTGCAAAAAAATGTTTTAGTCATTCTATTATTAAACTTTCCAATAGACCCGTAAAATTATTGCCTTCCCAAGGACCCCGGTATGGCTGAAGACTGCCCTGGGTAGAAAATCTTAGTGCATTCCAATTTCTGCCGGTATCGCCCATCCCAAGGTGTCCCTCGACGTATGATCTACTTATACCGAAAGAAAGCCGTCCAAACAAAAATCAGACTAAACAAAAATCATTAAAACGTGTCTCTAGCCCGGTCTTTTATGATAATCAGGTCACTGAAATCTATACAGAGATAACCGAGGTTCTTGAAAAAGGTTGCAGCTCAAGGATCTGCAACCGCACGTGTTGGGTTGGCACGGTAATTATCTACATCGAAGCTAATGAAAGAATATCAGCCTAAAAAATGGACGGTGGTAACATGACAGCTCCCTTTCAGTGGTTTATAGCTGTCTGGGGTGAGTTCAAATTTGTTTAAGAGAGGGTTCGGTTTCAAAGCCATACAAAACTGAAGTAATGAAGTAAACTGTAAACTGGCCACAGAATAAGGCTTTATTACCTCGCACCTGTTTGAGAATCTGATCCGTGACTACAGTTCACCCAGACAGTTTTTTAAAAAAGCCGGCCACTCTAAAATATGTGGCTCCCATTGTTATATAAGTACGAAAGTACTTAATATTTTAATAGTACCATTACATGTAACACTTGCAACACTGCACATCTTAAAGCACTCTTTTAATAAACGTCAGTCGATGTCTGACCTTTGAATAAATCGGCCTCTTGTTTTAATTTAACGCTAAAACACCCATTAGAAAACTCAGTTCTTAGGGTCGATCGCTATAGACAGTGTCGAACGCCGTTTATCTTATTGCGTCCCATCCGCTGTCAACAACTGAATAAATACTTCAAGAAGCTTTTCACTGAAGCAGACTTCATCATCAGATGTCATACTTTCTACATTAAAGGGGGATATATTTCCACTCAAGACGCCCAAAGCTGATGTGGATATGAAGCCTTGTCAGCGCAGCACAAGCTAGTGATAGAGTGTTACCTCTTTTTTGACTGACCCATTCCTTTCTCTTCCCACCTCCATCGCATTCAACACCTAGTCATCCTATACAGAAACTCTATCTGCGGGACAGTTCAAATCGTCAAATTCATGACACATGTCAAATAAAATTCAGCCCGAGATACCCGCTCTGCTTTGCACACCAAACCGAGCATAGCACATCCGAAAAGAAACCTACACAAATAGAATACCTGTTAACAAGCGGATCAAATTGGAATTTTATGCTAATCGAAAAATCGGCGCCCATTAGAGATTCGTTTTCAACGCTCCTTTGTCTTGGAATCAGATATCGACGGGTATTAGTAGGCATTTGCATTTTTATTAATTTACCAGGCCCGCCCAAAAGTAGCATACCCAAGGGCCGTACACATCACTCCGAGTCTGAGAGCGGCAGTGCGTACGTAGGAGTTCGAGTGACAATGACAGGCTATTGGACTTTTCAGTCAACGCATAAACAACAATTAAAATGATAATTACCCACATCACTTCTGTGCGGGAAGCTGCCCACTCGAGATCTATTTTATATCAGTATTTTCAAGCTTCTTCCTTTCATCACTTCCACATTCGTCGGTTATCAATGACTGAAAATAATACATTCACAGTTTAATTAATTGGACTAGATTTGGTGCCGCCGACCTGAGTGCCCGAAGATTTCACTTAAAGCGTGACCAATTTTCATGACCATGGGTGGCAGCATCATATCATATGCATGCAACATGCAGTGGTTTGTGTACTCGGATTGATTGATAACTTTTGCAACAACTGCCGGTGTGTGTAGTCTCAAACCGACCAGCTATCCGATTGTAATTCTCTGCAAATTTGATGAGGTTAGACGAAGGTATGGTGCAGTTTGAGTGTATCGTATGTGCGGTGCCGCTTAATTGAATAGGATTTCTCGAAAGACCGATTTGTCATATTAATCGACTGTTTGCCGTGTGCGTGCGTGTGTGCTTGTATTCTCATAACTGCGTGTTCTCAGATTGCATCAGATCGATATTGCTTGATGAGATTAATCATTGATTTGATTATATTCGTAAATTGGCCTGCTGTGCTGGAAGCAGTTTTAATTAACAAGTAAGGTAAATAGGACTTGGTATTTCACCTAACTGCTTTTAGGTATCATTAACTCCCTGGCCCGTTTGTGTAACTAAACGTTGAACGGAGAGAATGGTTGGCATTTCACATTCAATGAATATTTGCTTTACGGGCCAATAAACCTTTGCAGTTCCACCCATTCATGCGGATTTTCGGTCAAGTTGCAAGGTCCGGAAGAGTAGATACAGTAATTCATAACCAAGCCCAGTTACAGCTCCGGGCGCATAGAATGGCGGTAGAGTTCTTGGAAAATGGAATGGTAGACTTAAATAAATAAACAAACAAATAAACAAAATACCGAGGAAATTAAATTGTGAAACAGCCCGCTAATTCCGATGGAATGGTTTTCAAATTACCATTTTGAATTGGATAAACTTTCACCTGGTATTTCAGGAATTTTTTCCTTTGGAACCGACTTCGCTATTTAAAAACAGGCCGATTGGTCAACCCTTACAGCGTCCATCTTCCATCTCATCCTTTCGCATCACTTTACCAACGTCTGATAGGATTGGAAATACCTTCCGAATTCTTAAAATATGGATTAGGTACTGCTGAGTTTCAAAACTAATTAATTTTCGGTGTTCAATAACTGAAATGTGAACACAAGCAGCTTGTCAACGAACGCGCTACTGATGTGTGCCTGTGCCTGTGCAGATGTGAAGCGGCCACGGTCCACCCTCTTGAATAAACCGCCATCAAAGCATTGATTTTCGAAATAAAGAACGTATCCAGCATAGCCCTTAAATTCAATTTATTTGATATGAGACAAAACTTGATAAGTAAATGGATCTTATGCCTGCAGCTATCTATTTGAAAAATACAGTTTAAATCCATCACCACAATCCTGCTTTAATCTGCAGAACGAACGTTAGCGTTTGCGGATGTTGTTTTGCAAGAAAAAATCTCCGAGTGACTTTTGATCCCGATCGCGTTCATGGGCTTTGGAGATTGGAAAATGGAACTTAACGCTGAACAACGATGTTGACCTACACAGAAAAATATAAATCAGTTACCTTGCACAGAAAGAGCGAAATGGGTACAGCAGAAAAATCGCTTAAGGTGCAAGCACAAGTCAAAGGGGATCTCAACCAACTGCTGAACTTCATACTTGTGGAATTTTTGGTTCATTATCTGACAGATTTTCATCATATGCTGTCGAAATCGGTAAAAGGCAGCAGCGTTTTCATGGACAATAAGCGAAGGTTTTACAATAACATCAATTGTTCTCTAAAGTAAGCAATTGGCATCACTGGAAATTACGTTTCATTGGAATAGTTTGTCAAGACATGTACAAATTTAAGTTGACGCTATACTTGGACAAAATTTAGAAAAGTATTCTGTGCAGAAAAACTGCTCTTGAAAATTCCGGATATGGGGTTTTCTTGACGCAAATCCAGCACAAATTAATCAAGAAACAACTGGAATATCGCTATTAATTGGTAACAAATAAAACCACCAGCTTGTAACCTTCTTTAACTGTTTTGTATTTTTGTACCAATAAATGCACATTTATTTGAAGTCTCTGCATTTACCTACTTTTTATTTTCTGAGTGATGCCAATTGTTTTGTCCGAATGACACTAATTTTTTGTTTTTTTTTTTTTTTTGTATACTTTTAGAATGAAACAAGAGTAGTAAGAAAAATAGCAACGAAAACACCCAGTAGGAGTCCGTGCGTACAGACGAACCTTATTAATGCAACATATCAAAAAAAAAAAAAAAAAAAAAAAAGTGCACGACTGGGTCGCACGAAACTTTCTCGTTCATCAGAATTTTGGTTGAGGTAATTGGTAGGTAAGTAAAAAGCTGGGAAGCAACCGTACATAAGATAAAAGAATAGGTAGTGTTAAATAAAATTCACTTTTAGGTTATTCATGTGTTATGGCAGTAGGTACATGCCATAATAGGTCTGTTTCTTTACTTTTAAATCTCACGAATTTTTACTAATTCTTACGAATTTTTACTCAGTGCCGTTCCTTAACTCAAAAAATTCGTAAAAGAGAGCATCATAGAGAGAGCAAGATATTTCCCCTCCAGTGAGAATATTACGAATTGTTACTCAACATATTTCTGGGTGTAAGAAGTGAAAAAGCTGTCAGTCATCTTAAAATAAATAGCTGATTTGAAATTTGTCATTCTATTTGACATAAATGCGTGCATTTAGCTTGATTTGTTGCGTTTTATAACAGGCGGAAAAATCAAATCAAATGTTCTTCTCAAGATTCATTTTGAAAGTGGCGACGAAATTCTGCCTCGCTGTAATACGGACACGGCCCTAGCGAGGAATCCGTCGAAACGGAAAATCCGATTTTATACAATTCGGATTTTTGCTGCGAGGTATTCTTCGGAATAACTGTTCGGAGAATTGTTCCGACATTTTGTAACACATATCGGCGAATTACGCTGAAGTTCAATGAAGGGCATTTTTTGGTTAAATTTTTGACAGCTAGGTTCCGATATCCTTCGACAGAAATCGGTTGCGGAAGCCTCCGAAAGAGTATGCGTTGCGGAAAATGTTTCATTCCGACGAATACATAGGTATACTTGGATTCATCAAAAATAAGTTCGATTAACTCATTTCGTATTAAATTAGCAAATTACTCGAGTTTATCAGATATTTTAATGACTTTTGGTACCACTTTTTTTAATATTTGAATTATGTATCTGTCATTTTTCATAGATTAATACAAAAACGTTCCCCAACTTTTTCGTAAATATCTCTCTCTATGAGAGAATTTATTCCCACCACTGCCATTTTGACAGTCTTTTCCATTCTTACTACAAAAGTAAAGGAACAGACCTAATAGGTTCGTTCGTGTCCTTTTTTTCAACGTAAAATTATTTAAAATTTGCTAAGAAACTGTGTAAATGCGACCACGTACTGAGAAAATTGAAAAAATGAGAGCGAAATCCATTTCCCCTCTTTTCATTTTTTCGTAATTTTCTACTCGCCGAATTTCGAATTACTGAAAAATGAAAAATAAAATCTGACAACTAACTGACAGCTCAAAAGTTTGACAAGTAAAACTCTTTTCGTCTTCAACGATGTCGGAGGAAGAAGTTTTAATTGAATGTTCTCCTAGCACATATCATATAAAAAATGCAATTCCACCTTATTTTGTAGATGCTGCATTTAAAGAGAACGTTTGTTTATTTGACGATAATGTCAAAATCACATTTCTTAAACTTTTTGTAAGAAAACTGGTCAGGTACTTCTCTTGAAATTTAGAGATTTCTCTCTCGATTTTTGAGATTTGACATTTTTCATTTTTCTATGCTGAAAGTACACGAACGAACCTAATATAACTATGCGAGTTTTTATGAGCTGAGTATTAGATATTGTTCGGGACAACAATTGGTTTTTAAAGTTTTATCGGAATGGAAAATGGAGTTTTCGAGATAGGAGCAGTTTCGAATTGAAAATTAAGGAAACAATAATTTTGAAAACATCAATCTTACTCTATGTACCTACCTATACATTTTGGTCAAAACCGTTAATGCCGTTTTCAGGTAGACTAAGGAAAACCAAATACTTTTTTCAAAAATTCATTGTACGATAATATAGAGAAAATAAAGAGTTTTTCAACAGGGACGCTACAAAAGTAGAGCGACAGGGACAGCAAACGACGCCGAATTTCTTGCCGCTCTTTTGACATTTCTTCTTCAGTAAGGTTTGCCATTTCATGATGAAAAGGTATACGAGCCAACAATGAGTCGAAATTATTAAAATTTGCTACCGAAATTCGGAGTCAGTGGCCTCAACGTTAAGAGCGGATTTTCATCAAAAAATCATCTTCAGCGATGAGGCTCATTTCTGGCTGAATGGCTTCGTCAATAAACAAAATATGCGGTATTGGTCAGGCAGCAATCCACACGTACTCCATGAGTCATCATTGCATCCCGAAAAAATTACGGTTTGGTGTGGTTTATGGGCCGGCGGCGTCATTGGGCCGTACTTCTTCCGTGATGATCAAGACCGGCACGTTACTGTGAATGGGAATCGCTACCGTTCAATGATAACCGAATATTTTTGGCCCAACAAGCCAGCGACGATTGATGAACTTCGTAAGAATATCGAACGTGAAATTGCAGCAGTATCGGCCGATTTATGCTTGAAAACCGTCGAAAATTGGGTTCAGCGTCTGGACTTCTGTAAGCGTGCCCGTGGTGGCCATGCAAAAAAAATCTAGTTCTATACATAATGGCATCGACCGTTTTCACAGGAATAAAGAATTTCATTGATATCCAAAACCGCTTTTGTTTTATTTAAAAAAAAACTTTTGTAGCGCTCTTATTGAAAAAGCCGATATGAGTTTACTATTAAATTAGAAATCACTATAAAAATACTTTAGAAATAATTTTTTTTTACAATCGTATATGGACAGTTTTCGAGATATAAATGTCCAAATTTCAAAAGCACCGTTATTCGATTTTTTAGGGAAAAACTGGGTAGGTATTCAGTCATGGTAGCCCCACCAACTTAAGCTTAAATATAAATTTTTGGTTGAAATCGTTAAAGCCATTTGCGAACAAATGAAACTGGTACGAACATTTTATATGGGAGTACCATTAATATTGAGGTTACCAAGGGAAAAAAACGGCTCCGAACAGTAGGCCCACAAACTCCAAGTCCAAGTTTGAACTAAATTAGGGCAGCCGTTCATTCTCACTGATTTATAGAAACATACCTACTTGTCAAAGTGCTACTCTAAGATTGAGTGTTTGATTGATTGAGCAACCTGAATCCTGGACCTAAAGATTAACTGCTCCCCAACATCATCCACATCATGCGACTTACCTGCAAATAAAAACAAGAAAAAACACAATTACATATTTCTCTGACACAGTATGCACAATGTATAGGTTATGAAAGTTTGGTTATATATTTTTTTATTTATTATAAATCTCTAATGGTACTTCTGCCTCTGTATAGGATCAATTACAATAATCAACAACCCACCCAACCATTGCTAAGTTTAATTTCCAAATCAACAATGACAAAAAGGACCCTTGTTACCTTTGTCGAAGGACGTACTTGGGATCGCTTACCAAACTCCACTCATTTATAGAAAGTGTTTTAAATTTTGTTGTGTTAAATTTGTCCTTGTATGATTCCTATTAAAAAGCGGGAAAAGAGATAAACAAAACAGAAAATAAAACGAATGGACAAGGACAACAACTGTTGACATATGTTACGGGATTAGTACATTTATTCTGTTTAAAAGTGACGACACTTTGTTTTCAGAAACCGGTTCGAATTTCAAAAGGACAATCCAAAACGGAGAACGCCAATTGAAGCGTCTGCTCACTGCTCAGTCGGGAGAAACATATGCGCCATATGTCTTTGACTGTCAGCTGCTTATGATGACAACAAAGGTTATTGGTGAGAACCGGCCAGCCGGCGAAGCGACGTGAATTGAAATAAAGTACGCAAAATTGGGCGCACAACAGATTTGTGTCGATAATGTAAAATGTCTCTTCACAGAATTTGTGTAAAATTTTGTGGCACATAGCGAAGATGAGGATTACATTGAAGATCAAATGTAAATAATGTCCTAGCGATTGGCGCTTCAATAGTTACAACCGCAGTGCACTTTTTTAATCACCAGTGCAGTCAGTCATACACTAGATAAATATCCCACAGAGATTTCTAACTGGCTAGCGTTGCCACTGAAAACTAAAAAAAGGGTAAATGAAAAGGGCCTCGACCAAAAAAGGGGCCATAACGACATAAAATATTTATATCTTTAGCAAAAATTTAAAAAAAAACAGCAGCAAAAACATTTATTTACAACAAAAAAAAAACGTAGGGGGAGTTGGGGCACCTTGATACGATTTTGTTTAGGACTAAAAAAAAAGACAGCGCATTGACAGAAATAGCAAAATAAAATATTAGATATGTTCAGTCTTCAGTGTCTTTTTAACTAGCTAATATCAGACGAATTTACTCTCAAATTAATTCACAAAAAATATTAGGATCTATTTAATAAAAAAATGGAATTTGTATGACTGACTCACTCACGGGATACATTGGTACATGTCAGAGTTACTTTGATTCAAACCAATTTAAATCATTATTTATTTAAAAACTTTAATTATTAAAACATTTTTTTTAGTATTTCAGTAACACATAACAATACAAACAGTTTTTTAGGTATTTGATAATTCATGTTAAGCTAAGTTTAAATTAGTTTTTATTAGAAATAAATGCTTTCCAAAGCTTTTTACATAAATAACGTAAACAAAAGAACTCAAAACAAGGAACTTGGTATTTAAAGTCCTATTGTATAAAGACAAAAATTGATTTTAAAAATAAATAGGGAAGCTGTTCTGTAGGTGCATTAATACGCATCACCCGGATTCGTATGCATTAACATGCCCCAACTTACTGCACAGCAAATAAATATTAAATGCAGTTAAAGCAAACTGGGGCTTGCAACCGAACATTGTGCACTGGATGTACACAGCGATTGTGAGACCCATTCTTATCTACGGCT
The DNA here is from genome assembly GCA_946477585.1 of Cheilosia urbana. Taxonomy (NCBI): domain Eukaryota; kingdom Metazoa; phylum Arthropoda; class Insecta; order Diptera; family Syrphidae; genus Cheilosia; species Cheilosia urbana. Next base: position 159,019,374 of record OX297853.1, on the reverse strand, counting down.
CAGTTGTTTGGTGGGAGGCGGTTAAAACCAAATCCCATCTTAAGAACCTGAACAAGGTGCAGAGAATTGCTTGTTTGGGAATAACAGGCGCAATTAAATCCACACCACAATTAGGTCTGGAAACGCTATTGAATCTGTAACCCATTGAGCTATTCACTAAGAACGTGGCAGCCAAAGCCGCTCTCAGATTAAGAGAGAACAAAACTTGGAAGCCTGGTTACTGCGGACACTCAAGCATACTTGAAATCTTCGATCGGAAGGGACTCATGTCACTCACCGATTACGAGAAACCCAGATATGACTTCGAGAAAAATTTTAGAATCACTATACCCAAAAGGCAGGACTGGAAATCACCCAGTACCATCATTAAAGGTATAGCCGTCTATACGGATGGTTCAAAAACAGAAAATGGAACAGGAGCCCGCATATTCTCAGAAAGACTTGCTATTAGCCAGTCGTTCCGACTGACCGATCACTGCAGTGTCTTCCAAGCTAAGATCTATGCGGTTAAAAAAGCAGCACAGACTATCTTATCGATGGGACTACCAGCAATGGAAATAACCATCTGTGTGGACAGTCAAGCAGCACTTAAAGCTATCGGCTCCAATCTTGTTAATGCGAAATGTGTTACAGATTGCCTCGTGGCGCTCAGGGCTATACGTCATCACTCAATTCTACTCTGCTGGGTTCCGGGACACGTTGGAGTGGAAGGGAACGAAAAGGCGGACGAATTGGCCAGATACGGCTCTAGTATGAACCCTCAACTTGCGGACGGAGAGGTGTTACAGCCTTTCAACACTGCTAAGACTTTTATTGAAGGCGTCACCATACAACTGGCTAAGGAACAATGGAGCAACACCATCGGTTGCGTCATAACCCGAAGTCTGTGGCCTGTGGTTGACACCAAAAGATCAAAGTTCCTAATCTCCCTTAATAGAAGCCAAATCTGGATGCTCGTCGGGGTTTTAACCGGACACTGCATCATAGGAAACATGGCTAAAAGGCTAGGACTTTTTGCAAATGACTTCTGCAGAAGCTGTAGAGACGAAGAGGAGATAGAGTCCGTGGAACATCTTCTATGCCACTGCCCAGCTTTACAGGAACGCCGCTCATCCTGTATGGGAGCTGGGTTCTTCGAAAGTTTGGACGACTTGGCAGGGGTACCTCTATCAGACATAAAACTATTCCTCAACAGATCGAAGTGGTTTTGTTAGCCACATGTCCTTGCATGTACAAACAGGGTACTCACAATGGGCCTTCATGGCTTCTGGGTGAAATTTGCATCGGTTGCAAAACTGCACTCCCAACCTAACCTAACCTAAAGCAATGGTTTATAACAAAATTTTAACACATTATGAAGAACATAAAAAATAAATAAATAGTTGGCGCAACAGGTCGGTAGGGACCCTAGGCCTAGCTAGGACATAATTATATTCACCAAATAACTTCATATGAAAGTGTTAACACAAATACTACTAAAAATAATCGAAAAAAAACGGGCGAAACACGTCTGTGCATGTTAGATCGAAAGCGATGACTTAACTGAACAGTGATGTCAACCACATATGTTTTTGCGTTGATAGACGTGCTGTGTGTGAGTGGCCTGGTGCGCCCTGTTTTCAAATAATGTCGATTGTTTCTATGTGGCCCATGTTTCAATGTACCCCATCTCCCCCTACTCATATTCATTACAAAAAAATGTTTATTTTCATTCTTTTGTATACTTTTTCGTCAAAAAATCTTACTTTAACTGAAAAAGGGGCCTTTTTGATTATTTGTAAAAAAAGTCGGGGGCCACGGTTCTTGAAACTCAAAAAGTGGTCAAACGGCAACGCTGCAACCGATCATACTTTTACGAAGCCAATGATTGGCTCTTACAAGAGCAGGTCACGGTTGCCAAATTGGGCGCATTGCCGTATTTAGGGCTATCTTTTTACTTAAAAAACGATAGAAATTTCTTCCATGAGCGCCCAACACAATTTTGGGCTACATATCGTTTTACAAATTGTGTGTTAATTTTGTTTGTTTTATTCTTTCACAAAACTAAAAAAAGAAATATTTTCGAACAAACCCGCACTTTTAAAACTTGGCAGCACTCTTGCAGTCAAGTGACATCGAACAGTCGTTCAAGTTGCACGCACACCAATTCATTTCGCAGGCCTTTTGGTTTGACACATAAGCCAATAGCAGAAAAAAAAAATCAAATAAAATCCAAGGCGTAGAGGTCCAAAAAAAAACGGTTAGAATAAGTCTGAAAAATACCAAAATGTTCAACGATTTTTGGGCTTCTTTCTGAGCAACGATATTGGGCTAGATTTTTTAAGGGTTTGGGCGCTTAAAGCGAACTAAATTATGGCAACCCTGGAGCAGGTACGGATTCGCATATTCATTTATGAGCTGTACCTACACAAAGGGGACTTAAAGAAGATCCCTGGCGCTCTATTGTGATGGGTTTTGTTCTCTTTCCTTTTTTTTTGCGAAGGAGCTTGTGTAAAAGTGAGAAGGTTTTTTTTTGTTCTCTCCCACTTGGAGTAATAGGAGCTAATAATTAGCCTGCTATTATAATCCTTACGTGGAAAATACCGCAGTTGAATATCATTATGAATGTAGGACTCAAGTAAGAAAAAAAAAAATGAGTAGTAGAGTAGTCCACTGTAATTCGATGCCAAGACTTGGCTTGTCCTTGAATTCCGCAGATTGCGTTGCGTTTTTCATCTTATTTTTTAGAAGCAAGATGCTAATTTTATGAGGTTTTGTATTTGTACTCCATGAAGACGACAAACGAGACGACTGCTCGGAGCAATTTAGAGAGGCACGACAGCGATTTCAGATATATTGTGGTCAAGTTGATTCTTTTATTTCGTGCTGCTGTGGAAAGGATGCACATAATTTCTGTGTACACTGTGTCTAGACTGGTTGATGAGTTAGGGAAATATATATAGTTTAGCTGAGTCTACGTTACAAGATGTCTCTATACACAGATACGCTAGGACAGCGGTTCCCAAAGTGTGGAAAGATAAAAAAAAAAAATTCCTAACAAAATTCCATTACACTAGTGACTAGTTAATTTTGTGCTTCTGAACTTGTCATTTTGATCGCAGCTATCGAATTTGAAATGCTCATTTAAAAGAAATCAACACAAACAAACTAAAAAAATAATTCGTGTAAAAATATGTGGTATGGGATGATAATATCAACATTATGTAGGTATAGGGAATCCCCGAAAATAGCATAAGTGCAACGAAGTGCTCCGCGAGGAATTTTTCACCTAAAAACTGCTCCACGACTAAAAAAGATTGGGAACCGCTGCGCTAGGACTTCTGCAATTGGAAAGAATCGCCAATCGGGAGGGTGGAAAATAAAAAGAAGAACTTCCTCGGGATGGGCCATAATACATCGAAAAGAAGCTGCAACCACACTTGACAAACACATTGTCCCTGGTAAAACTTTTGGCGAAGAGTCTCTTGTCCGGCAGATGGAAAGTTTGCCGCAAACATGTTGAAACACTTTAATAATGCACTTGTACTCCACGAACTATGTCATACTCTCCTACCTAAGCACAAGTGTCCCAATTCCAACCATATGCGCCCAGTTAGATTCAAATGTGCCCTTCTTGTCGAACAGGTGCCTAAATCGACTGCCCTTTACCGTCGGTTCTCTGAATGAAAGTAGGAAATGTTCACGCCCTAATTTGCTACCACAAACATTATCATACCTGCCCTACCCAGTACCCATACCCAGTCTATATGCTCGACGATCCCCCTTAACCACAATTCTAATTATGAAATTCTCGCCTCATACATACGAACGCGGTGTAATATCTAGTGAACTGTGCACGGCAATTTTGTCAGCCAGAAGAAGACACTTATAGCCGCAGGTATACCTGCTTCGTGAGACCTAGGCTGTAGCTGATGGGGTGATCAAAAATGCACGACAGCCTGCTGTCCATGATCCATGAACTCAAACGCAATACTCCGAAGCGATGGCCGGCAGTAGATACATGATGGAAAAATAAATTGATGTGAGTCTCTCTAGCAAGAAGAAGAAGAAACCGACTCCCCTTTGAGTAGATACGCCACTGTCAGTGTCAGCTAGTTTGATGGAGAGCTTTCACGATTTATTTGTCTACTACTGGTATAAGAACCGCATCAATGGGGGGTGGCCAATTCGATGTTGAATTCTTCTTTATTTCTCATGTCACAGGAAAGCAGGAATCTTGATCGTTTCATCGATCTTTTCGACTCGGCAAAGTGACGTTTGATGTTCCGTCTATCGGGATGGGAGTAAAATCGTGATACGTGATTATTCATCGATTCGTTGCGGTGACGGAAACGAGTAGGCCTCTTCTGGGGAACACAACAAGCAAGAAGCAAGCCTTCAAAACTATAACTTGATAGATGGAGACAGGCGCAATCACACGGTGGTGTTTGTGTGAAGGCGGCGAATCTCCGCAAATAATCAGAAGATCGTACAACTACTTGGCTGTTCGATTAATTTTACTGCGCTATGATTGAGTGGGTATCATCAAAGACTTGTTAGACGACACCGTCGGCATTAAGTGACAATTTTCGCCGCCCACGAAACGATGGCAATTTACTCTGCCATCGGAAGAGGACAATCATTTGCAATTTATTTCTGTTGAAATTGTTTCGAGGGTCTTAACAAGACAGTCGAATAAATTTGGTGGTGCGAATTACCTTACTTAAACTTTGTTTACGTTACTTTGAGAGAAGAGCAATTGCTACAGACGCACAGCACTGATGGCATCAGGCCTCATTCAAGTGCGAATTTTTGAGCATTTTGATTTCCGACGGGCGGACAAGTTTCTTCTCAAAAATATCAAAACAATAAAAAAGAAATATCTTTCAATACCGAACTTGGTGTCAAACCTGAGTTGTCGGTCTTTAATTCGGTGTTCGTTCCTCGTCTTACCTATGGTCATGAAATTTGGGTAATGACCGAAAGAATAAGATTGCGAATACAAGCTGCTGAAATGAGATTCCTTCGGTGTATTGCTGGTGTGACTCGCAGCGATCGTATAAGGAACACCAGAATACGTGAGGAACTGAATGTCGAGCAGCTACTTCTCCGGACGGCGCGGTCCATACTTCGTTGGTTTGATCACGTTAAACGCATGCTTCCAACTTGGAATCCAAGACGTGCTATGGAATCCGTGCCATCAGGTAGGCGTCCAGTATAAAGACCCAGGATGAGATGGTTAGATCAAGTCCGAAATCGTTCCTCGACCCGTATGGGGATTGCCCCTGATGATCTAGAGTCGGTGGCGGAAGATCGGGAGCTATGGAAGGTCCACTTAGGCATCCTATACCCGCGACCCTATTAATGGAAGAGCAGCCATTGAAAATGAATGAATGAATATCTTCCAATACTCTATGGCTTTTTCAGAGAGAGCAGTCAATTCTCCAAGACCTTGCTGTGTTTGCCAGACCTTGGTATCTAACAAATGGGTTGGCCGATTTTCGCATAAAGGACTTCAAACGTTAAACGGACTGCCAACATAGTATCGGTGTTTATTGACCACCAAAAAAATAAAGTGCACGACTGGGTCGAACGCAACTTTATCGTTGATCAAAAGCTTTATTAGTTGTTTTCTAATTTTTTTAGGTAAAAGTCTGAGAAGCAAATGATAGGAATAGTGTTAAAAAAAATCCATATTTGAGTTATTCATCTGAGATGGTATATATAAAATAACAATGTGAGTTTTTATAAGTTGAAGCTCTAGTAACAGGCATTTGTTTCATTTTCTGATTGGAGAGTTTTAGGCCCATACTGTAGGTACTATTTTATTTATTTATTTCTTATTTCGTCTTACAAGCTTTATCTTATTTTAGACTACTTCTAGTACTAATACAAAAATTATAAATGTATATCTTATACCTTTAAACGAGCAATTCTTGTATATATATATATTTCTGTGATCTCGGAAACGGCTCTAACGATTTCGCTGAAATTTGGTATATGGGGGTTTTCGGGGGTAAGCAATTGATCTAGATTAGTCTTATGTTTGGGAAAACGCGTGTTTTCGAGTTTTCATGCGTTTTGAGCTTATTTTTCTGACTTTACTGCCTTTTACTCGCCATTACACAAACAATTCTTAATCAATGCAAACAAAAAAAATACGTAGGAGAGCCAACACTTTAATAGTTATTTCAAGCCATCAATCAGCTGTCTATGTCCTCTAGAAGCTGAGGTACAACCTAAAATCTAACACGAAAAAAATAAATTTATTTTCTCAAATCGTATATTATCAGCAGCCGCGGTTCTTGATCGTTGTTCTGCTTTGGGGTGGTTTTGTGGCGCACATCGCACAAGCACGTTCATATGAAAAAAAAAACAGCGACAATGTCTTTCTGAGGAAATGCGCAGATGGATGATGACGTGTGGTGTGGTGATGGACGGATGGTGGATGGTGGTGTATAAATTGAGTTCAAGATTTTTCATTTAATGGTTGTTATAGTGAATACGTGGCACTCGAACGCATGGGCGTAGTATACCTGTTACAGGCCAGCGCGACCGTTAGCAAAGAGTAGCGTCCTCATTATTTCATTTACTTGTTTTAGTTTGATTTGATAATACACATATAATTTAATAGGGTAGTATTTTTGAAGTGAAACTTCTAATGCGACTTCCAACATTTCGTATCATACTTTAGTTATCAGTACCTGGGCGACCAATTGTAATTTCAAAAACAATACAACTTAAAAAAAATATATGTAAACTTGAACACATAAAAAAAAAAAAAAGAAAAGTAAGTCACCGAGCGGGATTCGAACTCGTAACACTCGTTTCTTGCCGTCCGCGTCATAGTAAAAGGAAAGAAGTAAGACATCTACCGGCATTTAGGCGACATACATTTTTTTATACCTATGTTCATGTTTAAATATATATAGGTATTTTTTAATTTGTATTGTTTTTAAAACTACAATAAATAGTAATAACCGAGCAAAGCTCGGTCACCCAGATATTATTTAATTGACAGGTTACAGTGAATTCATTATAGAAGTTTTACAAAGTGATCTACTCATATTGAAATCAATTGAGTCTACATATAAGTTATAATTGACACAAGCTTTAGTTATGGGATCATTACGACCATAATTTGTTCTGTGCCGAGAAACATACAAAAAATACAGTTCTCTAGGCCGAAGAATGCGAAAAGGAGTGTATATATTAAACATTGATAATAAAAGTGAACAATCAATATGAGCGGTAATAACATCATGTGCAAAAAGTACGGAGTAATATGTTCTTCTTTTAGCAAGAGGTTTCAAACTCATAAGCGCACATCTTGCTTCATAAGGAGGAATATCATCATTCCAGTTTATTTTTCTGAGAGCATATCTCGTGAATCGTTTTTGAATTTTTTCAATCCGAACTTCAGCATTGCTGTAGTAGGGATTCCAAACAACGCAACCATATTCTAATATAGAACGAATTAAAGAATTATAAAGGGATTTAAGTGTGAAGGGATCATTAAAGTCTTTAGAATTGCGACACAGAAAACCCAGCATACAATTAGCCTTGCTTATGATGTAATCTATGTGTAACGCAAAATTTAATTCCGGATCAAAGATAACACCTAGATCTTTTTGATCAGTTACTCTTTTAAGTAATTTACCTTGTATACTGTAATCGAAGTTTATCGAAGATTTTATTCTATTGAATGTCATAACAGAGCATTTTTTTATGTTAAAGTATAACCCATTCAAAGTACACCAGTGATTAACTTGGTTCAGATCTGTTTGCAATTGAATGGCATCAGAAAGCGAGCTTACAGATTTATATATTTTTAAATCATCAGCATATAAAAGAGAATTAGATTCAGATATAAAAGCTGGTAAGTCATTTATAAAAAGAAGGAAGAGGAGCGGACCAATATGGCTTCCCTGGGGGACTCCTGATAGATTTAAAATTTCATTAGACAGAGCGGATCCTATCTTCACATACTGTTTCCGATTATGCAGATAACTACCGATCCAGTTTAAAATATTAGAATGGAATCCAAACATTTCAAGTTTCTTTAACAGAACATTGTGTTGGACTCTGTCAAAAGCCTTCGAAAAATCCGTATAAATACAGTCAACCTGAAGACGATTTTCAATTTTCTGAAGACAGTAATTTGTGAAGATTACTAAGTTGGTAGTAGTTGATCTACCATTCACGAAACCATGCTGGTTTTGCGAGATTTGGTTACACACAGCGGCATATAACCGTTTCTTAACAATAGCTTCGAATATTTTCGGAATTAGTTGCAATTTAGCTATAGGTCTGTAATTGTCAATTATTCTTTTAGATCCAGATTTATGAATTGGGGTGATAAAAGAATGCTTCCAGCAATCAAGAAAATTGCCTGACTTCAGAGACTTGTTAAAAATAATCTTAAGCGGTTGAACTAAACTATATTTGCATGATTTAAAAAACAAAGGGGGGAAATTATCGGGCGCAATACTCGTACTCGAATCAAGCGATGATAACTCTAGAAGAATATCATCTTCAGACAGAGAAATAGAGCCTATGTCAGTAATTCGTTCACAATTAGGTAATGAATTGCCATCAACGAACGCATTCACGAAATTTGATTGGAAAAATGAAGCAAACATGTTACATATTTCATTAAGATTATCACTATTGACTCCGTTATACGTCATAATGGATGGTATACCAATTGATTTTCGCTTAGTGTTTATGAATGACCAAAAGGCTTTAGCATCACGTTTAATATTAGTTTCCATTGATGAAACGTATTGTTTATATACAAATTTCTTTAAAAATTCATATTCATTTCGCAAACGCAAAAAATCATTACGCGCATTTGAATTAAATTTGCTCAACTTATAGGCTTTATTCATAACATTCTTCAATCTAGATAAGCTGTTGTTATACCAAACAGGTTTATTAGAACGAATTATTCGTTTAGTCGGCACAAACGTAGAAATCGTATAATCAAGTATTTTTCTAAATTCTGTAAAACCAGTGTTTAAATTAGCAGAGCCAAGAGTGCTTTGCCAGTTTATAGAGCATAAAAAATTGTTTATAGCATTATAGTCTGCCTTAGCAAAATCCAACTTGGCATTTTTTATACCCACAAACAATGGTATTAAAACCGACAAGTTAAATGAAACTTCCAACGCATCATGGAAAATACTATTATTTAGTAGTGGAAAATCAGCACGGTTTACAGAGGCTTCGATCTCTTCATTTATAAAAATTAAATCTAACACATTACCCATGGCGTTGCAAAATCCATTCAATTGACGGAAATTCGTTGCAAGCATTGTGTCAATTACTTGAATTTCCTTCTCTTTTGAGACATTGAAAGGAAGAACACATTTGTCATCTTCGGAAAAAACCCAAGCAACATCAGTTAAATTAAAATCACCTAATATTACAGCATATGATGAGTTATCTAAGCAATTAACAATAATAATTATATTTTTAACATGAGCTTTGTAAATTCCATTATCTGCATTCGGCGGAATATAAGAAACGAAAAAATACAAATGAATTAAGTCTGCATTCCCAGGCAAATAAAAATCAACGCGTACACAAATTTGTTCAATCAGACCAGACGAATCAGATAGTGGAATTTCTATACTCTTGTAATAATTTCGAACAGCAAATAATACACCACCACCTCTATCACAGCTGGTTTCAAAAGAACATCTATCCTTTCGGTACACCTCAAAGTTGTTGACGTCGTTATTGTCGGTAAACAATTCGGCAGATTCAATTTTCCCATGCAGCCACGTCTCTGTCAATGCGATAATGTCATAGGAACAATCAGCAGCGGCGAAGAAGAATTTAGCGATTTTTGTTCTCATTCCACCAACATTATGATAGTACAGAGAGAGAGAACGAACATAAACATATTTTATACGAACATATTTTATAAGCTTTTATACTTAACAAGATTTTTGGGTGAAAGGATAAGCGTATGGTGGAAGTTTCTGTTTTCTGATCTGTTAGGGCATATTTTTGTTTTTGACTGGAAGAGATTAGTGACGATTGTAAGGTGTCCATGATTTTGTTTATTTGTTTATTTATTTAAGTCTACTATTTTACAATTTACAGACTATATAATTACATAATTTAAAAAAAAAAAAAAACTCTTAAAGTCAGAGAAAAAATATTTAATAAATAAAAAAGTATATATAGACTGACATATTTACACATTTATGTTTATGTAAGAAATCAGAGATTTGTTTTTGAATTTGCATTAGCAGTTATAAACTGAATACCCCGATGGACGTGTGTGCGGATGCAAATGAAGTGAGATTTTCTAATTCTGTAAAAGTGGTTGGAATTATTTGAAGTTGCATATTGAATATTGTTAAAAAAAAAAAAGGAAGAATTGGGCGACATTTGCTAAAAATAAATTATGCGCTGCTGTTATTGCAATTCCAATGGCTGTTGCAATTTTAATTTTAAAGTGCGGGATTGAATTTTAAAAATATATATGAACAGAGATCGGCTTTTGGGAAATCATTTTTGAAATATAATTAAAAAACTGATTGATGCGAATTTTTCGAGAAAAACTAATTACGGAATCTTATTTAGAATACTGCTATTATCTTTACTATGCATTTTGATCAAAATCGTTAGGACGGTTTTTTTTTAAATTTGCATACAAAACAGTACCAAATAATGCAATGTTTAATTTGAAAAATATCTACTATTGCTTAAATATTTATCTAAAAATTGAGTATAAGTTATTGTTCGATTGTTCGGGATGTAAGCATTACTTGTGTGGGGTTTTCGAGATATGAGCAATTTTTAAAATTAGCGTTTTCCGTGATTCGAAACGAACTAACTAACGAAGGACGCAATAACCTAGGAAACATCTATTTTACTCCAAGTATGCATTTTGGTCATAATCGTTGTTGCCAAAGTAACTTTTTTTCAAAAATCCATCGAACGAAAATACAGAGAATAACTGTGTCTGCTATTAGGTTATAAATGACCATATTACCTTAGAAATTATTGTTTATTACAATCGTATGGGCCGTTTTCGAGATATGTCCAAATTTAAAAAGTACCGTTATTCAATTTTGTTAGCGAAAAACTGAGTACGCAGTCATGCTCACCTCACCTAATGGTGCTTAAATATAAATTTTGGTTGAAATCGTTAGAGCCGTTTTCGAACAAATCAAACTGGTAGGTACGAACATTTTATAGGTATGGGAAATACCATTAATAATATTGAGGTTACCGGCTAAAAAAAAACGCCCCGAACTGTAGGCTCACAAACTCCAAATCCGAAGTTTGAACTAAGTTATCGCAGCCATTTAGACTATAGGCCTCGGGAGCATTCGGATAGACAGACAGGCCGAATTTTGTGAACTATACTTTTGTGAGTTCCTCTATCATCGAAATGTCAGAATTGATTAACATCCCGAATTCGAAATTTTGTACGAATACAATATCTTTCTCTGACTACGCAATTGAGAAATTTGAAAACTAAAGGGCTAAAAACCCAGCTTCAAGGCGGCCATTTTACATCTCCAAAGAGGTTTTAAAAATGATTGATTGATTGATTGATGAACTTTGTGGCATGGCGCCCTATCTTGCTGAAACCGAAAAAAAAAACAAGTCCAAGTCCAGGGTCGGCATTCTGTAAGGCTAAACGTTTAAACGTTTTCGTGTATACGAACGATTTACTTTAGCAACTCAGAGAAAATTTTTCTGCGCACGAAAACGTTTCAACGTTTACAGAATCTGACCACAGGTTGTTATCTTCAGGTCCTAAAAATTCGCTAGTCTACATTCCACAGCTCTGCAGAAGTCACCATTGACTGAAGTTTCGTTTCGAGCTTTTTCAATATGTATTAAAAAAAAAAAAAAATCAGTTGCATCGGTATAAGCAACGTACCTATGACGATTGGGGCCATGCAAGTCAGTCTTACATTCATCACCACTTATCTGTTTAGGCTGTAGAAGAGTGCATAAAAGAAAGTGGCAATACGTATTCCCAACACACTTTTTTGGGCTATCCCTGGCTCATTCTGATAGAACCATAGCGACCGGAATTTTTCACCAAAACAATATAAAGGGTTTTTCAATAAGAGGTGCTACTGTGAAAGGATATGGTCCTGTATGCGTGCTCGTGGAGGCCATTTGGCTGATGTTGTTTTTAACGGCATACCTTCCTCTTTATTATGAAATAAACATCCGATCATTTATCTGAAAAAATGACCTTTTTCTTTGAATACCAAAATAACACCTCTTATTGGAAAACCCTTTACTTGCTCCTAAAAGAGTGCACGGCACATTTGACTTAAAGCCAAATCCCACTTGATTTTTAAATCAGTTTACACAGCTCACATACCTGAAAGACCAAATGCCCAACATAAACATCCCCTTTGTTGTAATGCATTGTACTGCATGTGTCATCGTCGGTTGGTAGTCTTTTTTGCCGTGAATAAACATCCACCCCTTCGCCATGCGCTGCATATAATATGCGTCTGCTCTGCAGCATTGTCAACGAGTGTTGTGTCGTCGTGTGTCGACCAGGTGCATTGTTGAACACCTGGCTGTATGGTATAGTACAGAATTACATCACCTAAAGTGGCCGCTTGACAGTAAATTCAATACTAGTGGCTGTACCCTGCTGACACTAGATACACCTACGACAATACACGGTTTGGGCCGTTTGGGGGTTGCAATTGCACTGTTACTGCAGACTGCAGAGTTCCTTTAACCAGACTGAGTGGTAGACCCTCCCGAGCCGGAGGCGGGGAGAGCAAACATTTTGACATATTTGCGATTTTGTGAATTTAAAAAGCTTCATTCCACTTGATGATATTTTGAAGTGCACTCCCAGATGAACCGCACACATTCAACTTATCAGTCGGCGAATGGCGGCAGACATATCACATATGGCGATTGACTGCAAGTGTTGTGGCAAAAGTTGTTGAAATATTTAATAAAACAATCCTCTATTTGAATTGTTCTTAATCAAGCGAATTTGCACAAAAAAAAAAAGATTCGTCCCGATTTTTTCCTGTGGAAATTTGCACTTTATCCGCGTTATTTGGGTTGCTATTGAGGGTTGAGTGATTTCGTAGTGTATGCCGGATTTGAATAGAAATATTTCATAGGTGTAGTGGACTTGAGGGGGGAATAAACACAAAACGCAAACAAAGATGTCAACACATTAAGCCATTGGAAGACATTTCACTTTTTTAAAGTCCCCCTCAGCTCCCGGTCTTAATGTCAGCTACTCGAACCCAACTTTAGATCGATTTGTAGGGAGATCAATATGGTGGCACTCGAATTTTACTGATTTTTCATTATTTTTATTATGCCTATCAATCTTCAGCCTGCGAAGTACACTTGCACAAAAATCGAGCGGGAAGGAAAAACAATCTCCCTCTCTGCTACGCGCAAGTGGAAAACTATGTCAAAGGTGATTGATTGATGTCGGGAGCATTCTCCTCGGTTAGTAGCACTTCAAACTTTCATTCTGAATTGTGCTGACGATGGTGAATGAAAAGTTCGCCCCCACAGTCGACTGCCAGCCCCTCATTTGTTAACTCGTAAACTATGTCAGTATCGTATTGAATGAGGATCCTCCTAGTGGCGCGCATTCACCGCACATCCCACCGTTGTCAGTTATGATGACGCGATGCCCGAGGAGGGAATGACTACTTGACATTTGAAAATCTCACAATTATAGGTTTTTTTTTCTCTCTCTCTCTTTCACTGATTTGATGGTTTGCCGTTTCCGTTGCAACGAACTGAAGACAATCTCCTTCAAAAGTCAGGTGAAAGGTTCATACTTGTTTGTTGCCAAAGTTGGAAATGGGGTTGTTGGTGCTGTATTTGTCTAGAACCACTATCACGCCCATGACATTATTTTTTAGTACACTGGAAAATAAACGTCTGGCTGTGGCAATTTATTTTATTCTTTGCTCCACCGCGTCCGCATCCGCCGCTATACCGTATTTGCATTTGTATTGGCATGGAGCACAGACGACGAAAGCGACACCCTACATCCTATTAATTTATAAAACGAGAGTGTGTGGGCAAAAATATATCGAGAGAAACTTTATACAAGGATGAAGCATGAAGGATCCATTAAAGCTCTCAAATGAGCTGACACAGATGTATGGCAGTGCGTTCTGTTTTGCGTTCTAGATTTCCGAAATTTATGGGTTAAGGAGATGCAGAGACAGTGCTTGTTTACTGTGTTGGGTTGCATCGAAATGATGCACTGACAGTTGCCATTGCTGTAGGATAGAGATGTGTGTGCGATGCGGCGATGCGAGCACTAGAAGGGATATAAAATAGTCATTAAGATAACTACTAGCTTTTTGGTTAGTTTAATGGATGGGATTATAGTGTCGGTCCTTGGAGGTTAAACAGCCTTAAACTGAGTCCATTTGCGGGAATTTATGATTTTTAGAAGACCTATGAAAGTGGGAGAGCCAGTGAACATTTTTGCGAGTCATTTTGTCCACCAAATTTGAAGGAAAAAATTGATTGGGAATTATATCTCTGCCAAGGTCATAGCAGTCGCGAGGTCTAGCAAGCCTACCTTCTGACAGCCATTCGATTGGTGGTAGTTTGCAAGGGATCTGCAATTTTGTGCTGAGTCCGAGCGGCTGAATTGACGAGCTCTTTCATGACTGTTATGACCTTGGTTGTCAGAGGTTTGCTTGGAAAGAAAAACACTAAGATGTAATTTTCTCTGCTTTTCCGGTGATCGAACCTAGGAACTGAGAACAATAACTACTGCTCCCAAAACAGTAGGTAAGCTTAAGCAACAATTCTGCTGTAAAAAAAGCTTCAAATTGTGACTTTAGTCGGTAGCACAGTTAAAGACAACCACAGTTTGTTCTTTTGCGGCTGAGTTATGAGTGGTTAAATTTTAAGGGCCGATGTTGAATGTGAACCACACCTAAACGTCAAGCTTTTTTCTACATTTCATTTGGCATTTCTCAATTTCAAACTAAATCAATTTGAACCATGGAAAGATGCACAATCGAGCAACGCGTTTAATTTATTCAGGCTTATTATGAAAATGGGTGTTCAAATCAATATGCATATCGTGCACTTCGTGATTTTTTCGGTCAATTTAATCGTCCAAATGTGCGTCCAATCAGAAAAATCAGAAAAATTGAGCAAACCGGGTCTGTAGGAGATGTGAAAACACCAGTGCAGTACTGCAGAAAATATTGCCGCTGTTCGCGATAGTGTGGCTGAAGAGCCGTCCACCTCAACTCGTCGTCGTGCCCAACAATTGCACCTCTCACGTGAGATGATAACGAACTTTTTTATGGCCCGGATTGGAAGATATGGATGTGAACGATATATGGTATCAACAGGACGGTGCCACTTGCCACACAGCTAACGAAACAATGGCTCTTTTGCGCGACAAATTCAATGGCCGTGTTATCTCACGTGGTGGCGATGTCAATTGGCCCCCAAAATGATGTGATTTGACACCGTTGGACTTCTTTCTTTGGGGTTATTTGAAAGAAAAGGTGTACGTCGATAAGTCAGCAACAATTCAAGACCTAAAGGCTGAGATAAACGGCATAGAACCTCAATTATGCCTCAGCGTCATCGAAAATTTGGACCATCGGATGGAGGTGTGCCGCCGAGGTCGGCCGAGCGACGGCCATTTGTCCGATATTTTGTTCCATAAATAATTGAACCATACCAATATTATCATAATAAAAAGAAATGACGATAATTTCCTAAATAATTTGTTTTTTATTCAAAATCAACATCGGCACTTAAAACTTAACCACCCTTTATTTCTCAAACAGTCACTCGTTCAAAAGAAAAGTCCAATGGACAAATGCCTACACCACCTCTGACCTGTAGTAACAAACGCAACCAGATTGAACTTTGCGTACATAACGAACTACATGTGATTTAACCATAAATCCGAGTTCAAACAGGCCAAACGATGAACAAGAATTAAAATACAAGAAAACGCTTTTATCCCAAACACAAATTAATCATCTTCAGTGGTGCTAACCGTATAATGTGGTCACCCCACATATTAATCCGTCAAAGGGAAAATGCGTTCGTCCCTTTTTCGATATCTCAACACGTCGTCGTTTTACAACCCAATCCCAAACACAAACCCACCCAGCAGTATCTGATCGATTTTACGACTTCCCCAACTCATCTGATCAAAGTGAGTGACACTCCAATAAGTGTCATTTGTGTACAGAACACAAAGTCCTATGTACACACATGCAGTATAGACATAGACACTAGCCCTATCTTCCACAACTCTCTCTCTCTCCCTGCCACAAGTCGAGAGGTGAAAAACTGTGAGGAAAAAATAGAACTAATATCTAAAGTCAACACGCAACGTGACAGCGTAACCTACTCAAACCCAATCCGCACTTTAACGATAAAATCGAAAAAATAAAATATAAATATAAGAGCGCTCTATAAACAATAACAACAAGGGCCATTCGTTGTTTACGTTTCCTCCCCCGTCGTCCGTTTCCCGTTGTACCCTCGCGAGCAGAACATGGGGTACCACGTCCCACAGACTTTCACTGCTTGTGTTGTTTCTTGTTTGCCCTTACGATGGAAAATAAAATAAATCCACCGAATAATAGTGCAGTGCAACGAAAACCAAAGGTTATCGCGGCAAATTAACCCGCACCCGAGTCGAGTTGCAGTTGCTCCCAGCTCGTCCCAATCAGATGCTAGATGCTACTATTCCTCTCACTCGGGCATCTATCGTCTGTCGACATGGAACAATCGTTCCCATTATGCTGGAATTAAGAGTGACGATTTTTTTGTGTCCCTTGTCCTTCTTGTGTAATCGACTGTCAAACAGACAAATGACAGATATTAGAACGGAACCTGTGGAACAAGCTTGCATGTCGGGGGTGTCGGTGTTGGTAGGAACTCTCTTTCTTTGTATTAATTGTTATGCACGCGGTGGCTATTAAGTTGCGCGACTGTGTTCGACTTGCGTGTGAAGTTCGCCGCACGGTGCTCATTTGAATATGCGCCAGAGCCCAGAGCTCATAGTCAGAGATGCGTGACTAAGTTGAGGGTGTCTGCGGTTCGAATTGTATTTCCATTTCTGTTCGAGTTGATTTTCTTATATATGACGAACAGCAACTTGTTCGGTCTTGTGTTCTGTCATTATCGACGCTGTCGATGACCGCCTAATGTCAGGAAGCGTCATAAATAAATTAAGTTAACATCTGGCGTAGATTTCAATTAGAGGGTTAGTGATAATTGCCTAGTTGATATATGCATCTGTTACTGCTGCTGACAAATGGGTTGGTTATGTCGTGTACGGCTAATGGTGATGTTGACGGCGACGGGACAAATGTGGCCAATGAGTGTCTAAGGTGGTGAAATGTCAGAACAAATGTTGTAAAATTGATATCGCATTGACTGACAAGATGCTCTCCAAGTTTGCGTTTCAACCGCTTCCGATTGGGGATTAACTTATTGCTCGATTGTTTTCGGGAGTTTTTTCCTGAATATATGAAGACCGCCCACGGAAAAGGACCTTATTTTTAGGTTTTCGTTTAGAGCCCTTGTAAGCGGTTGAAGTTGGGGTACATTCACTGGACAAAGTCGACTTTGAAGGGGGTCGCTTAAGTTGGGGAATGGCTTGCCATTTGGTGGTCTCCCAATATACACTGCGGTTCACTTGAATAGGTACAACCGCTTCAACATTTGTTTTAATCAAAATCGCCAGTTCTTTAATTTAAAGAGTAAGACTCACTTTCTGTTATGATAGATTAGATACTTTATATTGTCCATACATCTCGAGCAAAATAAGGGAGCTTTGTTCAAAACAGTATAATATGTTGTAAGCTTTTTGATGTGTAAACATCTAAGCGCGCGTTATTGGAATCTGGTGGAGTAATTCCACACATTTAACTTGCGGGGACAGAAAATGCGTCACTGTGTTTTATCATTGCATACATTTTATCATTGCATACGTTTTTATCATTGCATACATTTATGAGCTGGGGCATATTAATTTCAGCTTTTTGTTGATGTGAAATAAAGCATGTTTTTCATATATGGTGGTCTCACATTTCTTCCCTGTGACGGATATCTCGAGGAAATTCGGTGCCAAATCTTTCGTGAATTACCAGGCACGCAGAAATCACAGCTGGACAACAACTAACAAAAATGTCGTAGACCAGCACCTCTACAATATGCAATGCAGCCGAATGAAATTCCAATGACACTTTCATTTACTGTGTAACAGTTGATGTCATTTAACTTGCGGGGATGGAAATGCAAACGGGTATTTGTTATTAGATAATATATCAAGAATACGGTTATTACAATTCCCTCTTTTCTCAATGACGTGTATCAAGTCACACACATACCGCACGCACGGTGTTTACACATACACATATTTCGGGACTGTTGGATACAGTCGCACCAATTTTTTTTTATTCACTAATAAACTCTACGTTTAAAATTGGGTCAATAGAATAGGGACAGCTGCAATTCGGTCGTCAATTCGAAAAGTGCTATTAAGAAACCATAACAACATTTTTTTTTTAATTTGCCAGTGCCCAGTGTGCTTTCAGGTTGCGGTTTAAAATTGAAAAAAGTTTTACTTAATCTGTGTAGAGGAAAGTCATTAAATGTCGCGGAAATGGCAAAAACTGGCGCTTTCGGCCCGAAAAATAAAAAAACAAATCGGTTGTATACAATTACTTAAAAAAAAAAAAAAAACACACACAAAAAATATTGCAGACCGCTACTGCTAACTGCTAACAGTGCTAACTGCTCAACATAAGCGAGCAATATTACGAGAAGCCTCTAATTGGGTTCAAAAATCAGCAAAAAAGTCGGAGTAAGTGCTGATTAAGAGTGCCTCACATCTGCAACTAAAAAAAAAAGGAATAAAAAACCACCATTAAATTCGGTTAGGAAAAACCAACGCTTGGACTTTGCACGCCAGCACATGGCATGCGGTGAAAGTAGTGGCAAAAAGTAGAATTCTCGGATAAAAAAAAAAGTGCGGATAGGGAAGGATGAAAGGTGGCGAATAAAGGGGCTACTTACGCGAGTATAGTAGCCAAGGTAGGGAGGGTAGAGGTAATCTTTTCGCAGCGTCAACATCACCTCGGCGCGAAAGACTGGCATGGTTTCTTTGTTGTACGGACCAAGGGTCAAGTCAACACACCCACCGACGAGCTACGAAAGGGAACTTGCATGCCAGCAAAGACCCGACGGCAAGAACGATCTAGCAACAAATTAAAAAAAAATTAAATAAGTCCGGACGGGTCAAACTAGTATTTCCATGATCTGCGGGAAGGAAGAGCGGTTTTTCACGAGGCATTTCAGTAGGGAAGGTTTGAGTAGCTGTCTCCTACTATATGGTGCAATACCATTGAACTTCCAAAGTACGAAACTGAAAGCTAAATCATATCAAATGATTTTGAAAACAGCTTTTCTGCAATTCCGGGACATTTTCGGCCTCATAGATGGACATACGAGTAGGATAATGCTCCCATCCACACAGCTCGAATTGTAAAAGAAAGTAAGGAACGAAAAACAACAAAAAAACAGTCCTGTTTTAACTGCATTCGTTGAGGCGTGTTGGCTCTTCCTCTTGTCTTACTACCTTAAAACAAAAAAAGTGCACTTCCTAATGATGGGCCATTATTCCACTAGTGCCACACCGAACACGAGTTGGAAATGCCCACATTTGGTATAACAACGCGAAACACGTTCATTAACTTTTTCATTTAACCCTTAGACCAATGAAAGGCTCACCAAAGAAAAATACCAACCTACTGGCAGTGCGCTTTCTGTGGTTCACTGTACACCACCTCCTTTACGTTGGTCAGTAAGTGGATTTTAATTTCGATTAAAAATGCCAATGGAAATTGAAATGCTGTGCTAATTGAAGCTTGCGCTCCACCAACTTACGGTAAAATATCGAAGAGACGGAGTGTGCAAATCGACCGGAAAAAGAATGCCAATGTCCAGGTAACAATTTAGAAAGAACAAAAAAATCAACTTTAATAATTGTGGCAGCCAAATAACGAAGTATGTTGTGTGTGTAGCAAGATTGTTGTTGGTCCAAGCTTGTTGACTTTTCGAAATTGTATTTGGAATGGTGCCTTGGTATGCAACAGTTGTGGATTTTGGTGGTTTCATTGTTATTGGCGCTTCATTGAACTTGGATTGGTCCGGAGGGAATTTTTGTTCCCATTCAGTGGTAGGTATAGTGGTGGTTGGAGATTTGCTTGAATAACTAATAAACTGTTGCCCCAGTGTTGGCACTGATAATGAAATACTTCCGATGTCCTATTTTGTTGTTATAGGTACTCGCTGTTTTTTTTTTTTTAGTTTAACAAATGTTTTAGTATACTGCAAGTGACCCACTTCCAATATTTTTCGGAATCTGTCATAGCTGGGGTCTCAGCGGAAAAAACCATGCGCCATGGAGGAGCTGGTCATTCTTTAAGAGCTTACTTATAAAACAAAAAGCTGACCAAGTGCGCTCCGAAGTTTCCGTACTTCTTTCGAATTGGAAATTGCGAAGGTCTTTTGCAGATGAGGTAGACTACTGAAACATGAATGTAAGCGTAAGAGTACCTAGAAAACACGCTCTAATGAATTAATTGACCGAGAGGTTTGTGCACAACAAAATGTATGTTTGTGTGCATGAGATTGGAAAAATTCTAATGGAAAACGATTAAGAGAACACATCAAAAACGAATGAAAAATGGTTAAAAGAGCGTACTTTATATAGTGATTGACTATTTTTTGTAAATATCTTTTAAAATATTAACTTTTCGGCAAAACATTCTTGGGCACAAATATAGCTATGAGCATTATCTACAAAAAAGTCTATATCCATTTTTTTCTTAATCAGGAAATAGACAGCTTTTTGTGCGCTTGAAAATATTTTTTTCATGAAATTACTAATTATGTACTCTAAAACCAGTCGGTGTATCGTTACCATTGGTTTTATCTTATAATTTTTTTTATCGTTTAACTAGAGGTTATACCGGATGTTGTGTGCAAATTTCAGCCTTCTAGGTCAGTTCGTTTCTGAGATAATTGGTCTAGTATGGGTTCGGACAGAAGGACAAAGACTAAACTAATAAGGTTCCGTTTTTTTTTCCCCTTTTCAGCCTTGAAAACAAATAAAAACAAACATACAGCTACAACGACAGCCAGTTACGAAGGCGCCTGCTCTGAACGAGTAAATTGAACCGCCTGCCAATGGCGACCACTGTTTACTCCCAGTTCAAGATTCTGTGGCAATTTAGAGGCTGAAGACGAAGCCAAAGAAAACCAATGAGAAAATTGCAAGCACATAAGAAAAGTGCAATATAATTCCTTTCGGAATCATTTTAGAGGTTCTTGTGCTCTTCTTTCTCCTTGGCGGAAGAAATCCATCCTATAGCACTTTCTCCAGTCCAATGTCCTTTAGGAATCTAAGGATGAGAGCTGGCTCCAAGGACAATATTTCCTCATCAGATAGTTGGTACTTGCGCAAGTATTTCAATCTTTTATGGTTCAGTGCCCCACATGATCCCAGCAAGTGTTCTGGGATTTCACTGGACTCATCGCAGAATCTGCAGAGACCTTCTTCAGATATACCCAGTTTCATGAGGTGTTCCTTGAGTCTACAGTGCCCCGTTAGGAACCCCGTTAGGATACGGAGGTTGTTTTTACTCATGCCGATGCAAGCTTGGAATCTTTTCTGGTTGTATTGCCCTAGAAGTTTCTTAGCCTGCCTCATGCCCTGAGTGTTATGCCAGGTTCTTGCCCTGTTTTCTTTCTCTAGTTTCCTAAATTCTTCGTTGAGGGTGTGATCCCCTATTCCACAGAATGGTTCAGGACCTATGAAAGTTTCTGATGCTCCCTTTCTTGCTAGGGAGTTGTCCTGTAACAGAAGGAGTTTTGGAAAGTTAATGTCCTCGCGGTTGTCAAGTGTACTGTATGGTCATGACTCATGAGCATTAGCAGCCTGTCTTGTTGGGCGCCCAAAAGTTGCATTTCGAGGGATAATGTCTTTGAGTTCCTCAGAACATCTACCATGGAAGTACCTATAGAACAAGCATAGGTCAGCGACTTGTCTTCTGTGCACCAACGGTTAGAGATTCCATGTGAGTGTAGGGTCTCCAATGAGTCGAACTGCTCGTCTCTGTATGCTATCAAGCAGGTTAAGTGAATGTTTTGGGGCCGAGCTCCATATATGGGAACAATATTCCAAGCCTGATCTAACCTGTGCTTTGTAGAGAAGGAGAAGTTGCTTGGGGCTAAAGTACCTCTTTGCTCTAAATAGGTAGCTCAACTTTGCGGACGCCGATTTTGCGATTTTGTGACTCCTAGAAGGTGTATTGAGTCCTTGTGATGGATTATTATTATTATGCTATTTGGACATCAGAGCCTTGCTCTGCAGCGCTATTTGATTTTGTTATTTTTTTTTTCTCTGGGGAACGTTACCAACACTTTCCCAATTACCGTGAAGGCCTATTTAACTGCCTTAAGAAAATTTAAATAATTGGCGCAACAGGCCCGGAGAGACCCTAGGCCTAGCTTCTCACAACCATTCGTTTTGTGCGAGTTTTTGATTTTTTTGGGAAGAATGGAAGGGATCTACCATTTTATGCCGACTCCAAACGGCTAATTGAGAAGCTCTTTCAAGACAGTTATACTCTCGGATGTTTGTCAGACGATCGCGAGTGGTGGCGCAGTGGAAAAAAAAAAACCCTAAGTTAGAATTTGGGTTTTTGCGGTATTCGAACCTCGACCCCTCGCATAGTAGTCCAACAACACACTAACCACTAAGCCACTGCGCCTACCTATTTAACTGCCAGTTTCTTATAAATGTTGTTCTTACAGGGTTTCGAACTAGCATCTTGACTACGCAATTTTCGAAACAGTACTGCTATAAATGTATTAAAAATTTTTGATTAGGGATAATCAGAATTAATAGGATGTCAAAATTTATAGAGAAGGCATCGTACGACCTCCATCATCTGCATCATCCTACATAATAACCTATACTCACATACTGATGCCCTTAAAGCAAGAATGCCTAAAGTAGTATTTAATTCGATTTCAAGTGTTTCGCAAATAGGTGACCAAATAACGTCCCAAAGGCGGTTTAAGCGTCTTCGTTAAGAAAACAATTCCCAGCTACTTACTGAATTTCTTGCTTTTTTCACACACATAATGGGCGTCGAAATTGTCTAACCGATTTCATCTGTCAAATGTCACTTTAAAATCACGTAGGCCGTCATCTTCTCCTACTTGTAAGAAAAACCCTGTTGCATAAATGAATCATCCCAACCTACAGCTACAGCTACACCCCTCATTGTCAATAAATATATTACTTTCGGACATCTACTGCCAGACAACCCTAAATCATAATTCTCATCACTTAATCCAATTCGCAGAGCAACACTGCGCCCGTAATCCGCCACAAACCAAGTTACTACCTATTTATAGAAAAATCCAATTTAAATGACCCACTGACAAAATCGCAATCTGCTTCCGAATCCATGTGCCTTATTCGACACCGCCATTACACCGATGCCCAGCCCACTTCTAAGGCATAAATCATTTCGCTGCGACCGTGTCGTCGCATAATTGCCCCACAACGCCCAAGAGCCGAAAAATCCCGGCTTTAATCCTTATCGTCGTGTAAAAGAAAAGCGGCACGAACAAAAACCCGAACTGAGCCGTCGAAACTTTGGTTGCGGATTTTCCATTTCATCGCCGCCAACTCATAAATCCCTGCAATAAATCATCCCGAATTGAAGGCGAAATCCTTTTTATGCACATTGTCGACGACGATGACGACGATGACGACGATGACGCCCACAGCAACATTCATCATAAAAAGTGGACGAAACGAAACCGGCTGACGACGACGACACCGTCGCCGACGGTAACTAAACGCAGCGCACTTCCATACAAAAGGCTTTCCGCTGAAATTTCGGCCAAGTGGAGTGGAATATACGCTCCTGCTCACTTTGCCGCTCTTTGGTCCTATGAAAGTGTGTATGCCAATTAAAACGCCATATATAGGCACACACTGCACGACCACGTTGTTGAATCAATAGAATTCACCAAAAAATGGCAAATAAAACGCGTGTCCTCTTTGACAGACACGTTGACTTTACTTTCTCACCGCCTTGCGAAAGGATTACAAAAAAAGTGCAGAAAAATGGGCAATACCTTGCCCAGCGACTGTGTGCCGTGTGCACACACACGGAAAAATGCCAGCAATGGCGGTTAAGCATGAAATAAAATCCGAATATCCTTTGACATTTGTTTTTTGTCATGGAATTTAATTTATCTTCCCAACCAACTACCAAAATCGATAGACGCCGCGATTTGTACGAACAAACAAATACAAGCAAAAAAAAAAAGAAAACTTTAATTTTGTTGACAAAAACATTGTTTGGCTTTGAGAGGGTAAGTCATCGTCCTGTCCTACACACAAAGGAATGCAGAAAAAAAAAAAACCAGAACGTGCTCAAATTTTATTTCCAAAACGACTGAGATCACCACAACTAGGACTACTACAACATATAACACACTCAAGTACTCAGAGCACAGCATTTATCGTGTCAATATTTGCAGTGCAAAGAACAAACTGCATTCTGTCAGCAGTTCGCTCGAGTTTTTCCATCCACTCCTGCAGGCCTCAGCGACCCTGCTTGTGCCAGTTTTATAGCCACCCTTGATCGCCCGTCTATCCCGTTTTTGTAGTTATCTAGTTTTTATGGGGTGTTAATGTATTTGTTTGCATTCGAGCACTTTTATTTGTATTGGGAAAAGTTAAACAATGTGTTTAGGATTTAGGAAGCACCAACCAAAAAAAAAAAAAAAAACAACCAGAAAGGGGATGCGCCTATGCCATCGCTGAACTCATATCGTCCCCTCCATAAGTGCGATGTCCGACGAGGGTGGGCCGGAATAAAAACATTTCGAATCTTTTTGATTATTTCCTCAACAGATTCGCTGTTTTTGGCGTTCGCCAAAATAGGAAAACTTTTATTTCGATATCGATATTATTTCTTTTTGCCAACAAACGAACTTTTATCATGAGGTCCGTTTTTTGTTATGTATTCGGGATTAGGGACAAGCGTTTCATTTTGCTTTGTCGTCGTGATATTTAAAAGGTTTGATTAAACCATATTTTTTTTTTTTTGCGTATATAATAAATATGTTGGTTCGCGTACTTTGTGGCGGGATTTAGCTGTCCAATTTATTTAGCTGTGAAAGTGATGAAGTGCCTCTGGAGTAGTTCAGTTGTGTACGTAATCAGTGGTAGCGAAGCGACGGCAATTACAGAACTGAGTTAGTTCATAAATCAGACAGACCAGTTCGATAGTTTTTTTTTTTTTTATAGATATATATACCAATATAGATTTGGTGGAGTCGTGTTTGTAGGAAAATCCATTTGCATGCAAACAAATTTGTGAAATTTATGTAGGTCATTTTGTTATTGCCTGCTTCATCATAGGGAGAGGAAGTTAGTTAGACGATGGTGTTCTGATTCAAAGCTGCTTAAAAAAATTGCCTTGTATTTCAAAAACAAATATATTCTGTAGGTTCTGCAGTGTTTTAAATCGTGGGATTTATCCCTTGGGGTGCATAATAAAAGGTTATGCAGTTGATGTAGTAATCACTGTTAGGGGCAAACATGACTCCACGATATCGGAGATCATGCAAGGAGCCCTAAACTTAACCTACAGATGTTGTTGCTCAGAACAAAGGATTGACCATAAATCCCTCAAAACAGTCATGAAACCATTCTCAAGAAAGAGAAACCTAGAATTGAAACCGATCAAGCTAAATAACGAAGTTATTGAATTATCAGGGGAGGTAAAATATCTGGGAGTAATCCTGGACAAGACTCTCACCTGGAACTCACACCTTGATCAAGTCACCAAGAAGGCGACAAAGGCAATTTATATTTGCCAGCGTCTTTACGGCAAAACCTGGGACTTAAAACCAAATATGATCTACTGGTCATACAACACGATCATCAAACCAATGATCACCTATGCAGCGATATCATGGTGACCAAAAATCGAACAATTAACGGCCCAGAAAAAACTAAACAAGATATATCGCTTAGCATGTGTTGGTATAACGGGGGCAATGAAAACTTGTCCAACTGCAGCTATAGGGGCAATGCTCAGCCTTCTGCCTTTACATATTTCTATAAAGAAGGAAGTGAGTCTCGTGCCCTTAGGCTCCCTGATATATCAAATCTTAAAGCAGGAAATCTGACAGGACACCTTCGAGTATTACAAATGCTTCAGGATGATCCTGAGATCAAAGTATCAGACACCATGCTTAAAAGACTTCGCTTCTCCAGAAAATTTAAGATAGACATATCTGACAGGAGTACCTGGAGAACCAACCAATTCGTAACACCACCAGGATCACAAATCTGGTACACCGACGGTTCAAAGATGGAAGATGAAGCCACCGGTGCTGGGGTCTATGGGCCTAGGTTCCAAAGAGCCGTAGCACTAGGAAAATCACCAGACATCTTTCAAGCGGAGGTACACGCCATAGAGATGTGGCCGGGAATGCTTACGGGGCGCACTAAAGGTGCCCGTATCTACATCCTCTCAGATAGCCAGGCAGCCCTTAAGGCCCTAAGATCGGTTTCGATCAGATCAAAGCTAGTCTGGGAATGTTTCAATCTCCTCGAAGAACTGGCAAAGGACAACACAGTCACTGTTGCTTGGATACCAGGCCATGTGGGATTTGAGGGCAACAAACGCGCAGATTGTCTGGCGAGAAGAGGCGCATCACGCCTGCTCACCGGTCCTGAGCCCTATTTCGGGTTACCTTTGCGTTTTACACACTCAAAATTCATGAAATGGGAAGATAGATGATCACCTTTCCGAATACTGGACGAAATCAAAGGGACAGAGGTAGGCAAAAAGATTCATAAGCCCAGCTCGTAGGAAAGCAAAAAAGTTACTTGAGCTAAGCAAAGAAGATCTAAGGTTCCTAACGGGTTATCTTGCTGGTCACTGGCCACTTAGATATCACCTCAAAAAAATTGGACTTTCCGACGATTACTCCTGTCGACTCTGCGGAGAAGAGGAGGAGACAACGGAACACATACTCTGCGAATGTCCTGCTGTGGCAAGGGGCAGAGCGATCCATATGCAAAGGGCGATTTTAAGTCCTGCAGATATTGGAAACATGGAACCAAGAAGGGTGCTGAGGTTTATAAAGAGCCTCAACAGCTCCCTGTGTTAAATAATAAAGGCCAACACAATAGATCTCTTCTGGTCGCAGTGTACAGGGCCTATCACTTACAATACAATTCAATACAATATCTGGTGGGAATTTCAATGTCCGAAAAGCCTTTCGTGGGATAAAGGGGACAAAGCACCAAATCATGGGATTTTGAGGAATCTAAGAAAAAATATTAAAACTATAAATTTTTGCTGAAATTTCATGAAAACTCCTAAATTTCACCATGATTATCAACACACAGAATGGGCATAAAAAACTGCTCATATAAATCGTCTTTTATCAAAATTTTTCACTACCAAAAAATAATCGTAATAATGTTACAAACCGTGATTTTTATACTAAAGGTTAATTAACCGCGATTTTCTTTCCTTGTAATACAAATTTTACTTTTAAAAACTGAATTTTGAGGCAAAAAAGTATCGCGGGCTTTCAAAAGGGAATTTGGAAAAAAGGGAAAACTGACCACGCTTCGTGGGATAAATGAAGAGAGTGCTAACAACACTGGCGTACAGAGAGTGCAGAGGGCTTGATGTATTTTCAAGTGAGAGATTGGGTGTACTGACTACTGATATATGCTAGGAAAATTATCTGACCTCCTAATGCGAGAAACAGATTAACACAGCGACAGCAACAGTGAATTTAGGATAAGCTCTAACGTTGACGTCGCTGTCGATGTTGCTGTGCTAATGTGTTCAGAGTAATTAAAATACATTGGTTCTAAAAAGTTGTCAAAGTTTCTGTTGCTGTGTTAATCTGTTTCTCGCATAAGCCATTTTCTAAGCACTTTCTTAGTAAAGTATTGACAAAAAAGTTTGCGACTGGATCGCACGAAATTTTCTTATTTATTTCGTATTTCAGTCTCAAGTGCTAAACAGATTTTGTAACAAAATATCTGTTGTCACATAAATCTGACGTGCTTTTAAAGCCTGCTCTCAAAATATAGCCCACATCCAGTGTTACTATATATTTGAAGAGACCAAGCATCAACGTATGTTGCTGCAGTACCTACCCAGTTGGGTAATTTAGGTCAATTATTTCAGATTCAGCTGTAGTGATCGCACTACATGCATCTCCATGCCCTCTCCTACATAATCTTTGTTCCCATGGCGACACAAGTGCGGCACCACATACTATCTTATCATATCCAATGCATACCCAGGGTGTCAGTTTCGTCGCTAATTACGGCACTCGCTCTATATCGCATGCTCTCCAGTATACACCATAGATATCTTGTATACACACTAATTCTGGCGTCACCCGGCAATCGGCATTAATGAATTATTTCAACCATATGGAATATGATATTCGATATTCAATGCCAAGGGTAAGCAGCGCTGCCTTTTAAGTGGGTCAGCGCAAGCAATTAAGAATGAGTGTCATAAAGAACAAAATATATGGTTGTGACATAGCGGAGGTGCATCGTGCGGTATCTAGAGCGATTGACAAATATACGGGTCGACATCAATGGTTGTGACATAGCGGAGGTGCATCGTGCTGTATCTGGAGCGATCGACAAATATACGAGTCGACGAAAGATATGGGTACGGTGCACATTGATATGGAAATATGCCGGACTGCACTATGAGTGCAGGGAGTTGTGTATGCGTGGTGGGGATGAGGATTGATTGGATTTGAGGTTTCTTCTGGTTTGAGGAAGTTATTGAACAGGCAGAGAAGAAATTACCATAGAACTAATCGGTCGCAGCCAAGCCTGAGACAGCGGGCCGATATAAGTACCTAAATAAAATAAAACTACAAAACAATATTACTTAAAATAACTAAAAAGTCTTTGTTTCTATTAATCTTCTCTCCGGCTGAAACTCTTCCCTCACGACTGTGAGGAAGCACGGTTTCTAGCGCGTAACAATTTGGTGGCAGCGGTGGGATCCCACAAAATAAGGGCCCGATCTACCATACTAATACACACCAAAAACAAAAATTATAAAAATTATCAACGCGTACCTGGGGCTAAACACCAGGAACGGAAAAGAAAAAAATAGTGAAAAAGTGAAAAAGCGTACTGGGGCTTCAACACCAGTAGTGAGAAACAGTGAAAACAAAGGAAGTCCCTACCAGTGTAAAGACCAGGCTGTAACTGCACCTATAGGGCGTGAAGCCTGCCTGGCACCCAACGCAACGACTGCCGACTGCCGTTTAAAGGAAAAATAAGCATCAACCACCAACATCAGAGGAAAGGAGAGGAAAAATAAACACCATTCATCAATTTACAGAGAAATAAGGTATTCTAAGAATAATATATTATATTTCTTTATTTTTATTTTACACGTAATCTGTAATATATTATTCTCACGGGTCTCCCTCTAATCCCTACTGAAAATTTTTTTTTTGTGTGATTCGCATCCATTCTGTTTTGTTTTTTTCTCTTCCCCCCTTCTCGTGGGCATTTTACCAGTCAAGATTAGGCGAGTCACTAGGCAAACAAGTAGGCAGGCACAATCCTCTGTTGACCTGTCCCAAAGATTACCCTTCCACACATCCCTCGAAACAATCTCCGAAGATCCATCCACTATGGATCTTGAAGTAGGAATAACAGATGTTTTTAACATCATTCCGGTATACGATGGGAATCCATCGGAATTAAGTAAATTTTTGTCCTGTGGCAATATTCTTTTTGCTTCGGTTAAGGAAGCTGACCAACCCACTTTCCTGGAGATAGTAAAAACACGTCTTCAAGGTCCCGCGTTTGAAATAACTCAATACCACTCCTTTGCTTCTTGGGGCGAACTAAGAAGGAGACTAGAGCTCGAATTTAAAGAGGAAAAGTCTCGTTCAACTGCGAATAGTGAGTTACTTATGATGAAGCAACGATCCAGGGAAACTGTTAAGGAATTTGGCGACCGAATTTGTGCGGCGTTAAACAGTCTGAATTCCGCTACGTATGCCATTACGAGTGAGGATTCTGTTAGAATTTTCCTACTAGAGGAAAATAAGAAATTGGCTATCCAGGTATTTGAGGACGGCCTCAAGGATGATCAGCTCAGGTTAATTGCCAAAGCACATGGCGGGGTGGATTTAAAGAAAGCCATAGCCTACGCGGATGGTCATGCTGCACGCATGGAGAACAGTGGTGCTACGCAATTACAAAATAAAAAATTTGCTGGCAGACCCACTAATATTCCTAGAATATCCTGCCAAACCTGCGGCAAGCCAGGTCACACGCGAGAAACGTGTTACCAAAACGGTCAGTTTCCCAGTTTTTCAAATTCACAAAATAGACCACACATTAAGAAAGAGGTGCAATATCTCACGTGCAACTATTGCGGAAAACGTAATCACACCCAAAACGAGTGTAGATTACGCCTATCCCGAATGGAACCTCGGACGAACTACCCTCAAGGTGCATCCTCAGCTCAAAATACCCGGAATCAATACGATGCGAATACCGAATTTAGGGGTGGTTCCAGGCCTCCCAACAACACAATGAACAATGACCCCCGCGGGGTCCGGTTCACCAACTTACATCAAATGCCCGAATCGGAAAACGACATTATTCGAGAGGAGACACACGGCAACCCCTCTCGAATGATCACGCGTGCCGAGGTACACCAAATCCAAAACTAAATCTGAGGTTCCTCGTGTCGTTCTGCTCTGAATATAAAGAACCAACGATACGCCTCAGATTTAGTCCCTCGGATAAATTATATACAACCTTCCTAATTGATACTGGAGCCGACATAAGTCTGTTAAAAAATTCACGCATACGAAGTCTGGAAAATGAGGATAGTCTTTATACTATATCCACCATAGCCGGGAATTCGTTAAAAACCCTGGGGACAATATATGGTACTATGGAATTCAAAACCACTGACCACACCATGTTGGTGGAACATCCTTTCCATTTGTTAACCGAAAATATAAATCTACCCTACGACGGTATAATAGGTAACGACTTCCTGTCCAGATTCAAATGCGTGATCGATTGTGAACAACATATGTTTGTGATACCCAGTTTTAATGTAAGCCAAATCGAGGAACTGGAGTCATTGTCCACGGAAAATGAGAATATACGAGTACCTCAAAACAAAACATTAAACTCTATGAACGGGGCCCAGAGCCTAATCCGTGATGAGTCAACATGTGAAATAAATAAAGACTTAGAACCCAGAAAATCTAAGCATAATAAACAAACAAATTTAAACGAAAATAATATAAAAGGTTCAGCAGGATGTAAGACTGAGGACGAAAGTGCTTCAGCAGCCACTAAGACTGACATAACACAAGACCCAGCTAAACGTAAGACTAAGTCAAAAGAGAACTTAGCAAACAGTAAGACTGAGGAAAAAATATATAATAACCAAACAAAAGATGAGAAAGGTGCCTCCACCAGAACACTCACATTGAAACCCCGAACGCAAAACGTGGTAGAAATTCCATTCCCCGAACCAGATAACATTGATTTAATTATTCGTAAAAAGCAAATTGTTCCAGGCATATATCTCGGCGAAAGCTTGACTCGATCCAAGAACTCCAAGATAAAGGTGTTAATGATGAATACCTTGGACACAGAGCACAGGTTAAATACCGCAGATATCAACCTCGAATGGGATACTCTAGATAATTACAATTTGGTCTCCAATAAAACAAACGACAAGATCAAAGGCAGACTAGACAAACTAAAGTCAGTCATAGACCTTGAACATTGTAACCAAGAAGAAAAAGCATCAATCCACAAAATTTGTAGAGAATTCAACGATTTGTTCTTCCTCGAAGGTGACCAGCTTACCTTCACGGATGCCATAAGCCACAGGATCATTACTGACCAGAACAAACCACCATTATACGTCAAGCCTTACAGATTGCCCAATGCACATACAAGTGAGATCCATAGGCAAGTTAACGATATGCTACAGGATGGAATAATCCAGCCTAGTGCAAGCCCATGGAACTCCCCATTACTTCTGGTTCCCAAGAAACCGGATAAAGAAGGCAATAAGCGATGGCGGGTCGTAGTAGATTTTCGTCGGCTAAATGAATTAACAGTCGCTGACGCCTATCCATTACCAAATATCACAGATATATTGGATCAACTTGGTAGAGCAAAGTATTTCAGCACCCTTGATTTGGCTAATGGTTTCCACCAAATACGTATGAACGAGGAAGATAGGTGCAAGACGGCATTCAGTACTCCATATGGACACTATGAGTATAATCGTATGCCATTTGGCCTGAGAAACGCCCCTGCAACCTTTCAACGCCTGATGAATACAGTACTAATAGGTCTACAAGGATTTGATTGCTTTGTATACGTCGATGATATTGTCCTATACGGATACGACCTGAAAGACCATAACGACAAACTAGTAAGAGTTTTTGATCGATTACGCCAAAATAATTTAAAACTCCAGCCTGAAAAATGCAATTTTATGAAGAGAGAATTAACATATCTAGGTCATATTATCTCGGAACACGGCTTAAAACCCGATCCTGAGAAAATAAAAGCTGCAAAAACATACCCCACACCTAAATCAGTAAAGGGAGTAAAGTCATTTTTAGGTTTCATAGGATATTATAGAAGATTTATTAATAACTTTTCCACAATAGCAAAACCCCTAACAAAATTGTTGAAGAAAAACATAGAATTTAAATGGGATGCATTCTGCGACGAAGCATTCCAAACACTTAAACAAAAACTCATAGAACCTCCTATCTTATCATACCCCAATTTCGAAGAAGACTTCATAATAACCACTGATGCCAGTGATATCGGATTAGGCGCCATTTTGTCACAAGGAATTATTGGTCAAGATAAACCAATTTGCTTTGCTAGTCGAACCTTAAACGACGCCGAAACTCGATATAGCACTACAGAAAAGGAACTATTGGCTATTATCTTCGCCGTCAAACAATTCCGACCCTATATCTTCGGCCGAAAATTTACAATATGCACTGATCATAAACCGTTACAATGGCTTATGAATCTTAAAGATCCAACATCGAGATTATCTCGTTGGAAAATACTACTAGCCGAATATGAATACCAAATAGTCTATAAAGCAGGAAAAAACAATTTAAATGCGGACGCTCTTAGTCGCATCCCCGCAAATGTCGATGATACTGAAAGGGAAAGCAAAGTATTAGTCACCACTAGAAGCAAAGCAAAGGTTCAAGATTTTGATGAAATAGTTGTGCTAGGTAGCGAAGAAATCACACTTCCACCAGCAGAGTGTAAGATAGTCGAAACTTTTAAGCCAATAACTTTAGCTGAACACAGTTCACCCATTCGAATTTTTATTCTATCTCACGAAAAACGCCAAGAGGAAGAATTACTCAAAAATATTACCAACTACACCCGTCCAAATCCTAATGAAATAAATACATACATAAACGCAGCAAAATCTTCTACATATATTATTACCACACTACCATTAAATGTAACAGACACATCCATTTTTGAGAAAAACCTCATTAACATTCGAAACTACTGCGTAAAAGAAGAAGTAGAACAAATAGATATCTCCATCCCATCTAGTAACCAAATAGATGGCCGCTTCAAAACCATCATAACACGGGTATTCTCACAATCAAAAATTGTCTTGCTCATCTACTCAGATAATCGAATCCATATAAAGGATCCGCAAGAGATCGATAAGATCCTGCGCGATTACCACAACTCACCTCTTGGGGGCCATCAAGGAATCTCCCGAACCATTAAACGTCTCAGAACTAGGTATTTTTGGCCGACTCTCGTAAAAGATACAAAGGAATTTATTCGAAAATGTGAATCTTGCCAAAGAAACAAATTAAGACAAAATCCGCGAATTCCTATGAAAATCACAACGACGAGCACAAGTCCATTCGAGCGCATAGCTTTGGACATTGTCGGACCACTTCCAACTAGTTACGAAAACAATAAGTATATTTTAACCTTTCAAGACGATTTAACGAAGTTCACTGAGGCACTGCCATTACCCAATGCGGAGGCATCCACAGTAGCCCGTAGTTACGTGGAGAAAATTGTATGTCGCTTTGGACTACCCGACGCAATATTAACAGACCAAGGTACTAACTTCTTGAGTACCCTATTTAAAGAGATATGTAAAATTCTAAAGGTCAAAAAGATACAGACGACTCCATATCACCCCCAAACCAACGGAGCCTTGGAACGTAGTCATCGAACGCTAGCGGAGTATCTTAGGCATTACGTTAATAATGACCAGCTTTCATGGGACACTTGGCTACCCTACTCAATGTTTGTTTACAATACAACACCCCATAGCAGCACTACGTTTAGTCCATTCGAATTACTTTATGGTTTTCCTGCACGGATACCTAATTCCATTAGCAGAAATCCCCAAACATCATACAACTATGATAACTACGCTTGCGAGCTAAAAGCCCGCTTACAGCACGGTTATCAGATCGCCAAAAACATATTGCAAAAGAAAAAGGAAAAATCCAAAACATACTACGACAAAGGTTCCACCAATAAGTCATTTAACGTAGGCGACAAAGTATTAGTCAGAAATCACACTCGGAAAAATAAATTTTCATCATTATGGGAAGGTCCTCACGAAGTTCTTACAGTTTTATCCAACGAGAACACTGAGATAAAGATAGGAAATAAAAGCAAGATAATACACAATAACAATATAATGGCATTCACAGAATAAAAAAAAAATATACATAAGGGAAAGCAACGAGACACATACACGATGATTTATGCTATACTGTTTTTGATTTTAGCCCTTAGCCTATATCGCCTAGTAAAATGTCTAAAAGCGAGGGGTAAGAAGACAGAAAATATTAATGGAACTCGGGAAACTGAAGAATCCTTGCCAGGTCCATCCCAGGTTCCTAAGAGAGAACCACTCACGTACCCATCACCGAAGTTGGTATTAACCACGGGTGTTTGACCAAACCGTTGTCCTTTCTCTTCCCAAAATACCTTTTCCCTTCCGAGAGAATAATAATAATATAAGTCGTTTTAAGTAAAAAAAAAAAAAACATTTATTTTATTATATAAATCAAATATTTTTAAGAAAGCAAAATGTCCTAAATTAGCAAAAACAAAAAAAAAAATACATATATGTAAAAACAATAATAAAACACTACACTACGTAGAAGAAGTAAATAAATAAATAACTTAGTATGCACTCGAATAAACTTTTTGTTATATTGCACGTATCCTAAATTGGTAGCTCATAAGTAAAATAAGACAACAAAAGAAAAAAGACGTAATACAAATTAAGTAATTTGACTTAAATTAGGATAATAACATCCATATATAAAGAAAAACAGATTTATGTAAAAAATTGCCTCTTCAATCATTTCTTCATTTTCTAACCAGAAAATTCCAACCCAGGAATTTCCTTCTTCTAAGGGGGGTGGGATGTAGTGATCGCACTACATGCATCTCCATGCCCTCTCCTACATAATCTTTGTTCCCATGGCGACACAAGTGCGGCACCACATACTATCTTATCATATCCAATGCATACCCAGGGTGTCAGTTTCGTCGCTAATTACGGCACTCGCTCTATATCGCATGCTCTCCAGTATACACCATAGATATCTTGTATACACACTAATTCTGGCGTCACCCGGCAATCGGCATTAATGAATTATTTCAACCATATGGAATATGATATTCGATATTCAATGCCAAGGGTAAGCAGCGCTGCCTTTTAAGTGGGTCAGCGCAAGCAATTAAGAATGAGTGTCATAAAGAACAAAATATATGGTTGTGACATAGCGGAGGTGCATCGTGCGGTATCTAGAGCGATTGACAAATATACGGGTCGACATCAATGGTTGTGACATAGCGGAGGTGCATCGTGCTGTATCTGGAGCGATCGACAAATATACGAGTCGACGAAAGATATGGGTACGGTGCACATTGATATGGAAATATGCCGGACTGCACTATGAGTGCAGGGAGTTGTGTATGCGTGGTGGGGATGAGGATTGATTGGATTTGAGGTTTCTTCTGGTTTGAGGAAGTTATTGAACAGGCAGAGAAGAAATTACCATAGAACTAATCGGTCGCAGCCAAGCCTGAGACAGCGGGCCGATATAAGTACCTAAATAAAATAAAACTACAAAACAATATTACTTAAAATAACTAAAAAGTCTTTGTTTCTATTAATCTTCTCTCCGGCTGAAACTCTTCCCTCACGACTGTGAGGAAGCACGGTTTCTAGCGCGTAACACAGCCAAAGAGAAACGGCTCATGGCCTGTTTCAAAAATTAAACATAATTTTCTTGAAAACAAAATATTGACGAATAAATAAAAACGTATTCAGGAAATCCGAATTTACTCGACTAAACGGCGTCACAAAACAGTAGATTTTAAAAACCATTCACCGAGTGAACGCGCCCATAAGATTTGCATTAGTTGTTTTTAAGAAATCACACCAAACTCCGCTCCTCGTTTTCATTTAACTTATGTGGCTCAAAAAGGTGTGAAATGGAACGCAGAATGGCGGCACTCCAAAATTGCTCGGAAACATGCTGTGGCAAGTACACAATTTTGTAAAAATGTAAGCATGCTATCTTAGGTATGTCGTATTTATAAAGCTGGCTTAATACAGAGTAGAGATTTCTGAATGAAGCAATATTAATTCGCGGACAAACATTAAAGGCATCGACTGTTTAAGACAACTTGCAACTTGCTCTGGGCTCTCAAACTAAAGCTGACTTTTTGAGTGTCTTAAAACTTTAAACAAATATTTTTACACCCAGAAAGAACTAAACTAAACTAAATTCCAACATACGATTTTTTTCCACTATACCAACTAACGTCTGACAACTCACGCAAAAGGAATGGTTGTGAGAAGCTAGGCCTATGGTCCCTATAGACCTGTTGCGCCAACTACTTTTTTTTCTTTTTTTTTTTTTTCAATGTCTCTTTTATTAAGGTAAGTTGCTTGTGTGGCACGTAGCGCCGTCTTGTTGAAAGTAAACGTTGTCCAGATCAATACCATCCAACTCTGACCATAAAAAAATCATTAATCATCCCTCGATAGCGCAATCCATTCACTGTTACTGTTGATCCAACCTCATTTTCGAAAAAGTAAGGTCCAATGAACCCGGCTGACCATAAACCGCACCAAACAGTCACACGTTGAGGATGGAGAGGCTCCTCAACAATAACTCTTGGGTTTTCCGAGCCCCAGATGCGACTATTTTGCTTGTTGACGTAGCCACCGAGGTGGAAATGGGCCTCATCAGTCAAGATGATTTTTCGATGGAATTCCGTATCATTTTCATGCATTTCGAGGACCCAATCAGCAAAGACACGACGTTGTTGATGATCGGCCGGCTTGAGTTCTTATGTTAACTGAGCTTTATAAGCCTTAAGGCCCAAGTCTTTATGCACGCCCAATTCCAAAGAACGCCGAGGAATGGACAAACCTGGGTTTTCTTCAACACTTTGGGCTACAGCAGCAATATTCTCAGTTGTTCTTGGGCGACGTGCACGAGTTTTATTCTTTACATCACCAGCTTGTCCTACCAGCTCGAATTTTTCCACCAATTTCTGTATTGCGGTCCGACAAGGTGCTTCACGACGACACAAAAAGGCTTTAGTTTTGCGAACTGTGACTGAAAGATTTTCACCATTTTTGTAGTGAATTTTAATAATTTCAATGCGTTTCAATACGTGTATCGTTCCATTTAGTAATGACGTAGTTTCTACTTTACAAATGTCAAACAATAAAAGCTTCAAAAGTGACAGCTGCCGAAATAGCGGGTCATTCACAATAACACCTCTTATTGGAAAACCCTTTATTTCGACCAGACCACTAATGTCGGGTCTCTCTTCGCCTAAAAGAGGAACTAAATTCCTGTTGCAAAAAAAAACCAGCATTCGTTGTTACAAACTACCGAGATAAAAAAGTTAAATGTAGTTTTAACGACCGAGTAATTTTGAGGGGGAAGTGGATAGGACGCATATTTCTAACCGAGTTTCCTTTCGTTATTTTATTTCAATCAACTAACTCTGTAGGAGCTTAATTAACAGTGTTGCTTGGTAGTTTTCAGACGTTGATTAATTGAAAAATAAGTAATTTTTCTGCGTGTAAACATCCCGTCCTCAAAGTGACTTCCACCTCCAACCGTCAAAATAAGATCGATTACATAAGCCGCTCCTAGCCCTCAATACCACAGACGCTGCCAACAAGTTTCCACCTAAAATGTAAGAGGTATGCTATTAAAGCAATTTTTCATTAAAACTCTAGCCCCCCACTTGTGCCGAAAACTCGGAACTCGGCCAGCAATTAATTAATTAAATTTCGGGAAAAACTTCTCAAATTCAACTTGGGCAAACTATTTAAGTTTTCCTTTTCAGAATTAACGAGCAGATAGCATCATCATTACTCAGGCCTACCCGCCGAATGGCATGCCATCGCCTTCATCTCAAAAATAGGTTCCTATCCCTCAAAAAAAAAAAAAAAAAAAAAAAAACGAACAGCCCATACGCGGCAGCTCTACCGTGCACTTTATCTTCGAGTACTCTGATTGCAGAGTACCGCCACCGAGACAGACACAGAGCAGCAAAGCAGCAGAGTAGCAGAGTAGCAGAGTAGCAGAGTAGCTTAATCAAGATGATACATATTGCTCATTAAATGCCTTATCATTTCGTTAAGGAAACACAAGACACTCGAACTCGACACTCGACAGTCGGTGCGCTTCGTTTATAATAGTTTACAGTCTCGACTCTCGAGTATCCCAGAGAATGTTACACCCCAGAGTGCCACTGTCGTTGCCGAAAGTTTATTCCTCCGAATGCGTTATTATTGTTTTAATTTGCTTAATTAAAATTTACAAAAGTCAAACCAGCAATTTTAGTACCTCGTTTAGTGCGTGCACTTATTGGTGACTCCGCACGCGTACACATCCGCACAACATGTGTGTGTGCGCCTTCGTACAGATAGAATCCAAAACTATATCTCAACTTGTGAATCCAGATTCATATCTGTTGCAGGAGTGCAAAAAAATCCTCACAAAAGTAAGTGTGTAATGTGGTAATTAAAAGGATAACGAATCCCTGACACTGTAAGCATATATATATCCGTGGCATTGCTCTTTCAGGGTTCATGACTTCTATCCGATTGGACTGCGCGTTGTGATCTACCTCTGCACGAGTGCTATGGCATAGTTGCTACTGCTTGTTGGTTATGAAAATGTGGATGCATGCATTTACAGTCAGTGAGTCAGTCAGTCAGTCTTCACTTTTTGCATAATTGCACAGCTTAAAACTACAGAGATATATATATATAAAGCAGTCATTGAGTCTCGTGTAATTAGAAATGCAAATTCCTATGACGACGACGATGAGTGGGTATTTCGTCTTCACCACTGGAAATTGCAAACGAATACCTTACCCATGTGAGATGTGAATGCCATGCAACAAGTGCTTTGTTCTGAGTTTTATTTGTTTCCTGTTTTATGATTTAAAATTATAACGTTTCCATTTGCAACGTCTGTCTAATAAATAAATAGTTGGCGCAACAGGTCCGGAGGGACCCTAGGCCTAGCTTCTCACAACCATTCGTTTTGTGTGAGTTTTTCATTTTTGGAACGAATGGAAGGGATCTACAATTTTATGCCGACTCCAAACGGCTAATTGAGAAGCTCTTTCAAGACAGTTTTACTCTCGGATGTTTGTCAGACGTTCGCGAGAGGTGACGCAGTGAAAAAAAACCCTAAGTTGGAATTTGGGTTTTTGCGGGATTCGAACCTCGAACCCTCGCTTAGTAGTCCAACACACTAACCACTAAGCCACTGCGCCTACAACGTCT
This sequence comes from Cheilosia urbana, assembly GCA_946477585.1. Lineage (NCBI taxonomy): Eukaryota > Metazoa > Arthropoda > Insecta > Diptera > Syrphidae > Cheilosia > Cheilosia urbana. The sequence continues at coordinate 158,979,364 of OX297853.1, read as the reverse complement.
GTCTGTATCTGCTTAAATGGCATCATTGTACAAGCTTTAGCTTAGTGCCATCATTTTAAAATTATTATCAGATGGGGAGATAGTCAGACCTGCCCGAGTGCAAGACCATAAGTGGAGTTGAGACTTCAGGTAGAGAGGAATTTGCATGCTAAGTGTACACGGTAGATATCATCTTGTATATGATTTCGAATGTTTCGATGGACATACATTTTTAATAAAGTTAAGTGTGACGAAAACTTGTTTCACGTGTTTAGGACAGTGGAACGATACACACGGTCCAGAAACTCCGAATAGCTTTTCGATGGTTGGATTTATCAATGTCAAAAGTACGGGCGGCAATTACTAATGCTGATGGTATAGTTTGGACATTTTTCGTTGCATATGCACCGGCGATTAACCAAAACTTACAAATCAAACAGTATCGTTTCAAACTTGCAAGGACTTTTGGGGGTCGAAACGTATAAAATTACGGAATATTAAAAAAATGGTCAAACATTTTTATTTAGGCACTAAACCTGTTGCTGACCATCCGTTTCTAAAGAACTGCCCAGCAATTTGTGAACTCCGGGCTGGACTAACAATCGAAGGGTATTAAGTTCAACCACCGGGAAAAGCTACTTTACAAAACTTTGGTGTTTTCAGTGGGTACCCAAAATCTCAATTCCGGCTTTCGGAATCCTCAAAAACAAAGGTTTTGAGATAGTCAGTCTACAATCCTCTATGGATCTGCAAGCTTTTAAGACAATGATTTTTGAAACTACAATTGAATGCATCCATAATCAATTACAGGAGTAAAGCTTAAAATTTGGAAATTCTCGATTTTTCACACTTTCTTTACCACAAAGCTACAACCTACAAGTCTGGATAACTAATTGAATGCAACAATAAACAACTGCACTAGCAAAGCTAACGATTTGGGGAATTCTCGATTTTTCACACTTTCTTTACCACAAAGCTACAACCTACAAGTCTTGATAACTACAATTGAATGCAACAATCAAACAATTGCACGAGCAGATCTTAAAATTTGGGATATTCTCGATTTTTCACACTTTCTTTACCACAAAGCTACAACCTACAAGTCTGGATAACTACAATTGGATGCAACAATAAACAATTGCACGAGCAAAGCTTAAAATTTGGGAAAATCTCGATTTTTCACACTTTCTTTTCCACAAAGCTACAACCTACAAGTCCGGATAACTACAATTGAATGCAACAATAAGTAATTGCACGAGCAAAGCTTAAAATTTGGGAAATTCTCGATTTTTCGCACTTTCTTTACCACAAAGCTACAACCCACAAGTCTGGATAACTACAATTGAATGCAACAATAAGTAATTGCACGAGCAAAGCTTAAGATTTGGGAAATTCTCGATTTTTCACACTTTCTTTACCACAAAACTACAACCTTCTAGCCTGGACAACTGCAATAAATGCAACAATAAACAATTGCACGAGCAAGGCTTACAATTTGGGAAATTCTCGATTTTTCACACTTTCTTTACCACAAAGCTACAACCTACAAGTCTGGATAACTACAATTGAATGCAACAATAAACAATTGCACGAGCAAGGCTTAAAATTTGGGAAATTCTCGATTTTTCACACTTTCTTTACCACAAAGCTACAACCTACAAGTCTGGATAACTACAATTGAATGCAACAATAAACAATTGCACGAGCAAGGCTTAAAATTTGGGATATTCTCGATTTTTCGCACTTTCTTTACCAAAAAGCTACAACCTGCAAGTTTTGATACAAAAATTGTTATTTTGTTTTAAATCTGATTTAAAGTGGTTTTGTAGTGGAATTTGAATCACATGTCGTCAGAAAATATCAACCTAGTTCAGTGCTGGCTTTGGGGGTCGTTCGCCTGAGGCGGCATGGTCACAACACCTTAGAGCTCCCAAACCAGCTCTCTCGCAGAACAAGAGGTTCGCTGGAGTATTTATTGTTGGGTTTGTTATAACCGCCACTGCCGTTGACGATAAGGTTGTTGTTGCTTTGTCTTTTTTGGTTGTAGTTGCTGGTCATGACAAAACCATAGGAATTGTGTAAAAAAGAAATGTGAGGGATTTTTTGAGACTTTTTGCGTAACTGAGAACGTAAACCTTAACGTATTTCTCGTCGTAACCGATGCTTTGAAACTTGAAAGCTATAGACCTGTATGTGGTTCATCAGTTTGGGTTTTGGGATACGGAGACGGGTAAAGCCGGGGTCTTCATCGCCCTGAGCGAACAGGATCTCTTTGATGTCGGACGACAAAAGGCATAGTGAGAGGACAGTTTTTAGATTATTTTTAAACTTCTGCCTGCGGTTCTGCATTTAAATTTGTGATATTATATTAGAGGTAGAGTTGTTGTAGTTGCGTGCAGGAAATTAAAAAAAAAAATCACTAAAGCCGACATGTTAAAGTTGTAGCATTTAAAAATAGGTGGAGCTTCATTAGCAATGCCATCTACGATGGCTTAAACGAACAACTTTGACCAGCCACTCAATTTTCTAATTTTCCATCATCAAACTTACACTCCATTACAAAATGCTGTAAATAGCACAGAAAGATGCCTCGTTACAGAAAGTAACACGTACCTTCCAACGAGCAGGAGAAAATTGTCTACGACAGCATGTGAGATATACGCATCTGTCGGACTTAACCACCCAATAAATCTTAAATCGAAATCAGAATAAATCAGATGTCCCGCCAGAACATTCTCTACACAAGCATGCGCGCCTATCGTCTGATTTATTGGATGTTTTCGGATCGTTTTTTATTTTCTTTCTCTTCATCTCACTTAGTTATCTCATTTTCTCACCGCACACCGATTTGTGTGTATTTAACATACAGCCAAAGACAGTTGACATCCGATATACGTACATTTTAAGGCCGTACCCCTTTTTCTGCTTATAGCCAGCGCCTTCCGCATCACTAATCCAGTCGATAAATATTTAACAATGAAATCAGATGCCGAATATGTCTACGGGGCGCACTTAAGCCATCCCTAACTGTGAGCATATATTTCATATAACGCCCAAGATGTCCATACGCTGCAAGTAAGATGTTCCGTGTACCGTGTCCCAAACGGGGGGAGGTTAATAAAATTGATTTGTAGTTATGCTCGATGTTATGATTGTGCCCCACTGTGCAGCGTACCCATACTGATGGTTTCAAATTTAAATTAGCCCCAGCATATGGATGAGCATACTGGAAATTAGAGTTCCATCAAGTAATTTAAATTATTTGCCATTAGCGAATAGCGATATCGAAAACCGGAGGAAGGGGTTCGAAGCTGTTTGCAGTCGCATAAAATTAATTGAAGAGCGGGTGGCGGCGACATATCATTTTCTGATTCGTCTATAGTGGGAAAAATTCAATATCGTCCTGGAGACATCTATTCACTTGTCATTAATATCACATCGCATGATAATTGAATTCCTTCCGAAACGGTGAGCGTGCATTCAATGAGAACGTATTCAAGGATACGAGTGGGTAGCGTGCTGCCTACAACCCTTTTGTGTTCGAATATAATTGAATTAATTTTCGGAAGACTTTACGACGTTATATTCATCGCACCGGTCTTCCGGTGAATAAATGCGATAAAGTCAGCAAAGCAGACGACGCGACGCGACAAAAGGAAAACTTATCTCTACCCAAAGCGGAGACGGGTCCTTTCAAAAAAATGTCTATGTGCGCTGGATTTCAATTTGTCCATTAATAAATTTTATATACATACATATAGGTATGAGGGTTGCGTTTGAATCCACCTGCGTTTGAAATTAAGCGGTTCAGATAGGCGGTGAACACGCGATACGATTTTTTTTTTTTTTTTTCGGCTTATATGACATTGGGGTTGCAGTAATTTATGCAGCGATGATAAGATCCTTTGTCGGTGCAAAACTGTTAGAAGGGAGTAAGCTGATAAACCATTGATTGAGACAGGGGCGAGTTGAAACGCATTTGAAAATTGCTGTTCAATTTAAGGCCTCAGTGTCTGTTTGCCAGTGATCTAGGATTTAATTAGATTAGAGGGGTTCATTTTTGGTGGAGTGTCATAAGAACCTGTCACTTGGTGAGCTTGAGGGAAAAAATTGCTTCTATTGCATGTGCATTGTGCATAATGAATTTGGGCGGAACGAAGTCAGCTAGTGCCCTCATAAACCAATCGCGAAGTAGTACATATTAGAAAACAATGAAGAGCGTACTATAAAATGTACCGAAAATTGTGTCCGATCGAACGATAGGGCATTACTGATTTGTGTATGATATTTGACAGATCAGCGGCTATTTTGTGCATTTCCGATTTTTTGTTTTGTTTTTTGCTTATAATAAGCCTCAAAAAGCCCTTGAAAATATCTGTTGGGCAGATTTAATTGAAATTTATGTACAGTCGACTCTCGATTACCCGGCATTCTATTAACCTATTCTATTTATTTATTTATGAATCTATTTTCCGGTATTCACTCTAAAATCAGTGATCAGTTTCAACAACTTTTTATTTTTTTACAAACTATAGCGGACCCAGCGAACTTCGTCTCGCCCCAATTTAACGCCTTCAGATAAACCTCAAAATGATAATAAAACTCAGATAGTTAAAATTTCAATGTGATTTATTTTAATGGAATCGAAATCAGTAGAAAGCATGATGAACAATGTTTTTCGATTTGTTTTCCGGTGTGAAAACAAACAACGAAGACGGTTTGTCAACACGCGAACAGGCAACGTACAGCTGACCGTGCGAAAAACACGGAAATTCGAGATTAATCCCACTTGCGATTTATTGATTGTCATCGCAAAAGCCAATCGAACGGGGAACTGGGGTTGAATTACCACATCCGTGATCGAGTAATACGTGACTGAATTTGTTATTGTTTTGCTTGTAAAATCCACAAAATTCAGTGACGTATGGCTCGATCACGGATGCGGTAATTCGACCCCTGAATCCGCTTGAATTGGAATGGAAGATCAGTTGGAATAATCGGAATTCGTATGGGATAAGGACTTCCTCTCCTTTGAATTTGCCCTTGATGATCGTAGCTTGAATCACATTGTTCATCAGTTTCTTGACGGACAACCGCGTACCGTTGCACCATTTTGGATGATCAGGATTCCGCAACATGATTATAATCGATCCTACCTTAAGCTGTAAATTATGCGGCGGAGTTCCTGGCACATCGAGCGAGTTCAAAAAATCCGTCGAATAGTTAGTCGCTTCATCCTCATCGGTTACGCTGTCAACGGATTTGTATGAATGCAGTTCGCCGACAATTTAACTTTTAATAGTTAAATTCAAGCTATCGACGTCCTCATTCTTCGCCGCTAGTATTGCCTGTTCTTATAATTTTGTGCAACGCCGGGGAACACTTTGGTAATGAGTTCCTCCTTCGATGATGTTAACTCGCAAAAATTTGCCGGGAACGATATCAATCCAGTCGAGACATCAACAGGAATTTGGCCATTGCCAAGCTCCAGCAGTTGTCTCGAGAATTCAGCAGCCGATGGGTCGTTCTGCAATGCGACTCTCATGTACGTGGTCAATTTCAACTTCTTGACGTGAGTTAAGTATCCATAGCAAAACATATTGAGAAAAAAGATAACATTATTTGTATTCAATGATATCTTTAGTCTCTAGTACAGTCTTGCACACAACGCTACAATGATAACATATGTAAAAGAGATAATATCGTTTGTATACAATGTTGGAATATTATCTCTTCTTCATTATCAAGCAAGACGATTGTACGCTTGGGTCTCCTTGTAGATAGATAAGAAAAGTATATAAATACGACTGTATGATGAATTTATCAACAGTCTTATTGTAACTACATAGTAGCCTTAAGCTCCTTTTAGAATTAGTAAAAAGTATTTCAATAATAAAGGACATAGTTCCAAATAAATATTGTTTAATTTTAAAAGTAAGAAACAAGTGTTTTAATTGGCGATCCTGCCAGGAGGTTAAATATACTTTTTAACTTCAATCGAGCGGACCTCGGGAACAAGTAGTGAAATCTAGTATAAACAGAACACTCGCGTTACCGGTTACAAGAATTACCTAGCATAGCAGGTACAAATATAGCTTCTTCGTACGAAGCAGCAAAGCAATTCAGTGAAAGTGTATATGTGGAGAAAAAAAACACACAAATTCGACGACAACAGACACGAGTTCAAAATGGAACAACTCGCAGTATTAATGGCAAGATTAGAAGCTTTAGAAACCAGGAGCAACACAGTAACACAAACCCTAGAGCACACACGCACAGAGAATGCAAGGTTAGCAGCAATAATAACTAACCAAAATCAAATAAACACTAATTTAGAAACAAAACTAAATGAAGTAAAATCTGGATTAGGCATAGTACCAAACATACCTGTGCTAGAGGAAATAAGAACCACATATACAGATGGTAGTGAAATACAGTTAGACGCATTTAAAAGCCTACCTATTTTCAACGGCGATCAATCAAATTATCGGTCGTGGCGCGAAGAAGCATCCAGATTAATGGACAGCATTAAAAACTTCAAAACACACAGTAAGTACGCAGCAGCATTGACTATAGTGAAAAGTAAAATACAGGGTGCAGCCGCGAATGTGTTAACTAATTATAACACAATTTTTAATTTTGAGGCGATACGTAACAGATTAGATTATACGTACTCTAATCAAGAACCTCTATACGTGCTACAAGACATGATGAAAGCCATCACGCAAAAAAGAAGCACACTGTCTGAATACCACGACGAGATAAATAAAAATCTCAATTTAATAATATCAAAAATCACTATGTCAGGTGATCCGCCGAATATAATCGACAGACTAATTAAAAATGCTAACGACGACGCAGTTCGTATATTCATTGATGGTATGAGTGACAACTTTACAAGAGGATCATTATATTCAGCTACAATAAATGATCTAGAACACGCATTCGCAATTGCTCGCAGAATAGAACATGATAATGTGCACAGGCATTTACATCTCACTCAGGATAAGCACCACAAAAATATGCCACATGAACGCAGAAACGAAAGAAGACCAAATTATTCGAGCCAAACAACGAATTATCAACCCCAGAAGCAATACGATAATATGCAGCAACACAATCAAGGACCACAGCCGATGGAGATAAACTCGAGACAAATTGTACATGCACAGCGACAAAATTGGAATCAATACAAACCCGATGTATATAATCCACCAGCGAAACGTGAACACAGCGGGAGTTTCAACACACACAACAGACCGCAACGATCTTATCAGCAGAACTTCAAGCAGCAGAGAGTAAATAACTCCCGACAACAACGCAGAGACGATGTCAGCAGTACATATGCAGAAGCAGATGAAACGGAATGTATGGTAAATAATAACATAAGAATAGATCATTTAAACTAGTAGACGGGTTGCCCTGCTTAAATTTAACTAGTACTATTTCTAAGAAAATTTATAAAATTCTTATTGATACTGGTGCAACCCATAATTACATTAATAGAAAATGCGATTCTAGCAAAAAAATTAAAATTAAACCTATAAAAATAAAAACAATGCATGGTTATTCTATGGTAGATACAAAGAAAGTAGTTAGGATATTAAAGAAAAATATAACATTTTTTGAATTAGAGGATATTCAGTCTTTTGATATGATATTAGGATATGAAGGACTTAAAGTTCTAAACGCGGAAATAAATTTCAGTAATATGACTCTAACTACCATAAGCAGTGTCGAATCTATTCAGAAAATTAATTACATAATTGGGGAAAATAATATTTATAAAGCAGACATAGATAGACTGATGAAGATTAATAACAGCATAGGACCGTTACCCTTTACAGATACTATAGAAGCAAGCATTAGGACGACCAATGATAATCCGGTTTATGTTAAACAATATCCATATCCCATAGCAGATAACGAATTCGTAAACAAAGAAATACAGAAACTCTTACATGACGATATAATAGAAAAAAGCCATAGTCCTTATAACAGTCCCATATGGACAGTACCTAAAAAAGGTTTGGACGAAAAAGGAAAACCAAAACGGCGCATGGTTGTTGATTTCCAAAAACTTAACGCTCACACTGTAACAGACAGATACCCCATTCCGGATGTCAACATGACAATTCAAAATTTAGGTAAAGCCAAGTACTTTACAACATTAGATTTGGAGTCAGGTTTCCACCAAATTAAAATCAAAACAGATGATAAAGAAAAAACAGCTTTTGCTATAAATGGCGCAAAATATCATTTTAAACGAATGCCTTTCGGGCTCAAAAATGCACCAAGCATATTTCAGAGATGCGTGGACGACATTTTGAGAGACTTTGTAGGTAAATTCGTACACGTTTACATTGATGACGTATTGATATATTCTTCATCTGAGGAAGAACATATACAGCACATAAGTCAAGTATTCGACGTACTCAATAAAGCCACATTAAAAATATCTGATGAGAAAAGTAAGTTTTTTCAAGAAGAAGTAGAATACTTAGGTCACATAATCAGACATGGTAGAATCACTACGAACCCTGAGAAAATAGCAGCTATAGAAAATTTTCCAGTCCCACAAACGGTAAAGGATTTGAGAGGATTTTTAGGTCTTACAGGTTACTATCGTAAGTTTATAAAAGGATACGCAAGCATAGCCAAGCCCCTGACATTATATTTACGAGGAGATAACGGTAAAGTAAACAAAAAACAAAGTAAAAATATTAAGTTAAATCTGAATGATTCAGCATTAGAAGCGATTAGAATTTTAAAAAATTATTTGAAAGAACAAGTCGAACTTTTTCAACCGGATTATAGTAAACCATTCGAGCTTACTACTGATGCATCCAACATAGCTATTGGAGCCGTACTAAGTCAGAATAAGCAACCTATACACTTCTTGTCAAGAACACTGAGTAAGACAGAAGAGAACTATAGCACAAACGAGAAAGAGCTATTAGCGATCATATGGTCCTTACAAAAACTCAGAAACTACATATATGGTATAGCAGACTTAACCATATATACCGATCACCAGAGCCTTATATATTCTGTATCAGAAAAAAATCCCAACACAAAGCTGAAACGTTGGAAGGGAATCATTGAAGACTTTGGAGCAAAATTAGTTTATAAACCAGGAAACCTAAATCTTGTAGCTGACGCATTATCACGTCAACGCATAAATACTTCTACCATAGAAACAGCACATTCAGCTGAAAGTTCTTCTAATGATATAATAAAAACTGTGAATCAGCCTTTTAATGCATACACTGCACAGTTCGAACTTATTGAAGATATAACAAATAATATCGAAACACAAATCTATTTTAGTAACAAAATAAGACTCATAATAAAGTTTAAGGACAAAGACTCTTTACTAAGGCAGATGAAAGAAGTTATACAACCCCAAAAGATTGTAGCTTTGCATACGAAATTTGAAAACATATACAAATATGGTGAAAACATAAAAAAAGAATTCCCACTAGTAAGATTTATATTCACACCAAGAAAACTTCAAGACGTGACAAATTTGGAGGAACAACTAAAACTTGTAAGGGTAACTCACGAAAGAGCACACCGAGGGTTACGTAACAATATACAAGAAATCTCAGAGAAATATTACTGGCCCGATCTAAATAAACAAGCAAAGAGTTTCAACAGAAAATGCATAGCATGTCTATTTGGAAAATATGAAAGAAAACCTATCAGAGAACCTCTGAATAATTCAGAAATACCAACACATGTGGGAACACACATTCATATGGACATATACTTCAACGACAAGTATACTTTCCTTGTAACAGTAGATAAGTATTCTAAATATACAATCCTTCGGGAAATCGAAACTCGAAACAGACTGTACGACGTTATGGAAGAGGTCTTATCTAATTATTTCCCAAAATGTGAACGACTCATGACAGATAACGAGAAGGGATTCAAAACAGAAATGGTGAACCAAATGTGTTTGAAATACAACATAACTAAAGTAGAAACTCCAGTATACAGATCGACAGCGAACGGTCAGGTAGAACGTGTAAACGGTACAATAACTGAACTGTCTAGAATATTCACAATTCAGAATAAAACAAGACTTATCGAAGAAATATTTAGAACAGTGCGTGAATTAAATAATTCTATACACTCAGTTACCGGTTTGAAACCTAGAGACATTTTCTTTAATCAAAATAAATATAGCAATAGTGAAATTATAATAAATAAACTAAACTCAGCATCCAAAAAAGTGATCGAACGTCTAAATAAAGGAACTCGACACAGAGAGTATAAAAAAGGAGATAAGATAATGGTAAGAATCACAGGTCTTAGAAAGAAATCTAACGCCAGATACATAACAAGAATAGTAGAAGAAGATAAAGGAGACACTGTAATCTCTAAAGAAGGAATAAAAATTCACAAGGATAACATAAAGAATTATCATTTTTCAGATGACGAAAATATTAATATTCCTAACATTACTAGGAATTGTACAGAGTCAAGAAGGGCAAGGAAACGTTCAAATAACTGAGTTACTAAACAAGAAGTTTATACTTACGCAAACAGATGACGTGTATTTATTCAAAGAACAAACTTATTTGTTACATGCCACCAACCTGACTTCGATATTTCAACCTTACGTAAATATCGTAACTAGTAAATATCAACCTACACAAGAAGAAAAAATTTGGTTAAGTAAAATTAAGAATTTAGCAGACCAATTACAAGAACATACTAGGCATACTAGATCAATTAACTTTTTAGGAACAGCTTTCAAATATGTGTTTGGTAATCCTGACCATTATGACTTAGTTAACATAGAAACGAGTATAAATAATCTCATAGAAAACAATAATAAACAAAAAACTATAAATTCTAGATTTGAACAAATTTTGCAACAATTCGAAGGTCAGAGCCTTAAAGAACATTTAGTAATAGAACAAGTGTACGAACAATTATTATTATTGACCAGAACAATTAATGCAGCAAAAAATAATGAATATTTATCAGAAAGCCTAGACTTAGATGACATTAAAAATATTATTCAACATGAAATAATTCAAGTACCCATAATAAATATACTTGAGTACTCTAAAATATTATTAGCTAGAACTGATGAATTCTTCATCACAATATATAAATATCCAGTTCTAATTAAATCATGTAAATTGTATAAAGTAACACCTTTAAATTCAAAACATGGAAAAATCATTACAGATAAAACAATTGCCTTATGTAACCAAACTTATTTAAGAACAAGAAATTGTCAAAATCATCTAAGTAAAAACATTTGTGAAATTAACTTTGAAGAAGAAAATTGTCTTATTCCACTTTTAAAGAATATAACTTCAAAATGCAACATTAAACAAGAATACGATTACGACTTAGAAATTGAATCCGGTGTTATGTTATTAAGCGGTAAGCATAAGTTAAATAATCAAACAATTAATGGTATAAACTTAGTTACTTATGAAAATACTATAAATCTAGACGATAAAATATACAAAAACATGCATAAGCAAATTAAAGAAGTTATATTAAGAAATCATAATTCAGAGTCTTACATCGACCAAATAATTAAAGAAGATACAATGTACAAATTCGATAACATAGATACTTTAAAAAAACTAATTATTCCTTTTGAAGAAAAACCGATATTATCAACTATATACACAATTGTAACACTGATTGTTATTCTAGCATTTACGTACGTAATGATAAAAACTATACAATGTATAACAGATCGTCAAAAACAAAAAAAGATTGACGCATATAACAAAACTTATGAAAGAGAAATGTTAAAAATAGCGTCGAAAAATCGGGACGATTTCGTTTAACAAGGGGGGGAGTTAAGTATCCATAGCAAAACATATTGAGAAAAAAGATAACATTATTTGTATTCAATGATATCTTTAGTCTCTAGTACAGTCTTGCACACAACGCTACAATGATAACATATGTAAAAGAGATAATATCGTTTGTATACAATGTTGGAATATTATCTCTTCTTCATTATCAAGCAAGACGATTGTACGCTTGGGTCTCCTTGTAGATAGATAAGAAAAGTATATAAATACGACTGTATGATGAATTTATCAACAGTCTTATTGTAACTACATAGTAGCCTTAAGCTCCTTTTAGAATTAGTAAAAAGTATTTCAATAATAAAGGACATAGTTCCAAATAAATATTGTTTAATTTTAAAAGTAAGAAACAAGTGTTTTAATTCGTGCCGCCACAGAGACGATGATTTAAAGCATGCATTAATTTTATCGGCAGCAGTAGATTTCGGGATTACGGGAAGCGTTTGACGAAAATCTCCGGAGAGCAATATCATAGCCCCAGCAAATCGTCTCGAATCACCTCGTAAATCTTTCATCGTTCGGTCAACTGCCTCCAAAGCTCGTTTTTGCGCCATCGTGCATTCATCCCAAATGATGATTTTGCATTCTCGCATCAATTTCGCTGTCACCGAATTCTTGGTCATTGCGCACGTTGGCTTGTCAACCATGAGAAGATTCATCGGCAGCTTCAAAGCGGAATGTGCAGTTCGACCGCCTTCCAACAATGTGGCAGCAGTGCCAGAGGATGCAACAGCCAACGCAATTTGAGATCTTGACCGAATTGTTGCCAGAATCAACGAAATGACGAGTGTCTTGCCTGTCCCACCGGGAGCATTGAGAAAGTAAATGCCTCCCGTTCCATCGTCAACAACCTTCATCAGCGAATCGTACACGTTCTTCTGCTCGACATTCAACAGCGGCACATTTGTTCGGACTCTTTCGGCCAGCTCATCTCGATCATAGTCTTGCTCCCGTTGAAATTCGCGATTGATAGCATCGTGCATCATACGATTTGGCGTTGGCCGAAGTCCCAAAGACGACAGCAGACTGCCGCACATGAGCACGCACATGTCCTCGATCAGAACTAACATTTCGTTGCGCATCTGGTCGTTAATTTCAAGATCAAAATTCGAAGTTGTCGTGCGAACTCTTCGTGGGATAAATGTGGGATATTTTAAATTTTTGTCGAGGGATAAAAGGGATTTTTTTGGGTATAACCGTGGGATAACCTGCTTCTAAAGTCTGTGATGACTGCTGCAGCGTCGTATCGAAAGGAATGGAATCAAATCGTATAAACATAAATAAGGTAATCAAATTCAAATGGGAAATGTGAAGCCTCAGTGGAACAGGTCTTGGCCTGCGATTGTTTATTTGTTCTTGCTTGACAAATTGCCCACAATAAGTTAAACGCAGAGCAGCACAGAATGTTCTTCTTAATGTTGGTAATGCCAGACGCTTCGCTCTTGTGCGACCACGTATCAATATTGTGGTCGAGCCAGCTCAGTGTCAATCAATTTAATTATGTGTATCGTGTGTGATGTGTGTATGCCTTTGGAGCGCACAATGGCCACGGAATCTTTTGTGTACCGTAGACGCAATCATTTTGTGTTCGTCTCACCGCAAACCGGACATTGTCGAACAATGATCGCTTGTTATTAGAGATACATTGTCCAGCTCCGTCGCGCAGTTATCAGCATGTGTGTATATTGCTGGATTAATTTCACGAACTGGAACTCGAACAGCCGACTGAACGTGAGATCCCTTTTAGCTGCTTAAATCGCTGCTGTAATTGCAGCAGCTATATACATGTATGTGGGGCTGGGTGGAAACGGTACAATTCTTCCTCTGCCTCTCTTTAAGATGTTGCGTCGTCGACGACGTCGTTGTCGATTGGTTGGGCTTGGTGGTATTCAATTGTCGATGCACAGTGTGCTCTTCCGAATTGTACCACCATAGGGGCTATGATGGTGTGATGCTGCTGCTTCTACTGCTGCTGCTGATGATGATGATGATGGTGATGACGATGATACTTTTACTCGGCTGAGGTATCTTTTCCGCCACTTCAAATGGAGTTCCTGCAATTACACACGTTCTTTTGCCGTGCTGATGTCGTTGATCCCTTGCGAGGAGATGCTGTTGGTGGTGGTGTCGTTGAAGCTGGCTCCTAGTTCGTATTCAGTCCGAACAATGCACGGAGGAGGAAAAAAGTCTTGCACTTTTTGTTGGCACCTTGTGGTGGTGGTGGTGCAGCCACAATCAGGTGCCTGGCAACAGCAGTTCCAATGGCAAACGTATAGACGAGACCAAATCATTGTGTATACTCCTGCATTCCGAGGATGATTGTAATGGTTTTTATGATGATGATTATTATGATGAAGCTCTTTTCTGCTGATGACAGTAGCACGACACTGAAGAAAACTTTAAGACGCTCTATCAGCATTAGATACAGGTCCGGTCCGTACCTTTGTATCCGCACACAGACCGGGGCTGGGGGATGAAACAAAAGGAATCGCCACAGTAATCGTAAATTGAAATTACACTCAGGAAGGGAGAACTGGTATAATCTTGTTGTTGCGAGTTTGCCTCTGGTTAAGGAGCCTTCGTTTTGTGCACATCCCCTGCAATTGGATCATGGCCAAGATTATTAAAGTCTCGTTCTATCTCTGTTTCTGGTCGTAACCAAGTCAACCAATTTAGCAAGGACTTTACATGGCAAAGCAAATAAATACCATCCGTGTCCATCATCGTATATATGCTTGTGGAACTTAATTGGACATGAAGATGTCCATTGTAATGGGGAAACTACATCGAATGGGTGTTAGATGAAAGATGTTTTCGCATCATGGTGTCGTCGTAGTCGGGACTGTGAGCCAGCCGACAGAGAGATGCCAACATTGAAGCGCATGTATTGTGGCTTTTTTGAGGCTTGTTGTTATGGGAGTAAAGGCATATTACAGAGGGACAACACTTGCAATCTACGCTCAATGGTTGACCACTTAAATGTTCCCCACAAGGATATAGGCTGTGTATGTATGGGGATATGGCATGTTTGGAATAATGTTGCAACAGATGGTGTCAGCCATTGGGAGGCGATGATGTGAATTGCGCTCTTTTGGGGTTGACATTGTGGATATTTGATGCGTGGGTATGGGAATTTCTTTGTTATCCTAAATAGGATTTAGTTCGACAGACTGAACACAAGCCACTGATGGTGGTGGGGGGGGGACTTGAACGATATATAAATTTAAGGTTATGGTTATTGGAATTTGGATTTCGAGTAAAGCGCTACACGATTGGGAAAGTTATCTCGGCATTTGTTTCCGAATTAGTTTGAATGGAAGAGTTGGGTATACGATTGCAAGTCTTGACAAAAATCCTACACAAGCGGAATACTGCAAAAAAGCCCTGAAAAAGGCTTGGAAAATGTTTAAAAATAAATCTAGCCTGATGACAATCATAGCAGGGAACTAACATGAATCAAAGGATTATGACAGTAGAGCTGAAAAAGGCTTGGCATTGGTCGGCCATTCCTCCATCAATAAAGTCGCGATCAGCGCTGCAGAAAGTACTACAGGAGGAGTATTATACTCCTTTTTCATCGGCTGTACTTCCCAAAGACAAATTGTACTCTTATTATTAATTTCGGATTTAGCTATTCGGGTCTATCACAGAATCCGTCGTATTCGGAATTTCGTATGAACCCCGAAAGAACTATCACAGATTCCGTCGTAGGGTACATTTTTTGCTTTCGAAATTCGTAGAACGTGGTATATTCAGTGATACCACTTTCTACGAATTTCAAAATTCCCCTACGACGGATTCTGTTATAGACCTGATTTTCTCTTGCCTTGATATTTCTATGTGTAGGAAATTGCTAAACAGATTTTACTTTCTGGATGTTCCACTACGTTTTATTTCGTGTTCTATTTTTTTTATATATATATTCACGCGAACAAACTCTTGTGGGTCCTTAAAATTCATTTTCTGACACTATTTAGAGGCTTTTTCAAAAAGGGCGGGTCAAAGTTAAGGTGGATTGAACCAGGCTGGTATAATAATAAAATCAATAGTCAATAATTGACAGACGCGGCTTCTCACGGTGACATGCATATGGTCCCGGCTCGTCCAATTTTTGGCTGATTATTTACCAAACCGGTTGTGTCATATTTAGCCATCAAAATTTGGAGGGTCGGCTTTGAAGGGCTACCGCGTCTGCCGCAAAATGGGCGAAACTCACTCAACGTTTGCGCTTCGAACACTTATTTTGATAATCAGGTTTTATCATTTGGACGTGTTGTTCAAAAGTGTAACTTGTCATAATGATTTCGCATTAGTGACTAAATAATAAAGATCAAAAAAACATGGCCACCACATATAACCAACATTGATCCGTCTCAATTGCAAAACTTAGATTTAATATTTTGGTTTTTGTTCTGTACTTCCTGGTACTCCCCAAAAAATGCTACTATACTCCCCAACGAAATTACGAAACGGCAGCCATGGTTCGCATATTTTGGATCAGCACTTTCAATTTGAAGCGCCCAGATAATTGTGGTCCCGTTTTTTGCTGAAAAAGTGAATGTGTTCTCTATAAACACTTTGCTTCTGAAGAATACAAATAATCAAGGAAGTCCACAAAGACTTTTTGGCGTGTAGTTGCTATCAGAGCCTATTTTAAATAAATATTTCATATGGCGTTTTTTATTATGCTCGCGTGATCCATATAGAAATAGATCATTGATTTTCATGGTTTACATGGTTTACAACAGTTGGATCTCGCATTATTGTGGGAAACCATGGAAATCAATGATCTATATAGATCTTGTGCGGGCTTAATAAAAAACACCTATAGACGTTGAGTGCAAGACGACAAAAAATGTCAAAAACAAAGACAGTATTTTAAAGGAATCTTAGTTTAAAGCCATCTTAAGTTACGTCCAAAGTGGTCCTCTGTCCCCGATCGACAAATCGTAAAATGTGGATAACTGCCACCTTAGCGTATGCAACAATTCTTCACACGCAAACACCGATCTACGAGCGATCACCCAAATCTAGATTAAGAACGTCGTAGTTACCAAATTGAGTAACAAACACAGGCTTACAAACCAAATGGTCAGTTTGAAAACGTGAAAACAATATGGAGAGTTGCAAATGAAAACTAACGCCAAGAACCCTTCGCTACTGCTCTAATGAAAGGTCAATAAATTAACGTAGATTCGAGTGTACACAATTCGGTGAGAAAAGTCAACAAAGAACTAAACACTCGGTTTGTAGACTGTGGCCTAATAAAATTGGAGTCTCAAAATGTCTTCGAGGTGGCCAAACGCCACGACTAATGAAAAGAATGCTTTTAATTTAAATATTATGGCTTCACACCTCGGCGTCAAAGTGTCGAGGAGGCTTCAACTGGTTAACACTATAGGCAAATATCCAGAAGCAATCATGAAGTGTGAAATAAAAACGAAACAACAAACTTTACCAATTTCGATCTCGAAGTGATTATGCCAACAGAAAAGCAATTATATTGTGGCCAACGAGGGCAACATATGTTTGAGATTCGAAAATGCTAGAAAATCAAACTGTGCACCAATAATTACATATCCGATTGAACTGTGTAAACTTTCTCTTCACCAACAACTACTCATGCAGCCAAACCGTCAGCATCTGTTGCAACTCTAAAGATTATAATGCTGTCTCTAACTCCAACAAAAAAAATGTTGACCTCACGATCTTGTAATTAATTTCAAGCTTACCGCTGTTATATCTCTACAAAAAAAAAAAAAAAAAAACAAAAAAACTTGGCTTACCTCCTTAAGATGCCAAGTGCTTTGTGCTTTGTGGATCTACAGTGGATTTTACAAAATCGCATCCAAAGCAAAGCAAAAGATGCCCAAATAACGACAGATAACTACAGATACTTGTACACAGTGAACAAACAGATACAGAAGGCGTAAAAAAAACAGACTGTATCCAACAAAAAAAAAAACAACCTTCTTGAATTTGAAAATCACTTTAACCGAGGAGCACATCGGAGATGGATGCATGTGTGAGACTGAGAGCGATCCTCTTCTCTGAATGGGATTAAGGTTCCGAGAATTTTAATCCCAGAAATGGTGAACGCAACAGCGCAAGTGCTATTTGCTACTTAATGTGAAACACTTTACAGAAACGAAAACCAAAGAGGGCGGGGAAAAACACGATAATAAATAGATAAAAGATCATTCCGATAGACAGTGCACACTGCACATGCACAGTGGTATTATGTACGGCATTGAGTTCGAATTTCTAGTTCGAGATAGTTTTTGTTGTTTCGATGAGAAGGTGTATATTTTTTTATAGAGTGGCGTGGATAATGATGATCGTTGGCTGCAATACATTAATTAGAGGGTGACCCATTTTTATATGAAACGCTGTGTAAGCGATATTAACTGCAAGTGTAGGGTCGTCAGATATCGTCTTCCTGATAATATTAGAGTAAGAAAAATTCAGTCATGCGAATTTGTTATAAGTACAGACGGTATATAATGTTGATGACCGTCCCAGCGCATGTGGATGCAATGTCTGACTGAGCTGACCTTGTTATCCCAGAGACAGATTTATTTATATTAGAGTGCGGTGGAAGATGTATCCTTATAGTGCCCTGACTTAGACACAACGTATCGGAAAGCAAATTCCACTCAGCATTACATCTCTGCACCAACAAAAAATAAAACAGGCCAATATGTTGTGTTACAGGCAGTGAAAATGGTTCTTAACTAATTGGCTTCGCCTATCTAACATATAAAAGTCTCGTGGCACGGTGTTTGTGATCGTACTCCTCCGAAAGGGATGGACCAATTTTTATGAAATTTGGTGTGTATATTTGGTAGATATGTGAATCGGTCGTAAAGTATATTTCATACCGCTAAGAGATTATGTTTTTTTTTTTTGAAGAAAAATTTGTTTTGTATTTTTTTTTTAGACTTGGCATCAAAACCTATCTATAACCCCATTTTCATCTTCCCAGTGGGGGTAGGTATCCCAATTTTTATAATAGCGATTGTAGTATTTTTGCATGTACAATATCCAAATAATTTAACAGTCGTTCGTTTTTCAAACAGAAGTACTTTTTTATGTTGCTGAAGGACAGATGGCGCTACGTCCGCCTCACCGAACTTTCCGCATCCATACAAGTCATATCCGCGTTGCCAATCTGGGGGCCTATTCCAGAAAGCGCCGCGAATCGCTTGATGGCGGATTTTATTTTTTGTATTTCCAAAAGTGATTCACTTTCCATTTGACCATATATGGAAAGCGAAAGCACTGGGAAAGTGCGTCAGCATTGAAAGCTATAGGTGTTTATGTGATGGCTTGCTAACGGATTGTTTGCGGACCTATACAAATTTTAAGTCTTCTATATATTTAATTCTTTCGGGGTGATACTCGATGATGTTATAACTCGATAACCCCTGAGACGATTTTCATGATTCTTTTTTGGTTTTGTTCGTATTGCTGTATATCGGGTTTAGGAAGAGAGAAAATTACGGAAAATCGCCGTGCGGTCCTGATTTGGCATATAATAATTCTTCCTATTAAATATTTATTTTGACTTTTCTACCTCTAAACTTAATTAGAAAACTAGTACTACTTTCGGGTTTTTTTTTTTTTTTTTTTTTTTTTTTTTTTTTCAAAAGTAGATTGATAAAATCGAGATAAAATTAATGTGTTATACGTTGGTCAACAGTGATTGGTTTGTTTTTGGTTTTGTGCATCGCTCCAAGAGTTTCATTTCTTTACAGTTGATAAGGTAAAAATGCCAAGATATGCGTGCTTATATAAATGAAATGAATAAATGAAAAATTGGTAAGAAGTCAGAATGGAAATAACTGGAAAGATCATTTTCGCTCCGTTCGCATTTGAGAATTAGCAAAACCGAACGCGGTCGAAATTAAGGTATCGCTTTTGATACGATCCGCCGCGCATTTAGGAATAGCCGCCTGGGTGGATATACCTACATATATTTTTTGAGGGAAAATCTGAGGTTTTTTAAAATTTTGTTTTATTTGTTATAATATTGTTATAATATCCTTTAAAATGACCTGTTTGAAAGTGAGCATGACAATTTAGGATGAAATAAATGTGTGTGTTATTTTAAATCGCTTTTGAATAATCGATCGATCCTCCAAAGCTATATTTCCCAGTGAACATTTGTCGTCCTTATATCTTTGGACTATTCATTTCAAAGCAAGTCTCTCAAAAAAGGCTTACAGTTTCATTTGGAAAAAGTTTACGTACAAGTTCCTCAATTTTTTTTTCAGGAATTAGGCATCAGCTTCATCTGTAAATTTTAAAAACAACTTTTTCTATGCCACCTCTGACGAATATTGTACAAATATCTCGGACTTCTGATTTCTTTACAGATTTATTACTGAGAATATGCTTCAATACAGATTTTAGTGGCGTCGTTTCCTGCCCCGTTTGTAGCTTTATACTGACTTGCTGTCAGTTCTTTTTAGAGATTTGAGTTTCAAAATGGCAACGCTATTTCCAGCGACAACTATTTTGACCTAGGTAATTTTATCACGAGTAAAAAAACACCCTCATACAGACTCATACAAAACTTTTGTTGTGGTATTCGATTGGGCGCTCCCAGATCACTTTTTATGTTCGTTTGGTACAAAAAAAAAAACAATCTTTTTCAGATTTCAAAGCTTTTTTGCGAATCTGGATTTTTTCTTAGATTTGCTTCAGATTTACCAATACAAGTGCGTTTGAGTTTGACAACTGGTGGAGTTTGTTTAGGTTTTCGTAAATTTTCTCTACAGCAAAGAAAGTCATTCCATCGGGTGAATCTGTTTTTGTAAATTATTTATGTATGAATATTTAGAAATCAATTTGGACGCAAATTTCGAATACAAATACAAAATTTAACCAGTGAAAACGCTTTGTAAAGTGTCGAAGACTACACATATTCGAATCGCACGAATATCAACACAAAAAAAAAAGTGACGTTTTTATGTTCGATTAGCAACACGAAATCTGAAATCTGAGAGCGAATCTGAAGAAGCCCAATCGTCTAAAAGATTTCGACTTGGAACTATTTGGCGATCAGTGGGAAGTGTTCTATTTGAATCTCAACAATTTCATCCCCTCATGCCTAATTAATTCTCTTGCAAAGTGAGAAAAAAAATCCTCATCAGATACTTCCACTTCTTTTACTTAATAGATAGATACCACACTTGCAATCAATGCTATTCCATTGCACTTGAGCTTTCTTTCGGCGCATGACTTGAAAGTGGACCTGGACCGTTGGCCAAAGGGAGGAGGTGGAAAATCAAAGCAACTTGCAGAGGAAAATCGTGCGGATGCAAGGCATGTACCGTCCGAAGATACATACAGATTTATACAGTGCGACAAATCTGATAAGAAGTAGTGTAAAACTACTTAAAAAACATTTCTTCTTCGCGTGTAGCTCGTTGCTTTTGTTCCACTCATTCTTTTAATGGATCTGGGGTCTGCTGAGCTCTGAGATGCTGTTCGCTTTGGGATGCTGCTTCTGCTTGCCACTTGATGCAATCAGTGAACACGATTCCACATCCACATCCACAGACGTCGACGACGACGACGAAGACTAAGACGGCGGTGAGGGTTGCGGGCGACTAGCTTGGGAAAAGAAAAAGGAGATTGCATTTCGGCGAAGATCAACAACCCAAAACCTTCTATTACTTTGGAAGTAATGCGCGAGTGTGTGTTTGCTGTGGGCATGCGGTGAGAGGGCGGGCTAGCTAATGCAACGGTAGGACATGCGAAACCAACCGAATAACCAGAAACCAGAAAGGGCAAGGATTACTACTCTTTCTGCAAGTGACTTTGCAGTAGATATACACACTCATCGTCGTCGTCGTCGTCGTCGTCGTCGTCGTAATCGTTGCTGTGTTGTGTATTATGTTAGCTGGAGTATAACTGGACGAAAGGGCCGCCAGCGCTGCGGTTGACGCTGCCAAACCAACCGAATCTCTTGCAACCGAGCGGCAGAAACAGAAGCAGTAAATGGGAAACTCGCGTCATCAGCACAATGCACCTTAACCACATCAATGTCGTCGCTTCGCGGTTGTGGCGGCGCAGCGCGGCATCGTTGTGCAAGGAGTCTGCCCATATACTGCATCTGCACTGCAACTAAGAACAGGATGCAACGCTGAAATGGTTCTATGGACATATGTTTTGTGTTTCGCGGTTGAAAGATTTTTTTCGGTTTCGCCAAAAGGGAGAAGGAGAACTGAAAGAAAGGTGCGGATCGCAGATATGTGAGTGGGAGAAGTGCAGTCGAATTTACGGCACGTTTGTTAGCATTGGAATTCCTTTTTTCAGTTCTAAGTCATTATGGACAAAAACGGAAAACCCTTTGTTGCTTCCTCGTTTGCGTTGCACCGAGCCAACTGTATTTTGACATGAGCGCTCATTTGGAAGCGAAACTCCAAACAAACATACCACACAGGATTAAGCACCTCCGTTGTAGTACACATTCCTTTACCTACCTGTGTGCATAATGATGAAGATTATGCCGGCATGGTCTGTCGTCTGTGTTGCTGTTGTTGCTGCTGCTGCTGCTGCTGCTGCTGCTGCTGCCGTATCCTTGTGGCAGTAGGCGTTGGATATAAGAAACTCCATGGAGACCCAGACGACACGCACTCAATTCACCGTTCGAGTTGGTGAGTTTCCGTGTCAGTTATGCACTTCGGTCGCAATCGCAAGGATGCATGCAACTATATGGATCTCGCTCTTTCTTTCAGTAGATGTTTGGGTAGGGCAGTGCAGAACGCTTATCTTCACTTATGATGACGACGGTGAGCTCGGAGATAGTAAGCAACCCCTGAGGGATGATTGCACCAGTTTTACGTGTACAGACGGTTGCAAATTGTAGTGGAACGTTATCTTTGGATAACAATACTATAATTGCGCACACACATATGCACGAACATGTGAAAAGATAGGTATACGTTATACCTACCTACCTGTGCAAACAAACGACGAAAAAAAGAATGCAGACGTTTGCAAATAGATTTCGCAAGTAGACGAGTGATGAAATGGATACAAGATAAAGGAATGCACATCTGAGGACATTTTCAGGTGCAATAGTTGCCGCCAGCTATTTGCGGGTACACATTCATTATAGTTACTTACGTACAATATAATTGCATGACATTTGAAATAAATGTCAACGCTCAATTGAGCCGAGTTGGCATCACCTTAGATGGCAGCTGCACCTGCTTGAGTTTGAGGTAAACTAAAATAGACACATGACGCACTCAAAGGAAGTTTTACAGCATTATAAAACCACACACACAGAGAGATGGGTGTGCTAACCGGATAGGTATGATGGACCTTCTACCCACCTACACAGAATTATAAGTTTATGAATGAATTGCATATATGTAACAGCATGGAAGTGCATCAGCTGTAGGTACCTAACAGTTCGTAGGAATTTTCCCTTATCTGGCCAATTTTGAGACTCTAAATGAGCTGTAATAAATAAATACAAACTTTAGGTTCTAGAAAAGATTATTTTTTTTTTTTATTAATTGTATTTCAAAAACAAATTTATATCAAAATCTCTAAATAGTGTTGAAAGAGCTAAGATCGATTTACTAAAAGAACAAGGACTAACTGGGCGTATTATAGCAAACAAAATTGGACGAAGATTTAGTGTGATCTATTTTTATTTGAGAAGCAAAGACTCGTACGAGAAAAACATGAAAGGAGGTAAAAAAAAACCGCAACAACAGCAGTTTATCGAAGAGCAATTTTTCGATGTGCTTCCAAATCCTGCGACCCTGTGGCGAAAATATAGCCGAAAGCCGGTGTTACTACTGCAAGCGTTTCAACAGTGCGAGGGGTTATAAATAAAACGAATGGAAAATCAAGGGAAACAACCACTTAACGAGCAACGGAAGGGTATGCGCTTAGAATTCGGTACAGGGAAATAAGTCCCCGGCAACTAAGTCCTTCAGTGGACATTCACCTAGTGGGAAGTAAGACCACTTCCGTAAAGTGGACATAGTTCCCATGTTAGGTGGGAAATAAGTTCACTTTCTCATGTGAACTAAGAACACATTCAAAAATAAGAAGAGGGAACTTACTTCCAACATTTAAAATTAGAATTTTTTGATTTTGTTTAACAAAATACTCCATTCGAAATTCAGTTTGCAAGGCTCTGAAAATAATCAAAGAAAAAAATTGTGGTGATTTTTCGGCGCAGGGACATAAGTCCAAGATAATAAATTCGAGCGAATTGTTTGCTTTTATTTTCCCAAATTTTCGAAACCTAAAACAAAACAGTTGTTTGAGAAAATAAATTGGGATTTTTAGCCTTCGAAAATTTGAGAAAATAAAAGTAGAAAATTCCCACGATCGGTCTTGGTGTGCGTCGATTTTTCTTTTATTACTTTCAGAGTCTTGCAAACCGAATTTCGATTTTTTTTTATTACTCTGACTCAGTTGAAATTTAATTTCTCTTTATGCTAAGTTTCCACCGGACATAAATCCCGAGATTGAGTAGGTACAATGTACAAGAGGTTTAAAATTAATCCTGAAGTGTTTCCACCAAATAAAAGAAGATTCACTTGACGTATTCTCTCTGGCTCTGCCTGGCCTGAATGTAGTTTCACGAGAGAAAGAGAGAGTGAGAGAGAGATAGAGAGAGAGATAGATAGAGAGAGAGAGAGAGAGAGAGAGAGAGAGAGAGAGAGAGAGAGAGAGAGAGAGAGAGAGACTTTGCAAATGCAGCTCGGTTTGCTTTGTATTTTTGACATCTCGAGCTGTGGAAAGTGTGTTCACAAACCGGACTGTACATGCAAACCTGGGATCAGATTCTGTAAGGCGAAACGATCAAACATTTTCGTGCGCACGAATGATTTGCCCCATGTTGCACAAGCAAATTTCTTCGAACACACGAAAACGTTTGAAGAACGTTTCGCCTTACAGAATCTGACCCCTGATTGATAATAGAGATTTATTTCAAATCTCCCTTTTATGAGGTTAACTTTTTTATGATAAATCCCGAGATTTATGCGGGTTTTACGAACATTTTTCTAAATCTCGCAGTTAATCTCCGGTGGAAACGTAGCATTAGTTAATAACAATTGCAAAGTACCAACTTGACTCTTTAATTTTACTTTGTTACATACATCTGCAGGCATCTCGGGCCGCTGTTGAAGCGTTATAGGTTCGCCTTTCCCGGGAGAAGTATATAAAAAGAAAAAAAAAAAAATCGACAGTGAGAATTTACTTCACATTAAAAAGGAAATAAAGTCACTTCCCGAAAGTGGTGGCACTAGGTGGCAACTAAGTCCCTCAGTCAACTTACATAGATCCCGGGAACTTATAATATCCCTGCACCGTATGTACTTCGAATTCTCTAGACCCATATTAGTTGTAAAAATGAATCACGTAGTTTTTTCGGAAGAAACGAAGTTTGATTTTGATGGTCCTGATAGGTGAGGGAAGAAGAGCGTTTTTTAGCGCGAAATCATAGCTGAGAAGGTGGTGTTATGGTATGAGGAGCAGTTACCTACTTTGGAACTGTTCCTTGAGTTCCTCCAAAATGACTGTTATAAGTTATAAAGGAATTTTGAAAAGAAATTTCAATACATTTTCGGACATTTTCGGACCCATAAACTGCATAATCAAAAATTGGATAGAGGAGCAGAATGTGGAATTGCTTCAATGGACGCCATACTCACCCGACCAGAACTTTATAGAAAACGTGGTTATAGTGCGAAAAGTTTATGAGTCTGCCCGTCAGTTTTAGGAAGGGAAATCCCTCATTGCGGTCATTAAATTGACTGTACGAGTCCACGCCGGATCGAATTTACTAAGTTATTGTGAATAAAGGCGGTAGTACCCACTACAAAAATTAACCAATAATAAACAATTTTAAGAAAAACTTGTTTCGTTTAATCCCAACTTTTATTTCCAATTTAAATAGGTATTTGTATGTCTATTCAGTTGACGCACAATGAATTTGCGTTTTTCCATATTGAATCCTTTTTGAATTTATTTCTGATTTATTTTCTCAACATCATAAGCAGACAGTAAAAATCATCAAATAATGATATGTTAAGGCGCAAGGTTTTGAAAAATGGACAACATAGCTTAACAAATGTTTGTGCTTATTCAGTTTAAGCGGAGTGTATTTTGTTTTTATTTTTTTGAATTCAAATATGTCTACAAAACTATTGCGATAGGCTAAGGCCTGATTGTAGTATTTGAAACGTAGATTCCATTCATATGCACCATTCAATATTAATGTAGCTTCTTCTCTAGGAAGATCACTCTTAGAAAAGTACAAAACGCGTAGTTCACGTTATATGGGGTATTTTGGTTCCCGGCAAAAAAGGGGAAATTTTAAACATGGGGGAATTTTTATATGAAAGATCTTCTTTCATAACCTATTGACCAATGGATTTAACGTTTTTTGTTTGGTTAGAACTAAACGTTTGAATGCTCAATCAAAAATACAGAAGTCCGTATGACACTACATTTTTTGGGGATTTTTTTTTTTTACTTTTAAAATGAAACAAGAGCAGTACCTGCGAAAAGTAAGAACGAAAATTCCCGATTGGAGTGAGTGCGTACATATACAAACATTATTAATGTACAGATGTCAAAAGAAATACATTAAAAATGTATTCAATTTACATTTCCAGCTGTCAGTTTTTTTTTTTTTTACCTTTCAGGATTATTTTAAGACAAAATTCGTTTGAAAATGTGTGGTTGAACTTTTAGTCTGTTTTACTCGCAGCTGTCTTTTTAGCATGTTTTATGACAGAAAAATGTAGTGTCATACGGGCTTTAAGAAAGTTTTTGAATACCATATCGAAAACTTTAACAAAGCGGAGCTATCAATGATGCTTGGAAACAAACTTACAAAAATTAGAGAAAATCGCTTAATCGCTTTGTGGCAATTGGGTTATCAGCCACCACTTAAAAAAATGCACAGAATCATCCATTATACCGAATGTGTATGAATGTATATATAAACCTTAGCAAATGTTCATATTTCATATTTCTTCATGAAATTTACGTTTGGGTTATTTAATTCACCATTGAAAATACCTACCGATGCAAACTCTGTACTATAATTACAAACCCAATTTTTGAAAGTATACATAATACCTACTAAAAATACGACAACAATATTTAAGGTTCGTTTGACATTTCCAGCTCTAAGTGCGTTCCTATTCAGTGTGCACTGAGATGTAACATGGCCTTATCTACTTGAGATCATTTTTACTGACTGCTCGCCTTATGGAAGTGAGTTGAGTTGCAATCAAGAGATTAACGTTTACCTTAATAAAGTTTTTATTTAAGTAGGCACTATGGTAGAGTGGCAAGTAATATTTTAGAAGAAGCCGAATAATGGGTGCGCTAAGCGCGGTTGCCACTGTGACCTCTTAGTCACATTGACACTTTTTATTCCATTTAATTATTTTTTACGAAATCGAAAAATAAAGTCGTCTTTAATTTTTATGCAACCTAAAGGGCTCTGCGAAATAAGGCCCCAATGAAATAAGGCCCCAAAAAGAAAATGAAATAAGTCCCCAAAATTACTTTTTCATTATTAATTGTTACCCTTCTGATATGGAATGGGTATGGGGGGGGGGGGCATGCTTTTTTTAATTTAAATTAGTTTATCCAATATCAACAATATTAAATAAAAAGTAGTTTTCATTATTTTTAATTTCATTATGAAATAAACCCCAAATTTGGGCCTTATTTCATTTTCTCTTTTGGGGCCTTATTTCATTGAGGCCTTATTTCCTACAGCCAACTTAAAGCGCTTTTCTATTCGTCTAATTTAAATGGTGCATTAATGTGTTTAATTGAACGCACTGATTACACATGCACGATCACTGAATTTACAAACACTGAATGCATTCATTTCCTTCATTTGACAATTTATTGACATGATGACTGGAAAACTCAATATTTCGGACTTAAGTTATTTTGGTAATAAAAATTACCAAAATAACTTAATAACTTAATTTTCAAGAGGCAAGCGTGGTGCATAGTCTGGAACGTAATACTCGCAGTGTTTAAATAATTATGGTGAGGTCAGTGCTCAACTGAGGTGCCAAGTGCTCACTTTCAAGACAGGTGTGCCAGGACCATTATCATGTCATTAATCACATTGGTACTTATGTCAAAAAAAAAAAAAGCACTTTAGCATTCCGATGAAAATGTTTGAGTGCTCGCCACGTTAGTCGCTTGAAACAATTTATTTATTCGTTCTGACGGCTTTTATTGCCGTGAGAATATTTATCTTGAAAGTTTACCTCTGCGTCTCTTGTTAGTGCTTGCTACTACTTCTTTTTTTCAATTTAACAAGGTCTGACTTTTATCGAAAAACTATTTAAATACCGCCAATGTAGAACTTTTATTTTTGAGTAAACGAGACTTTAACTTCAGTGACACAAAACAAAAGCCGATTATTGGTTTAAAATGTTGACATTTTTTTACAGATGAAAATTGGTCCCTATTCCCAAAAGCAATCGATATAAACTGATCGTTATTGCAAAAAATCTAACACGTTCTCATCAAAATTGAAGGAAAAAGAGAAAATATGGAAAATAACGAGTAACGAACAGTTCCTCTATTGGCTCGAAACAGCTCAGAGAACTTCAATCGGCACCAGTGATGCCAACCCGGTTCGAAGTTTTTATGCCTAAGCCCGAAAAAAGTTAAGCCTTTTCAAAAAAAAATGATGGCCTTTGTTGAAAAAGATCAAATTTGCATGGTAGTTCAAAGTACAATCGTAAAAAGTAATCGAATTTTTTTTAACAAAAAGTTGGTCGATCGAAAGGTAAATGACTATTCACATAAGGGCGAATTGCGAAAAATTCAATTCAACTGTATTTATGAATTGCAAATTGCCGTTTGTTCTCACAAAACCGTTATAATGTCTAATCTTAAAAAACATGAATCTCAATTGATTTGAATAGCTAAATTAACAATTAAAGCAATTTTCCCGCGAATTGCAAATTCTTGTCGCGAACAGTCGAACTTTATTCACAACCCACACAAAACAGTCGCGATCCATAAACCCACGAATGAAAAATTCGTTCGAACTTAACCTTTAAAAATGAAACTGATACGCGGGTAACTGCGACCGAACATATTGTTTGAATGAAGTGTCAGAAACTACGAATATTCGCGTGTTCGCAATTCGCTCTCATGTGAATAGTCCTTAATTGAACCTATTTTGGTCTCTGTAAACTGTAATCGGAGTTAACAGGTGATTTTGTTCCCACTTTTTTTTTGTATATACCTACTTTTGTTTGACTTCGAGTAAGTCAAGTTGATAATTGGAAAATTATCATGACGCATAGTGTGGTAAATGAAAATGAGTGATGCGACTTTGACGAAAGTACCAGATTTACAAAATACTAAATTTAATTGTATAGATTAAAACATCTCACAAAAATGTATGCCTTTTTTTTTAATTATTCCTCTATGCCTCAAGCATCGGAATTAAGCATAAAAGGCAAAATTATTCCCCAGTTGGCATCACTGATCGGCACGTACTATTTATCAGTGTCAAATGCACAAAGTTGACAAGGAAAAATTCGAAATCAGTCTTAAACGTCAATTGCACTTTTTGATTTGACAGGTTTTTGGGGAGTGTACACAAATGGGCCTACTATATGAAGGTGATTGTACCTTCAAGCTCAGTACGCTGCTCGAGCTAAATAATCAAACTTTTGTTTCAGAATGTTCTTTATGTTGGTATATCTGTCAAAATTAAGCGTGCCCATTTAATGTGGCGTTACATTTTCTCAAGCTAAATTTTGACAGATCGTTGTGTTCTGTTTTTCTGTTGGGATTTTGTATGGCGGAGAATGGGAAAAGTACCTAAGCAAGAATAGGTTTTTTTTTTAATAAATACCTCGACGAGGAGTACTTACAATTGGAAATGGTTGAAATCAGAGAGTGTTGAATTTTTGAAGTAAGTTATTTTCAAAGATCAGCTGTTTTCTGTGACACTTTTCCGCGGCGGTCTCTATGTCAAAATTTAGCTAGGATTTTAGCGAAAAGTTGGAAAGCAGATAAAATTTAGTTTAGCTCGAGTGGCGTACTAAGACTCAGTCTGACAGCTGGGTGCTGCTGGATGGCTTAAATAAATTGTTTAGTGATCTCGTTGACATTTTTTTTATTTGATATACCTAGGTAAACTTAGTATACACCAGGCGCACTTACTTTCTTCAATGAGCTTTTTGTGTTGAGCCAGATGTGGCAATACAAATATTAAAAAACAATTAGGTAGGTATATCCTAACTGTCATTCAGCTCAGGCCGCGATTTTCCAATTCCTCTCGACTGTCCCTTTAAAAGCGTCGGCAATCAAAGGATTTACAAATATACGTTGGTACTGTTGTCAAAGTTAGTGAACCAGTAGTCAGAAAAAAGCAGGCTTCTACTTAAGTGCCAATTGTGACTGTGACGAATGGTTGCAACAAACTTGTCGCAGAAATCCATTGAATTTATTTAAAAGACGAATCTTAAATTAATGGATGCCCAAAATGGTGATAGCCTAGTTATGCACATTCATATTCAGAATGTAGTCTATGTAGTCACACGTCACACATCTAGTCAACTTGAAGTTTTGACAAAATTGTTAAATTTGCAGAAATGCTTTCTGAAGTTAGACTCTCCGAATTAGATACTCGACTTACACACTGCCACTCTCCTAGGCTGTTTCTTCTAATGTCAAATTCGTATACGTCATTGAGTAACCCAATAGGCGTTTTTTATTTTACCCACATGATCTATCTAGACTAGATTATTGATTTCCACGGTTTTCAACAATAGTACAAGATCCATTATTATGTTCTTGTAAACCGTGAAAATCAATGATCTATAAAAAAAAAAAAGGCCTAATTTTCGATCAATCCTATCCACACACGGCCTAAGCAATCTTATTAATTTTCAGGCAGAAATGACTTACAAGTTTAACACAGCTAAGTGGGATTATTTTCGCTTTAAACGTCAGTCAGTCGGAGAGGAGTCAAGAAATGGAGTCCACTTGCCAGTTTGTCGCTGGAATTTAGTCCCACCATTGCTCTCTTCTCACTTTATCTATTTCTGAGGATGTCGTCCATGTCTATTCCCTATAGGTACTAGTTCCTCAATTCGTTGGATGTAAACTGAAACGACTCCTCAATTCATCAGTGGTTAAACCTCTCTGTCGCTGTCCACTGACACAAAGTAAAGTATTCAATGACCTTATGCAACTTCGCGCATCTAGTCTAACCGGTCCAGAGGATTTTTCTGCAACACGAATCCTCCGCGCCGCACCACCCTCCTAGCTCCAACTGCAGAGCAGTGCCTGTCGAAGAAGAAACAGAGAAATAAAAAACCCTAGCAATGATCTCGTCTCTAGCAGAGCTAGACGTTGGTTTCGTTTTTTATGCACTGTTCTTCTGTAGATAATGCGTTTGTGCAGATTTGTTTTCCTTCCTTCCTCGATGAAGATGAAGCAAAAATGGTAAGAAATGTATGTACTCACTTGTTCACTCACTCGCTGACAAAACTGCAATAAAGGTGTGATATTCCATGGACAAAAAGTTCCTTTTGCGACTCTAGCGTGACTCGCCTAATTTTGGGGGTAATCCTTCGAAATTGTACATACATAGAGGTACGAAGAAAGCCCAAGTATTTATTTAAAATAAATCCCATTCACAGAAACAAATCAAAAATTCTCCACACACACACCAGAGAAGAGATTTTCCGTTTGGCAACTTTTTTCTTATTTCTATTTATTTACTTATTTACACCCCCGGTTCTTTTTTTTCTCTCACCGCACAGGGATCAATGAGAAACACCACGGATTTGCTTTCTTTTTTTCCCCTACACTTTCACTTCGAACACATAAAATAGATAACAATGACGATATAAATAAATAAATAAGGATTTAAACGAAAAACCGAAAAAGGATTATTTCATTCACTTTCCTTGCGAATTTCTCTTTTCAACACACTCCGAACGACCACGAATTATATGGATTTTTTTTTTTTGCAAATTCCGCTTCACAGGTGTAATTCCTGGAATGCGAAGTGGTAGTATAATCCTTGGTAGGATTTTGCAATAACTACTGGGTACATTTTTGTATATTTTTTTTTTTTCTATTCGTCTTCAATGAAGTATAACACACTCTTGATAAGAAAATCCCGATATGTTTCCAATTTGGTGGAATATACCGATAGAAATGAAATCAGAAACTATAACTTGCTATGTGTGGCTATCGTCACCGGGAACGTGTACTCTCGCAGACTCAACTTGCGTCCTCACTCGTGAACAGACATCAACCGAACTGTTTTAGTTTTTTGCCCAAGTCCAAGGCGGCTGCTAGTCGCGGAGAGGCAAACAAATTCCAGCCGTATCGAATACAATACAAATACAAGCCAAACAGAAATGCTACACTCATACGCAAGTGGAATGGTAGTGGTAGCCATAGCGGTGGTGACCGGAGACTCGGAGAGGAAAATGCACACGAAATTCCAGTTTATTTGAATGGATAATGGAAGTTTAACGGGAACTGGAAATTATCATTTTCCATCCAAAAATACGAACAAACTCTTCTGTTCTACAGCCTACACACAGACACAGTACACGAACTCCAGCCTCCAGCCTCTAGACTCCAGCTTCCAGCATCCAGCTCCAGCACGTTCTTTCTTTTATATCTTATTGCTTCTCGGCTCGTTGCGGTTGGAACTTGGAAACTGGATGAGGATGTTGGATGACTCTCATCCTCATCTCATCTCATCTTATGTTTCATCTCTCATTCTCATGTCTCATCACGTTGAGAGAGAAACCTGTTTGTCAGTTGATCTGTTCCAGCGTTGCCAGAAGATGGTGACAATATTTCCCCCCAGATGAATCGAAAAAACCGCTTATTTGCTGAATTTTTCGAAAAAAAACCTACTTAATGTAAATATTTTCTTGACATGTTTTATGTAGGTACAACTTAAAAGTAGAAATTTCGAATTTGAAACGCGAACGTTTGTTCGGTTTTCCTAAAGCAAAAGTGTGCGGGAAATAAAGCAACGCAATATACAGTTTGAAACCATATTGACGCAGCTTTGATTGAATTGTTGTTTCTGAAATTTACAGATGAGGTTGGTGCATTAATCCGGAAAAATATTTAATGAATTGTTACAAAAAACTACAACTTTTTCGTAATGATTGGCGTTAACTGCTTTTTAAGGACTTGCGTTGTAAACAAAAATAGCCCAATATCTTTGGAGAAATCAATCATTTTCACAGCAAATACCGTTTTGGAGGAGCGATATATAAAGTAACACATAAATTTAATTCATCCTTGATTCTCATGCTCGATTTTGAATCATTTGGTTGTGGACAGAACAGAACGAAGAATCTCTACTTTCTTAACTTTAAGTTATTCAGCGTTTGTTACGTTCACCAAATGCCTAGAAATGTAATTCGTCTGTGGAAGCACACTTTAAGGTTACGAAAATTAAAAAAAAATACCTCAGATATCCTTAAATAATTTTAATTTCTACCCCCAGATTTCCTTCCGTCGACCAAAAAAAAAAACTCTAAATCTTTGAGAAAAATACCCCAACTGGCAACGCTGTTCTGTTCAGTTGGTTTGGTATGGTAGCAAAGCAATAGCAATAGCAACATTTTTGCATTATTTTTGTTTGTGATTGTGAAATGTTTCTTCAGCGATTTTCCCTGGAGAGCCTCAATACCAATACCAAAACACTGCATCAACTCCACATCTCCATCTCCATACTCCATTCTCCACTCCAACTTGAAACTTCAATTTGAATCTTTTGATTATTTTTATTGTTCCAAATGAAATCGAGATGCCGGTTCCAGTAAGAGTAAGAGGTGAATGCGCTCTGCAAAATAAGAGTGGATGCAGATTTCTCTTTAATGCGTAACACTTCGATTTCGGAATTCGGAACATGCGTGAGATTGATTGATACCAGAATAATACTGTTAAAATAAAAGAGGTAAGAGTGAGAGTGCTAACATATTTTATGTGCGTGCCGCGTGCGGTCGAGGCAGTGGCGTGTGGCTGTGTGGTGTGTGACTTGAAACAATTTTATACGAGACTCGAATTAAAGAATGAACTTTGACTTTGTCAATGACATACACTGCAAAGTTGAAGTTTAATGTTTATACACAGTTGATGCAATGTTAAGACGGAAATTTTGTTGGATATAAGCAGAAATCAAGCCACACAAGAATTCCTTTTAGACGTCATAGGTCACAGTTAATTGCGTACAGCACGGTCTCGCATATAGTTGACTCCGTGTAGACTCATTGCCATAAAAAACAAGGAAATATCAACATTTTGGTCATACCATCATAAAAACTATCATGGGCAATGGAAGGAACACTTACGAAGGATGCAAATAACGGTCTAGTTGTTTAGAAAGACAAAAATTAAATATATCCACCTATTCTCTGATTAAAAAAGAAGTCCCAAAGTTGGCGACGACTCGGGCAAAACATCACAATTCAATAAATAGTTGGCGCAACAGATCCATATTATTACAGTATCATTCGTCCTCTTTCAAGAGGACAGTCCTCTTTTTCGCTACTATCTATGTCCTCGCAGATGTCTTTATTAAAAGAAGACAATACGTTGTCCCCTTTTTACTTAGACTGACCTCTAAATGTCCGCTTTTCCTCCGTAAGACCATCCCTCTACGATAAAACAAATATGCATGTATAGGTTCTCAATTCTTATAAAGCTCAAGCTTGATGAATCGATTTTCAAAGTCCAAGTGAATTTCTTTAATTAAGTCTTAAAACGCTAATAATAATAAATTGCTTTAACAATTTTCCACTGCATTTTTACTTAAAAAAATTGTCGTCTTTTTTTTGTGAATGAAGAAATGGTCACCGTATCCGTAGTCCATATAGGCAGCCAAAGACTTGTCTCTCAAAATAATTTGTTTGAGTGCCGTTTTGTTTCTAGGACGAATAGAACTTCACACTCGATATAATGTCTTTGCAGTATAGTTAGAGACTTGGTCAATGCTCTTAAACTGCCGCGAAACATTACACCGGCGCTGAGATGAAGAGATAACGGTTGCCAACGACTGTGTCTCTGAAAAGGTTCCTTCTACTAAGTAGAGTTGCTGTGTCTCTAGGCCAAAAAAGCAAGTATAGAGCCTGTCACGATACGCTGAGAAAAATTCAGTTAGTAGCCTCATTGTCCCAATGCGGTTCTGTTGTGCAGATTTATGAACGGTTCCAAAGGTAGTTGAGACTATCCAAGAAGATTTGATCACTAAACTCTTCTATCGATTTTCGGACCTGTTTACGTTGATGAATTGGAGGAAAATGGAAAGCTATAGCTGTACGAGCAGCTCATCCGAACTATTTCAAACATGCACCGAATTTCGGCAAGGGGATGCACTCTCATGTGACTTCTTCAATCTCGTTCTGGAGCAGATAGTGCGCAGGGCAGGTGTCAACACGGAAGGCACTATCTGCAACAGATCCGTTCAGCTACTGGGGTATGTGGATGACATCATCGGTCGCTCCCAGCGTGCGGTGATAGAGGTTTTACAGCGATTGAAGAGCAGGCAAAATTTGTTGCCCTTGAAGTAAATGAGGACAAAACTAAGGACATGCTATCAACAAACAAACAAGCATATGTCCACCGCCTGGAACAAAACGTCAATATAGAAAGCAATAACTTCCAGGTAGTTAAGGAGTTCATCTACCTCGGAGCAAACATGAACTCCACGAATGACACCCGAGGCGCAGAAGTACTCTAGGAAACCGCTGCTACTTCGATTTGGCAAAACAATTGGGTTCAAAACTCCTAACTGGAAGGACGAAATGTATGCCGTACAAGTGTGCTGGACGATAAGCAGGAAGGGCAAATGGAGGAGAATTTACAACCGCGAACTCTAAGAGCTGTATCAAGATGCGGATGTAGTCCAAAAAGCCAAAACACATCGACAATAACGCTCCAGCTAATAGGATCTTCGAATCCCAGCCCCCAGGTTCGAGAAGACAAGGAAGACCGAACCAACGTTTCAAATACCAAGCCATCGCGGATGCCAGAGCGCTTGGTCTGGACAACTGGAAGCCGCGTGCCCGGAATCGTAGAGGATGGAAAGCTGCAGTGTTTCAGGCAGTATTCGCTACTTTCATTGCTTCTACTTCTTTATTTATTCTCTGTCATTATCCATGTTTACCATGATCTTCCCTGGAGCCTACTTTAAAATAAAAATAAAAATATTTTCTCTCTAAAATGCCACCATAAAATTCCTGTGCATAGAAAAATTGAAAAGTAACTATCCCTTGTTTGGTGACTGGAGTGCGATTCTCAAGCACGCACACGAGTATATTCTGGAAAATGGTGGTAGGTAAAGGCAGCGTGACCGCTGCAGAATTCCCAAAAGTCGCTGGAAAAAGGGCCATTGAGAAAAAAGGTCCATTTCTGAAGCTATTCTCAACATCTGGTATTTTTGAACGAAATTTAACAAACATTGGCTCACTATACACTATAAGTTTGGAAGTGAATTCTTCAATTAAAAAAGGCCAAAATGGCAAAAAATTGTGGCAGACTCTCAAAAAAAGTGCCAAATTGCAACTTTAGTCGCACAACGGTCACTCTGGGTAAAGGTAACTGATGGTTGATGTTGATGGAAATGGTAGTAGAGTAGATCTTGGAACTTGGAAGTGGTAGTGTTTAAATCCAACAACTCTTTCGTTTTTGTTCGCGTTCTACAGCTGTTTCTCTTACATTAGTGGTGTGCCTCTGTTAAGTTAACACATGTGTTTAAAAGACCTTTGTCAGTTTATGGAATGGACTCTAATGGCCAATGGACTATGGTATGGATGGAACCGGAACTTGCGTACGAGATCAAGTACTACGAGATACGATGTACCTACCTACTTTGCAGTAGCTCTGGGAAAGCAGGTAATTGTGCAAAAAGAATATCCTCACGCTACGCATTTATAATTGAATTATACCTAGTCACCTTACCTTTCTTCTGTAATCATACTCAGCTTGGGTCTTACTTTTAGGTACCTATAGTGTAATATTTTTCTTGCACTAGATCAAAGTAACAGACAATTTAAACCAAAAAAACCCCTTAAGTCTCGAATTGATTTTGCACAGAAGGCAGCCACGAAGTCCGTGCTGCTTCCACATACAAATTGTGGTGCAATACGTTATCCACAGGACTGTTATCACATCACAAGAATATTAAGTCTCTAGTCTCTACTCTTCTCTATTCTCTAACCATAACCAAACCACGCAACCGCACAGAGGATATCTGGAAAATTGGATAACCAAACGGGAATAGATAAGGGATAGGGGATAGGGGTATGGGCGTATGGCGTATGGGGTTCATTATGTTTATAGATGAGTGTTGCCATTTTGAAATCGGCCTTCCAGTCAGATTTGACTTAAAAAGAAAGACAGTCAAAAAACTAAAATCCAGTCAAAAAAAAAAAACAGTCAGTGAAATGCAATCAAAAATTCCAGCTAAGAATTCAGCGAAAATAAATCAGCAAAAAAAAAATTTACCTAATTAAATCTTATTTAAAAAAGAGACGCAGAATCATTTAGTCGATTAAAACTATTAACAATAATAGTAAATTCATTAAATTAGATCAATTCATTAATTAACTTTACATAGTAATTTGTCTGAAGGTAAACGTATGAAATTGGCAAAAATATAAAATTCAAGCAAATTTTGTTCTTCTTTTAATTTAATTTTGACATAAAATGAC
Source organism: Cheilosia urbana (assembly GCA_946477585.1). Classification (NCBI taxonomy): domain Eukaryota; kingdom Metazoa; phylum Arthropoda; class Insecta; order Diptera; family Syrphidae; genus Cheilosia; species Cheilosia urbana. The sequence continues at coordinate 158,941,782 of OX297853.1, read as the reverse complement.
ATGATAGGTCTGATCCTTTACTTTTTAATCTTACGAATTTTTACTCAGTGCCGTTCCCTAACTCGAAAAATTCGTACAAGAGATCGTCATTGAAAGAGCAAGATATTACCCCTCCACTGAGAATCTTACGAATTTTTACTCAACAAATTTCTTGGTGTAAGAAGTGAAAAAGCTGTCAGTCACCTTACAACGAACTAACAGATGATTTGAAATTTGTTGTCCCATTTGGCATATGCGTTCATTATTTTTTGATTCTTGCTTATTAAAATGGTATCAACAGGCGGCAAAATAAAATTGAATGTTCTCTTTACGATTCTTTCGATATTGGCGACGAAATTCTTCCTCACTCTGTAACAAGGAACAATCTCTTCCATTTAATACTAAATGCAGTTTCGCTTTTTCCTCTTCTCGAATGCTTGTAGTTCAATCAGTACAAACTCTTCCACATACTCGGATTCATCAAAACGAAGTTCGATTAATTCCAGGTCACTTTCATCGGTAGGTAGATGATAGCAAATTCCTCGAGTTCATCGAACATTTAAACGGCTTTTCGTACCACTTTTTTGTCGAATATTTGAAATATGTATCTGCCATTTTTAAAGGTTACTACAAAAACGTTCCCTCACTTTTTCTCTCTTTGTGAGAGAATTTATTCCCACCACTGCCATTTTGACAGTCTTTTCCATTCTTACTGCAAAAGTAAAGGAACAGAACTGATGATTTATACAAGAATTTAAAAATGACATGAAATATTTTAAAACATTCAAATAAAAATCGTATCTAGCTGAATGGAAAACAGACAAAATGGCAACGCTGTGTACAACACCCTCTACTCTAAAAGAGAACTGTGTCTTCTCTTTGCAAGTCTCTTTCGTTCCATGAAACGATGGAAGCATAATTTTCAATGTCAATGAAGAGGAATAATATACAATAATACAATACAATACTACGTAGGATAAACAGATTTCAAATCGCTCTACACAAAATTTGTTACTACAAAATGTTAGAGACACGTCTTCTTTGATTTTTTTATTCTGTAGATGCCATAAGGAAGGGTTGAATTGATACAGATTCCCCTATGATGATACAGCTGCTTGATGAAGGGATGAAGTACTTGACACATCCTCGCCCAGTTGTCGCACCACTTTCCTTGCTTCGTCGAGTTAGTTTCCAATTACTCGTATGTTGTATCGTAGGACTGTGGAAACCTAGGGTTTTGTTTTCTCGTTCATGTTTCCTTCTCCCAAACTGGTAAAACCCACACATTTGTATTGTATTAGTCGTAGGAGAAATCGAGAATGTTTAAAATTTCTTGTGAATTTCGATGCTATTTCTGTGCAGGATTCCCTTGGGGCTCTATCACTGCCTCAGGAGTCAGGACACATAATGAATCATCGTAGAATCGGAACGGAATAAATTGCGGCTACCTTCAACGTGATTCCAATCCACTCAACAGCAGCTGGTAATTGTGGTTGGGTGTTGGAAATGTTGGTTTATTTTCTTCTACCATCTCGGCATCTCTATCCTGCCCTGCGCAAAGGTATATTAAGGAGAAGACATAAGACATACTCTTAGGGATTTTGAGGGTCTGTGCTCGTGCTCCTGTCTTAGGTGTGGCTGTCGCTGTGGTGGGGTGGGATGTCCTACGGTTCTCTTTCGAGTCAGTGGCGTAGACAGTCGGGGGTCATTTAAGAGTGATGTTGGCTTTGTCGGTTTCAGTTACTTTACTATTTCATGGTGAAATGTTCAACGCTCCACCTTTTGGTCGACTTTAAACTATAAGCTGAAAAAAATAAATAATAATAATGAGTTAGATCTTAGTTGACGCAGTACAACAGAGCTGTTGTCATATGAAACCAAAATGCGAAACATTAGGTTTGTTTAACGTGCTAGCACTACTGCCCACTAGTGCTCACTGAGAAGTGTCAGCTTATTTTTAACCCTGAAAATTCGGCTACTATTTACCTAGGAATATCGAATGCGAAATATGTTGCCCTAAAGACTTTCAGTTTTTGAAACTGAAAAGATGAAGAACACTTTTTTCCGTTTATTGTTAAAAATGAGTGCACTTAATTCTGATCTTGTGCTTTCCATAATCCGAATAGGTAGTTGACAAAAGTGTTTCGAATATGGATGATGCTTTGGCAAATTTATTTAGCTTTAATTCCAGCTCTTTCCATTCCATTTTCCTTTAAAACATAAAATTTTAATTCATAAACGAAGTTGTTTTCAAACAATTTGCTTTTGAACATGAAATTTATTGTATTTACCTTGAAGACTATCTTAACAAATAAATGACCAACAAACTGGGGTCAGTTCAGGACACAACTAGGGCGCCTTAAAAGTCAATTCAAAGACAGATTTTCAGTACCAGGGCGCGTTCAGTGCTATATCGAACACATTGAGGTTAATCCAGTGCGCACTAGGGCATAAACAAATCATACTGAGACCCCCAACTCACAATCCTCTTGCCGCTGGCCCCCTCAATTTTTGCCAGGAATCCACCATTTTGTTGTCCTATCCGTGTACGCCAATTCCTATCCGTTTTGCTTTGCCCACAGTGAAATGTAAAAAGATTAGGTGCGAATGTGTTGGTTGAGAGGATTTTTGACATTTGTCAATACGAATTTCTATGCAACAATACTAGCGCACCTAAATTTTTTGGGAGCGTAAAATTTAGCTTGTAGGCAAATAACTGTTAATCGGTCGAAGTTGGGGGTCTCAGTATTGTTTCTGCACTAGGGCTCACGTCAAACAAACCTAATACAACAATCGTCGATTTTTGTTCAATCAGCAGTGATCTTCCTTTTTATTGTCTCAGGAGGAGATTTGCTTTATTATTATAAGCCAAATTACAATTTTTTGGGAATGGAAAAAAGGAATTGGGAACGAGAGCACAGGATAAATAAGAAAAGCAAGCATTTTCGTCACGCACAATACATTAGGGACATTCAAGTATCTAGTTTAGTAAGTCTGACAGCTGTCTGACTAAATGTATCTCGGTTTTGATTGACTGAAATCGCCCATATGAGCAGCTGTTTCAGTTGACGTTTATGGAGGTGTAACCGAAGAATCTAGTCAAGAAATTCGTGAGTGAGTACTAAGTTGACAGTTTGCGTATGTGGCTGACTTATGTCGTGTCGTGACATAGAAAACTCCTTCTGGTTGAATCCGAAAAAGTATTGGTGAAATGCCAAAAATTAATCTACGGCAGCTGTCATCTGACCAGTGTTACCTCTGAAATCTTTCAGAAAGAGGCCAAAAAAGAGTCCTGGATGAAAAAAGGAGTCTTATTCCGATTTCAATATTTTCTTTCCTTTTTTAAATAAACAGACTCTTCAATTCAAATTCAGGTAAAACAAAATTCTTTCGAATTCAACTAAATACATTGAACAATTTTGAATTATAGCAAAAATATCCTACATTTTTAAAAGGAGTCCGAATTCACTGATTTTTAAAAAGATGAGTCCGGAGTCCAGGCGCTAAAAAAGGACTCTAAAGCGTTCCGAAAGGTAACACTGCATCTGACTTGTATTAAATAAATAAATTACTCATTTGTGAGTGCTTCTTGAGTGGATTCTGACTTCAAAATTCAAATCGAGAAGCGAAATTCTCTTCTCAGAATCAGCAGAAGAGTATTTATTGTGCCAATGGAACAGTTTCAAAACTGAATTTTTCAATTCCGGGCGATTCTTTTTGCCCAAGGGAAAATGACAGTAGAAAATGTGAAGTTCCCGACGTTTTGCCTTCAGGTAACTTAAAATAGTAAGATTCTTCAATGTGCCCCTTTATGCACAAACGCAAACGACTACGATATGCTCAATTGACGTTTGGTACTCAGGAAGACGCTTTTATTTTGTTGGATAATCGTTGTTGGGCGAAGTGAAGAGTACCTTAAATTTATGTAGGTCTTACCTTCACTTGATGCTAGTAATCGACACCAGTGTCCCTGAGTTCAGCTCATTGCAGTTAATTCAAATATTGGCGTAGGTATATATTTTTTTTTTTTTTTGACTCCTCAGCTATGGTCCCGATCGTTTGTCTAGTTAATTTTTTTGTGTATTTAAACTTTGAACCCCTAACTGACTATTTGAAAGCCCTGGCTGCAGGAGATCTTTCCTTCAGCAAATTAAAGTTTCATTCTTCAAATTATAACCGCCCGTTTCCTCCAAAGAACGCAGTTTAACAAAACAAAGATTTGTACGGGACCCGACATTGTAACGCATGAAGAAGGAAAATCCTCAAGCCTTAAACACACACACACCTATGTAAATACTCTTCATAATGAGACTAAATATAATAGTAAAGACGTTGGAAAAGACGACAACGACATTCGCCCGGATAATCCGATTACATCCGCACACAAGAAAGGATTTTCGACATTTGCAAATGTTTGTCTATTAATTTTCTTTTACAAAAAAAAAGAAAATGGCGACGAAAATAGCAATAAACTATATGATGAAAAGGAATACGAATAATGACAGAGAAAAGCACAAAAATCTGTATCTACTTCAGCATTTGCAATTATCCTCGATAGGAGTTGCTGCTGTATTGAAATAGTGTAAATGAAACACTAATCCCTCCGTTTAGCTGATGTGGTGCTATGTTGCGATAAAGAAACGATGATATCAGATGGCGTACAAGTTTTGGCTCTGGAGAAGCTGTTATGTAGTAATGAACCCTTTTTCGATAGGGTTGGCTATGAGGGCATATTATTTCGTTTTTGGCTTTTGCTTTGGAATTATGGGTATAGTTCAGTTCTTTTTTTGCAATCTGAATCTCGTAAGCATTTATTTTTTATTTATATTTATTGCATTTCAGATCCAGAGAATTGATATCTTCAGGTCTTTGTTTTTCTTTTTATCATACATATTAGGCCTGGGATAAGTTGATCCTGCTTTTTAATCGTTTTTAGACTCGTTCTTAAAACTGCTTTAATTAGATTTTCAAATCTTTTTTGTTGCACTTTTTAAGGCTCTTTTATTTGTTTTTTTCCTCGTTATTACAGTAATTTTTAAGGCACGTTTTTTAATGCATTTTGTAATCATTTTTTTAGGTGCTTTTAATACGATTGTAAAGGTTTTTTTTCCAATTGCTTCTAGAGCGTTTTCTTTGCACTTAGGGGGAAAGCGGGAGACTTGAGCCACTTGTCGTTAAATCGTTCACTACAACTTTTCTATTAATCTTAGTTACATGTTGAATGCATTTTTTTAAACATACATTTATCTAATTTAAGGCTAGTCACATAAACTCTATAAACACGCAAGAGATTTTTGCCACTTGCAAAATGTTTGGAAACAGATTTTTGGCTCAAAAAAAAAAAAAAAAAAAACAAATAATTTAATCAGATCATATCTTATTAGATTAATTTTTGTCATATTTATGTGGTATTATGAAGGAACAAAAAAAAACTGTTTAATGTTTCTTATAAAGCAAAAAACAAATTAATACAAACTCAAAAACATAACTATATAATGTAATTAAAATAAACATAAAAACTCAAAGTTATTGAATTTTCAAACATTAAAAAGATATTAGAGACTAAAAAGTAAAAAAACAATATTAAAAAAAATTCAAAAACTTAACAAAAACAAGTAAATAACTTCATTTCTTAATAAACTACCATAATCATTAAGGTATTTTAGCCATGTGTGGGATTAGCCTTTAAATCTAAAAGACGTATATCAATTTTTTATCAGATCCACTGATCAACTGTCCCCTTTGAAACCGGCTCAAGTCTCCCGTTCACAATTTTTCACAATTAAAAACTAATTTCTTACTCACGTTAAAAAAAAAAGTTATCACAAAAAACAAAAAACGAATTTGTTTAACTTTTTGCACCAAAAAACACACTTTCACTTCTAACAGCCAAAGTCAATTGACAGTTTAGAATATTTTTTTTGTGGAAGTAAAGGGTCAAGCTCTGCAACATTTAAGTTTTGGAGGGTTTGAGTCGAATTTGAGTGAATAATTGAGAGTGGTTCAAGTCTCCCATACGTTCAAGTCTCCCGATTTCCCCATATATCTTTTAATGGCTTTGAAGCGTTTTTAATATTCTTTGGGCTACTTATTTTTTAAACGTTTTTGTTGCATTTTTCACACGTATTTTAATGCGTCCTCGAACACATTTTTGAAGTATTTTTAATGCATTTTCTTGTAATGTAATGTTTAACGTTTTTAACTTGTTTTTCGATATTGTTTTTTATTTGTTATTCCTGCATTGTTAATGTGGTTTTTCAACTCATATTTTTGACTGCTTTTGATGTTATTTTTAGCTTTTGTTTAATGGTTGTTGGGCGCATTTTTTGAATAGTTAGTTAGTTAGTTTTTAATGCTCTTAATGTGATTTTTGACACATCTCTTTCTAACTATTTTGCGACAACTTTTTTGAAGCTTTTCGCACTTTTCAATTTTTTCTAAGATATTTTTCATTTGTTTTTCGACTGCTTTTTCGAAATTTTCATGCAAATTTTGACACGTTCCTTGAAGATGTTCTGATATATGCGGTCTTGGTTCCTCAAGGCCGTGTACTCTACACTACTTTGTCCAATTGTTTTTGATACGCTTGTTCTTCTCTCGCGTTTTTGCCAGCATTATGCTTTTGCATTTTATTTTTCATCTTTTTAGACGCGTTTTGTTCTACGTTTGTCTTTTAATCAGAGACCAGCAATAGAGATTCAAAAGACGGCATACCCCCATTTGAGAATCCCTTTCAATTTCGAATTCATTTCAATCTACAATTATTAACTATCTCACATCTCGTTTTACAATTGAATTGCAGTATCTTCTCATCGATCATAATTAAACGCCATTGCAACTAAATCACCCGCACAAATGTTACTGTCTGTCTACTCGAATGCTGCCCCGAGAGGGTGTATAGTATATACATGAAATTGGGTTCACATTCGCAAATCACTTTCCCATCAATAGTTCGGATGTCCACGGAATGACGATGGCATCACTATTCACTACAATAACCATCAACAGACCGCGACAATCCCATTCTCTCAAATGACAGCCATTTATCCCGAATGTATTCGATGTGATTAATGAATTCGTGGGGACTATCGCCCAAAGTCATGAACTAAATTCGACGCATTCAATTGATATTACCATGCACTGTCAAAGTATAGGGTGCCATTTGCATGAACGCAACCCAAGATCTGGCAGAGTAATGAGACGGTATATCGTGCATCGTCCGCACGGCCTATATCCCGAATCGACAATGTTGTGTTCTGTTTGTGGTTTCGTTTTTCAAAGTGGCGCTCTTCGCGACCGCCTTAGGGGATGCGTTGTTCTCGTGTGACATAAAGTGGACGAGTGATACAGTTAACCGAAAATATAGTGTTGAGGACATTATGCTAATTGCAGCAATGGACAATGATTGTGTGGTATATAGCTGCGCTAATTATTATTATGCATGTCCTGTTGCTGCTGCAGGACATGAAGACAATAAATCGCAACCCCTTAGGCGAGAGCCATAACACGGGTGTTTCTGTGCATATAGAACACACTGCCCCAGACGTGTTCGGACGGCGCATACGTATATGGAACGTTAAATAAAATGAGTGGTACTAAGTTGGAACAAATGAGTTTGACATAGAACCGAAGGGGCCTTTGGTTTCCTTATGGGGAAGATGGTGCGAGGGTTTCTTTTTCCAAATGTGGAGCTTAGTTCTTCCGGTTTGATTGTTATTCCCTTTTGCTGGTGAACTATATTTTGTGCTGTATTTTTTATGGGATCGTCTTGATAGGCGAAATGGATGCAGAGGGTATTTGAAGACTGTTTTGGATGGCAGCCCTGCGAATGCTTTCGGCGCATGAAAACCTACCCCAAACTCAACAGTGAAGACACAATAATAAGAAGAATAAACGTACCCCGTTGTAACAGAAAACTGGCCAATTGATGCACCCATTCAGAGCTAGCTCTTCCACCTAAACCCAAGCCTTGGCCAAGCAAATACGACCTCACCTGTGGTCCGTTCGCATTCACTGCTTTGGAGAAAAACCCCGACACGAAAGAGGTGATGACGCTTTATCAACGCAATGTATGACTAAGCCCCATTTTGCCATAGCGCATTAACAACCAGCTACCACGTGCATACTTTCGCGTATAAAAGCCAAACGACTCTGCTCCGCACTTAGTCCTAATGAAGTGTTTTACCGCTCGTGTCGCCTTGTCGCCTATTTCAATAAATTCAACTTATAACGATCCGCTCCGCTAAACATCAGTGCGCGGCTCAGAAAGCCATGTTTGTCAGCAGTCTGCTATATTCATCCTGTGCGCGTTCCGAAAGCAATCCCAAATCAATACACGAAAACACGAACTGACAACGACGGAAACAAAACCTAATTACTTTAAACACTAATATTGTTTAGGTGTACACTATCTCTCTAGCACTTGTTATGGTAATCCTCGAAAATCATATCCTTAATTCCCAAACAACACAGAATACTATAGCGGAATGGTTATAACTCCATCCAGCATCCACACAGGGGCACAGAGCATAGAGATATGGTATGGAGTAGCAAGAATCGCACTCGCATATATATAGAGGACAACCGCTCCCAGCAGTGTTATTGGTAACGGTGCGATGCGATGCGGTATAGTGTCGGTATGATTGTTATGTACAACATGCTTTTAACACGCCAACAGAATGGAGCGAAATTACACCGAATTGTTGTCGTAGTGTGTCCCTACATTTGGAGTGGAGATGTTCCCGTCCCCCCCCCCCCTTTTTCTGTAAAGGACATTCACCTAACTCCTGTGTGGTTGAATTAAATTTTACAACTCTCGCTGGAGTATAAATTTTCTCCACAATGTGACACAAGCAGCGACCTCTGGCACAATTAACAAGGAAACATCATCATCATAACCGTAAAACAGGATAATTTTTGCCATGACATTGTTTCCCTACGCCAGTGTATACATTATAGTGGCTGGTGGCATTTTCTCGGGACGGATAAATGAATAAAGAAGTAAGCGGAACAGGTGTACTTGAAGGCCAGCCGGATGTTGTCGTATAGTCAGAGATGTTGGTAGGCACACGCCCAAAAGTGCAAGTACCTACAGTCTTAGCAACTCACAATTAGAGCGGCAAGTATGTCCTTCGTTGGTGTGTTGTGGCAGTACTTCTTGCTCATGGTCGTCCAAGTAGCGGCCAACCACTTGGTGTATGTCCTGTGTTGGTATTTTTTTGGGGGAAATTTATGTCCATCTTAAGCTGTGCGCACAATGTCTGTGAAGCTCACAGGTGCTCTGAGCAATAGAAATGGAGATAAATTCGGCTTATCGTTTTAACGGACTGTTGTGCAATTTGCAAAAGGCGCTAGGTGAGGGTGGTGTATACAACGTACATATACATATACGTACATGTGTTCATCTGCAGCTCCACGTAGACGGATTATTCTCGGCTGGGTATAGATTTTAAAAAGGATGTTTAAGTCGGTGTGTTGCTGAATAATTAAGATGACAGTGAAATTATCCTTAATTTCTGCAGGTATTTTAAGGACTGTATAGGGTGTAGGTAGGGTATCAGATATCGTACCCTGTGAACGAGCACAGACCTTTGATATTTTTATTGGACATTGGGAGTGAACAGTCTGACGGTTTTCAGATTCTTAGGGATGTTTAGACTTTTTTATCTACCTACATGCGAGTTACATTGTCAAAAATTAAGGATCGTCGAACTATGAAAATGATCCAAAACTATGCAATTTAAGCACAAAATTCAAAATTTCATTGAAATCGATTAAGTTTTTTAGAAAATCGACAACCTAACGAGTCGAACACAATCGTATCTTTCAAACTGCAATGAACCATGCACACCCACAAACATTTCTTTGAAATTGGTTGAGTGCTTTAGGAGTCGAGAGCGGCGACGAAGTGATGGCTCCACCTTCGCCACGGAATTTCCGTCTCGTTCGAGTCGATTTTACTCCCCAAGTCGCGCCTATAGATGTTTCACACCAAATAAAATATTTCGCGAGCGCAACATGTCCGCAGGGACCTTCTCACAACTGACAGTTCTTTTTAGCATTCAAGTTTAAATGAGCTTTACAAAGTTTTAACAAAACTATCAGAACTCACAGTTCTCTATGCAATTCGAGGTAAATTTTATCTTTACTTTATATCGCCCTCATATCAAAAAGGATCAGTAACGATAGGAACATAGAAATTTAACCCATTTCTTTAATTCTGCTGTTGAAAACATTCACTTCAAACTCAGTTGGATTATCCTCCAACCATAACAATCGCTTTTCTCAAATGTGAACGCAGCAGATGAGAATAGAACAATCATTCAGTCAGCATTAGTCTTATGTGTACATTCCTTTTAAGAGTGTGTAAAATACTGAGACATCTTAATTCCACTTTAATTCCCTTAAACTGATCGTCGAACACGCGGAAGCACTTCCAGATGATCGGGACGGCAAGTGTTTCCGTTGAGCCTAATTTTCCAATGAATTACTTCTGTTCCCCCCTTCTTCTGGATGAGATCGTATTCGTCCTAAAATTAGAAAACTCATTGCACTTGACTAGTGAGGCGCGATAATCGAAAATCATATAAATAAATCGATAATTGAGTATCGAAATGCAAATATCGATGTACACAAAAAATCGATAATATCGACAACTTCGATTTTTTATGTATTATTTAGATTTTTGTTTATAATTTAATCTTTCTCATTAAGATAGATAATTGCACAGTTATACGATTCAAGGTTTCGATAAACATAACTTTAATCAATTAATTTCTTTGTAAGGCCCCAGTTACAGCCATACGTAAAACGAAACCGTAAAAATGTTATTTTGCCTTTTTGACCACTTAAACTTGTTGGTTGAACTCAATCTTGGTCTTAAAATGTTGCTTATGAATTATAAAGTTAGTTTATCAAAAAAAACCTGACAAATTATCTTTAAATTTTCTAGAAAAAGAATTTATTAATTTTTTCGTGATCGGAAAAAGGTTTTCGTACGGAAAAATTCATAAATTCTTTTTTTCGAGAAGATAAAGGAAATTTCCTAATTTTTTTTCTGATAAACTAACTTTCGAATTCAAAAGCAACATTTTAAGACCAAGATTGAGTTCAACAAACAAGTTTAAGTGGTCAAAGAAAGCAAGAGAAAATGTTTACGGTTTCGTTTTACGTAGTGCTATAACTGGGGCCTAAGTCTGCATAAAATTGCAAGAATTCATAGCGAAAAGTGTAAACTCTTGTTATGTAAAACTATAATAGTACTATAATAGTACCACTCAGTCAAAATCTTAGAAAGGGTGGACCGAGGGCCATCTAGTGGTTTCTTTTTAAATCATAGGTTATTTTGACACTGACAGTTGTTTCCCGCTCGAAATCTTGACAGAAAGTCAGTGTCATACCGAACGAAATGAGTCGCTTTTCGCTTGAACAACGTTGGGAAATATTGAAAACAAATTAAAATAAGTTATGACCGAAATGAAGCACACACCGCGACTGCTGAACAAGTTTGTACAAACGTTACGACCGACGCTATGGCATTTACCATTGAACTGAAATCTCTTTTACTACACACGGACACCAGTGATGCCAGATTACAAGATATAGGTATTTTTTGTTTCAAGATTTTTTAGCTCCAAAATATATACACGACTTGCCTCAAATTCATAAAATTTGAAAATTTTTGATATTACGAGTTTTTTTAAATCTAATAAATTAAAATAAACTTTTCTATTGAAGAAAAACGTTTTCTATTAATTCCTTTATTATGAATAATGTGAGTCGAACTAACGTTTCCATCAAAGAAACATGAGTTTCAACGAATTTGATAAATTAACTGATGTTAATATATTTTTTTTAAATATTTTAATCTGCTTGAGCTAAATTTTCACTACCATACAAAATTCTCTACAAAATTTATTCAATTATAATCAAACTTTTGTTTCAGAACGTACTTCATATACTTATCTTTCAAAATTTAGCGTGCCCCTTTAATGTGGCGTTACATTCCCTCAAGCTAAATTTTGACAGATCATTATGTTCTGGTGTTTTATTGCAATTTTGTATTGCGGAGAATGGGAGAAGTAAGCAAGGAGGTTTTTTTTTAATAAATATCTCAACAAAAAGTACATAGAATCGGAAATGGTTGAAATCAGAGAGTTTTCAATTTTCGAAGTAAATTATTTTGAAAGAACAGCTGTTTTCAGTGACACTTATCCGCGGCGCGCTTTATGTCAAAATTTTGCTAGGACTTCAGCTGCTCTGATTTTGAAATTTTAAGTCATTTCAATTCAAAGACAAATGTAAAAATAAATACATACTCCAAAATTTCAAACAGCAATAACATTTATTTATGACCAACGTTTTTCATCGATATTCATGTCATTTATGTATTTTGCATGTATAATTGTATAATATACCTACCTAAAACAATTTTTTCGAAAAAATAAACATAAGTTTCATTTGGCTGTAGGAAATAAGGCCCCAATGAAATAAGGCTCCAAAAGAGAAAATGAAATAAGGCCCCAAATTTTGGGGTATTATTTCATAATTTCATTAAGAAATAAGGCCCCAAAAAAGGAAATAACACCCCAAATTCTATTAAAAATCGTTGTTGTTGTTTCCTGTATAATTTTTTGGGGCCTTATTTAATTTTTCTTTTGGGGCCTTATTTCATTGGGGCCTTATTTCGCAGAGCCGTTTCATTTATGGTATCTACTTCAAAATTTTATTTCATATTTTTATATGTATTTTGAAATATTCTTGAAAAAAATATTTCGTTGAGCTTGTTTTGATGATTTAACACAATCATGGCGCTGCAGTGCAGAACATGCAGGACTCTATGAAAATATAATGTCGTTTTCGACTTGGCTTTTTAGATTTTGTCTGAGATCTCAATTTTTTGCTGCCAAATCGAACATGAAATCCGAATTTTATTAGTTCTTGTATGTATTGGGTTGGCGGCAAAAAAATATTTTTTTTCACTCGCACTGAAAATCGATTTAAATTGATTTTCACACATTTATAATGTGTGTAAAATGCGCGTAAAATTAATAATTCAGCTATAAAAGCAATCCTCCCAAGGGTAAACAAATTGTAACCGCCAGCTGTGTGTCATAAGCATTGATGTTAGTGAAAGTATGTGCAGATCTGAGAAAATATCGATGAATCGAGTGATTCGATATATATAGCGCATCACTACACTTGTCATTATTACATAAATCACGAGCGCAGCACCCGGCGACACAGATAAATGCAAATACCGAAGCTGAAAACCACCCCAAACACCACAGATTGTGTGCATTCTAATAATCCCGTCTTCTGCCCGAAAAGAAATAACACCACTCCACTCCCCTGAATCCGAATATAATTGTCAAATTCATTGACAACGTGTTAAGTAGCTGCTGCTCCCCGTTGCCAAGAACAAAGTGATTAATAATCCCAGGCAACTTGTGGCCTCCCATGGTCATCAAGTGGAGACATGCACTGCCGCGTTCATTCAGAACGGATTACATAAGAATAACGATATCTAATAATTGTCGCAATCCCAGCGTAGCCTATCCGGCTCTGCCTGCATTATGATTTGAAAAGAATGACTTGTTCTTAATGAAATTTAATGGTTTCGATGGAGTCGGAGTGGAGGCGTGACGCTGACGGTGGCCTGGCCATTGTTGATTGTTTTGGATAATAAGTGTCGTTATGGTATTTTTTGAGGAACTTTTTGAAGTTATGCCTTCAGGCGCATGCAGTTTTTTTTTATATGGCTTTCGATAAGATCTCACACAGTTGAATGATGGGCTTGAGATAATTGAATCGAGAGGTGACAGAATTTTAGAAGTGTCTGCGTTTTACATATTAATGGACCGCATTCTGGGTGTGGGATATGATACCTAACACGTTACAAGTTATTGCAACAAGTTTCGCTTGTGGTAGATAATCGATTTCTTAAGGTTTAAGGTAAAAGTTTCCTTCTACCATAAAATTCGATAGTTGCTCGTCTGCAGATTCTAAAATAATCACCAACCTTTACGCTGATTTCTTCAGTCAGGCGTTTATGAATGACGACGTTGAACCCGACGCACGCTATTTCAGTTACATGGATGGCTGTGCTCAAACATTTTTCGCATTTATGAAATTAAGCGTATCTTCAGTACTTGGAAAAATAAACCTTCTTAAGGACGACTATTCCTCCGGTCCAGATAGTATTCCTGTTCCTGTCATAGTTTTAAAAAAATGTGTTAACAAATTATTTCTGCTCTTTTCCAGCTTTTAATTACTCAATGTATTTTCCCTAAGTTGTGGAAGAACTCATTTATTTTTCTCATCCACATTGCTAAACTTTCTTGTATGCCAAAACTCTTTGAGATCATCGCTTACGATTCAATGTTCTTTCATTGTTACTCAATTCAAGATGGGTTTTTTAAGGGTAGATCTACAACCACAAACCTTACAAATTTTGTTCTATGTGCCTTGGAAAATGGTAAGGAAGTTGATGTTGTGGCTACCGATTTCAGTAAAGCGTTCGACAAGATCTCTCACGATGTCATACTGTTCAAACTTCAAGCGATCGGTTACCTACCACAGTTCACTTCATGGACTAAGTCTTATTTAGAAGATCACAAGTATAGTGTCCTTTTTAAATTTTATGTTTCTAGGCCAATTATAGCGTCCTCTTGTGTGTACCGCAGGGGAGTCATCTCGGACCTTTGATCTGTAATTTGACAATGAACGATGTAGTACGTGTCATGATATGAGGTTCTCTAAATAAATTTATTGCGCCACCCATTCTCCCTCATTACAATCTGACCTTGACAACTTCTACCCCCTGTCATCCCCTGAATCAAAGATCTTATTTCATTAACAACGAGTCTGTCTCCACTGTTTTATCTATTCGTGATCTGGGCATTATTTGGGAAGCTCAACTTAACTTTCGTCCTCACATCGAGAACTCGAATCGAAGCTGTCCAGCGTTGATTCATTCGTTTTGCCTTACGTGGGCTTGACTCGGATGACCCTCACAATTTACCTCCCTACGAAAAACGCCTAAAGTTACTTACTTACTTAAGGTGGCGCTACAGTCCGGGGTGGACCTGGGCCTCAACCAATACGCCTCTCCAGTTAGCGCGATCTTTGGCTAACTGCCTCCAGTTGCGCACACCAAGTTGGTTGAGGTCCCCTTCCACTTGAGCGCGCCACCTAAGGCGAGGTCTTCCTCTACTGCGTTGTCCCTCCGGGTTGGAATCGAAGACTCTCCGGGCCGGAGCATTGGTGTCCATTCGCTCTACATGTCCTAACTATCTTAGATGACTAATGCGTACTTTTCTGACCAGGTCGATGTCGCTGTACAGCTCGTAGAGTTCGCTGTTAAATCTTCTCCACCAAATCCCGTCAACGCAAACGGGACCAAAAATCACTCGAAGAATTTTGCGTTCGAAGCGACCAAGAAGATCCTCATCCGTTTTTGCTAGGGTCCATGCTTCTGCGCCATAGAGCAGGACAGGGATGATGAGAGTCTTATATAGAATCTCCTTAGTGCTTCTTGACAAGGCCTTACTAATCAATTGCCGTCTTAGAAACAGCGGTTGGCAAGTGTGATTCTTCGCTTGATTTCTGATGTGATGTCATTATCAGAGTTTATAGCGGAGCCGAGGTAGACAAAGTCCCTAACTACCTCAAAGTTATAGCTGTCTATCGTGACGTTCTGCCCGATTCGTCGATGTTGTGTGTCCCTTCTTGTTGACAGCATATATTTTGTTTTACCCTCATTCACCACTAAACCCATTTTTGCCGCTTCTGTACTAATACTTGCAAACGCACCAGTGACAGCTCGCTGTGTTGTACCAACAATGTCAATGTCGTCAGCGTATGCAAGCAGTTGCACAGACTTATAGAAAATTGTGCCTCTGGTGTTGGCTTGTGAGTTTCGCACAATCTTCTCAAGAATGATGTTGAAGAAGTCACATGACAGCGCATCACCTTGTCTAAATCCTTTTTTGACATCAAAGGTCTCGGTGAGATTGTTTCCGACCTTTACGGAGCAGCGAGCGTTCTCCATCGTTATTCTGCACAATCTGACAAGTTTGGCAGGGATGCCAAAACTAGACATGGCTCTGTATAGCTCGTCTCTATAAATGCTGTCATATGCGGCCTTAAAGTCGATAAAAAGATGGTGAGTATCGATATGGTCGTGGACTTACCGGGCCTAAAACCGCACTGATAGGGACCTATCAGATCGTTGACGAAAGGTTTCAGGCGTTCACATAGTACAGCATACATGATCTTATACGCAGTGTTAAGGAGACTGATGCCTCTATAGTTACGGTGACCATATTTTTAAGAGCCAAACCCGGGACAGAAAAAGTGAAAATGTATAACAGCACACAAATTTCCAAAAAATAACAAAAAAATGTATGTATGTTGGGATGTATGTCCCGTATTTCTTAAAAAAAAAACTTTAAAAAAAAACGGGACAGGCTATTGAAATACGGGACTGTCCCGGGAAATACGGGACGTATGGTCACCGTATCTATAGTTGGCGCAGTTTAGAGAGTCTCCCTTCTTGTGGATCGGGCAAACGATGCTGAAGTTCCATTCATCAGGCATACTTTCGTCTGACCAAATCTTGGAGACGAGTTGGTGTATATGCTCTCTACCAGGTCACCTCCCGCTGCCTTAAACAGCTCGGCAGTTAAGCCGTCCGGTCCAGCAGCCTTGTTGGACTTAAGCTTAGATATTGCTATCCTCACTTCATTTTGGTCAGGTGGACGAAAATCTTGGCTTTCATCGTCCAGGTTGAATGGCTCGTTCTGCCTGACAGCGGAATTTGTGTCATCTTCGCCGTTTAGCAGTCTGCAGAAATGGTTTTTCCATGTCCTCCACGCCTAAATTTGCTCAGTTTAAATGCTCTTGTGAATCGTCGCGACATCGCTGATAAAGCTTTATTCATCGGTTGCTATCTGGTAACATATGTTGCCCAAATTACTGCATCAAAATTTACTAAACACTAATCCTCGACGTTTCCTTCCCCATCATCGTACGAACTATGACCAACACGAGCCTTTAACAAGAATGCTTAGCAAATCAAACATGTTGCCCAATTTATTTGACCTAAATTGCACGAAAGAAACTCTTAAAAATGTGCTTCACAAATTACCTTAACCACTAACATTTCCTTCTAACTAACAAATTTTATATTTTATAAATAATTATGCGTTATGTTTGCGATTGTAATTTCAATATCTGTATATGTATTTCAGTTTAAAGTTTCTAGATTGCTTATATTGTACACGCTTGTATTAAGCAATTTAATTTAATTAAAATTAAATAAAATTTCATTAGCAACTTGACAACTTCAAACTTTCAGTGTGAACGCACCTTTAAGCCGATTACCAAACTGTTAAAAATGACATTTTACTTAGTAAAATCAACATTTTCGACATCGTTTACAAATAATACAAATTTATTATTGAAGTTGAAGTTTTAAGAACGTTAACGCCAATTTTAAATCTTGAACGATGAAGCGCATTTTTGGTTAAACGGCTTAGAAAAAAAAAAACATTGACTTTATACCCATTTTATAAATCCATCGGATATCACGTCCTCCGCTCTACGACGATAACGGATCGACTATTACAAACGTATTCACACAATTGAAGAAAAAAAAAATTAATCTTCTCTCTCCCATCATAAACAGAAAAATGTTTCTCGCCAAAAATTCCCCCAGACAATCAAGCGAACTCATCCTTTTTCGTCATTTCTGGACACCGAAAAAGAAAACAAATTGAGTTCTCCGTCTCCGTATCAGTTCGACTTAAATTTCGTACTTTATAGTTTATACTCCCGTGATTGACTCCCCAGAGCAGGGCGCTCCAACTTCGTACATGCTCAAAAACTCCCTGTTCTCCAACGCTCTGAGGTAATTTATCTTTCATTCAGTCGACATTCAGTGTGAATTGAAGAAGAAATTCGCCGCAAAAAAACAAAATTTTTTGCCATACGGATTCATAACCATTCCCTCGGACTTGGCGTTGGCAGTCGTTTTCGAGAAAAAGCGGAAACCCCCACCGACGAATACAATTTTTGTGTCGACTTTTCATATGTCTCACCCGACCATAAATGCCCCATTGTGGAATAGAATGTAGGACTGGCCCTCCAGCTTCCGAGGAACTTTCCGCCTGTTGGTCATGCATTTTGTTACCAGTAAATTTATTCGGCTCTTGTTTGTGAGCGGTTTTTTTTTTTTTTTTTTTTTTTTCTGTCCCTGTGTCGCTGTGACAAGCAAATTCGAGTTTCGTCGCAAGATAAATGTGCTAAAGGATTCCTTTTTCGTGTGGGGATTTCCCACGTTTTATATTATTCATGGCTTCCTTCTTGTCTCCATCGCAGTGTATGTGTTGTATTTCCCAGGATAGTGTCATATTTGCTTGCCGAAAAATTGAATTCACCCCTGAGGACCAGTCGTCAAACGCTTCAATTGAACTTTCATACATAGCAATCAGGTTTTCGCAAGAACGAAGATGCCACCTATATCGGATCCTTTTTCATTTAGTTCTGATTCGCGTTTTACAATCTGTCGGGTGCTGTTTAAATTTTGAGTGAAGCTGGTCTGTGGCAGGATATGACAGAAGTTGTGCAGTATTAATTTCACGCTTTTGATTTCCTTCATCTCTTATATCCGATGTCAGCTTTTCTTCATGTCCATTTCTTGCAGGATTACCTCCCCAACTAGTAAAAATTCGTAGAACAATTATACGAGCAACGGTGTACAGTGCATTTGTGTTGGGTTTAAGTTTGAGTAATGGAGTTTCCGTGAAAGGTGTGGGTCACTGAATATAATAAAACAAAAAAAATGAAGGACTTCTAACTCGGCACATATGCAATCTGTGGAAAGGCCACCAAACGTTAGCCATTTCGCGGGCGAAAATAAAAATTATTATCCGAGTAATTTATTTATCCGGCTTTATAACAATTTTTCTCTTTTCCTTCAGTTCGGGTGGATATTTATTGCCATGCAGCGCGACGGGTGAATTAACATCCGGCTTCGTTATAGGTTGCAAAGATGCAGTCACAAGTCACATTGAGCTTACGACGAGAATAGTCGGGTGGGGTGGCGCAGCAACAGGTGTGAGAAGAAGTTGTAAACACTTTCGATGCGTGGGCGTTTCATGCTAGATTTTAGGAAGTGTCAGTGGCGACAACTTCCATATAAAATTAGCTGTTGTGTATACTGTAAAGTAAGGAATAAAGCTGCAGGTAAGGTCCATTAAAAACAAAATGCTGGTTTCTCTTTTTTCTTTCTTTTGACAGCGTTGGGCTAGTTAACAAGGTATAAAGAAACTGACCCTTAAGAGAAGACATTCTGAGATTGAGTCCTTAAACTTTAGTCTTGGCAAGACTGGGGTTATTGTTGCCTCAGAAGATTTGTCCTATTTTGCCACAAAAGAGTGATCGGTTGACTTTCCTCAAATCTTTCATAACGGGTGATTTCTTAAGAGTTAAGTTTTTCAAGTTGGCAGCACTGGTTAGTAATGGCGTCCAAAAGTCATCTGTCAAAGTGTAAAGTTTTCAGTATATTCTGCCCTTCAATCATGGAAAGACTTACAAACGACCAACGATTGCAAATTATTGAAATTTATTATAAAAATTCGTGCTCTTTGAAAAATGCTTAAAAGTGATCCGTGAAAAGACGACCGTGGAAGAAACGGAAGTTGGCTGATTTAAACTTGGTTGACATGTGGTTTCATCAAGACGGTGCCACATGCCACACAGCTCGTAAAATGATAACTAACACGCGTAATACGTGGAATACAGGCCGAAATGCTCAAAAAAGTGACGTAAAATTGGACCTTCCGAATGGACTATTTGAAACGGAGCCGCGGGCAACATTTACATGAAGTTGTCTTTAAAACGTAAATGGCAAAGGCCTATTTATCGATTACAATAAAAATTTTGAATATTTTATGCAAATTTGAGTGTTCTATTCGATTTTTAAAAAAACTACGCTTAAAAAATCACTCTTTATATATTTTGAGAAATTGAGAATCCCAGTACCATAGTCCAAAAATCCGCCTGTTTCCCATCGTTTTGTAAAAAATCATTCTAAACAATGACTTATAAGCAGCGTGACCATTGTGCGACTAAAGTTTCAATTTGGCACTTTTTACGAGCACCTGCCACAATTTTTTGCTATTTTTGACTCTTCTTAGTTGGAGAAGAAGCTTCAAATTTCTTTCAAAGGCTTTAAAATATAACGCAGTTGCCTAGTGGTTAGTGTGTTGGACTGCTATGCGGGAGTCCCAGGTTCGAATCCCGCAAAAAACCCAATTCCGACTTAGGGTTTTTTTCCGCTGCGCTACCTCTCGCGAACGTCTGACAAACATCCGAGAGTATAAATGTCTTGTAAGAGCTTCTCAATTAGCCGTTTGGAGTCGGCATAAAACTGTAGATCCCTTCCATTCGTTCCAAAAATGAAAAACTCACACAAAACGAATGGTTGTGAGAAGCTAGGCCTAGGGTCTCTCCAGACCTGTTGCGCCAACTATTTATTTTATTTATTTGCCTATCCCAACACTATTATAGTGTTTGCAGAGCCATTGCTTGTTAAATGTCGTTCAAAAATTCTAAATTTGAAGAATAGCTTCAGAAATGGCCTTTTTTCACTGGCCCTTTTTCTTGAGACTTTTCAGAATTCTGCAGCAAAACATTGCAAAGGAAAAGTCTAACTCACTTTCAAATGTGACATCGATGCAAAGGTTCACCACAGAGCTCTAAAATTTCTAAAATATTAAATTCGGGTTAGACGATTCCCAAACAAGCAAAACTTTTTTTTTTAATTTTTCAACTGGCTCTAATATTTTTGCTTTCAATAATGTTAAAAACGTGCGCTAAAGAGAGCACTACAGAATTCAAATGTTAACCAAGCTCTCACTAATCTGATTATAAACTTACTTAGCGAGAGGAACATCAACGCGAAAATAGGTGACACTGAACTTAGAGTAACTGCAGCTAGAGGCACTCCGCAGGGAGGGGATATTTCCCCTCTACTCTGGGTAGTTGTCATTAATGAGCTATTAATGAAATTTAAGAATATGGGTGTCAAGGTGTCTGCATACGCAGATGATGTAGTCTTGCTTGTACAAGGAAAATTCCTACAAACCATAAGCGACCTGTTAGGGAATTCACTAAGAACTCTCAGTACGTGGACAAAGCAATGCGGCAATCTTGCAAACAAAAGAATAATACCACAATTCGAGCCACCAACTCTTGAGGGAATACCTCTAAAGGTGACAGATAGGGCAAAATACCTAGGTATGATCCTCGATAGGAAACTTAATTGGAGGCCGAACGTCAATGAAAGAGTGAAGAAAGCAGCTAATGCTTTCTACGCATGTAACCGCATCGTCGGCAGGAGGTGGGGACCAAACCCCAAAATAATCCTGTGGATGTACATGTACACGGCAATCGTGCGACCAATACTCACATATGGCAGCATAGTCTGGTGGCAAGCCGCGGACAAAGCAACCAATCTCAAGGCAATGACAAAGATACAAAGACTAGCATGTATAGGGACAACCAGCGCGATGAGAACTACACCCACAGCTGGATTGGAGGCAATCCTCAATCTGACTCCTCTGGACCTCTACATGGAAGAATCTGCTGCCAAAAGTGCCTTAAAGATTAGTCAAACTAATACCTGGAACCCATGCAATTTTGGCCACGCATATATTCTGAGTAAATACGTTGGGAACGTTGTCACTTCTGACTATATGTCCCCATCTGAACTTTGATAGACCATTCTCCTACTCTTTTCCGAGAAGAGATGAATGGAATTCAGACGAACCCACTAAGGGGAAATCGATATCCATCTACACAGATGGATCAAAGATGGACTGTGGAACCGGTGCCGGTATATTCTGTGAGGAATTAAATATATACTGCTCTATTAGGCTTCCTGACAGCAGCATTGTCTTCCAAGCAGAGGTTCTGGCAATCGCGGAAGCAGCCCGAAGGGTGTCATTGTTGGCAATACCACGCAATGATATTACCATTTTCATTGACAGCCAGGCGGCTATAAAGGCAATTTCTGCTATTGAAATAAAATCCAAGCTAGTTCATAGCTGTCGCGAAGAGCTCAAGGTTCTCTGCTTGCAGCACGCTACCAATCTCTGCTGAGATAGCTGACGAACTGGCGAGAAAAGGGTCTGCAATGGATCATGATAGAGCACTACAGTCAATCAAGCCTCCACTCTGTAATCTCAGAAAACGAGTGGAGAACAAGATTCGTATAAAAACCAATAACAGATGGAAATAACTAACTACCTGTGAAGTATCTCGGAAGCTATGGCCAGTATATGACAGAGGCCGAACCATCAAACTTCTACAGTTTGACAGGTCATCGCTGTCTAAGCTGGTAGGGGCTTTAACGGGTCATAACTTTCTCAGAAACCACACGATGAAACTAAATCTCAAAGATGACGATATATGTAGAGGCTGCGGGGACGAAGAGGTTCATGAGGACACACCTCACTTCCTCTGTCACTGCCCGAGCCTCTGTCACTTGAGGAAGAGAACACTTGGAAGCTATTACTTCCATGACTTAGAAGAACTTTCTGATATTACACTCTCTGATATTTACAGGTTCTTGAGGATATCAGGATGGCTGGACAATATCGGGTAGATATATGAAGGAGAGACATGTGCTAAGCATCTACAGCACCAACGATAAACCCCCAACAAAGGGCATCACAATGGGTCCACAATGACCTAAGTGTGGTATAGTAGGGTCTACCCTGCTCTACCAACCCGTTAACCTAACCTAACCTAATATTTTTGCTTTGGGCCTTGAAAATTATTTCATAAGGATGTCATTAAATGTTATTATTCTACAACTTTAACCAAAAGTCATAGGAATTGATTTTGGACATTTTCGAGGTTACATATCTTTCTTTAGTTAGAGAACTCCAAAAATATTGGAAAAGTCCATATACATATTTTGTAATGAAACAGACTTTTCTGAAAATAGAGTGCCTGTCAATTTTTCAGTTTGTCACTTTTAAGAAAGGAAATTGGTACAACAAAAAAATAATAAACAAACAAAACTTTTCAAAAATTGCATTTGGATTTTTGTGTCTTGTGTCTTGAAACATAATTGGTGGGCTGCATCCGTGTTCTTATTTTGTGGTCTCATGTCTAATCGAATTGACATTTTTTAATAGGAGTTGTTCTTAAGTTGTGTATGTAGTAAGGCTCATTCAACAGGTTTCGGACTAACTCGGATATAACACAAACAGCCTGCAATAGATCACATCGCATCAGCTTGTTATAGAGGGTCGATTCGTTTTAGAGAATTTCAATAGAGAACGTTTTTTTTTTTCTTTTTGTTGCATACTTACCAGCGATTATGTACGTAAGTGTTTATAGAGAAACAATAATGCTCTGAAGCCCTAGCTATAAAAAATCGCCAGACACACAATGCGACAATTTTAACTCTTTAACTTGCGGAATTGAAGCTTCTGAATTGGCAGCTACCAATTTTTTTTTTAAAGACACTTAGTTTTTCCTAAATTTACCTAAATTCCCACCCTTCTCCAATCATAAGAACGCAGTCCATTGCGGGTAAATAATTCAACCCAAAACTGAACTATTACAAAGCTGCACTTACGCAATTCGTTATTTGGTACACTACTGCCTGCAACCACTGTTGGTTTACTTTCTGGCGCGGTTGACCATTTCCCACTGACCCATATTCCCCCGGGAAGGTTCACATCCGACTGCGAGTTCATTCGCTGTAATCTTCTCAGCGCACTAGGTCATTTCGGGTGAAAGCACCCGCGTATATCGTGTCAACGCTAACGATTCCCGAGTTATTACTCGTGTACTTCGTAATCCTGCATGCGCCTCTGAGTGTGTGTGTTCATACGAACATGGTCCGGAAATAGTCACAGCCGGATGTTGAATGTCTGTTTTTTGGTATGACACCCAGCGGTGGTATTTATTGTTTATGATTTGTGGCCTTCATGTGGACCATAAAGCGACCGTGTTCTAGGCATTGATGATTAGTGGTCAAAATAGTGGCTGCATAAAAATGCTTGCCTAATGGAATAGTGTCCTTCGCTGGCAGGTGGCACTGTCATCTAGTTTCGAATGTATGTAATATATGTTGTGTCCGAGATTTATTTATTTTGTAATTTGAAAATGTTGCGCATAGGTGGGCCATTTATTTATTTAATGGTGAATTGAAAGTGCGATGCACACTATATGCGCTGTGATCATTTTAATGTGTGTCGTGTGTGGTTTCGATAGAGTTTTGAATTGTGGCGTGTGGCTGGGATAAATTTCAATTCCATGACCAAAATGTGTGACATTGACTTGTGTTGATATTATTCGAATAAATTGTTTAAGGGACAGCATTGTGGTTGGAAATCTGTTTGTAGTTTGGAGAGTCGCGTCATATTCGGAATGGGGATATTTAGTAAATTAATAGTTTTGAGGATGAGGGGGGCATAGGTTTCCTTTAGATGATGCCGAGCCGTTGGCATCAACTTCTTCACAGGAAACCTGCTTTCTAGATCTCTGAAGTAATTTTACTACTAAGCTTGCACAATCACTTTAGGAATCTACGAATCGTCTTGCAAAGCTTCTATAGAGGGCTTTGATATACAGCAGGATAAGCTGTGTCTCTATTGGTATAGCAAAACTTTTACTAGGCTTGCATACCTTAATTATATTTTCCCAAATCAACGATATTGAAGTTCATTCGTGAACTTTTTGGGCAGTAGGTTATCACTTAACTGTTTGTCATGCATTGGCAATTGCGTACGAGGATATTTAAGGCTCGTTGATACTAATTCTCACCTTTATAAACTTAGTAAGCCTCTGAGTCTCTTTTGAGCTAGCGTCGCGACGGAATACTTGAGATATCTCAAAAAAAAAATGTATTGGCGTAAATTACTATCAAAAGATTTCGACTTCGTTCATATATCACGTTCACGGAAACGTATGAAGCGATCGATACGTTGAACCCAATTTTCGATAACTCGGTCTCACATTTCGACCGTTGTGGCCGCTATTTCTCGTTCAATATTGGCGCTAAGGTTCTCCAACTTCGCCAGCTCTTTGGCATATACCAATGATTTAATGAAGCCCCATAAAGAAAAATCTTAGAGCCGTTAAAACACACGCTCTCGGCGGCCGGGTCCGTTTCTCGAGGTAACACGTTCACCGAACTGAGACTTCAGCAACTCGATTGTTGCACCATCTTGTTGGAACCACATATCACTGATGGCCAATTCGTGTTGAAAGAAATTACGTTCCTACATAGCTCTGTAGCGAATACCATTTACCATAGCATATGATACTGTCATTTTCATCGAAGGAAAAAACGGCCCATTTACGCCACCGCACCGGTATGAAAACCACACCAAACAGTGACTTTTTGCGGATGAAGTGCTGTTTCATGAAGCACATGAGGGTACTCACCTATCTAGTAATGCATATTTTGCTTACTGACGGAGCCGTTTAACCACAAATGCGCTTCATCGCTGAAGATTTAAAATTGGCGTTAACGCTTTTATTAAAGTTGCGATCACCGACTCGGAACTTCGATAGTAAATTTTGATTATTTGTAAACGATAGTCTTCGTGTACTTCACCATGATAAAAATGTTGATTTTACTAAATATTTTGTCATTGACAGTGTGGTAATCGGTTTAAAGGTGTGTTCACACTGAAAGTTTGAAGTTGTAAAGTCGCTAATGAAACACTCCTTATAAGCCACTGCATTTGGTGCCCATAGGCAAATAGCAGCAGCGTCGCGTGAATTATTTAGATGGGTGTTCAAATTCTTTAAAATCATATATTTTTTTAGAAATAGGTATCAATTAAGTGCCTGAAAACACGTTCCATTTATTGTTTTCTCAATTATTGTTCTGCTGTTTTTGATATCTTATTTTGTTTTACCACAATAAAATATAGAAAAATAAAACTTTCGCATACAAAATCAAAAGCACCGCACGAAACTGCAACCCCAATCCCACTTAAACGAAAAGCAAAGCTCAACCATTTATTCGTCGGCTTTCGTGCACAGCTTTTGTTTGCACGAGTATCGATGTAATACATTGTATATTTCTTGACTTATGACGCTTTATGGAAATAGAACAGAACAGATGCAACATGCAAAAGAAGAGAAAATGAATACAGCCCGTGCACAGAAAACCTTCGCACGAGTTCACTACAAGTTCATCAAAGTAAGCGATTTATGTATACGGCGGCGTGCTGGTGATGGTGACGAATGACGATGGGGATGAATACTGGAGAAATCTCGTAGGGATATAGTATTATAGTTTGGAGTTGGATGAATTTATTTGATGAAATTAACAGAATGGTGCACAGCGAGTTTTTGTACGAGTTCATTTTTTTTTTTTTCTCAGCGATGAAGGAATTTTTAAAGAAGAATTATAATTTATAAAGGATGAATATGAATAGGTATGGTGTAGGCTGTAGCTGTTGGCTGTGTTATGGAGGTTTTATGGGTTATTGAATTTTGCATATCATTACTTGTGTGTTATTATTATTACACAGTGTTTGATGAGGGACTTATTTTCGTTAGATCAGGGTGTGCAATGCACACCTTGCACACCCTGACGAGACGCCACTGGCAAATAGTTAACACCTTCGAAGGATATTGGGCAAGATAAAATATAAGGTGGGTAAAAAGGGGCGTCAAAATGTAAGACAAACACTAAAATTGGCGTAACTGGCACTAACGGGCGAGGAAACTTTAGTTGCGATCTTACAAAGTCGACCTAACCTACTAGAAGATCACTATTCCAGTTTGTATACCTTGTAGATGCAAGCAGAAAATTAATTGAAAGACTGGACCTTGAACCATGACTTAGAAGAACTTAGGTATGTACTGACAAGTCTGTATAGTACCTGTTACAGACTCCAAGTAAATGCTAAAGAACCAAGGAGGGAACCAAAGTTTTCATATCTTTTACCGTGCATGAGAGTCTAAACAACCTAGACGGCATCAAAATGTGTCTTCACCGAGCATGGTGTTCTTGTTCCGTAAGTCCATTTGCTTAACCTAAGCTAATTTAACACATTTAACTAAAAGAAGAAAGTGAAAGGTGACCAAATGAAAAGCAGCAAGACTTCGATAAAGATCGGATTATTGGCGACTTCCTCGAAGTCAAGGTGGCATAATTACAAAATGGCGGACACATTGCTACGTCCACACCTCTTAAGCTTTGCATTTTTGACTAACTAACTACTTATTTGACTAACTAAGCTTATCCCAACTAAGTCCCTTCTTCCTTGTATTTTTACCCAAAAGGATTTGCCCAAACTCGTTCAAAGTCCACCCACGTGTGCATAGAAAACAAAATCTAGTCCAATCCAGGGCTCAAACGTTAACCCCATATAAATGTACACTCTCATTCATACGGCTACCGTCAGCATTTCCTTTGAATGACGGCGCTCCGAAAGAGATTGCCATCAAGATCCTCGCAGATTTTAATTAAACACTCTCTTAGTTTTCGGGCAACCGAAATTCAGGATATTACCCCTAGTGCTGGCAAATGATCGTTTGAATTATGCATTCGAAACATAAACACTGCCTCAGTATGAACTTTGGTATATTTTTCTTCATATACACGCTTGCTTTTGTCCTTCGATTCTTAAGCCAACAAGCCGCACTCGGCTATGCTGCCCATCTTCAGTTCATCAAAACCACCATTGAAAATGCCTTCAAATTTGAAATTTCATATCAGTTCGATCTAAGGATGTCAGCCAGTTGACGAGGCAAAACCATCATGTGCATCCTTGCACCTATAGACACATATTTGCATTTACCTGTAATCGCTGAGCAGCATCGACGATATGTGCAAGGATGGTGAGAACCAGGAGGCGCCATGGACGAATTGCATTCATGCTAAACAGCACACACACATATACAGAAGTTTTCGCTTTGATGACTTCCACTGTAGATAATACGACTGAGTGACACCTTCCGACTCGAATTGAATAGATTTGGTTTTGGTTGGTTGGAATAGTGTAGCATGCCTGTAGGCGCAAACTGAAATATAAAAAAAAAAAAAAACATTCTTGCTCCAACTGTGCTAGTGGTGGTGGTGGTGGTGGCGGTGGTGTCAATTATAATATATGGGGCGTGCAAAATGACGCGATCTTATCTGCGAATGCTAAAGTTGATTCCAATTTTATTGCTGCTCGGATAAGCGAGTGCTTATACCTAATGGACAAGGAAGTCTTAGAAAAGTTCTCCCGTGAACGTGGAATGTGCAAAGACATTATTTGTGCGGGGGTTTTCTTCCTTTTTCGTGTGCTTGTGTCCTGACCTGAATATAATATTTATGAGGTGAGACGTTAGGGGCTCCGCAAGCACATACAAAAAACCGTAAGAAATTGGCTGTGCTCTCTCTCGCTCTATCCTGAATTGCAATGTTTTCTTCGACACTTTATTGTAAGATGTGGGATGGATTTTTTTGTTGGCCTCCTTCCTTACCGCGATTTGAAATACAGATTAGAACGAGCATTTGAAGTTGACTAAGGGAATAAATTACGAGATAGTTTTTCATTTCGATCTTGTGCTTTATACCTAGTCGAATATATATATAGGGTGGTAAATGTCCTTCCGTGATATGGTGGAATGCGGGTGACTGCGTTGTACTGTTCAGACAGGAAATCGGTTGCGGGTGCGTTCTATTAGAAGGGTGAACGATATTCATCGACGAGAGTGGCAATACACATAAAAGAAAGTGTGAGTTCAGTGCGGCCTTTAATTTGTTTGGCATCTGCTTCCAACACCACTTAAACTTTAAATAGCAACAATTCTTCTATCGCAAATTGTGGTATTCCTTACAGCTAGCCCGTGTGAATTTTATGGCCGAGTGACACGTGTTTACGAAAGAGGGTGGGTGTGCAACACCCTTACAGAAGCTTTGGACTGTCTAAATCATATGCATGGTTGTTGTTGTGGTTGCTGTTGTTATTGTTGTTATTGTTGGTGTTGTTGCTTGTTGTTGTTGTTTGTTAGTAAGAGTGGGCGCCGTTGTTTTTGCTGTTATTGATATTGTTGTTATTTTAATTGTTATTGTTGGTGTTGTTGTTTGTTCTTGTTGTTTTCTAGTAGGAGTTGTCGCCGCTGTTGTTGTTTTTGCTGTTATTGACATAGTTGTTGTTGTTTTTATTGTTGTTCTTGCTGTTGTTGTTCTTATTGTTGTTGTTTTCGTGGATAGGCTGTGGGTCACGGCTTACTCTCTAACTACTCCCTAAAATACCTACGACGTTTGCTGTTCAACTGGTTACAACCAAATTTTACCATATACCTAACTAGAACTAGTGCTTATTTAATCGTTGTTATTGACTTACAAGTATATGTATGATGAAATTTCACCCTTATAGGTCCACCACAAAAGGTAAATATTCACACCCATTCAATGATACACGTCCAGTATTCACATGTAACCCAACAGACAATGTTCCATGGCGCAATTTAATCTTAGAAAGAAATCCTTTATTTCGATCACTCTACGTGACCATTTAAACTGTGATCTCTGATTCGCTCTTTCCTTGCGAAGGCCACACTCGGTCATCATCGTAAACTGATGATAAGGATGTGATAGTAAAACTTCCATCAAACATTAAAATCCAGAAAATCCAAATATTCTTACATTGTTCATTAGACGAACGCTTGCACTGTCAATATCAACACCAACAGAGTACCTACAGCAGGAGTAAAGCAGCAACACCCGGAATCCTTCAACGAGGATTGCCAGCACAATAAATTAACTCACATAAATCATTCGGTCCTCGCCGGAGTAGGACGACAGCAGTGGGAGTGTAACGAAAACTCCTAATCAGCAGTTAATTTTTATCTTTAATTAAGAGCACGTCCATCCGTCGTCCTTTTGGTCCGTTGCTATGTTTTGTACGAGTGGCGGCGCTGTACCGTTTCCATATATAGGTATACATACAGAACACAAACATTTCTAAGGAGTTGTTGCACGCTGCATTGCAAGGAGTGAAACATGTCTCTTCGAGAAACAAGCTTGATATAGGTACAGGGAACCGGGGAGGATTTCTTCGCTCCAACGTGAAATGCAAACGTCGTCGGTAACGTTACGTATAGTTAATAGCCATTTGCTGGGTGTGCTGTGCGCTTTCCCTATATAAAGGATCCTTGTAACAAAAAGCTTGTGCGGCTATAAATATCTCCTTAGCAGAAGGAGAGATGAAGAACGATGTCTTTCATGAATCTTAAATGTGTGATTTCGTTTTGCTGTTCTTTTTTTTTCCTTATTTCCTCATTGCTGGAGTTTATTCTGTTTTTTTCGTTGTTGTTTGTTGCTGGTTGGTTCTATTTAGAGGTTGTCTGCCTGATCCTGAGAGTTTATTTATAATAAGTTTGTAAAGTTTTGTTTCGATATGTTTTTTTTTTTTTTCTCTTTTTGTTTATTGCGGCGCGTCGAGAATGGAAGACAAATCAAGAAAAAAGAAAAAACCGTCAAAGAGTTTCATTGAAATGTGTCGGAGTAGTTTCTTTCAATAAGTTCTGTCTGGTTTTTGTTTCCTATGGTCATGGGTTGGGATGGAATTAGTTGCAATTTTCTTGCACGCATGTACATTGTATATACCTTGTTCATATATTATGGGAGAGGATAAAGGAATAGGTACTACTGATCCAAAGCGTAAGGCTACTTAGTAGACACATAAAATGATTAGGTACTTGTAGAAGTTTGGTTAAAAAAAAAATCTATTAAAACGCTTTAAAAACTATCGCAACTAGTCGAAAAAGCATTTTGACAAAACTTAAAGTTAAAATTTA
Source organism: Cheilosia urbana (assembly GCA_946477585.1). Classification (NCBI taxonomy): domain Eukaryota; kingdom Metazoa; phylum Arthropoda; class Insecta; order Diptera; family Syrphidae; genus Cheilosia; species Cheilosia urbana. The sequence goes on along the minus strand of OX297853.1, from coordinate 158,910,963 downwards.
TAAATTCTACGAAGAAATGAAAAAAATAAAATAAAACACTGTTTTGCTTATTGTTAAAATTAATGAAATTAACTTTTTACTTTGGCATAATTATTTAGACAAATAGTCTATAATAATAATAATAATCTAATAAAACAGTTAAAAGGCGTAAAATGCTTTCAATTCGTCAGGCTTGAGAAATGCTTAAACTTAAGAAAGCAGATTCAAAGAAAACTTTGAATAAAATTCATTTTTTTAAATATCTTACATTTTATTCTAATGCTTTCTTATAAACAACAATTTCTGTTTTTCCATCTTTTACATAAGATGGTAGTTTTGAACGATCCGATAAAATTGTTTATTTGTTGAGTTGTTTTCCCCCGATTGACCTGATTGAAAGACGAACTCGTTAATAAATTAAAATCATTCGGTTACTTTATTTAAACGAATCTTTTCTTTTGAAAAGTATAAAAAAAATAAAAATCAGACTTCACTGTTCGCTCAGTATCGATATCTTATTTTTTTCTGTGCCTCCTCCATTTAACGAACGTCAACACAAAAAGAGAGTAAGATAAAGTCGAGTATTTTTAATGGCGTTGCCAGGATAGCGTTAGGCATTACCCGGTAAGTGTAAAGCTGCGCTTACAGCTCGGCCGTTCCTGCACTTTGATCGTCCTCGATCACGGTTATCCCATCGTCGGATGCATTGCTGTCGTTCTCGTAGCCGTTGTCCGTATCGGTGACACCATCCAAATCGAACCGTGCTCCGCACCAAGGTTTCATTTTATCCGAAGCGTAAACTGATGTAAACTTCCGGTTTGTGTTCGTTGTGCCATCGATGCTCTCGACAAGGTATCGATCATTGCCGACGACTTTAGTTACCATAAATGGTCCTCGGTACTTTGGTTCCAGTTTTCGAGAGGTCCCTGTAGCTCCAGGTTCATGCTCTAGAACCACTAAGTCATTTTCGGAATACTTCCTCGCCTCAGCGTGTCGTTTGTCAAATCTCTCTTTCCACTTGGCACGTTCGTCGTTCAGTTTGTCCAAGGCTATCTGATGCTTATCGATAGCAATTGGATCATCGCTGTCGTCCACGGAGTTATCGCTGTTCTCGTTCCGTACATCTTCCAACTGCAAAGCATGAATCAGTTGATTCTTCGTGACATCCATCAGCTTGAAATTGAAGACAAGTTCGTTCGGGCTAAACCCGGTCGTTTTGTTTTTATGCGAGTTGATAGCCCATTGAATAATCCGGGTGTCGTCGTCCCAGCTCCGATCATTACCGCCAGTTGCTCGTAAACTCGCCAATAAGGTGCGGTTAACCCGTTCGGCTTGGCCATTCGCTCTTGGAGTACGTACCGCCGTTTTAATATGTTGGATGCTATATCGATCGCAGAATTCCTCGAACGCTCTCGAGGTAAAGGCAGTTCCTCGGTCGGTTATCAATCGAATTGGCAGTCCAAAATATCCCGTCATTTCACTTAACGTCCGCAATACGGGAGCGGTCCTGGTTGTTCGAACCGGCTTGATGATGACGTATTTGCTGAATGAGTCTGCGATGACCAAGATGAATTGATTGCCCCGTTTGCTCTTGATAAACGGCCCAAGGTGATCCAAGTGCAAGGTACGGAATGGAACAGGTGTCACCTCGCCCAAATGCATTCGTCCTTCGGCCTTCCCGCCTGTACATTTGTTGTAGCAGCATGAAACACAAGATGATATGTACTCCTTTACATACTTCCGCATCTTCGGGAACCAGAACATCTCTCGTACTCTATCCAGCGTTTTCTCAATTCCAAAATGACCCAACTCGTCGTGGTAGGCCCGCACAATTCGCCAGCGAACTGTCTTCGGTACAACGTATTTCGGTCCTCGTTCCGTTTTGCGGTAGAGGCGATTGTTGATTAGTGTGTAGTCCTGTTGATACTGACTTTCATACTCCGACTTCGTAACTCCTCGCAAAACAGCATGAACATTCCTCAAAATCGGATCTTGTAGTTGGATCGTAAGAAGCCAGTCACCTTCCGCTTCGGTAACGTTGAAGATAAAACCAGCTGGCTCAGTTTGTTGTGGATCCTCCACTGGTGAGCGACTCAGCGCGTCGACATGCGTCATTCGTTTTCCTGCTCGGTGGTGAAATTCACAATTATATTCGGATAACTTAAGCCACCATCGTGCAATGCGTGCGTTCAATTCCGTTTTCCCTCGTGTAGTCGTTATCGCATGACAATCCGTTGCAACTCTGAACGCTTTCCCCAGTATGTACACACGAAAACGTTCCAATGATTCTACCACAGCTAACACTTCCAGTTCGAAGCTGTGATATTTACGTTCAGCTTCTGTACATAAACGGCTGAAGTAGAAGACCGGTCGCCAAGATTTCCCATCAATGGACTGCAATAGGATACCAGCAAGACCAACGTGGCTGGCATCCGTGTGAACTTCGTGATGAGCGTCATACTTATACAACGCTAAAACCGGCTCACATGTCAGCTTCGCCTTGAGTTCCTCAAAAGCTAGTTGCTGTTCTTCATTCCACTGGAATGGTTGATTTTTCCGTAACAGCGTTGTCAGGGGCTCTGCAATCAGCGAATATCTTGGAACGTACTTGCGGAAGAAACCACTGAGACCCAGAAATCTTCTCACCTCCTTTACGTTACGTGGAGCCACAAAGTCGTTGATAGCGTCAGCCTTCCGTCGTCCCGGTGTAATTTCGCCGGCTTTTACTCGATGCCCCAGAAAATCAAACTCGGTTGACAGAAAAACACATTTGTCCAGCCGCAGGGTCAATCCATGAGAAGCCAGTACTCCAAGGAAATGCTGTAAGTAGTCGAGCCCTTCTTCGATGGTTGTGCTTGGAATTACCACGTCGTCCAGGTAGCATACGATATCCGTGTTATTGGCTTCAGCTAAAATGGTGTTCATTGTCTTTTGGAATACCGCCGGAGCGTTGACGAGACCAAACGGCATTCGGTTGTATTCGAAGTGCCCTTCGGTGGTGATGAAGGCAGTGTACTTCTTAGAATTCTCTTCCAGTTCGATTTGGTGATATCCCATCCTCAAGTCAAGTCTTGTGAAGTACATTTTTCCAGACAATCGTGCGAGCAGCTCATCCACAAGTGGCATTGGAAACGGCTCCTTGACAGTTACTTTGTTGAGTAGGCGATAATCAACACAGAGTCGCTTTTCACCATTCGACTTCTCCACCAACACAACTGGCGATGCGTATTCTGAAGAAGATGGACGCACAATACCGTTCTCCAGCAGCTCGTCTATGATGTACCGGACTTCTTCGCGTTTAGCGAATGGTATTCGATATGGCTTCCGATTCACCGCGACGTCCGTCGTTGTTTTAATGTTCATCTTCACGGTCGAACACTTCCCCAGTTCCTGAACACTCTTGGAAAAACAATGCGGATATTCGGCAAGTATGCCCGTTAATCGTTGTTCTTGGTCAGTTGTCAACACTGACTCCGTTTTTGGTGAATTTGCTTCCTCAATCCAACAATTTACTCCTTCGATGATCACTCGTTTGCCGCCTTGGCAGAGTATATCGCGTCCCAAAAGAACGTTATTCGGGATGAACTCATCGTCGACCACAAGAAGTTCTGCGTTATGTTGAATTTTGTCGATTTCGATGACGATTTTAACCTTAAAATCGCAAACGTATTCGCCACCAGCAAATCCTTTCAAAAGTATGTGGCAGGGAATTTTCCTTGCATCGTTTTTGACGAAAGACTTTTTGACCATGGAATATACGCTCCCTGGATCGATAAACGCAATTGTTTCGTTTTCGTATACGTAGATTGTTTTCAAAACTGCTTCGTTGTTCTGAGAACCGTTTCCGTTCGTTGTCGCATCGTCAACGTTTACCTCGTCGGTGGAATTTATTGATGACAACTTGGGCGCGACCGTTGCTGCTGTGATTTTATGAACATTGGACTGTGTTCTTGTTATCGTCGTTGTTGCCTGTGATTTAGCTTCGTTTCCTTGAGGACACTTTTCGGCGGAATGACCGACACGCTGGCACGTCGCACACCGGTCTCGTCGCTGTGGCTCTGGACAGCGTCTAGAAATGTGTCCTTCCCTAGAACAATTAAAACACACAATCTTTTTGACGGCATTCGTATTCGTATAGGTTGATTTGAACTCACCCGATTTCCGGGAGACGTGAGTGTGAGCATTCGTCTCCCGGTTCCCCTTCTGGAAGCGTTTTGTTTCCCGGTTGCCCAAATACCGTAGCACAGCATTCAGGACCTCGTTGGAAGTAGTAAAACACATCAGAGAAAGGTTCGCCTTCACTACCTCGTCGTTTATACCTCGTATCAAATACTTGATTGTGCTAGCCTCCGAGAATTCGCCTCTACGGCAAATTGAAACTATCTTGTAAAAGTAATTTTCGAACGAATCGTTGCCTTGCCAGCTCATAGCAGTGGCTTCCAAATGAATATCCGTGATATCGAATTCACTTGGGAAATCTCTTAAGAATGCCTCAGCAAAAGCACTCCAAGTCGGAAAAATGTAAGAATAGCCTTCGGCCCAGATTTTAGCCGGACCTCGTAATCTTGTCAACACACCAAAAATTGTCGTTTTGTCACTCCACTGATAAGTGCATTTCAACATTTCGACACGACGAATATACTGAAGAGATGGCAGAGAGGAAGAAGAAGTTGGATCGAATTCGGGAATAATGTCGATCGCTTCTCGAACGTTATTCTTATTACTGCGCATGACGGATGTATATGGTGGCATTTGTGACTGCATCTGCTCTCCTCGTACGTGGTTATTTGGCAATGTAACGTATGGTGTAGACAAAGGATGGCTATATACGTGCGTCGGATGCAAGGGAGTGTGAGTGAAGAATGGATTTGCTACGTCTTGACTCGTTGATGGCGCGAAACTTCTTCCGATTGTCGGCGCCAAAATGGCGGAATCGTTTTGTGCATGAACACGATTTTGCATGCACGATGTATTCTGTACGTAAACAGAATTATGCGCACTTACAGGATTATTCACGTCAATGGCAGCAGCTATAGGTGGAAAATATTCCGGGAAAAAGATATTTGATTCCGTTGTTGGAACATATGCCGACAAGAATGGCGTCGATACTGAGCGAGACACTACTTTTGTGTCATCCACGCGGTAATTCAAGCGGCGTATTTCGTCTTCCAACTCTCGCATACGTTTTTCCTGCTTCTGCTGCTGTTCGCCATAATGTTCTGATAGCGCCTCTATTAAATCCGCTTTTTTTCCTTGTAATGGAAGTCCCACTTCCTTACATCGTCGTTTGAGTTGTTCCACGTTGAGATCCTTGAAATCCATTTTCACTTCCGCAAAAAGTCTTACACTCTCGTTGTATGGCGATTTTTATGGGAGAATCCCACTTCTGAATATTGAAAGACGAACTCGTTAATAAATTAAAATCATTCGGTTACTTTATTTAAACGAATCTTTTCTTTTGAAAAGTATAAAAAAAATAAAAATCAGACTTCACTGTTCGCTCAGTATCGATATCTTATTTTTTTCTGTGCCTCCTCCATTTAACGAACGTCAACACAAAAAGAGAGTAAGATAAAGTCGAGTATTTTTAATGGCGTTGCCAGGATAGCGTTAGGCATTACCCGGTAAGTGTAAAGCTGCGCTTACATGATGATGCTTGCGATGCGATTGCCGTTGGATTTTTCGATGAACCACGCATTTGAGGAAGTCTTTCCGCCTCATCGTATAAATCTGAAATATAAGAACATATTAAAATTTATATTGTTCGATTTAGTCGATAAAAAACTTATGAACAATCCAAATTATGTTACTGAATGAGTAAGCACTAACTTCAAGTGGCTCTTTATCCCCAATCTGTCAAATATATAAAAAAGAATAGAGTATTAAAAAAATAACAATAAATGCAAATGAATTACAAACTAAAATCTTTCCGCTTGTGACGATGATGCTAATTAAATTTTTTGGTTCATTTTCGGTTTTATTGTTGCGAGACGACGATTTTAATGCTTCCAAAGCAACACTATTTGCTGATCGTTGGTAATCACGTCCACTTTCACCTGAATAGTTAATTTTGAACTAATCCACACGGACAAAATTCACTTCAAATATTTGAACAAAATGTTTCACAAATATTAAATCTAACCGTGAATGATGTTCACCAAAAAAGCACAAAACCCTATAGCACTTGATTTAAATTTACACAAAAGAAAAATCACTTAAATTTGCCGGGTTCCGCTGTCCGCTAGACGTCTAGCAGAAAATATCCCAGATGAAGGAACGCTCGCGCTAGAACAATAGCGGCAGCGGCAAAGTCCCCACTACAATTAAAGAAATAATACAAATATTATAAAAATAATATCTGATTTACATTAATACCAATTTTGTCACAATTACATTTGCTCGGCTTCGTATTTACTTTTATTTAGTAAACGTTAAAACGATTTCCTTTGACAGATCGTTGTTTTTTTTTTCCAATGCAGCGGGTAGTTTTGCGCTAGATTGAGGAATTTCCCTGAAAGGGATATTTCACAAAAAGTGCTAGACGTCTAGCACTTTTGGTGAAATGTCTATTTTTTGTATATGGAGTTTGGCATGCCACTAGTCATCTAGCGGGCAGTGGAACGCGGCCAATGGTGCGGGTAGTTTTCCTCTAGATTGAGAAATTTCCCTGAAAGGGATATTTCACAAAAAGTGCTAGACGTGTAACGCAAATGGTAAAATGTCAATTTTTTTTAAATGGAGTTTGATATGTCGCTATTCATCTAGCGGGCAGTGGAACGCGGCCATTGTATGCAACACGCACAGGGTTGCCATATTTTGCTTTCCATTAAGCGTCCGAACCTTTAAAAAATGTTGCCCAAAATCGTTGTTCAGAAAGAAGCCCAAAAAATCATGGAAAATGTTAGTATTGTTCCCACTTATCCATCTCACTTATGAATTCTTATTTTCTGCAATTGGCTTTTGTCGCTTGTGTCAAATCAAAAGGCCTGAAAATAGATTGGTGTGCTTGCAAGTTGAACGACTGTTCGATCTCACTTCACTGCAAGAGTGCTGCCAGGCTAAAAAAGTGCCGAAAATATTTTTTTTTTTAGTTTTATGAAGTAATAAAACGAACAAAACTAACACAAATATTTGTGAAACGAAATGTAGCCCAAAATTGAGTTGGGCGCTAATTTTTCCATTTCTATCGCTTTTTGAAAAAAGATACGACCAAAAATACGACAAAGTGCCAATTTGGTAACCCTGAACACGCCCATAGCAGAGATGCTGCTACAAAAGAATATCTTTCCACCAAGATAAAAGTCAGTCGAATTCGGTGCTGCCAAACTCGAGATATAAACGGTCAAACATGTATCAAACTCATTTGCATATAGGGTAAAACTTGGTAATGCCGGTCAGTCGGTAATACCGGTCACCCTTGTATCTCGAGAATGGGAACATTGAATCACCAACTCTTTGCATGGATTAGTGCTCCCGAAGATTGTTTTCATACCAGACTGTTGTTTGTTAAGTTTGTCTGTGTCCTTTGGAAGTTTCAGATTGTTGATTATTGGTGTTTTCGGTCAATTTATTACAAGAAAAGGTGATCAGAAAATAGAGAGTAAGTACTTTTCCTTATGTTATAAATACAGTGATGTTTTGCATACTTTATGTTGTTTTTTGTTATTAATCTGCAATGGTTTTACTTTGTTTTTATTGAAAAGGAAATATCCATTCACGCCGCGGCCAGGTCTACTAAAATAGCATTTTCGACACTGCCAGAACGTCTTAACAAGAAAAACTTCTGTGAGCCATCTCTGGGGTGACACACGGTTTTTAATAAAGACCAGAAAAATGAACTTGCAACACAGATTAAACATTTCGCGATATATGTGAAAACTAAAAATAAATATAAATATATTTTAAATAAACATTTATGACCGCCATTACCAGAATTGCTGACCGGAATTAACCGACCATGCGTCTAATACCGGTCATTTTTGTCCTTTTTTGTTTTTTGTATAACTTTTTTCCGTTTTGTTCATTTACCTTTTTTTATGTTTGTAATAATACAAAAACATATGAATTTAATAAAAAGTGAAGTGAAGGTATTATTTAAATAACGAATATTGTTTTATTTGAGTTTTTGTCGAAATGACCGGTATTACCCAGTTTTACCCTATGTATATAGATTATCCGCTTAGGCCTCAATAACATTCTATAACAGTCTTGGAACCGTTTGGACAGCATTTCATTTCTGAATGACCGTCACCCCAAGGCTTTGTTATGTACTACAAAAGCAATTTCCTCTTTGCTTCGTGTCATGAAAACAGTTATTTTTCCTTTAATGCAACATCATACACATATTCGGGCCAGTTGTGTGTTTCTGGTTCAATACCCGTAAAAGTTAAATCACTATTGGAGTTTGTGACAAGGAGCGTTATCCTGTTGGAGAATAAATGGCTGCCCGAATAGTCTATCGCCAGAATGCGTAATTGTTTAAAGTTTGTGCTGGATCATCGTTCCATCGATTAGAAGCAATTATGCACGATCGTTGAACGGTGTACAACCCTAAAACCTTAGCCAAACCCACCACCTTGTTAACTGGTCTGAACGACTGCTGCGTACTTTTCACGAGATAATTTCGCCATCCGAACAAATTTTCTTTTCCGTGATCCATGAGTCTCAAATGAACTGTCTTCCTTCCATAAAACCCGGATCCACACCGTATGCGTTTATTTTGAAACTCTCGGGCGAATTGTAGCCTCTTTATTTGGTTTTCATAGGTTTATACGGTACTTTTCTTACAGAATATGTATCCAAATAGAGTTCAACAAGACGCCTCTGACTCATCTCGAAGATAATCGGGTTTTCAGCATATTTTTTTCATTTTAAGCTCGAGAATTTTAGAACTTTTACCGAGGTAAATTGTGCACAGAGATCATTCTTTTGTGATTATTCATTTCTATATTTACAATTACAGTTTGCTTCGACAAAGTAAATTCTTCCCTTATTTTTTAACAGAACAACCGTAATCGTCTTTTCACGACAAAAGCTACTCGATCTTCCATATTTAGCTATGTCGTTTTCCCCTTATTTTAGTCCAAATGGTTCAGTACAAAATAGATCTTCAATATTTTATTTGAATTTAAATAACAACAATAACAATATTTTTCGTCAAACAGACCTTGAAAAATGAGTTTGTCAAAATAGTTTTACCAGTCGAAAAATCAAACTTTAACCACAAATAGGCCTGAGCTATCCAGCCATGAGCAATGTGACTGCTATAGAATTCTGAAAAGTCTCATGAAAAGGGCCAGTTAAAAAGGCCATTTCTGAAGCTATTCTGCAGATTTAGAATTTTTGAACGATATTTAACAAGCATTGGCTCTGTAAACTTTATAATAGTGTTAGGATAGGCAACTGTGCTTTTTACAGCATTTTAAAACAAATTTAAAGCGCCTTCTCCAACTAAAAAAAAGGCCAAAATAGCAAAAAAAAAAAAATGTGGCAGGCGCTCAAAAAATGTGCTAAATTGCAAGTTTAGTCCCGCAACGGTCACGCTAGCCATGGGTATCAAATGATCTTATCTACACACACCCAAAGCGACTTGCATTTCTGTCAAAATACTTTTGACGACTAGTGTATAAGTAAAATTTAGCAACTTTTTAAATTGTCTCAGAAGTCGAAGCCATCACTCGTCAAAAAGACGAAGGTACTTCAATGACAATATTTACTCCTTAAGTGATGTAGTTGCGCAGAGTACATTTATTACAATTTAGGCAGCGAGATCTTTTTCATTAGCAGATCACTAGCAGATGAAAAAGGAGTCATAGAAAAGAGGAAAATAAGGACCTTATAATTGAGGTATAATTCCTGTCCATTTGTATAGGGCCCACCTTGAGCTTCAAAGGCCTTTGTCATTTAAAAAAAAAAAAAAATGAAACACTTCAGCTCCACGAGAAAGCAAAGACCATTCTAAAAGGCTTGATTTTGTTTAAACACTAATTATTGTTGCCCGCCTTGAAATTTCCGTATCCTCCCATCAGTTGTCTGACATTGAAGCATAAGTATTCTTAGAGCCTGTTTGACTTAGCTTATCTACAAAGACGTGTCTCTTTTTGTGTTATAAAAATTGGCAATGAACTTTCTTCATCGTCAAAGGAGACTTAAAATGCAAATTCATCCACGACAATGTGGTCTAATCAAACACAGATAAAACCGACCATCCTCTTCGGTTCCACATAGAAAGCAGCGGCTAACCCCGTTTAAATCTCGAACAATGCAATACAATACCTCACAGGGATCCCAGCTGAGGAGAAAAAAATCCAACACCCTTCTTCAGTGTCTGCTACTCCTTATAAATATATACCTACCGTGCACATCAGAGCTTGCACAAAAGATGTATACACCGCGCAGTCTTACAGAATGAATGAGACCCAGTCGACCATCGAAAAGTGCAAACATTATTTTGGAGCATAATTAACTGTATTCAAGGGGGCCGTTCTCCTTAATTTCTTCCTTTGGCAATACCACGACCAGCGCCCACCCATCCTTAGCCCCACACTACCCATTTAAGGAGATTCTCTTCATCATCATCATCGTTTAACTGTGCAAATCGACAATGTTTACCCATAGTTCATCCTTAAACCAAAGGCGGACAAAAAAAAAAAAAAAAAACTCCAAGGAGCAGCCAGACAATGAAAGAGGGAAAAAAAAGAACTATAGAGGAAGCGCAAGGCAAAGGAAAAAAGGAACATTTTTGAAATAAGCCATTTTTCTTATCCTTGTTAAGAGGCTGAAGCTGAAATCTTCTTTATTTGCTGACCCTTACCACTTTGTGTGCCCGGGACTCAGTGTAAAGACTTGCAAGCACACCAGGATAAGCACCAGGCATCAGGAACAAAGCATAAAGAGAGTCCCTTCTTGCTCCGTCTAAACAATGTGATAACTTTAAATTTTTCAACAGGGCCAACTGAGAAACAAGTTAAAATTCGTCCTTCACGTTTACTCTTTCTTGGAGAATTTATTTTGCTGGAGGGAGTCATGGTGGACCTGATGCTGCCGCAATGGGTGTCCGTCCATCTATTTGGGACTTGTTATACAACAGAAAAAAAGCCGAAAACTCTTCTCCTTTCCATCTCGCTTCCTCCTTTTTATTTTTTTGGGTGTCAGTCATTATACATTTTTTTTTCGGTTTTCGTCCTTTAAGTATTCACTTAGCTATTCAAGCAAAAGGAGATTGCGGGGACCAAGCCATTATTATGATTTTATTTATGTGAGTGTGAAATAATAAAATGTGCTATACGCCTTTGAAGTAGATAATGAGATAGGCTTTGCCCCAGAACAAGAAGAAGGATTATTGTGCTGTGTCATTGTGTCAAAAAAAAAGGACACAAAAGCCAACACTATGGTAATGTACGAGTTCATTGATTTTAATAAATATTCCAAACAGAAAGGAAATTGGATGTTGGGGACTGAGATAACGTAGGCCCGTAAAAGAGGACGATATTGCCCACGGCTGTTGGTAGGCGGTTTCTCGCAATATCAACAGCTTAGGATGACTAAGACTTCTTTCTATGATAGGTATAAGAATGTACAAGTTAAGATTCGCCCTTTTCAATAAACTTTCAATTATGGAAAAGGAGCCTATGGTAGATGGTAGGACATGGGAAATGAATGAAACAACCAGATCTGTTTAATAATCTCCCTAGATCTGGACGGGGTATTTTACATCTATAAAAAAACGTGCTCTCTATATATATACCTTCCACCACCACCATCCCAACTCCTTTTCCCACTTCCCACAATCTTGCGTCCAATTTCAAACGTGATCAAGTGACTGTTGCACCACCGTTAGAGTTATTCCACGGGCCCCCTCATGCCCTCATCCAATTCATTACAAAATCTGTGCGGATATACAACTCCGCGTCCAAGTGGTACTTCATTTCAATTCCTTCTATGAGATGGAATAGTTTTGAAGGATTTTTTTTCCCCTCCCGAAAAAAAAAAACAAAATACATCTCGATATAAGTAAGTCACTGCCAAACTATCCCCCATACAAGTCACGTACCGCAGATTGCAACGGAGATGCAGCCAAGTCGTATCCACTCCACTCACACATACACACAAACACTCATACACTTCAGGAGTGTTCCGTCTATATCTCCCGATAAGACGACAACTTACTTCCTTTATCCATCGGACTACCCGAGTTCTTTCTCTGGATTGGTTTCCCAGGCAAACCAAGTGCCAGCTACTTCAAACTTCGTCTTGAAAAAAAAAACACTGCAGCCCAAAGGACGAACTAATATCTTTTTATTTCGCAGAGAAAAAAAAAAACCCTTCAAATCATGTTCATCCACTTCCCGTACTTGCTTTTTCGTTGGCTTAGTTTTCATAAGTACACTTTTCTCCAAAATCAAAGACAGCATAGCGATAGTGCGGATACGGAACATACCCCTTGGCTCAATGGAGAATGATAGAGGTGAACAGGAAAAAAAAAATCCGCCGAAATAGAGCAGGTCCGACTTGCAGCGATCCATGCATTCAAAAGTGAGAAAGTTCCTTCAGCCTCCTTATACTGTGCCACTCGAAATGAAGATGAAAAATAAATCCCCACTTTGATACGTATTTGTCCTGAATCCCGGAACATGTCCTCGCAGCCGCGCTAAAGGCCAGAAATCAAATCCTTCAAATTCAGGAGATTTTATTTTATATTCCTGTTTGTTCTCTCTCTCTGAAATATTTATACAGTTCTTATCATTATTTTCCTATGCCCTTTTGGCTTCGGAAGAATTGCTGCATGCATGACATAGATTTCATGCGAGAATATCCTTTTTGAGAGAAAAAAAAAATCACTGAATCGGCTTCTTAATCATTCATTTGCTTTGATGGGGGGAATGCACCATTTTATTCATTGACATCATGTACGAGTAAATTTCTTGCAAAGGGAATCGATCCGCTGCTGTCAGCGTATCTCCTGGATGGCTGCGAACAATGTCGGGATAATTTGTTATGTTAGCATGTTGGAGGTTTGTTTTGTCAGCGGGATGATCAAGTAAATCATTGTTCCTCGCCGCGCACGCAAAAAATCGTACACTTTCTTGAATTAAAGTCAAATTGAATGGAAACGTTATTATCTGTGGGGAAGGATAATTGAGAAACTGCCGTTTGCTTTATACCTACAGACTGTTGTAATCAAAATGTATTATGTGTATGCTGAATGTCAATGCGAGGCAGGGGGCTGTAGACAAGCCAAGCATTATTATTTACTACTATAAGGATGGGGTTGGCACGGGATTTGTTTTTGTTATCAGGGCAGGGAGATGATGAAGTACGCATAGTTGGTACTACACAGCAGTTTTCAGTTTACCAATGTCAAAGGGTGATGGTGTACTCAAGACCTGGTTGCCGTTTTCATAACGTGCGAATCGTAGGGAAGCTTTTATCGTCGCGTTCCAACTTCCCAAGTCGGTTAATAGGTTCCCCGCCGCCCTCAAAGAGTACATCTCAAAAACAAAGATGAAAGGATAAGTGACATCAAAATGTTTCAGCAAACTAATATTCGCTCTCATGCCAAAAACACTTATGCGCTTAATCCAAATCAAAAACCACCTCATAACATAGTATTATCTCGAAGGATTACTCGTATAGCGCCACAACAAAATTCCGCGCACTTACACAAGATTAGCTTTATTTTTGAATTGCATTCGTTTCACTACACCAAATAACGGCAGTTTTCCTTTTGTTTGTTTATTTTCCTTGCACGACATGTGGCGGTAGATGCTCAGCTCATGCTATACATATAGTTGCGGCAGAAGAACCTTAATGTTTGGCATCCTTCTTTGTGCTTAATTCACAATTTTCTTTCAAAAAAAAAAAAAAAAAACAGAAAGCACACAAAAATGGAAGAAAAAATATTGCTACCTAACTTTTGCATTAAGCTGGAAAAGGATAATCCCCCAGCCGTACATCACCATCACAGCTAACATACGAGATGCAGCAGTGTTAAAAACTTTACCATTTTAAGGTCGTTTGCTGTTTGAGTGGGGACAACCAAACCAGCCGCCTCGACTCGACGAAAGCTACACAGGATGTATCGTGTTAAGAAAAATTCCGCCCAACCTTTAATTAGTTTTAAACAAATTAACATAAATTTTCGTTAGATGCATAAGTATGGAAGTGATGCGGAATATCGCTATTGTTGTTCCACAAAATTCGCAACATGAATGCTTTGCCTTGCGGGTAAATGTTTTTTCTCAGGCGTTTTCAGCATACGCCTGAGAAAAACAGAGGCACGCATATAAATTTAATTAATTGATATAAACACAAATTATTTGGATGTTCGCAAACTCAACTTTGGTAGGTAACTAAATAAAATGAACGCTTGATCGAGCGATAAGATTTTCTTTGTGTAGTCACATTTTGACACTTTTTTTTAGGCAAGGTTAGCTTTTCTGCAAGTTAGATTAACCCTTTTTGCAATTTAAAACACTAGGCCTTCCTCGATTTTTACAAAAATTGTTGATATCATTCTACGGCGTGGCGTTTATTTTATTAAATATTCAACGATATTATTAAATTTTATTTACATATGTACTTGTCTCTTAATGGAAGTCAACTTATATACCCAACATGTTGTGTAACAGTAGTATAAGCTTAACACCACTTAAAACTTTCATAAAAGTTCTGAAATAAAGTCACAGCTGAAGCTCAACTAGAGTATAAACTTTTGTTTTTGATAAGGTACAGAGCGACTTATGACTGCACTTAAACTCTCAGATATGTAAAATTTGGTACTCATTTAATTTTATTGTTCAACATTTACCAGTGACCTATTATGCGAACTTACTTTCCAACCACTTCCTTGGAAAATACTCGAATCTTCACTGTTGCGGCCGTCCGAAACTAATCTTCTATATAGGTATATAATTCTTTCGGGGTGTAACTCGATGATCACGTAACTCGATAACCCCTGGGACGATTTTCATAATTCTTTTTTTGTTTTGTTCGTATTGCTGTATATCAGGTTTATATTTACTTTTTGTGGCGAAAACTAAACTTGGAGAGGTTATGAAAGTTTTAATTAATTATATACCTATATATATTAACTAGCTGACCCGGCGAACTTCGTTCCGCCCAAATTCATTTATGTAGGCTATGAAATTAATAATTTCGAGCTTTCGCTTCATTCTGCTTCATGTAATTCGGTCAATTCAAATTTTTTATTCAAAGTTACCTATATTAAAATTAAATAAATAAATAAAATGAAATACTTGTCGGCCAACCGACCGCTTTTTCACTGAGATTCTTTATGGTACACAACATTTTTTGTTCTATTTCTTTTATCGGGTGTGTACACGTACAGATCGAGAGCTTTGCCGACGCGTGAAACTCAAGATTTTTGCCACACACATACAGCGATTGTCCTTGCGACTTATTAATAAGCGAGAAGTACGGGAAATTGAAGACGCTTAAACACGAACGGCAAATCGTTCTGTATAAGTGGAATCCGCGGAATAAGAACATCTTTGCCTTTAAATTTTCCAATAAAAATCGTTGCTTGAATAATATTTGATATTAAATTCTTCACAATCAAACGCGTACCGTTACAAAGTTTTGGTTCATTTAGATTGCGCAACAAAGTGGGATAGTTGGTGGCTTCGTTTTCATCCATCACGGAGTCGACTGATTTGTTGAATTGAATGCAACTCACCAGCGATTTGGTTTTGAATGGCGAAATTCAAATGATCGACGTTCTTGTTTTTCGCAGCCAAAATCACTCTTACACTCAGCCAATCATGTTCAGTATAATTCTGAGCGATATTCGGGAAAACATTCATGATTAGTTCTTCCGGTCTCGTTGTAAAGTTGCAAAAAGTTGTGGAAACTCAATCAGGCCGGTGATTAAGTCTGCTCGAATCACACCATTGCCCATCATAAATAATTGCCTGGACAACTCTGCAGCGGACTGGTCATTTTGTAAAGAAACTCGCATGTTTGTTGTCAAATGCAATTTCTTGACGTATCGCCATAAAGCAGACGCCTTCAGGCAAGCATTCAATTCATCTGCCGGAGTTGATCTCGAAATGACAGGCAGCGTTTGACGAAAATCGCCTGATAGCAAGATCATTGCTCCACCGAAAGGTCGCTTATCATTACGTTAACGATTCAGGGCCTCCAATGCGCGTTTGTAAGCCATTGTGCATTCGTCCCATATGATAATCTTACATAGCTGCAGTACTTTCGCCATCGCAGTGTTCTTTGAAATGTTGCATGTAGGTTCTGCATCCACTTGCAGATTCAATGGCAATTTCAATGCGGAATGAGCTGTTCGACCGCCTTCTAGCAAAGTAGCCGCTATCCCAGGAGAGGCTAGGGCCAAAGCGATCTCAGATCTCGAACAATTGGAGCCAACATTAGTGAAATCATGAATGTATTTCCAGTTCCGCAATTTTCGTTATCGACTGCTTGCATCAATTCATCGTACACTTTCTTATATTCTTGATTCAACATTGGCACATTTGTTCGAACAGCTTGACTCAATGCGATTTGGTCGAAGTCCAATTCTCGCTCCAATTCTCGATTAAATGCGCCTTGCATTGAACGATTTGGCTGTGGCATCCCCGATTTGCACAACAAATTGCCACTCATGAGCAGACACATATCCTCGATCAAAATCAAAGCTTTGTTGCGCATTTCATCTGACATCTCCAGTTCATTATCCGATGTCACAGTGCGAATTCGATGCAAAATATCGTCGGCCATAATATCATCTTTGTAAATATAATCAAAGTACCTATCTACTTCATATCAAAAAGTTACTTGATGTAACATAGTAAACATAATTTATTAGAACTAACTTTTTGGGTATATCTACCTATATTTAAAAAAAAAAAAAAAACTTCAAAATTGTTGACAACAACAATTTGCTTGGAAAATAATTAAAATAATTGACAATAATTAAAATAATTGACAATTTAAATTAAAATTTAAAATATTTTTTTTTTTTTGTATTTGAAGTGTCACTACTCGATTTCTATCCAGTTTCTTTTTGTTCAAAGTGTACAAAAATGAATTTATTGGAATGGCGGTTGCGCCTTCTTTCAAAAATTTATCATACCAATATATTAACCTTCTCTGCATGGTCTATTAACCAACAAAAAAAAACTAAATCAAAATCGGATGTGTGTGGCAGTCGGTAGGCTGCCCGTTGGTGACACTTACTTACAATTAGTTTTTCTGTAATCAGCATTCATCACTCATTCATCAGTAAAGACATAAATAAAAAAAATCGAGAAACTGTTCTTGAATAATGGACTGAATAAAGTTAAAATGACTAGGTGTCTATTCTAGCTGTTAAATGATGAATAAAAAACTTGTTACTTTCCTTAACGTTATAAAATTATGTCGGAATTATTTCGCCATTGGATGAGTTGTGTTTTATTACAAAAATTACATAGATTTTTGACATTTTACACTTATTTGTCATTTGAGTGACAGCCTGTAATAACTTATTAACAACACACAATTCTGTGCCTAAAAGGCAAAACATCTTAAGTCGACATAAGTTGTTTTAGCTATATTTAACGTTTTTTTTTAATTCTATTCTCCTTACTCTATTTTTTAAGCCAAAACAGGTGAAGATCAAATATTGAGGAAGCTTAAGTCACATACAGTAGTGCAACACTTAAGTTTAAGATGGCTCTCCTGAAAAGTATACAAAATTGACATAAGATGTTTTACCTTTTAGGCACAGAATTATTGGTATAAAATGGGCAAACTATATTACATGTCACTAATTATATTTGATCACGACACTAGCAAACCAACCGATAACCATATATCGTTCCTTTTAGATTTCCATGAAGAAAATTGCATTCGCCTTCGACTTCGTCCGAGAATCCCAGGCGATACCTACGTTTCGTGTGAAATGGTTGATGTAGCAGCGAATGTCCGTGGAAAAATCAACTCCGATTTGAGAAAACTCATACACTAAATCAAATTGTTATCGTTTAAACAAAGATTACGTAAACTTTCTATACAAATTTACGGAGGTGTATTTGGCAAGTTCACAGGAGAATATTGGTTACCAACTTCATATTTTCCCTATTAAGATGTTTGTTGTGCGAACGGTTTCTAACTAGTTGTGCACTTTATTCGGCGTGAAATGAAGCTCATTCATAGTTTATTAAACTAATCATAGTAGCCAACTAAAGGAAGTACTGCTTTTAAGTGATTTTCTATACGAAAGTAAAACTTATTGTGATAGTTTGTACGGAAAACATCATTCCGTTTCTGAAAAAGTATCATTAGGTACTGATAATTTTTAATTTTATGAAATAAATTCAATTTAATCGTTTCAAGGTAGGCGCAGTGGCGTGTTGGACTACGAGGTTCGAATCCCGCAAAAAACCAAATTTCAACTTAGGGTTTTTTCACTGTGCTACCTCTCACGAACGTCTACCAAACATCTAACTGTCTTGAAAGAGCTTCTCAATTAGCCTTTCGGAGTCGGCATACAATTGTAGATCCCTTTCATTCTCTCCGAAAAAAAAAATGTTTATTTTATTTTATTTTTAGTTGTATTAATTATTATTATTAATATTTACTAACAGCGTATTATTGTTAGGATAAAATGGTGAAAAACGTTGACAAAATGTAATATAAATGATACCTACTTAAAGTGTTTTGGAAAAAGTTGCATCGGAACATGGGTAAGTGACAACTACAGTTTTATTATAAATAACTGAGGGTTCAAAGTATTGGGATTTATTATTCTAATCTATATGCGCTATTCTATTTCTAGTTCTCCTGAAAAACCCGTTTTTTTTTAGGTGTGGGATGGCATAATTGTTCTCAACTTGCCACAAATTTTCCAATTTGGAATCAAATTCAAATATCGTGCTTTTTGCGACACTGTCATTTTAAAAATGAAGAGAGAGAAACGGTTCTCGACCAATTTATTTCAGCATTGCTATGATACCTGAAAGAAGATAAGCTCAACACTTTTTTCAAAAAAATTTCAAACATTCTAAGATTAGTAACGTCGATGAAAGTGTAGTCATAGAGTAGGCATAGAGTTACAGGGGCCGGTGCCGTCGGCCTTGTTTCTGTAAGAAGGCAAAATTCAAACATAGGTTTGTTTGAATGATTTTTCGAAATTTAGGCAGCAGTTGGTATGTTGGGAACAGTCTTGCAACAATTTATAAACACATTTTAGGATAGAGTATTGCCAAAGCGAGGTTTCTAGGCTGCAGAAAAGAGACCTACTTAAAACGTAGCTAGATGTATGCCACTTGGTCAGCGGTACTCCGGAAAGCAAAACAGCAAACAGTTCAACGTTTCAGAATCAAAATATCGGCCTTAATTTGATCAACATCTAAACAAACCAATCTTATTTGTTATATATACAAGGTTAATACGCAATTCACTCACTTATAACACAATCTTTCTTTTCGCTCACTTGGTTTAGTCACGCTGTACACTAACGCACGCGTATATTGAATTATCGGTTCTTAAAAAAAAAAATGGTGGTAGCAAAACTGACACCTTTTCCTACAGACAGCTTTATCGTCAGTCGAAGTTTTAGTGTTTGATGTTGGCCATTTGTTTTATAGCATATTTTAGACGAAGGTTTGTCTTACATTTAAAACTTGGGCCTTACCCAACAAACGAAAATCTTTTATCGTGAGCTCCAATTGAAGCAGGACCTTCCGTAACTTTGCTATATGTCTCTGACACTGACAACTGCCAAGAGACTGATTGATTTTTATTCACCCATGTGGGTTTATCCTGTGTACTTATCCTATAGCTTACCAAATCCTCCAGAAATCATTCCTTATCCAAGCAGTCTTTATCACAGTACTCCAACATTTTTTATGGAAATTTCTATCATCAAGGACCATTCAAAAATAGCTGCCCCAAATGAGGAATTTATTGTCTGCCTGCAGATACAGCAGCACGTCGTACTACAACTCATATCATTCAATAGAACACATATTTCATGCCGTATAACAGTGCATAAAAATCCTATTACCCAAAAATGCAGTAAAGTATACTCGTACTTGTGCTCGTAGTCAGCGCAGCAGGAGCACCAGCACTCCCAGGACAATGCACACTAAAAAATCATTGCTCTCTTAACTTAACTCCACACACACAGTAGAGTAACTACTCGTCCACCACAAATAAGCCGATTCCCTATGGCATGGTGCATATAGAATAAACCGTCAAAGTATCCACTTCCACTTCCTCCGACTCAGTGACACTATATCCCCGGAGACTGAGCTCGGAACAGTGCATTGCATTGCCCCCACCGCCGGCGCACGTATGATGGCAATAATTTCCTTTGATAGTATAAATTCAGTTCTTCTTTCCTGATCCATTCTGATCCACCCTCGGCCTCATCCTGATTTACGGAAAGTGCTATAATCTGGATAAAAAGACAAATTAAACGATGCGTTGCACTGCATGGTGTGCGTGAAAAAAAAAAATTATATACATTCAGCTCAGGATACAAATATGCATCACAGAAACGGAATATTTAATGTGACATATATTTTATAATGTAGCGAGTGCGTTCCCAGTTCCCACTGCGATGTGGCTGCCCAAAAGGCCAATTGGTTCGGGCCTCTTCGTAAGGTTTCGAACTTTTCCATTTTTCCACTTTTCCGCACTTTCTACCCTCGTGGACTTGACACGCAATTAACTTCAGGTGGGATCATCGCAAATGCGATTGTGAGTGAGTGACCGAGATTTTCACTTTAACCCAAAAGAGGACGTTTTTTGTTTACCACCCGCATTGCGTATATGGTTTATTTCACAGGGCCCCTGGTGGTGGTGCCGTTGCTTTAAACCTATTTACGTGTTCATTTTTCAATTAAAACAAAAAGTGTTCTCGCAAAACGCAAAGTGAACATCAAATTTGGCCCGGACACGTCGTTGTCGTCGTCCTTTACGTTCTACCTACGCAGTTAATGTTTTAAGGCGAATTTTCCATCATCAACTGTAGGCATGTAATTTTGTTTTTCACTTTGTAAATTTTGAAAAAAAACACTTTTCAACTTTGGATAAAAGGATTTATTTATTCTTTTAAAAAGCTTCAGATCCCTTACCACTGGTGGGGGGAAATCTTTAGCTATACGAGGAACAATTAGAACTGACTCTCACTGATCAGTGGAGCAGTTTATATAGATGACTTTTGTTTACTCAAGAAATCTGTATTGGACCAATAGCTATCATACAAAGTGGATGATATGCTTAGTCGTGATTTTATTATGCTGAAGGCAAAAGACATTAAAAGCTATGCCGCATTAAATAACATTGTTGTGCTTAGGGCAAAAGACATAGGAAGCTATGTCGCATTAAATAACATTGTTGTGCTGTTTATGAAAGCAAAAGATATATCGTATTAAATAACATTGTTGCACTGAAGGCAAAAGGCATTAAAAGATATGCCGCAATTAAGAGATTTCGATTTCTTGTGTAAACATTACATTTCGATTCTTCTTACGTCTAACATTGTAATGTATTCTTCTTACGTCTAACATTGTAATGTTTAAGATTATGTTTTATAATTGTATGTTGGGTTCTGGGAACGTAACCCCTCCCCCCTTAAGTTCGATGCTCTCCTGAGTATCTCTAATTTTATTTTCTATATTTATTTGTTGCATATTCTTATATTTTAAGTATAATAATAAAATTGCAATTATAACAATTATAAATGTGATACTACTAAAAGATATTATATGTTTTACATTGTTTCTATATTTTATTTGTTTTAAGGTTTTTAGGTTCTCTATATGACTTAAATGTATATCGTCTAACGTCAAGTTAGCATTAGTAGTATTTAATGTATTATATAAAGGAATAAGAATATTTTGTTTAAATGTTTTCTTTTCGTTATTGTATATAGTTGCATTTATTTTTATGTTGCAGTCTTTAAAATATATAAGGTTATTTTCAGTAATTTTGTATTCGATATTATTACAATAGTTATTTAGACTTGTTTTGAATAAATTTTTTGTAAGAATAAGTCCGTCTTCTAATTCGATTAATTCTTGATATTTGTTAGGCTTTATTTTACAATTCTCATATTTTGTTTCATATAAACTTTGGATACACGCTATGCTCTTCTTAAGTTTTTTTATATATTTAGTTTCATTATTTTCATATAATGTTTTGTTATGTATAATATAATTATATTTTGTGATTTCTACCTCGAAACCTTGATTATTTGGTACTGGCAAAATCAGAATGCTTTCATGATTTTGTGAGAACACTGGTATTTGTAAAATGAAAACTAATTGATTGCCTTTGGTTAATAAGCTACTCTTTATGTGTTCTAATTTGTTAATAGATATATTAAATGTATATTATCACTATTTTGATATTATTTGTATTTTCTTTTAAAATGAATTTTATGTATTTTTTTCTGATTTGCATAATATTGGTTATCTTTCTTTTCTACTTTAGTTTTCTTATATTTTGCTGCAATTTTCTTTGCTGTTCTGACTACGTCGGCTTTAACATATATGTCTTTATTTAAATCTGGCTCGATAAATTCGGTTTTATTTCGATTAAGCCTATTAATATTGTCTTCTTTTATTTTTTGAATTCTTATTCCTACTTCTTCTACTTCCTCTGTCTTCACTTTATTTTGTATAAAATCTAAGGGTTTCTTTAATGTTGTTGAGTGAATTGTACAATTGTAAATACCAACTGCTTTTATAACTTTTTCTTTTAAGTTTAATATATTCTTTTTCTGTTCTTGTGCATTATATATTCTTATGTGTTCGTTGAGTGTACCATGCACTCTTTCTACATCTGAGTTTCCTGTCTTATGATTTGGAGTTATGAATTTAATTTTTATTCCTTCTTCGTTGCAATATTCTTTAAATGCTAGACTATTAAATTCGTTATCGCATATAATTTCTTGGGGTTTACCCATAATTGAATTTCTAAGTTTTAGTTGCTCGATGATTTTATATGTATTCCTACTTGCAATGGGAAAAGCTGTTAAATGCTTTGTAAATTTATCTAATATAGTCAAAAAATAAATATCTTTACTTGGAATATAAATGTCCATATGTACAAGTTCGTTTGGTTTAAGTGCAGTTTTGCTTATTTCAAATTTTATTTTTTCTGGACTTCTATCATGTTTCGCTGTTTGACACACTGTACAGTTGTTTATGTATCTTCTTATTAATTCCCTTAATTTTGGAAAATAGTATTCATTCTTAATTTCAAGATATGTTTCATTTATCCCTCTGTGATTAAATTGTTGATGAATCCTTTGAATGAGATTCAACGCATCATTTGTGTTACTTAAATCTTTTAAAAGCCTAGTGCATCTTAGTAATTTTAGTTTACTTTGATTGCTGTAAAGCTCTACATATTTTTCCTGAATTTTGCAAAATAACTTATCGCTTGGACAATAAATTGCCACTTTGCCGTGATCGGGTAAAAAGGCCCTTAATGCTTCAGTAAAATTGTCGCTTATATTTTTTAATTTAATAGTAAGTCTTCTTACACCTTGATATATATATTTGATGTTTTTACCTTCATCCTCTGAACTTATAACTTCTATTTGGTGCTTAAATGTATTTGTAGGTAATTCTGAAATTCCTATGTGATCATTGATTTCTTCTATTCCACTATGATTTGTTCCTAATGATGAATTTTCGCCTTTATTAATAGCGTTTACTTCTAATCGACTAAGATAGTCTGCTACGTGATTTTCTTTTCCTTTAAGGTATTCAATGTCAAAGTCATATTCATTTAAATTGATTTTCCATCTTTGGAGTTTTGAATTTGGTTCTTTAAGGTTACTTAACCAAATTAAAGGTCGGTGATCGGTTCGTACTTTGAACTTGCGACCGTATAGATATGGTCGGAAATATTTTGTTGACCATACAATACTTAATAATTCTTTCTCTATAGTACTATATTTGCGCTCATGTTCATTGAGGGTGCGAGATGCATAGCATATTGGGTGATTTAATTGTGAAAGAACAGATCCGATTGCATAATTTGATGCATCTGTTGTTAACACGAATTCTTTTGTATAATCAGGATATTTTAAAACGGGGTCACTAGATATAAGTAATTTAAGTTCTTCAAAAGCTGTCACATATTCTGGGTCTTTAATGTTTATCTTTGCTCCTTTCTTAAGATATTTGGTCATAGGTACTGCTACTTTTGAATAATCTTGAATAAATTTTCTGTAGTAGCCTGTTAGTCCTAGAAAAGATTTTATTTGTTTTGTTGTACAGGGAATTGGTATTTTTTCAATTGCTTTTATTTTTTCTGGATTTGGTTTTATACCATTTGTAGTAATTACGTGCCCCAAATATTCTGTTTCTTTGCAAAAAAATCGGCATTTGTCGATTTGTATTTTTAAATTATGTTTGTTTAGTTTTTCAAACACTTTATTAATTGAACAAATATGTTCTTCTATTGATGTACTGAATATAAGAATGTCGTCTAAATATACGACACATATTTTTCCTACAAGACCTTCTAATACATGATTTATCATACGCTGAAAAGTAGCGGGAGCATTTTTTAGTCCAAATGGCATTCGATTAAATTCGTAATGACCATTGGCTGTAGAAAACGCTGTTTTATGTGTATCTTTGGGATTCACCAATATCTGATGAAAACCTTTTGCTAGGTCTAACGTGGTAAAATATTGGGATCTCCCCAATTTACTAAATATATCGTCAATATTTGGTATAGGAAACTTGTCTTCCACGGTTACTTCGTTAAGTTTTCTATAATCTATGACAATACGCCATTTCTTAAGTCCTGAGTTATCTATCTTTTTGGGTACGATCCAGATAGGAGCATTATATGGACTTTTACTTTCTTTTATGATGCCTTGGTTTAGCATGTCGATTATTTGTTTATCTACCTCTTCCTTATGTATTTCTGGATATCTATATAGGCGTGAATATATAGGTTTATCATCTTTTGTCTCAATTTTATGAGTTACTTCTTTTACGTTAGTTAATATATCTCCTTCTTTATAAAATAATTGTTCATTATATTTTAAAATCTGAGTAAGAGCTTTCTTCTCTTCGCTATTCATATATGGTTGAATCAACTTGTTAATTAGATCTTTGGGTTTTAAATTTATGTTACATATGTTTATTTGTGAATTTGATACATCTTGTATGTATCTATCTAAAGGATCAAAATTGGGTTTTGAAAGTAATGGGATCTTAATGCTATTAATATTCAAAGTATAGGTTTTATATGATAATTCGGCTTGTAAAGGTATGAGGATATTGTTTCCTAAAATTCCGTCAAATGAACTATTAGTTATTTGAGTCATTAAAAATTCCATTGTAGATTGGGGTTTTTTAAATTCGTTGGGTAATGGTAAAATAATTTTTTTATATATTATATTATCCTGATATAAGGTTTTAAGGGTTATGGGATTGTCTAAGTTTCTTTCAAATTTTTTTGGAAATATATTTGGTTTTAAGACAGAGGTTGCTGCTCCTGTGTCTATTAGTAATCTAAGTTTCTTATTAAAGATATGTACATCTATGCAGGGTAATGGTCTGTTGAGGCATCTATTCGAAAATTTTCGGTTCGAGATGTGTTTTGATCTAAATGATCTACTTCCATTGGTTCTGGCATGTTTCTCCTATCTTGTGTGGCAAATGGGTTACGATTTTGATTAGAAAAATTACCACTTCTGTTTGGTTGCCTGTGATATTGTTCATTTTGAATTCTATAAAAGTTTTGACCATTGTTGTTAAAATTTCTGTTATTATTTGAGTTTCTGATTTCATTTTTATTAATTCTATTGTTTCTATAGTTTGTGTTATAGTTATTATCTTTTTTGTAATTTCGATCATATCTAAAATTGTTATTGTAACTGTCATTTCTATAGTTTCGAATATACTTTTCATTCATATTGTTATTATCTTCTCTTGTCCAATGACAGGATTCTAATTTATAAAATGCTTCACTGAGAGTTTTTATATTATGATTTATTATAATTGAGCTTGCATTTGGTGGTATCTTTTCACAAAATTTTGCTAATAATGACGATTCATTATTACTAGCGTTATATTCTTCTGGTTTATCATCACATAAATAATATTTATTATTTAGTCTACAAAGAATGTCTGAAAATGTATTATACAGTTGAGAAATATTTCTGCAGTATACTTTATCTGCTTGTTCTTTTAATTTTAAAAAGGTTTCTCTTTCACCAAAATTATTTACTAAAATTTTCTTTATGTCTATCCAGTTATTTGGATCGCCACCTCTTAAAACTACATCTAAAGCGATTTCTGTTATTTTTGATTTAATTTCATTTAATATAAATTCTTTTGCACCTTCATTATATGTGCTTGTTGCGCTTATTATGAATTCTGCCTTTTTCACAAAAATTATTAAACTACAACTTGATTTTGTTCCATTAAAGTATGGCAACGTTTTTAATAATTTAAGAGGTTCTATATTTATAGTGGCCATTTTTACCTTGTTTTCTGTTGTTGTGTTTTTATCTGGAACAGTTGATTTTGCTGGTCCTTTTGGTACTTCTGGTGTTTCAATTTCTTCTGATGTTGATGACAGTGCTACTGGTATATGGTAAGGCTTGTATTTCCTCATGTGGTTCTATCTTGCCTTAATCGTTGTCGTCTTAAACGTTGTTGTTGAGCTCTTAAATATTCCTGGAAGTCAGCTGTAGCCTCGTCGTCTATCCAGCTTTTTGACTCGTTCACTGTTGTTTTTGGTTTTTCTTCTTGGGGTGCTTCTGCTCTTTACAATATTTTTTTATTTTTATTATTTTTAACATTTAACAGTTCAACATTCTCTCTACGAGACTTTGTGAAATTGTCCTTTACGGATCTTGATTCACTATGTTTTTCACTGTTTTTGTTTACTGTCCTATGCCGTTTATGTGATTTGAATTCACCGGCAAACTTTTTTACTTAGTTTAAAGGACGATTTTTTAGTCCTCCCGAATTAAACTTTTAAGAAAGTAAGATACTATGGATCTTTCGAGAATCCTACCGACTGCGCCAATTTTGTTTTTCACTTTGTAAATTTTGAAAAAAAACACTTTTCAACTTTGGATAAAAGGATTTATTTATTCTTTTAAAAAGCTTCAGATCCCTTACCACTGGTGGGGGGAAATCTTTAGCTATACGAGGAACAATTAGAACTGACTCTCACTGATCAGTGGAGCAGTTTATATAGATGACTTTTGTTTACTCAAGAAATCTGTATTGGACCAATAGCTATCATACAAAGTGGATGATATGCTTAGTCGTGATTTTATTATGCTGAAGGCAAAAGACATTAAAAGCTATGCCGCATTAAATAACATTGTTGTGCTTAGGGCAAAAGACATAGGAAGCTATGTCGCATTAAATAACATTGTTGTGCTGTTTATGAAAGCAAAAGATATATCGTATTAAATAACATTGTTGCACTGAAGGCAAAAGGCATTAAAAGATATGCCGCAATTAAGAGATTTCGATTTCTTGTGTAAACATTACATTTCGATTCTTCTTACGTCTAACATTGTAATGTATTCTTCTTACGTCTAACATTGTAATGTTTAAGATTATGTTTTATAATTGTATGTTGGGTTCTGGGAACGTAACCATGTGGCAGCGCAGAAATAGCAACCATTTCATGGAAATTTCGTCCTTTTTAAAAGTAAAGTTCTGTTTTGGCCTGGGACCGTGAGAATATTTTTTTTTTTTCACAGTAAAGTGCATCCCTACGTGGCATTAAGTTGCTCTGAGGGTGGAATTGTGGTTGACGGTGGGTGTGGTAGTGGTGGGTGTGGTAGTGGTGGGTGCATGCGAAGAGGTTTGAAAGAAGGATGCACAATTTAAAAGAGTACAGTTGCAGAGGCGTTGCAAGTTGCAACTCTGACTCTGAATGCAAAACTTTGAAATGCTCCACATATATGTAGGTAACCTGAAGAGCTTAATGAGTTTTGTTTGGGGGATTTCTGAACTTTTTGAAGACGGTTGTGTGAGTTTTTCTTTCTATAGACAGCGTCACTTTGGAGCACCTATATTGTGATTGCGGTTTTAAAATAACACGAACGTGTGAAGTTAGCACTTCGCACTTTCAACACGAAAAGGAAGAAAAACTTCCAAAAAGATATGATTTTAGATGAGTCGTTGACACTTGGATTTGGTGCAAAAAAGTTGCTGGGTAAACTGAAAGGAGGTCTATTGCGATTGAGGGGTCTGTATAAATTACGCAAAATTTGTAGGTTAAAATGAAGTGAACGACTGGTTCGTACGAAACTTCAAAAATAACTTTCCGATTGGGTGAAATATAATTAAGGGTCTTTCATTAAGGACTTGACAACTTATTTTTTAAATAAAATGCAAACTCAAAAAGGATTTTATTGCCTTAAACTACTAACAAAACATTTATGAATGGAATTCGACGTCCACCACGGGAACATATACAGCGGTCGATACGTTGAACTCGATTTTTGATGACTCGGCCGGACTTAAGCCACAGGCTTGAAAACCGCACCAAACAGTGGCTTTTTGCGGATGAAGTGCTGTTTCACGAAGCACATGAGGGTACTCACCTGTCCAATAACGAACGAATATTTTGCTTATTGACGGAACCCTTTAACCAAAAAATGCGCTTCATCGCTGAAGATTGAAAATTGGCGTTAACACTCTTAAAGTTGCGACCACCGACTCGGAATTTCGGTAGTAAATTTCAATTACATTTTTGCAAACGTTGTTCCTTCGTGTTCTTCATCATTATAAAAATGTTGATTTTACTAAATACTATTTTGACATTGACAATTTGGTAATCGGTTTAAAGGTGCGTTCACACTGAAAGTTTAAATTTGTCAAGTCGCTAATTTGATTGATTTGTTGCTATTGTCTAATCGAATACCACATTTTAAACCAAAGCAAAAATGTTCTTCAAAATTAAAGCTGTCTAAAGGCTCTATTTGGTTATTGTTAAGTGTTAAATATAATTGAGACTGTGAGAGTATGAGGACCTACAATTTCGACTCAACTTACCTACTGATAAGGCCCACATTGAGCTACTACTCTCCATTATTTAAACCTTCACCTGAAATACATATTTTGTGAGTCACAGCCGCGTATTTTGTACGGACAATTTTGACATTGTGATTTGTGAGTTTGCAAAAGTTGTATGCAGCGTTGCAATTAATTGAATTTTGTTCTTGTAAACTTCTCCCCGAAATCCATAATCACATAGTATAAAACTTTCGTAATAAGTTGTTTAGAAAAAAAAAATAATCCTTGAATAAATAAAGAAGAACCTATAAAACTCTTCAGTTAAGTCGAATTTACTCTTATCAATGTCTAAAAAAAAGTTTCCGAATGCTCTAAACTAAATGCTTTTAAACTAACCCTAAATTTTTTAGGCACAATTACTACACAGTCGCCTCAAGTAAGCATTTCTCGTTTAAGCTGTAAGTATAATAGTACTAATAATAATTGAGAGGGTCTATTGTACTTCGACCTTGTCGTCTATTGTGCCCCTCGCTTATACCTTGGAAAGGTGCATCCCTTTCCAGAGCCGAGTCGTATCACAGTTTTATTAAAAACCGTGTATGATAGTTTTTGCTCAACTTTAGAGTACTAAAGTTTCTTTTATGAATCTGGGAATGAGTAGTGAGTTCATAGTTTGTGTATCCTTATCTAGTAACTAGTAGATCACTGCAGTGTCTTCCAAGCTGAGATATATGCGGTTAAAAAAGCAGCACAGACTATCCTATCGATGGGACTACCAGCAATGGAAATAACCATCTGTGTGGACAGTCAAGCAGCACTTAAAGCTATCGGCTCAATGCGAAATGTGTCACAGATTGCCTCGTGGCGCTCAGGGCTATACGTCATCACTCAATTCTACTCTGCTGGGTTCCGGGACACGTTGGGGTGGAAGGGAACGAAACGGCGGACGAATTGGCCAGATACGGCTCTGATATGGACCCTCAACTTGCGGACGGAAAGGTGCTACCGCCTTTCAACACTGCTAAGACTTTTATTGAAGACGTCACCACACAACTAGCTAAGGAACAATGGAGCAACACCACCGGTTGCGTCATAACCCGAAGTCTGTGGCCTGTGGTTGACAACAAAAGATCAAAGCTCCTAATCTCCCTTAATAGAAGCCAAATCCGGATGCTCGTCGGGGTTTTAACCGGACACTGCATCATAGGAAACATGGCTAAAAGGCTGGGACTTTTTGCAAATGACTTCTGCAGAAGCTGTAGAGACGAGGAGGAAATAGAGTCCGTGGAACATCTTCTATGCCACTGCCCAGCTTTACAAGAACGCCGCTCATCCTGTATGGGAACTAGGTTCTTCGAAAGTTTGGACGACTTGGCAAGGGTACCTCTATCAGACATAAGACTATTCCTCAACAGAACGAAGTGGTTTTGTTAGCCACATGTCCTTGCATGTACAAACAGGGTACTCACAATGGGCCTTCATGGCTTCTGGGTGAAATTTGCATCGGTTGCAAAACTGCCCTCCCAACCTAACCTAACCTAACCTAACTAGTACTTGCCCAGATTTTATTCTTATGCGTCAGTGATCCACATGATTCCAGAATGGGATCTAGCGTTTCAGTGCTCTCACCGCAGAATCTGCAGAGAATTTCTTTTGACTAAACTTGTACATCCAGTTTTAAAATTTGTAAATAATGGTGATGCGATTAATTTAATCTTCTTTCATAATATTGCCCATATAGTTCAGTTACGGTTGCACGGCCATTTTTTCGAGTCATTTAAATGCCGCTATGGCAGCAGGAAACAAATGTCGCATTAGAGCAGCATTCAAGCTACGATTCGTCATTAGTCATTTGCGGAAAATTGGCCATGACACGAAATGACCCTCATCATCATTTGTGTCCCAAAATAAAATGACGGACACTGGGCGTCATTTAGAATTTTTCGTTGGGATGCATTTAAATGTTGGGATGAAGAAATTACGATCACATGGTAAATGACATGCCTCACCAAAATGAAAAATGTCACCTTTCCTATTATTTCGATTTCGCGTCATTTATCTGTTTTGCGATCAGACGGTAATGAGTAATGACCAATGGGAAAAATATAGCTACTGTCAAAAAAAAAAAAATACCGTGTGATCGCTCTTTAATGATTCCTAGGGAAAATGAAGAAACTGAGTGTAATCGTAGCTTAGGTCGTTTTAAACGCCCTTTAAAGGAAAGTATGGCCGCTAGGGAATCAATAAATGTTGTATGTAGAACAATCAAACCTCTCAAAAACTTGACGGATAAAAATCCCTAATAGCTTAACTTCCATATACCTAGCATTATATCTACTATCTACTGAGCGGAATAATAAATTGAGGCAAAGTTTGGCTTTAACCTTTGCAGCCAAGTCAAATGAGTTTTCTAAGAAGCCCAGAGATTCGGAATGAAAGGCCTCATTGTTAACTTAGATCTACGCATTTGGTTGGATAAACTTAATTACAGAGTTCTTGACCAATTTGATGTTTATGTGTAGTTTGTGGAAATGGTTTTCCCGTCGGCTTTTTTGGTCATAGGTGTTTGAATGAAACTACATTAGTTCATTGTTTTTCCCGACGTTTCGGCAGGGATTGCTGCCTTCTTCAGGGGTTCTTTATTGGGAAACATAAATTGTTGCATAAATATACAAAAATGGAGACATCACGTAACTTACAATGTTTAGAAAAATGAAACTGCTTCAACAACAAACAGTAATGATAAAACAAATAAAACAAAAGAAAAAATGTTTAACAAACAAAATTAATACACCTTGGGTGTAACCCTTCAATTGAAGTTTAGTCTAGTATTAAGTTACTCTGTCAACTAAAGAGCTATACATAGCAGAAATATTTAGGGTGTCCTGTTTGCGGTTCATGTTGTTCTTGTTATTTATTATGTGTAGCGTCTCGAGTGTATACCGTTTCGAGGTATGTCTCTCCGTCTGAAGCAGAGTTGCCTTATCAAAGTCTAGGTTGTGGTTCGCTTGAATGAAGTGGTTGGCCAGTGCCGTTTTGCCCCCGTTTTTTGATTTGATGTCTGACCGGTGATTGGACATTCTTTGGGACAGGAACTGTTTTGTTGTACCGATATAGCAAAGGTTACAGCTTTCAGTGTTGTTACCGATACAGTTGATGCTGTACACGACGTCAGTATGTTTTTGCTTATCAGTTTTCGATTTGAGTTTGGAGAACGAGGAGGCAAGGTCTGATTGGGCAAACACCTATCACCAAAAAAGCCGTCAGGAAAAGCATTTCCACAAACTACACATAAACTTAATTACAGCGAAGATAAAGCTTATAATTATTTAAACAACAAAGTTCCTCCTTGTACTCCCCTCGGTTCTACTGGCATATAAGTAGTATACCCACACCGCACACCCACATACATAGCTTCGCTAATGTTAGGGTTAGTACTTAGTCTGTGTCCATAAACTTGCAACTGCTTAACTACAGTTCAACAAAAACCACCCGCGTGTTCCAACTTTCTGGTTGTCAAAAAAAAAAGACAAAACATCACTGAGAAAAGCCTTTCAAAAGAAAGTCTCACACCAGTGCAAGTAAAAAGAAAAACCTCTCCAATGCCAATTTGCACTTCATCTATCTCACACAAGACAACTGACATCCCGAACCCAAGCAAAGCAGGTCAATGATTCCTTAAACAAAAATAAAAAACTTGTCGTGATTTTTGTGTATACGTATGCTTATTTCAGCGGCATTAATAGACCGCCGTGGAAAATACGAGCAACCCATTTTAATCATTAATCACTTACACACAAAACTCCTGCCAGTTTTCCACTGAAATCATGTTTAGTTCCATCTCCTTGCCAGTTATGCAGAGAGTGATTATCATTAACCGTTTGCACATTTCTTATATACCAACCCATCGTGCCTGTAACTGGCGCACCCATTACTCTGCACAAAAAAGTCCCAAAAAGAATTTCCAAAAAATATAAAAATTAACCAAACGTATATAGAAGAGCACATCCTGACGAGAATGTGAATGCACCCTAAAGATGCACTTGAATTTTTATTTGTTTACTCCTCGTTTAAATTGAAGGTAAGGAAGAGAAAAAAAATCACAAAAACCCTAAAAATAAACATCAACTTTTACTTGTTTTGTTGTTAGGGGGCGCTGACGCTGGTGTGCAGCTAGAATGCAAGCTAGAAATTTTTAAGCATTCACCTACACACATTCCCAGATTTATGTGTTCATTAAAAGGTAGCTAAAACTTATAGGCTTCCGTCTATTGCATCATCAAAAATAAAAGATGAAGAACAAGAAACGTGAAAAAAAACAAGCGACCTGATGACGATGTGCTGGCGTTGATTTTGATCCTTTTGGGTACTCGAGAACGACTATGATGGCATTCGGTGGAAACACCTGCCTCAAGAATGCATACATTTATGCATTCATCTGTCGAATGGTTAGAGTTTTCGTGGGGGTGGCAGCCGCCCCTTTGATGGCGGTACTGATGAACCCATACATTATACGTATACACATTCCTGTGCACCTATATAATCATGCAGCGTTTTGTGTAGCTCCTTGTCTAATTAGAGCGCGCTCTAAAGTTTCGCTGGGATTTGGCGTTGTAGAGGTCCCTTCGTTGTGATCCTTTAATTAAAAGTCATCAAGAGAAGGAGCTAAAAAAAAAAATCAGAAGCGGTTTTTTTTTTTTTCCATATATTTTCTGTTCTTTTTTTCAGATTTGTCACCCTGTCATTCTCATTAATCTTTGAAACTTTAGTGGGCTCCTCGGTGTTCAAAGGTGAATTCTTTTTTTTTTTTTTTTTTTTTCGGGGAACATTTTTCTATTTCATACAAAGGGAAATTCATGTACCCAAGGTCCTTGAACTGTCAAAAAATAAAATCAAACAAACATCGAAAATATTATTTAAACGCTTCAAACTACACTCAAGTTGGCGAAAATAATCCGAAAGGACTATTCGACATTGAATGGGAATGCTTTCGCGAGAGTCATATGCACACTTATTGTACGAGTGCTGATGTTTTATGGCTCGTCTTAGGTCTTACGTTCCTCGCTAAAAATATAAAAAAAAACGGGGAAAAAACGCCGAAAGCTCAAGTGGAAAAATCTATCTTGTACGTGGTACAATCACCTCTGGGACAAGAAGTTCGTGCAGAAAACCGTTTTCTCAGTAAGTAATGAATTCCCGTACGTTTTGGTTTATTTTAGACACTTTTCTGTTATTAAAAAAATATGCCCTTTTGTCCTTGCTTATGGTAATGACAGCACATGACATACAGCGTATAACATGTATAGAACTTTTGTTCTTGGGACAATTGTGTTTTTATATGAGCAAATGCATTTGTTTTTTAATTTATTCATCGGAGTGTCCTTTATTTCGATGCATGTGCGGAATTCACTCTGCGGGGTTAACAACTCGCGTCGTGAGGTCTTTATTGTCGCTTTACCTACTCTCAATGACACGCTAGAGTTACAAAATTAATCCCCAATGGCACGAGGGCTGAAGATAGTTGTAGTTAAATTCCGTGATGCTTCGGGGTATTCGTATGTTTATGGTATATTTTCGAATATGTACAAGTACATATAGGGTTTTCATTTTGTAAATTTTTTTCGCAGCATGAGAAAGCTGCAATTTTTAATAGTTACTTCGGTGGTAAGGTGGCCAGAGCTGAGTTGTCTATATGCTCTCACCTTGTCCTCTGCAACTTAATGTCACAACAACGCTTGTAGGATAAGTTTTTAAAGTTACTCAATCTCAGGAAGCATGTTGCGTTTACACAAAAACTAGCAGGAATTACTTAATCCGACTTCGCAAGCGTCTGCGAAGCTGGACTAGTATGATCTATGATGAGGATGAGGTTCGTTTATGCAGCCATCTTTGTTGTAAGGAAGTGCCACGCTCCACTTTAAATCCCAAACATATTTCGCAAAGTACAATGCATATCAATTTTTCAAATTTTACAACTTTAGCACCCATTATCGGCGGCATAAAGCAGGACTGGCAAGATAAGGGTCTTGTAGAGCACACATTTCTTCCTTGGAGTTAGGGTTTTGAACCCAGTTGTTTTGCCAAACCGAAGTAGCAACAGTTTCCTAGGTTTGTTGATAGCATGTACTTGTTCTTGCCCTCATTTACTTCAAGGCCCACGGATTTTGCCTGTTTTTCAATCGCCTTGAATGCTTCTATCACGGCACGCTGGGAGCGATCGATGATGCCAATATCGTCCGCATAGCCCAGCAGCTGGACGGACCTGTTGAAGATAGTTTGTTCGCGTGTTTTCCAGCGTCACGCGACACAGCTGAATCAGTTTTCCCGGGATTCCGAATTCGAACATCGCCATATAGAGCTCCTGACGATGTATGCTATCATACGCGGCTTAGAAGTCGATGAATAGGTGGAGAGCTTCGACTTGAAATTCGTTGGTCTTTTCCAGGATTTGCCTCAGTGGGAAAATTTGGTCTATCGTCGATCTGCCGGGCCGGAAGCCACACTGGTACGTGCCAATTAGTGTGTTGCAGAACGGTTTTGTTTTAGACGTCCACACAGTACGTTGGATAGGATCTTGTATGCGACATTAAGCAGGGATATGCCTCGATAGTTCTTGCAAGACATAGGATCGCCTTTTTTGTAGATGGAACATATGGAACTGATAGTCCAGTCATCGGGCATGTTTTCTTCCACCCATGATTTCGGTGCATGCACCCTACCAAAACAAAAAAGTAGTCCCAGTGGCTTAGTGTTGGTGTGTTGGACTCCTAAGCGAGGGGTCTCAGGTTCGAGTCCCGTAAAAACCCAAAATTCCAACTTATGGTTTTTTTCCACTGCGCTACCTCTCGCGAACGTCTGACAAACATCCGAGAGTATAAATGTCTTGAAAGAGCTTCTCAATTAGCCGTTTGGAGTCGGCATAAATTTGTAGATCCCTTCCATTCGTTCCAAAAAATGAAAAACTCACACAAAACGAATGGTTGTGAGAAGCTAGGCCTAGGGTCCCTCCGGACATGTTGCACCAACTATTTTTACCCTACCAAAACATCACCTCCGTATTTGAAGAGCTCTGCTGGTAAGCCATCAGAGCCGGCGGCCGTGTTGTTCTTTAGCATTTTTATAGCTAAGCGCACTTCTTCTATACTGGGTGGTGGAACTGGTACTTCATTGACTTTACGTGGGTTCTCATCTTGCCCTATAACTCTCTCTACATGATGCCCATTTAGCAGCTGATTGAAATGCTGCTTAAACACATCTACTATTCCCTGCGCTTCGGTGACTAAGTTTCCTTCGCTGTCTCGAAGAGCTTGCGTTCCGGTTTTGTAACCAGTAGTCAGTTGCTTGGTTCTTTTATAAAGCCTCCGGATGTAATTGCGATCGCGCGACTCTTCGATCTCCTTGAGCTGGGAAGCTACGTAAGCCCTCTTCTTTCTACGCAGGATCTTCTTTTCCTCCCTTCTCCTGACTCGATATTCTTCTCTCGCTGCCCTTGTTTTGCACTGCAGCGCTTTCTTGTGTGCATCTTCTGTCAACTTTTTCCTGTAAACGCATTCATCATCATACTACGGGCTCTTTCTCTGGGGTGGCTGGTAGGTGTTACCTCTGAACATTTTGAGAAAGAGTCCAAAAAAGAGTCCTGGATGAAAAAAGGAGTCCCATTCCGATTTCAATATTTTCTTTTTTAAATAAACAAACTGTTCACTTCAAATTCAAGTAAAACCAAATTCTTTCGAATTCAACTAAATACACTGAAAAATATTGAATTATAGCAAAAATATTTTACATTTTTCAAAGGAGTCCGAACTCACTGATTTTCAAAAAGATGAGTCCGGAGTCCAAGCGCACAAAAAGGAGTCAAAATGACTCTAAAGCGTCCCGAAAGGTTACACTGCTGGTACCCTTCAGTGGTTTCGGCTACCTCCTTGATGATATCGCGATACTGGCACCACTGATTGTTGGCGTCTGTGGTAGGTGAGTGCACAGAGGAGAGTTTCATACTCAGGCGCTCGCTGTAGGCTCTGGCTACTCCATGTGTGCTAAGGCATCCAACGTCGAATTTCTTCTTCTGGGCGGTTCGCAGCTTCTTCTCGTTGGACCAGGCGAGCTCTGAATTTAGCCGCGACAAGAAAATGGTTGCAACGGCTTTACTCTGCCTATTTCACCGGATTTCAAAAATTAGCTTGAATCCCAAAGATAAGAGCATTTTCCAGAGACTCATTAAGCGAATTGGGAGTGTCCCAGTTTAGCGCAGCCTCGAGCAGCCTCAGAACTGTAAAAAATATAGTATGTGTTACACTTTGGAATACGGTCTGTGAAATTTAAATACAGAGTTTGCTTCTACACATATATGCATGTAACCGCTGCCTTGCTTTCGAATTTTCAGAACCCTTTTACTATAACCGCCTAGGCCTAATGTAGACCCTACCCTCCTGAACTCGAAATATATTGAAACTTAGCGAGGTCTGAGCTTAACGATTTGGAATTGTAATTATGAAATTGTCCCAAAATGTAACCAAAAATGTTGATAAAATTCAATAAAAATATTTTTACAAATCTGCAATAATGACAAAAAAAATCTCCAATGCAGATTTCTATAGACAAAATCTGAAGCGCAGATTTCTGGTTTTTAAAAACTCTGCAAAATACAGAGAAATCTGCACTTATATGTCAACGCTGATTCACAACACGTCATCAGCCATCTGCGCATTTCCTCAGAAACCCATTGTCGCTGTTTTATTTTTTTTTTCATATGAACGTGCTTGTGCTGATAGTATTCGAGAAAATAAATTTATTTTTTTCGTGTTAGATTTTAGGTTGTAGCTCAGCTTCTAGAGGACATAGAAAGCTGATTGATGGCTTGAAATAACTATAAAAGTGTTGGCTCTCCTAAGTGTTTTGTTTTGTTTGCATTGATTAAGAATTATTTGAGTAATGGCGAGTTAAAGGCAGTAAAGTCAGAAAAAAAAACACATTTTGGTCAAAAACGCTCCAAAAAATAGGTATGGCAATTAAAGGGAATAGCCTATGTGTTGCACAAAATCTTAAGGAACATTTCAAAAAAAGTTTAATCGAAATCTGTGCAGTAGTTCTCACGCCATTAGGTAACAAAAAAATTGCCTACAGTTTTATTATAAGTATAGATATAGATTGAACGAAAAAGACTGAAAACATATGAGAAGAAGTGTTTCGTAATGAAAAAAAAAAAGAAGTTTTTTGTTAAAAATAAATGTCTTGTGGCTGTGTTTTTTTTTTTTTTTTTTTTTGTAGGATATTAGTATTTTAAGTAGAGGCCCCTTCTTTCGGCTCGGTACCGTTTTTAGTCCCCTTTTCCTAAAGATCTTTATGTTTCGCAGCCAAAATAATATATCTACGGGTACCTATATTCGAACCCCCTGCAATTTTTGTCGAAAGACTTTTAATGTGAACCTGCTACCGAACAGTCAGATTGACATTTCATCATTCCACAGAGAATGCTTATTGCTCTAATGAATCCATATTCGGCCGACAAGCTATTCCAACATTTCTGCAACATAAATCTTTAATCGAAAAGTTACAACTCCGCCTAAACCATTCCGCCGAGAATCCATCCACCATTTGTGATCAGCATACTTTTGAAACTTCCTTGACGAACAACATGCGGGAAGTGTACCCGGCTACCGCTCCCAATTATTGAAACTACTTCCTAGTTTGTTTGCCCATTTATTCATTTGAGTTAATTAACTGTTCGAATTCACAATTTGTGATAGAACAACCAATACGAGTATAGACCCCAGTGCCGAATATTATACACAGGCAAACATTCGCACATATAAAAACTTTGTCCGCTACGTGACCATTGAATTCAATTCGTACATAATCAAAGAGCCCACCCTCACCGCAGCACAGTCAGTGAAACATTTACCCAGGTTTTACTTTTAATTGTGATTACAATAAGAGCGAGTCACAGGAGACAAAGGATATCCCATGGTTCGACTGTATATACAGCGAAAAAACGCCAATAGAAGAGAAGTTTTAATTCTTTTTTCGCCAACCAGAATTTATCTTGATATAGAAATTCGAACGTGACTCGAATCCGAAAGACTGTTCTATCTGTCTAATCAGAACTCACATGTCAGCTAGGGCGCCCTCATCCCCTCCTTGTTTGTGTGTTTTGTGTTGTGCCTTTACTCTAATGCACTCATGCCCGGTCGTTGTTATATTTATACAGAAGGGGGTGGCAAAGCAGTTTTGTCCTTGAAACAAAACGAAGCAAAAGGATCTCAACAAAGAAAGAAATTATTCTTTTTTTGTTTTTGTTAATAAACTGCAACACATACTTGTATACACATATAAAATGGTTTTTAAATTTCGATAAAAGGTTACTGAAACCGAATGTCCCTACGTCCTTCTCATCGGAGGTGTTTTTTTTTTTTTTTGTCAAGGTTATAACCCCAATGAGTGGGCGAGGCCGAGGCCATATCCTCAGAAGTTGCGAGGACAGATCTCCTCGTACCCGTATATACGATGCCAAGTGATGTGGTAGCCCTTTTCGGTTTCGGCTTTTATGGCAGGAAGAAAATATTAAAATTCTCAACATGTTATCACTTTCTATGTTGAAAAAGGATAGACAAAAATAAAACACATCCCCAAACGACTGCGAGAACTCAGTAAAGCGAACTGAAACGAGTGCTCATGATATCGTGCTTCGACTGCGGAGCACGCATCTGTGGAAAAAGGGATGAAGAATGAAATTGTTAATAATATAAATATTTTACTTTTTGCATTGGTTTGGAAAATGCAAATCAAATCAACTAGCGAGCTAGACTTGGGCGTTTTTGTTATCCCATCTGGTGAACATAATTATGAGAGTCGAGTTGTGTTCATCGCATCAAGTTTACGTTGTACATTTTACTCAATTGAGTACTCACTTGATCTCATGTGTTCCTTACTAGAGTACACACCAAGTAATTGTTCTCTCAAAATAGCGCACTAACCAATTTAACCGAGAAATGTGGTTGCACCTGTACCAATTCCCCTCAAGCATCCATTTGACCGGAGGTTTGCAGATGTTCTGTGCAGGTAGATGGTTTTCTTGGGAAACCGCAGAAGGTAAAAAACAGTGTTGCCACTTTTTGTTTAAATACGCTGTTAAAGCATATTCCTCGAGTTCTTAAACAGCAAATGCTAGTTCATTAGTTAAAGCACTCACACTAAAACAAAAAAAAAATACTGCCACCAAAATGAAAAGCATTTCGATAACCCCAGCATTTAGTGTGTAAATGTACCTGACGGCTACTTACGTGTATTAAATAAATCAGCAAAAATATTTCGCCATAACATCGACATTTAAATAACTCTATTGAAACCCACAAATCGTTTAAAACTCATTTCATTTTCATTCTGCATCTACAATTGGCATTCTATGCTATGAATCCCATCTTCGTATATCCTTCAAAGGGAAGTAATTGAAAACCTAACCTCTGCCGCACTCGCACAACTCCAGTCGGAACCTCTCAACGCACTCAATTTCGAATTTCATCCGAAGAAAATGTGTGAAAATTTCTTCAGCAAACGATTCGAGCGGTATGCAACCACCTACTCTTTGCCTTGTTCCTTTTGCCATAAACTATTCATCGTAAAGTCTATCATCTCCATTCACTGAGTATATGGCCTATTTTGACACGAACTTCCTATACAGAATTTCCCTCACCTTACACCCGCAAAAATGTGTCTTTAGCAGTTTTAGAAATTGTTTCGAACACTAAAAATCTTCTACAATCAATTTAATTTTTTTATTGTTCTTCATTATTTAAGTTATTCTGTATTTCTTGAATTAATGTATGCTTTTATTTATAATCTGTAAACTCCTTCCCCGAACAAGGAAACCTTGTAGTAGAGTCAAGTCGGTGCTGAGGACAAGGAAAAACCATTTATGCAGACTGCTAAACGGCGAAGACGACACAAATTCCGCTGTCAGGCAGAACGAACCATTCAACCTGGACGATGAAAGCCAAGATTTCCGTCCACCTGACCAAAATAAAGTGAGGATAGCAATATCTAAGCTTAAGTCCAACAAGGCTGCTGGACCGGACGGCTTACCTGCCGAGCTCTTCAAGGCAGCCGGAGATGACTTGGTAGAGTGCATACACCAACTCATCTCCAAGATTTGGTTAGAGGAAAGTATGCCTGATGAATGGAACCTCAGCATTGTTTGCCCGATCCACAAGAAAAGAGACCCTCTAAACTGCGCCAACTACAGAGGCATCAGTCTCCTGAACACTGCGCATAAGATCATGTCTGCTGTATTGTGTGAACGCCTGAAACCATTCGTCAACGATCTGATAG
Organism: Cheilosia urbana; assembly: GCA_946477585.1. Taxonomy (NCBI): domain Eukaryota; kingdom Metazoa; phylum Arthropoda; class Insecta; order Diptera; family Syrphidae; genus Cheilosia; species Cheilosia urbana. The sequence continues at coordinate 158,869,678 of OX297853.1, read as the reverse complement.
GTCCCTATCAGTGCGGTTTTAGGCCCGGTAAGTCAACGACCGATCAAATATTCACACTACGGCAGATCCTGGAGAAAACCCAAGAAGTCCAGATCGATACTCACCATCTTTTTATCGATTTTAAGGCCGCATATGACAGCATTTAAAGAGACGAGCTATACAGAGCCATGTCTAGTTTTGGATTCCCTGCCAAACTTGTTAGATTGTGCAGAATGACTATGAAGAATGCTCGCTGCTCCGTAATGGTCGGAAACAATCTCACCGAGACCTTTGATGTCAAAAAACGATTTAGACAAGGCGACGCGCTGTCATGTGACTTCTTCAACATCATTCTTGAGAAAATTGTGCGAAACTCACAAGCCAACACCAGAGGCACAATTTTCCAAAAGTCTGTGCAACTGCTTGCATACGCTGACGACATTGACATTGTTGGCCGAACACAGCGAGCTGTTACTGGAGCGTTTGCTAGTATTCATACAGAAGCGGCAAAAATGGTTTAGTGATGAATGAGGGTAAAACAAAATATATGCTGTCAACAAGAAGGGACACACAACATCGACGAATCGGACAGAACGTCATGATAGACAGCTATAACTTTGAGGTAGTTAGGGACTTTGTCTACCTCGGATCCGCTATTAACTCTGAAAATGACATCACCTCAGAAATCAAGCGAAGAATCACTCTTGCCAACCGCTGTTTCTTTGGCCCAAGACGGCAATTGATTAGTAAGGCCTTGTCAAGAAGCACTAAGGAGATTGTATATTAGACTCTCATCATCCCTGTCCTGCTCTATGGCGCAGAAGCATGGACCGTAGCAAAAACGGATGAGGATCTTCTTGGTCGCTTCGAACGCAAAATTCTTCGAGTGATTTTTGGTCCCGTTTGCGTTGACCGGATTTGGAGGAGAAGATTTAACAGCGAACTCTACGAGCTGTACAGCGACATCGACCTGGTCAGAAAAGTACGCATTAGTCGTCTAAGATGGTTAGGACATGTAGAGCGAATGGACACCAACGCTCCGGCCTGGAGAGTCTTCATTTCCAACCCGGAGGGACAACGCAGTAGAGGAAGACCTCGCCTTAGGTGGCGCGCGCAAGTGGAAGGGGACTTCAACCAACTTGAGGTAGTTAGCCAAAGATCGCGCTAACTGGAGAGGCGAATTGGTTGAGGCCCTGGTCCACCCCGGACTGTAGCGCCACCTTAAGTAATTAAGTAAGTAAACTCCTTTCCATCTATCTCTTTGTTTGTTATTTGTCCTTTCTTTTTTTCTTCCTTACATTTAAATTTGTTAAAGTACCATAACGTAAATATGTACTTACATTATGTTCAGTGTTCACACCACATTGTATATTTTGAAGTGATATTCCTCTCTATATTATATCAATGAATAAGAATGTCACTAACTATTCTCTGAATTTTAGATATTTGTTTAGAATTTATTTTTAGAAATTGGTTGTACCTACCTTTTTAACAGGGCGAGGCTTACAGCTTCACGAGTACTATGTTGTGACAATCATTCAAATATAAAATGAATGACTTATTTCTGAAGCGCACTGTCAAGTGACAACTTATGATTCAGCTCTAGCGTGTACATGGCTTATACCCCTCTTGGTCATAAAAAATATTTTAGATACCATACAATATAATATTTTCTAATACAAAACATAATCAAAGACGGTAGGTAGGTATACTCATTTCCAAGAATTAACGAAACATTTCTACCGAAAAATATAAGTACCTACGGAATACTTAAAATAGAGAAAAATATAAGTACCTACGGTATACTTAAAATAAGCCGTTTTCAAAAGTTGTTCCAAAGCAAGACACAGCAGATATGTGTATTTTTACGCTCCCATTTAGGCAGTCACAAGATGATAACTTGTTGCAGAAGCAAAATTCTGGTCAATATTATTAGGTTATATAAACGCAATCTAAATATTAAAGATTAAAGCTCACTAAGTGATTTTGGCAATAACTTTTCGAACACTGATAAAATTGGTCTTCGAAAGTCTGAAATTCACACAATCACTGCTGACATTCACTCAACTCAGTACAAAAAGATTGCATTTCTGTGACCATTTTATATATCTGTCAAAATTTGCCACACAAAAATAACACGTGTAATCGTAGCTTTATTTGTTTGTTCTGCAGCCAGTCTTCTGGTTTATTTATTTCAGTACTGGAACAGTACAACAATCGCGGTATAGTTTAAATTATTCACACCAACCGCTCTATCTCTGGCATTTGTACAAACTTCGTCTCTAAAAGTTGACGTCCTGTCTTCTTTTTCGTCTCGAACTTGGAGGCTGGGACTCGGAGATCTACACATCTACTACCAAGGACACAGTCAAACGCTGAGCCAGGCATTACGGAAAGTATGTGTGTGTCCCCCTTGATTAACAAGACAGCAGTGGCGTCTCGTCAGGGTGTGCAAGGTGTGCATTGCATACCATACCTATTCATATTCATCCTTCATAATTCTTCTTTCAAAATTCCTTCATCGTTGTAAAAAAAAAAAAAATGAACTCGTACAAAAACTCGCTGTGCACCATTCTGTTGATTTCATCAAATAAATTCATCCAACTCCAAACTATATCCCTTTACAAGATTTCTCCAGTATTCATCCCCATCGTCATTCGTCGCCCTCACCAGCACGCCGCCGGCCGTTGCCGTACATAAATCGCTTTACTTTGATGAACTTGTAGTGAACTCGTGCGAAGGTTTTTTGTGCACGGGCTGTATTCATTTTCTCTTCTTTTGCATCTGTTCTGTTCTATTTCCGTAAAGCGTCATAAGTCAAATATACAATGTATGACATCGATACTCGTGCAAACAAAAGCTGTGCACGAAAGCCGACGAATAAATGGTTGAACTTTGCATTTCGTTTAAGTGGGATTGGGGTTACAGTTTCGTGCGGTGCTTTTGATTTTGTATGCGAAAGTTTTATTTTTCTATATTTTATTGTGGTAAAACAAAATAAGATATCAAAAACAGCAGAACAATAACTGAGAAAACAATAAATGGAACGTGTTTTTTAATTGATACCTATTTCTAAAAAAATGTATGATTTTAAAGAATTTGCACACCCATCTAAATAATTCACGCGACGCTGCTGCAAGACAGCAATACATGAATTCAAACTGGGCTACATTGAAGGTAAGACTCAGCTTGTAGGCAATCCCTCTTTTTTGGCTGAAGCTGTCAGTCTGTTTAAAACTTAGTTTATGCCATTCATGTTCGGCTAATCAAGTCGGATCGTATTAAAAGTCATTTGACATTTGTCGGTATCGTAATTCTGTTGCCGCATTGTACTGGAATTACTTAAGTTTTAATTTCATAATGAGTATTTTAAAAAATTGCTTGCATTTATTTCCTTTTTACAAGTTTTATAGGGAGTAGCTATCCTTTCGTAAGCCATATCAATCAGGTCGTTCTCGCGCTAGGATTTTTGTAGTGAGGAACGTTTTATTTGCAAATACTACTATCTACTACCAACCTCAGTGGCATTAAATCAGAAAAAAATCATTTAAAAACTACATTCACAAATTTCCGCACAATCACGAGTCCAATTCTATTTCGACGACTTTTAATCGAAAAGTGACTGCAAGGAGTTTTGTAAAAGTACCTATAATGATTTGTGGAAGCCATCTATTTACACTCATTAAAAGAAAAAAGTTTTTTGGTATTACAGCCAAAAATTATGGCGCAATCTTAATTGAAATTGAAAGCTATAGAAAAGAGGTTATAAACTCTATGGTACCCTAATGCCCAAAAAACATGTGCAGAATTTCCAGGCGCAGTGAAGCATGCAGTACTACAAGCACAACACATGTGCAGAAAATTACTTGACATGCATGCATCAGCTACTGTCATTCGCCGACTAAGCAGCTGATTTGTTTTTGTTTGTAATTAAATTCTTTGAAAATGAAAATTGAGAAATTCAATAAAATTCGCAAAAATGTATTGCTTCCATTGGTTTACCAATCGTACAGGAAGTTGTTATACCTTAGCCGATTAGCTAAAATTTAGTTTTATTAGTTTTTCTTCCATTTTTGTGTTAGCCTCAAAATATTTGAAATAAACGTCAAACGCAATGATGCCAAATCCGTTCAAATTTATTTTTTTATTTTTCTGTGTTGTGGTGGCATTGTCTTTGGCAGTGGATTTAGAAATAGCGACAACTTGCAGTACTGCAACGCATGCTGAATTTACATGTGTTCACTCCCATTTAAATGTGTGCGGGTTCTATTTCCACTGCATGCAAAATTCTGCACGTGTGTTTTGGGCATAATAATATTTTTCTAAGCGAAAGAGCTCTTAAGGAGCCCAATTTCATGCAACGTCCCCTTATCCCGGAAATTAATTTTTAGTCAAAATTTCCCCCAGTGTAGTTTTCACTCTCTGTCAGCCATGTGCTCCAACATCAACCTCATGTGCAGTGCAAGCAACGACAAAGTCATCTGCCTGCCAAACCAATAAAACGTTCACACCGCACCAATATTTTATATATAAAAATGTAATCCGCCTCAAATATAAAAAGTACTAGGTATCTCCTACAATCTATATAGCACTTTGTGCTAGTATCGTGCCTGCAAATGCTGCGTGTGTGCCCCTTGACGTTGAATAGAAATTCAATCTCAAAACCGTTACATACGATGGCAGTCAGAAATTGAACATTTATGTGAACAGGGGGGGAGGGGTGAAAGGGGGGGCACTAGTCCATCACAAAAACCAAGAGTTTCCGGCTCGCACTATGATGCCGTGCCATCGTCGTCTGCTGCCGAAACTAGACACAATTCTAACAAGATAAACAATTTTCGTTCATCTTAGTTTGTGCGTTGCGATGATTTCTTGAAAACGCAAACACAAAACAGGGGTGATAACAGTAAAGCAAAGACGAAGCTTTGCATTTCTTCTCACGTACCGGTGAATCCTTTTGTAATAGTCACACACGGAATAGCACAGGATTCTGTCCTGTGTTTGCTTCCTTCCCGCCGACAATTCCATTCCATTCCAGTGTACTGTAAGTTCTTCTCGAGTGTGGCATCTGTCTTTGAGAAAAAAGAAACAACCCTCACGAACCCCCAAAAACGAATTATCCTCATCTTCATGTCGCAATCCACCCGCACCCGCATTCGCACATCCTCCAGGGGATGGGGTGGACTCGCAAAATGCAGACAAAACTCCTTCAAGGCATGTGGTGGCCCAGGTGATAGCGTTAACTATATTATTCAGGATGTTAAGAAGGTAGTGGTGGGAAGAAAAATAATTAAATAATACATGGCGCTGATTGAATCAACTTTATTCAAAAGTATTCCCCAACAACGAGGGTCTACTATGACATGTGTGGGTCTGATTGTGATTTGTGACTCTCAACTACGATATAAGGAATCTAGCCATATGGTTAATGGTAATTAAATACAATTTACAGAGACTTGTGCGTATTTTTGCATGAGTAATATTTATTTTTTGTCTGAAGGTGAAATAGTATTTTCCAATTTGAATGAGATGGTCATGTTTGACTGCGAGATGAATTTATGGATGCGAGTTGATATAGGAAAGACTGTATAGAGTATAACTTCGGGTAATTTGACATTGTCTGGTAATGTGATATACCAGCATATTTTCCGAAATAATCAATTCTCGACAGGAATTTTCTTGTTCACATAACAAGCATGGAACGTGGACAGTGGACACGTGCTGCAGGTTTAAGAGTGATCGCGTTGACTGTGTTTAATGTCAATGGATCGGAATTAGGGATGGAAAAGTCGATACAATTGTATCGAATTCGATCGAGTACAAAAGAACAATTTGCCTTGATTCGATAAAATTTATTTATTTCTACTTATCTTTCAAATTCTCTTGCAATTTGTATTTTCCGAAAATAGAAAATCAAATCAATTAACGAACTATTTGTTTTAAATTGTACACAAAGCGTTGACTGGAATCTACTTTTCATTAGAAACTCATCCAGGTGTGTACAGTTTTGTTATGAAGTCATTAATGTTCATTTATGTTATTGTTTTGTTTATAGTTTTGAAAATAAAATATTTTGAATTCACTTTTTTATACGAAAAAATGTTTTCAGTACAATTGGCTCCACTTTAGTACAATCCTACAACAGTTTTTAGTACAAATCGAAAGTGGTAATTTCCATCCCTGATCGGAATTGTTTCAGCGCTAAAGTTGACTTTTTTTTGCGTGAGTATTGGGGTAGAATTTAAATCCTAATTATACAATTTTGTTTGTATGTGAATAGAGCTGGCAATATATTGGGTGAGTTTTTGATTTGATGAGGTATATTTAAAAAAAAAATGCTCCTGATTGTTTCCAAAGCTAAATGCGGCTAATGTGATATGGTTAAAGTTGGGTAAAGTGAATATAACTTCTTAAAAGGCACAAATCAGAAATTAGCATCAGGAAGTCCAATCGGAACTGCAATCGATAGGGCAAAAAGCTTTAATGCTGAAAATCTGGGTACATTTATGTATACTTTTGCGTGTTTATAAGTCTTATAGCAGGATTAGATACCAGTTATTATGTGAAAGGGGTTGCTGTACTTTGGTCTATTGAATCCATTCATTAATAATCAGCTTACAAATATTTCTGTGTTATATTAATTTGAAACAACAATTCAGCTGTTTCTTACGGTTGGAAACTATTCTGGTAATGTGATGGTATTACACTTTATCCGAAGTCAGTATATCACATTAGCCGCCAGTTTTAATAGTAAGGGGAGTTACAGAGCTTTTTTATATTTTTTTTAAATAGCTTGGGATTATTTTGCTCTGCAGAAACCTAAAGTCGATACCATGATGCGCAAAAAGCTATAATGAAGAACTCGGCAAGAGCTGTGTCACAAAAATGACGAGCAATTGTTAGAAAACAAATGCCTATATCATAATACCCGAAGTTACTCTAACTACGTCGTACAAGGATAAAAGCTTAAGAAGATGACTGCCGGTGACAGAGTGAAGACAGTTAATACAATTATTTATTTGCTGAAATAATAGGCACTCCATAACATAGGCTATTTTAATGGCTTTGAATCTTTCACAAAAACCGAAGTTCTGAACATTCCCAGAAGGTGTTTTTTATTATGCCCACAAGATCTATATAGATCATTGATTTTGTTGGTTCACAACAAAAGTTGGATCTCGTATTATTGTTGCAAGCCATGGAAATCAATTATTTATATAGATCATGTGGGCATAATTTAAAAAACGCCTAGAGTTGACAAAGTGCACCTATGATGACCTATTCTCCGAGAAAGACCAAATGTAAGTCATTGCCGAATCATGCCGAAATACTTACACTACAAAATAAATGTGATTCCTTGTTTTTTTTTTATATATTTTATACATATATATAAAATTTGACAGCTTGTCGACACAAAATACCGATGACGTAGTTAATTCTTATATTTCAACGTATCTGCACAGGGTATAGGACTAAATTCAAAGCATTTTTTACGGAATCTTTAATACAAGCGGACGTCAAGCTAGTGTTTTCTCTTTCAACTATGGGTCAGGGTCTTGCTACGTACCTTCGCGCGAAGATAACGTGAACAAATTTCAATCAAATATTTTCTTCATTCATGATCATGTGTGATAATATCCCGATAAAGGACTATTCATATTAGATCGAATTGCAAATAAGCGAATGTTCGTAGTTTCTGACATCTCATTGACATGAGAACATTTTCAGTTTCATTTTTAAAACTTAAGTTGGAGCGAATTTTTCATTCATGGGTGTGTGGATCGCGACTGTACGTATTATGTGGATTGTGTTGTGAATAAAGTGTGACAGTTCGCGGCAAGAAATTTCAATTCGCGGGAATATTGCTGTAATTGTTAATTGAAACCAATGAAAATTCAGATGTTTTTAGGTTAAATGTTAGATTAATTGAAAATCAGTGGTTGTCCATTATAACAATAAAGGACTATTCATATGAGAACGAATTGCGAACGGCGAACACGCGAATATTCGTAGTTTTTGACACTTTATTCACATGAAAACTATTTTAGGTCGCAGGTTTCCGCGTATCAGTTTCATTTTTAAAGGTTAAGCTCGAACGAATTTTTCATTCGTGGATTTGTGGATCGCGACTGATTTGGGTGGATTGTGAATAAAGTCTGACAGTTCGCGGCAAGAATTTTCAATTCGCGGGAAAATTGCTTTAATTGTTAATTTAGCTGCTTAAATAGATAGAAATAGAAATTTTCAATTCATAAATACAGTTAAATTGATTTGTTTACAACTCGCCTATTCGCAATTCGCTCTCATTCCTTACCCGATATCACGAATTTATGATATTATTACGAACGATCGTATCTCTCTTTATCGAATGCTGCCCACGATTTGCTCTTATATAAGGAGCTTATATGTTAGTTGGTTTAAAAACTCTGACAGGATTTAAACGACAGGACCAACATGGTCAATTTTAAATCAAATGAAAACTTTTAAATAAACACATTTTCCAATGACTTCTTTTTTTTAAACATTTATTGAATGACATCAAACATTATATCATTCGTTATACTGGAGTCCGCAGTATGATGCTTTTGTGGTAGAACAAATAGCAATTTTCAATTCAAAAATGCAGTTAAATTGATATGTTCGCAATTCGCTCTCATGTGAGTACTGAGTAGTCCTTTCCTTAAGCGTGTTCTTTGCTCTGCATTTCTCCAATCAGTCTAAATAGTTGATCCTAAGATCTGATCGCAGATTTTTGCTGCTGATCGCGAGTTTTCATAAGCACATTTGTAGAAAATATACTCATTTGTTCATAAGTGAAGCAAAAATTCGCCTTTCCACAGTGTTATCACCTTGGTATGTGTGCTTTGTCTGATTGAAAATAATGACAGTCGGTAGCGGTTTGAAATCCAAACAATTTTCATTTGTGTACACCCACAAGATGTACTACCAATTTTACATACACTCTCCCACCCGATAGCTTTAAAAATGCCTCCCCATTATAAACTATATGGAAATGAAGCTCAAACTGTGGTCGAACGGCCACTCCAACACAGCGAACACCACAACTCCTTGAAAAATGCAGTCACCTTTTTCCGTTTCTTAAGAAACCGCTTCAGAGTAACGACTAACGAGACTTCGTGGTCGTCGGGAATTTATTAAAATTTAAAACTTTTTATTCCAGATTTGATTTGTCGCATGACTTTTATTACCATTGCATTTTCGTTTGCCAAAAATGTAGTTTATGTAATTTTTCCTATTTTTTTTTTCTCTCTATAGTGGACCACCCGATGCGCCTTCTTTTAGCCACCAGCCGCAGCCCGCAGCCCGCAGCCCCCTTAACGATCGACAATTTGCTAGTTTTTTTCCATTTCATCGACTGCGACCGACTATTATCCAACTCAGTTCTCAGTTGCGTTCAAAACTTCGTTGTTTGTATTGTTTGGGGGTGTAGACATTTGGCGCCAACTTCAAGCAATAACAGCACACAATTTTCATTTGTTGGAGTTTTGTTTTTATTATTGAACAAAAAGGAGAAATCTGTGTGAGGGAAGCAAGGACGAGGACTTTGTGTGGACATATTTGAAATATGGATATGGCCGAGGTTTATATGTACCATGGGTAAAGTGGTTTCTCTAATGGAGTAGAGAGAAAAATTTATACGCACATGTGATTGCGCTCAATGAGGTTTGGTTAAATTGTGTAGCGTGTCCTACACCTACATGTTTGGTGGCGGTGAGGGGTCTTAGTTTGTTCGTTCATTAGCAGATGACATTTGTCAGCTAAAAGCGATGCAGTTCAGTAGGTACTTCAAACCAAAGTGACGTTTTGATGAACTAAAGTCGGAAAGGTGAATGCGAAAGTTTCTAATGGAATTGTTGTTTGTATAATCCAATGTTAATAAATAAATAGTTGGCGCAACAGGTCCGGAAGAACCCTTCTCACAACCATTCGTTTTTGTGTGAGTTTTTCATTTTTGGAACGAATTGAAGGGATCTACAATTTTATGCCGACTCCAAACGTCCAATTGAAAAGCTCTTTCAAGACAGTTATAGGCCGCATTCAAGAATCTAGTTATCTTAAGTCGACTAGATTGGTCTGGATACGATGTAACCTGAACACAAAAACTAGATTGGTCGGGAACGTCACTTTTTCTACGTCAGCCACATACCCGAACTGTCAACTTAGTACTCAGTCCCGAATTTCTTGACTACATTCGTCGGCTACCCCTCCATAAACGTCAAATGTCACAGGTGCCCACGTGACCGATTTCAACCAACCACAACCGAGATAGATCTAGTCAGACAGCTGCCAGACTTACTAAACTAGATACTTGAACGCCCTCATACTCTCGGATGTTTGTCAGACGTTCGCGAGAGGTGGCGCAGTGGAAAAAAACCCTAAGTTGGAATTTGGGTTTTTGCGGGATTCGAATTCGAACCTCGGACCCCTAGCTTAGTAGTCCACAACACTAACACCACCACTAAGCGACTGCGCCAACGGCTTTAATTTTACAATAGGTTTTTATTTCGTCCTCAATAAGGTACTCATTTAGTTAGACTTGAATCGGTAAGACCCTAAAAATAACTTCGATGAAGATGTTAAGTATCTATAACCTACATGTCTGCCAATAACTTTTTCGTGGGAAAATAAGGTTTCCCAAGTCATACATAAAGGAACTCGATTACTTACATCAAACTCGCAGGCATTATATGATTATACAAACACCCATATACGTGACATGCCAACTCACAACTGACAATATAAAAATAAAGTTTTAACGTTCCTAAGCCTGCTGGGAAATTCGGTGTATACATCTGCACATGTCACACGTGTCAATTCCCCGAATCTCGAAAGACTGTCTCTGATTCGATTTCATTGAAGAAAGTAAATATCCCTGTGTCCCTGTCCAGCCTATATATTCGAGATATGTCGACAGAATTATAAGTAACTGTCTTTGCCAACTGAAGTGACAGTGTAACTTTTTGGCAACAAATTAAACGACATTAAACTTTTCGCATAAGCCGTATTCGTGTGCATGTTTCGGAACTTCGCCCCCCAAATTGGCTGCGTACTTAAGAGCTTTATTAGTATTACATCCCACGGTCATTAGTTCTGCTCTGGGTTGATTAAAACATATCCAAGCAAACACATTCGCAAATAACTTTTTTAAATGATATTTTAATATTTCATCAATTCGACAGGGCGGCCAACACTGAACTTGCCCCTAGATTATATGGGTAGTAGGACATTGGCTAAATTTTATAAAAGTAAACATATAAATCGAATTCACACACACTCATATACATTTGTTTATTCTTGCAAATGCCAAGTCAGTTTATCCTCATGTAGTAAGGGTCCATCGTGTCCGGATAGTAATTATTGCCCCCAGAATTAGCAGCGGAAGCGGACGAAGACGACGACGACGATGCTGACGATGGCGAGGAAAAGGTTCCCTGCAGACGGTGGTAATGGCGGTATGGGTGATGCGGATGGTCCTGATAATTATTATCGTTCAGTGTCATCGTTCGATTTGCATAGGACGAGTAGTATTCTGGTTCGGGATCAGGTCTCAGGTTGCTATTGCTATATTCAATTTTCGTATTTCCGCCACTGAAGGGAATCTGCTCCTCGACAATGCTGGCGGCACTGGCGACTGGATCGCCTCTGTTCATCGTTAGTATTGGTCGAGGCAGAGATTGTGAGATTGTGTGCTGTTGCTCCCTGGAATTAATTTCCGCTAATTTACTGACTCTAGTGCGACCCACACCGGCCGTCATTACCATGACGGTTGGGTTCATCGTTTCCATGTGCTCCTTAAGGCAGCTTTGGAGTATATTGAGGAAAAACAGGAACGAGAGTAAAGTGAGAGCAGTAACAGTGGATGAGCCATTGCTTTTTGATTTCCCTGTTGAATGACTGGCTCCGGTAGTATCGGCCATTGGAGCATATGGTCCTGCTGCTGCATGGTAATCGTAGCCGGCTGGTGCTGGATGACCATCATTGGGAACACCCGTGTGACCGCTTAAAGTGAGGCAGAAGTGAGGGGAGCGAGTATGTGAAATATTGTTGGAAAAGTTCATAACTTAAATTAACCGGAATTTGAAGTTAATTACCCGTATCCGGAAGAATGCTGTCCAGAAGACGAGTGGCCACCATAAACGCCACTTGCACTGGCTCCAGTGCCGCCTAGTTGCAGCCCATGAGGCACGGATGCCAGACCAGAAATCACACCTCTGTGGCCGTAGCTGTAAATGGAGAGATTTTATTACCGTTGAAGTGTTTTTTTTTTTTTTTTTTTTGTAGTTAGGAAAAGTTTGTATACGTATACGTAAATACATACGACATATTGTTCCATTTGTTATACGAGGGAGGGAAATAGGTATATAGTATATGTCAGTCTTACCATCAGAAATCAAGGGATGGACAGATGCTAAAAATATTAAAACTGTCAGCCGATGAAACCCTACTTTCGAAGACAAATAATGAAGAAGATGTGAGTGTATACTGTATAGTAGGTATATTAACTGAACCACATCGGGCTTAGGATGCAATTAAAAAAAATGAAACAGAGGGAAATCAACTCAATTTCAATCGAATGTGACATATACGTTTAGATAAGGGTAGTGATTGACTACGTTACTTTACAGGGCTTAGTGCACTCTTGACAGGTCTACTCTAACATTATATTTGGCTGACAGCCTAAAAATACAATAAACGACTTTTTTAGTTAGGTATAGATTCGCTTACTATGTGCAAGACGTTAACCACAGACAATACTGAAACCCTCTTACATTCCTCTTGCCGCTGGCCCCCTCAATTTTTTTTTTTTTTTTTTTTTATTCGCCATTTTGTTTTCCTATCAGTGTTCTGTCACTTAAGAATTTGTGTGACATGCAGAAACATACAAAAAATATAAATTCAAAGCTGCCAACTGCTGCTAATCGTGGGGGAATGTGATAGAGTTCGGGAATACCACATTTTAACATAACTCAATTATTTATTATATATTTTTAAAAGCGATTATTATAATTTGTTTGGTTAATAAAACCATCTAAATGAGATGTTTTGTATACTGGAAACATATTAGGATAAATATGGTTGTGTATTTTCCGCTTTTGAATATCATTAACTTCGATTTCATGCGTGTAAATTTTTCTTAAATTTTTGATTAAAGTTTGCTCATTGCTCATTTTCCTACAACCAATCTACATTGTTAATTTTTCATAAATATTTTACGCAAAAGTACACTTATTCCTAAAAAAAATTCTATCCACACGTAACGACTAATTTCAAATTTCACGGCTAAAATTCTATTAACACTGGCAGCAACTTTGCCACAGCGGAAGTTGTTTATATATTTTTGAGTGTTTTTGTGTGTTGAAATTTCGTGACATTTGGCAATACAAATTACTATGTATCAATACTAGCGCACCAAAACGAGGACATTCCGTCAAAATATAGCTGTTAGGCAAAGTAACGGAAAATCGGCCGAAGATGGTGGTCTCAGTATTGTCTCTGACGTTAATAACAAAGTGACATCCCGGACATCCCTGCACAGATATTCCAAGTTATCGTACTTTGACGTAAGCCGGATTTTTCCAGTCATTGTCGACGTTCAAATATCTAGTTTAGTAAGCCTGACAGCTGTCTGACTAGATGTAGGTACTTCGGTTTGTTTTGGCTAAAATCCGTCATATGATCCATTTCAGTTGACGTTTATGAAGGAGTAGCCGTCGAATCTAGTCAAACAATTCGTGACTGAGTGTTAAGTTGGCAGTTGTTGACGTAGAAAAACCCAAAATAAGTAGATTCTTGAATGTACCCATACCTTTAATGGTTCTCACTTCAAATTGACAGTTTCGTTCACGTTTGAACAGATTTTATAAATGTAATCCAACGACAGGTTTATATACCGTTAAACAACAAGTGCGCCACATATTTTAACTGTTATAAAAATTTGAATCACCACAACCAATTTAATAGAACATCAAATCGTATCATTTGACACTTATGATCCCACTCCCGTTTAAATATCCAATACAACCCCTTTAAATATTTTAATACCAACAAACTCACTGCGGATTTAACAGGTGTCCATAGGGTGACTGATGACTAACTCCACCTGGAGTCATGTCCATATACGTCACTGTTGGTGAATGTTTATACATCTGAACTCCGTGTTGATTGCCCGACTTGATCTAATTCAAAACTTCACACATTAAAACAAAAATTCTGTCCACCATCGCCGTTAAGTCCATCTCACCAATCGAACAGCCTGTAGGACGTCCGAAAGTTTCATAACTCCTATCTCTCACTCAAAAATAATAATATAAATTTTCAACCGCAAATTGCTTTTGTCGCAAAGTGTGATGTTAAGCGGCGATGATCAGACGAGACCATGCGTTGCCATCATAACGCTTGCTGACACTGACTGAGACTGACTAATGCATCGCTGCTATGTTTCCCAGAAATATGACAACTTGTGGTTCCGGCCGTCTGCTTTCGCCGGTGTTACAGAAAATTGGGAACACAAATTGCATACCTGGATAAACAGAGGAGTGACAAAAGCTTCTCGCGCGCTGTCATCGTTGGAAATTCATTAAACAACGATGTGCTGGATTATTGTGCCACCAGAGCGAGTAATTGCATTAATTAACACCATGTCAGAGCATGGCTAGATGAAAATCCAAATACCCCAGCAAGGGAGGTAGGTATATATCGGTTCTGATGAGCGAAAGCGGATGATAGTGTTCTAATGGCGAAATAGAGTCCCGTAAATGGATTGTTGTGGTATCTGTCATATACAGAACCGCAGTATTCAGAGTGGAATTTCTTTTGACAGCAAAATGATGTCAAGTATATTGTATGAGTATCGCATTTGTGTGTATGCTTTCCTATTACAGTCAAACCTGTCACGTTGGCCACCCTTTTAAGTTGGCACAAATGATCCACCAAATAATGTTGGCCACCTGTCTATTTTGGAACTTGGCCACACATTTCTATACTACTTCAGTTAAACTTTCGTACTAAATAACCTACACAAGTTGGCCATGGTCGCTCTTTTGTCGTTCGCGCTTTGTTGTGTGTGTGTTTAAAATTGTGATTCTTTACATTTAGGTACGTTCCTAAATGTTTATATGATAATACTACTTTTATTTATTTATTTATTTTTTTAAGAAATGCATACTCACATTAAGACATGTTGTCTTATAATTTAGTGATAAGTAAGCTTCAATTTGTAGGCGCAGTGGCTTAGTGGTTAGTGTGTTGGACTACTACGCTAGGGGTCGAGGTTCGAATCCCGCAAAAAAAGCCATATTCCAACTTAGGGTTTTTTCACTGCGCCACCTCTCGCGAACGTCTGACAAACATCCGAGAGTATGACTGTCTTGAAAGAGCTTCTCAATTAGCCGTTTGGAGTCGGCATAAAACTGTAGATCCCTTCCATTCGTTCCAAAAATGAAAAACTCACACAAAACGAATGGTTGTGAGAAGCTAGGCCTAGGGCCCCTTCGGACCTGTTGCGCCAACAATTTATTTTTTTTTTTTAAGCTTCAATTTAACACTATGGGAGCTGTATTACTTTTCACATTGTTTTTTTTAAACTGTTTCTTTTGTGGACTTGGTTTTGTTTTTAAAAATAGTTTTAATAAACAAATACCTAATATGGATAAAAGCGCAGTTTTTCTATTATAGGTATTAAAAAAAATAGGTAGCTACCCTTATAAGTTGGCCACCTCTCTAAGTTTGCCAAAAATGACTGCACCATAGGTGACCAACTTACGCAGGTTTCACTGTATGTGTTTTTTTTTTCCTTACTTATTGATGAATAAAAGGAAGGTTTTTCTGCTGATTCTCGTCATGTATGAGAAAAACAACAGTGAGTGAGCTTTCTTGTCGTTTGTATGCAGCAGATCGGTAACGCGTTCATTTCGTAAGTGATTTATTTATGACAACTTCAAATAATTAAAAAGTACCTATACCTATATAATTTTAAGAGTTAGTAGCTGCTGCCTTCTATTTCGTTTCTTTTCCATTGTAGATTTATATGCTTTTAATACATACGTATAAACCAAATTTTAGCAAGTAGACTTTCAATCTCCTCAAAGTTGGGCGTTTGTGGCCACTGTACATATAAATAGTTTGCCTATGCAAATAGCAGCTGCCGCTAACATGTCAGTTAACTGTTTAGTACGATTTAGTTTAGTATTGGCCAATATGCATATTATACGATATTAAAAACTAAATTGATAAAACTACGTGGGTACTTAAAAGCTAAAGGCTACCAGAGAGGGGAGATTGAAGTCTGTCAAATAAGATTGCCTATCCATATGAGTCAAATCCGGAAATAGCGGACAAACAGTTTGAGGCAGCGTTACTTTTGGGACGTTCTTAAGTCATTTAGACTCCTTTTTGACCCGCACTCCGGACTAATCTTTTGTCAATATATTTGTGAAAAAAAACAAGATTCTGTGCCTGTGTAAAGTTGAAATTTAGGTACACCAGAGCCCCGATTTGTGTCGGTAATTGGGACCAGAAAAACAGGATGTAAATCGAAATAACGATTCTTAATCTTATGTTAAACTTCATTGTTGCAAAAAATGTATTTCTCCAAACGATTGTTTGACTTTATCTTGGGGAATCCTTTTTTTACAAAAAAAAAAAAAAGAATTAACAAAAAAAAGGAAAACTGAAATAATATAAACGCAACATCCGAACCACCATCATTTTTCAATGACGCAAAGCAAGGTTTTGGTGTAGAATTATAAAGTTTAATAAAAAAAAAAAGTATTTTTTTAATCGGTACAATGGTATAAAACATAAAGCGCGAGTATAATGTTTAAAAAAGAAGATAGGACTCCTTTTTCAGCCGAGACTTTTTTTTAATCGTTCTGAAAATTTTCAGAGGTAACACTGGTTTGAGGTAGGTATCTATCTTAAAAGTATGGATAGTCAAAGTAGGAACAATGCGGAGAATAACATAGTTCAGATTTTGCTAATAGCTAAAGTTTGTCCCAAAATGCGCACATGAATTGAATTTTTCGCCATTTTCCTGTAAAGGGTCAACCAACAAAAAACCTTGTGACAGCTGAGGCTGACAGTTTAGGGTTGTTAAAAAGGAAGTGCGCTAGGTACATGAAAGAACAACGCTTTTATTGGTGGAACTCCAGCGATGACTGGTTCTTTTTCAGCTAGATGATGTTGTCTATTTTGCGGAATTTAAGGCTCAGAAGGCTCGTTTAGTTGCGGATTGGAGGCATCTTCAGACTCTTCTTTCGGTCGTTTCCTGTTTTGGTGATCAGGTCGTACCATCTTACATCAGAGGGAATATAGTACATATTCCACAGTCAGGTATATACCTACTGTTTGAGATTTTGTTAATATGTTTGAAAATTTGTTCTTAATTAGTAATGTTTGAGTTTTGTTTTTTTTTCTATGCGTTGTTAAATTCATATATGCTTACTATATTCATTTAACCATATCGTTTTGTTCTGTTTACTTTAACGCAACCATTGTATAAGTTACCCTACTTTTGCAACAGTTTCAAATTGTGTAATTTGTTGTTTATACCATTTAATTTGCTCTCTTCATCAACTATGTATGTACATACTTTTTTTCAACTGATGTTACCGTTTGACTCTGAGCTTGGACATGTTTTTGGCTTATCTCGGCCACTTGGATAACAGACGCTCAACTGGTAACATCAAAAAATAAAACAATCATCTCGTCGCATTACCCTCGTGTTATTTTTTGGGAATTTCTATTTTCGTTTGGAGTCTGACTCGTGCTCTTATTTTTTCTCGCTGGATTATCCTACACCTACAAACCTACATACCCCAAGCGAACCGTCTGAACCACAAATATCTGTGGAAGACGCAAATCGCATTTGTGTACGTATTTGCGTACAAATTTCTTAGCTTTACGTTACGCAACGCTAGAGTGGCGTTAATACTGTAATGTATGATGTCAGTTACACACTGCGTCATTAAAAACAGCTCAATCGGAATTCCAAATGTCAAATTGACCTTTGTCAACATAAGTGGATACATATTTTTTTTGGATAATTACAGAATATATTTCTCGAAACCAATTACATCCAAGCGTCATCCATTAATTTCTATTTAGTGTGTAATAAGATTTTAATTTAATTTGACAGTGCCACAACGTTCACACAACCCCCAAATCGTGCAACGCTATCAATTTCGATTTAACTAGAATATTACGAACTTTAGAGAACGTCAAATGTTCTAATATTCTACAGACAATCTCCGCGCCAACGCAACGCATTCGTTCGTCCTTATTCTGTAATTTATGCGAGAAATAAGCTCACCATTCCAAGAATCCACGTCTCTATACGTAAGTACGGAGTCGCATTGGTAGGTTATATAGGGAATACACTCCCACCCCCATATACATGATATAATTGTCAAATATAGTATCTTCCTCCCATGTATGCGAATTTGTGCCAACAGCAGTTAAAGAACGCTCTTCTAACTTATCAATTTCCAATTTTCAGCAGGTCTTGCCCTGTCCTCATTCGCGATTCAAGATGTCGTCGTATAGGCGAAGTGCATGTCTGTCCCGTGAGTATGATAACCAGCCAAACTCTGCTGCATATGCAGAATCAGAAATTCCATTAAGTAATCGCAAGATTTGCAGAAACTTGTGCACCCCTTTCGTCGTTGTTCCTGCGAAAAGGATACAAGCAAGAACATCTTACAAACAAAAGCACATGCAATGGCATTGCACGCTCGTTGCATCACGGTGTAAAACTGTCAGTCGTAAATTAATATTGCATGCTTTGCTTGAAGCCGCCCTTCCATTCCACGAACCCACCCTGTCGCGAATGTCATTCCCCAAAAATAAAAGAAGAGCAAAGTGTGTAAACGAGGTTAGAGAATTGCGTTCTGCGATGACTGAAGCTGAAGTATGTGCACGTTCTAGGGAATCCCGTTTAAAATATCGAAAAGTGGGGAGCACTGCTGATTAAGCAATAAGATAGACTCTCACTCTCGCATTTCCATTCTTTAATTAACGGGGGGTATGTTTAGGTTGAGCACATTAGGTCGTAAGCACTTATTTTTCTTTTATATATTTTGAAGACGAAAGAGCGCTGGTTGCCAAGGCAGATTTTTAAGACTCGAAAACTTATTTGTTGCCACGAGGACATTTCGTATGAAGGAATCATTTTCCATAAAATGTCTTCTAACTTCAGAGGGTGTAGTATTTTTGGGATTCCGACTATTGGGAAGGTTGGTTTATCATCTTAAGATCTTAAGATTGAACATTTATGCTAATGGGAATTTTTGGTAGAAACCAATGTCAACAAGTGCGTCCATTAAGATAAAAGTTTCACATACCTTTTTTGCGATGGAAGGTGGAAATCTTGCATGAGGCATCTATGGTCCGACGTCCATTGATAGTGCCGGATTCCTACCGGCTAAAACCACCTCCCCTCCCGAACAGGCCGATTTATTTCCCCCGCGGAACCGCCGTAAGACATTACTTCGCGGGGGTCGGTATGAAGACTTAGGTCGTTGCTCTATTGTTGGAACTATTAGCTTTCCGTTGGCGTTCCAGGCGTCTAAGATCGCTGAATATACGCACCGCCACGTTACATACTTACAATGGTCCAGTTTTCGTCATTCTTAAGCATTTAGTTTACGACATTATCGGGAGGGGGCCACTCTCCTATAAATGGTCCCGTAGGGAAATCGTCTCGGTTTCTCAGAAACATTTTCGTAATGCGAGTAATTTAGGCTGGTTTCATGTCCAAGTTTGAAGAGATATTCTCTGTAACAGCCATGTCCAGTCACGAACTAAGTCAAGTAAAAATATGTGTTTCACTGTGTTCCCGTTTAATCCATACATCGATCAGTGGAATAAGCCTGTACGTCCATCTTCCCTTTAGCGATTCGTTCCATTGTTGTTGCCAGGTTGCTATACTCATTCTTGTTTCATATTTCCTTTTGTCATTATCTACCCTACCTTTTCGGATTGGTTCGCTTTTTGTCGCATAGAAGATACGAAGAGTATAGCATCGTTCGAAACTGTTCGAAAAGTACAGGCGACTCTGACGGTGGACGGATTTGGCTCCCCTCACGTAAGACTTAGCTTTCATTGCGCTGGACCATATCTCTATCGCATACTTGAGAATAGAGATGGTAGTTCCTGCAAAAAGAAGTCTCTTTTTTTGTTGCGGGCCCGCGATGTTACTCATCAGCCTTGAAAGCGCGCTACCAGTTTTTGATGACTTTTTGCATACATATTCAGGATGTTAAAAATCATCCTTAGCTTAGGCGAGCGTCTATAATTACTCCGAGGTACTTAATGCACTGTTGGGAAACTAATTCATGTTTCATATATGTATGTACCTATAAATTGAAATTTGTTGTTTGCCGCTTATTTAAAAATGTACCTTCCTTTTTTCATATCGTTCGAGCTGAGGTCCTTGGAATAGGAAAAAATCGAGTAAAAAGCACTGAAACTTATAAGTTTGGAATTGATTAAGACCAGCATTGCAATTCTAAACGTTTTTGTGAATACGTTGAAAAGATCTCTTGACCTAGACAAGTCTAAACAAATCGTCAAAACCCACAAGTTTATTCGTAAAAGCGTATTGTTCTCAATCTTCAATTGTTCACAGAAAAATAAATCCCTATCCCTACACACAGGTAAATCAAACTCAGTTCGAAATATACTAAAATATGTCCTGTCCGACAGGCTATGGAATTTAATTGCAAAGTTACGGTGTGCAAACTTCATTTACGAAAAAAAAAAAAAAAATAGGGAAACTCCAACTCCAAGGACCAGAGCAAAATACAACAGACTGTTATCGTGTAGTGTCATCGTAAATTCCGGACCGGCTCACTAGGGGTGAATTGTTTTCGATTCCCTCTCAAAAGGAATTTTCTATTATTCTCCCAGTGTCCGATATGACCCGCATCTGGATGGGGAAAAACTAAGTGTGTCCTCGTCGTGGATCCACATCACCACTCTGTTGTCTCCGACAAACACGCACATCTCACATTCATCTGGACTTTACATTTATCCACACGCTCACATCACTTCTCCGATGAAGCTTAGATTAGATTCCCACCCCTCCATGATGGCCCAGGTTGGCACAGATATATTTTTGGGCATACAATTCCATTAGAATTCCTTTTGAAAATGCTCTCCAAAATCTACAAGGACTCAATTCCATGGTTCACCTGTCTAAGTGAAAATGCTGAACAACAGAGAACCTACGCCAACATCCTTCTATAAAACCACGACCCAAGAGAATGACGGCGATGCTGATGATCAATGTGTGTATGTCAACGCAAAATTGCTCAACGAACATTCTTCTGGGCTATTGCGGTGCGGACTGTACCTTATCACACTGATGTGGTAGATTAGGTGAAAAGGTTCCTTCAAAAAGCCAATCCCCAGAATTTCGCCATCAAACAATGCGAAGATATCACTTGGATGGTAAGTTAATGCTGTCTGACTTTTATCCAGGTTGTGGGTGGCTGATGGAAGCCATTTCAGGTTGATGTTGGAACATTGTTTGCTTAATTGTGAATGATGTTGGTTCGGTTAGAAGCGATGTGCTATGGGGTTAGAGAGAGTTAGAGGGCATTCATCAGTTTGTCTGCCGCCCCCATAAACTTTGAAATGGGTTAAAAATTGGGACAGGAAACGTATTCAAGTGCTAGCTCTAGGGCGACCGCACATTTGGAATACTCAAACACGATACGAAAAAGGATTTCTGTTTGGTGCTAACGCAACGTTCTCGGTATACATCTGATGGTATTTAAGTGTTGGGATAGAAGAAAGGTAACTTTCCAGATACAGTTGATTCAAGGGTTCTTTTGAACATTTCAAATTAGTCCTTGTATGATTCGGACATGACTGGGGAATGATGCCTATTTTTTTTTTTTTGTGGTTTGGTGATGAATGGTAGGCTACTTCAGAGTGAATGTGCGTAAATTTTTTTCGGTTGGAGACTGCCAACTGAGCTCCTTTTCGTTCTTTGTGGCATTTGTTGTCTTTCCAGCGGACCCTATCGGATGGAGAGGGTAGATTTGATGGCGAGCTTGGGGTGGCAACATTTCGAATAGAAAACTGATTGTGTGAGATAGTTGAAGCCTTAGATGTTGGTAAAATTTCACTAGTTTAGCTTGTTGACCGTAGGTACATAGCGATTTGACAATAGTGACGTAGATGTGCGTTGTGTTTAATTTTCTGGTTGTAAGGATTAGATCATCACGATGTGCCGAACTAGGGAAGTCCGCTCTAAGCTAAGATTAGACTGTACCTATGCCAATTATACATATGAATGCGAACAGGCAAATGACCAGATTAGCTGTCAAATGACCAAAATGTCAGGATTATCAAAACTGCATGTTAGACTAGGTATATGACCAACATTACCAATATGGTCATATTTGCCTTGATGGGCATTTAAGGTTTCCACAAAAAAAGAGAACAAAAAAAGTTAATTTAAAAAGCCAAAAAGCCCGACTGACTGTAAAAAATATCTCACTGATATTTGTGTGACACTTGCTTTTTTTTTTATTACCTACTAGCTGACCCGGCAAACTTCGTTCCGCCCAAATTTGTTAATGTAATGAAAATAATAATTCCGAGCATTCACAATGCATTTCCTAATTTATGTAATTCGGCCAATTAAAATTCTTTATTCAAAAGTCATATTAAATGCAATATAAATAAATGATGAATAGCTATGTTGATTTGTTTCAATCAAACCGCAATGATTTTGACGTGTCAGCCAACTTTCCGCTTTTTCACTAAATTGACAATATGAGAAACATGGGAAATCAAGATTGATGCCACAAATGCACAAACATCCATCCATTATCCTTGTAATAAATTATTTGTCATAGTGAAAGCGATACGCACGGGAAATTGAAGTCGCACGTGATATCCACATTATGTAGAGGTAAGCCCGGAACGTCTAAATAATTCAAAAATTCAACTAATCTCCATAACGTTTTATTTTCACAACAAAAGGTAGTATAATGTACTTCCTTTGTCCGTACCTTTCGTATTAAATTTTGCTCACATTTCGCAAATTGCTTTATTTGGACAGTGTCCATTAATAATTTTAATTATACAACTTTAGAAATAGCGTTTGATTTTATTTTTGAATGGGACTGAATGGGAAAATATCCCGCTTGTGTTTTTCAAAGTACCACCTATAGGGTCAAAAACTATCCGCAATTTAAAACTGGAAGCAACCATATCCATTTACAAAATTTCAATCAACTTGGTAGAGCTGTTTCGGAGATCGGCAACAGCGCCACCTATCAGGTCCAAAAGTATCCTTTCCTTCAAACGGGAACGAAGAATATAAATCTACAAAATTTCATTGAAATCGGATGAAATACAACAATACGAACAAAACAAAAGAAGAATCATAAAAATTGACCCAGTGGTTATCGAGTTATATCATCATCATCGAGTTTCATCCCGAAAGAATTATAGGTATGAATTAAGAAGATTATTATTAAAGAAAATTTAATTGAACTGAAAAACGACATACGAATACAACGCCACATGTTGAGGATTTTCCGACGATGTGCACTAAGAAATTTTTACAGCGGATTAGCAACGAAACACAAGCCGCCGTCAAGTTTAAATTTCCATAGTAACATGTAAACAAAAGAGCGACATCTCTTGCGAAGCGATCCATTTCCCTAGTAAAGTGTAAAAAAGAGCGTCATCTATTCGAAAGATGCAAAGCTTCAAAGGGTGCTTTTAAATTAATTCTTTAATGTTTATTATTTTGAATTATAGAACGAATATAAAAATACATACCCTCTAGATTTTAACGAAATGAAGTCAGATTTCTCTGTTTTACATGTAGTTAAGAAATGTTTGCACTTAGTACAAGATAATGTGCGAATTATTTTATATTCAACGAAGCCACTGATATAAATAATTATTTCTTCGTAAGGCGAGTGCAATATTTTGTCACTGGAAATATTAATTAAAAGTATAAAATCGTCTTCTACATTTTCTTTTATGCTGTATTCTTCTTTTTCACAAATTGTAGAAAATGTCACCAGAATGTTGGTGGAACTTCATTATGAATAAGAAGACGTTTGTAAGCTGAGGCAAACTGTTCAGTATTTGGGTTATTATTAAACCCTCCTCTTGATCGTATACTTGAGAAAAATAACTCTAAACGGTCTTGTGAAAGCTTATATGACAAGATATAGCTTAAATATTTATCTTTACTTGTGAAATGAGAGTATTTCTTTTGATGTGCCTAGTTGCCTATAATGGGAATCACAACCCACAACACAACACTTCATTTAAAAATATTTAAATGTATTTTTTTTTTTTTTAACTTTATAGACCGCTGAATATTTGCAAACACTTCCGATTATCGAATAAATTCAGAGTGAATATGTCAATGAGAGTTACAGTTAACTTGGTCATATTAAGCGTACTCTGTTTTCCGCTGTAAAACAGTAGCGCGTCGAGCGCCTCAGCATTTTTGGAACATGCGTGAAGTTGGCTACTAGCAGTCCATTTATAATAAGTCAATGAGGCATATGAATTCTTTTATGACCTATCAAAAAGCACGAAACCGTCTGAATGCACTCATTAAATCACTTGACTTTTTTATTAACTTTTCTTCAACTGTATTTGTGCTGGTATCTACCTATCTTCGTTGCTGCAATGGAAACGTTATTTTTCTTTCAAATGTCTTCTCAAACAGAAAATCGGAAAGCCTTGCCAATTCCTTTTATAGATACCTAATTGGGAGTAAATTTGAACGAACGCTTTCTGAATTATGATGTTACGCATATCAACCACCGTATAAATGTATGTTCTACCATTTGCACTGGAACTCTTGCTAAAATTATGAAATTTTGCACCGGTATACTTATCTAAACTGATGAGGGAACTTTGCAGACGCTCGCAGCAACAACATTAATATGAAAATTTTAATTTACACAATCTTGCCCCGCTACGCTCCAACCGTTTCAAGAACTGAAGGCTAATGACCACCGAGCACCGAAGTAAAATAAATTGTCTCTTTCATCACGTTGAATAATTGTTCTAAGTGATTCATTCTGGAACAAATCGAAATTCCAACTATACTCTGTCCAAGAAAAATTGTCAGTACAGGGAAGATAGGATGTTTGTCTCTCAGTCTGGTTGCGATGGCTTACATAAATCGGTCCCTTTTTAAAGCTATCACAGGGTTGCCGTAGTGTGTATGATAATTCGCCATAACTCAGAGAGCAATTCTGTTAGGGTTACCATCTTCCAATTTAAAATAAAAATATTGCTGAACGAAATAAATTCCAACAACAAATTCATTCGCTGACGTTTGACGAATTTAAGATCTTTTTGCAATATTGTATGCAAAGTTGAAGTTTTGTTATATTTTCACTTTTTTGTACTTCCAATAATATTTTGTCTAGCGTTGGAAGGTCATTATCCATAAAAAAACTGATGGACTATCCGCCTAATCGCACATTTGCCCAAATCATCCACCTTGCTCTTGAATTATTTTTCTTCTTTGGTGGTGAATTGTGGCCTTCGATTGCTGTTTCCCTTAAAAGCCTGTATACAGTTTGTTCCGTAACAGGAAAAATAGTAGCCTTTGAAGACTTTGTAGCCATGTTTCTGTTTATTCATATGCACAATAAAGTTAACCACTTGCTTAGATGCACTATCTGCGATTGAGATAACAACCATTCTTTCCGCCTTATATACACAAACAGGCAATTAGAATACAAAATTATATAACCACGACACAATGTTATATTCCTAAACAGATGGTAAAAGGACTGCACTTGTGCAGCTCTACATACATTTTGTAATATACACATAATATACCTAGATTACATATTTGTTAAAAAATAACTACCCGTCAATGCAGAACTTCGCGGAAACAGTAGAAAAAAAGGATCATAAAATCCTTTCAATGCATTTGCTTTACTGGAGAGCGACCGGATGTGGTAAAACCCAATGATCGAAAATAAACAGTATAGGTCTACCTGCTTCATCATTTTGATATTTCAGTGTGAAAAATATGCTCTAAAAAAGAAATATGAATTTATACCTACCAAAACATGCAGAAATATGCCCTAACGAATAAGGCTGAAAATTTGTACTTAGTTTTCTATAATAAAATATTTAATCAAATTTTATCCCAAAAAATACCATGCTTTTGCATGAATCCGGTTGAGTTGCCCTAGTAATCACTTTTAATTTATTGCAATATCTCTACAACGCACATATGATCACTTGTTGCGTTAATGAAATGAATGCATTAAAACACCTCACGAATAAACTTTATTTCCAAAAGACAACATTCAAAAATATGTTTTAACTGAATATTATTGGATCTTTCAGAAATACAAACAAATTAAAACCGAATGGCAACACCCCACATAATATGCCGCTCTCAAAAGCTCCAAAAAGCACCAAAACCGAAAGTTCTATGACACAATTCAAAGAAAAACCCTTAATGATATGCTAACATTGTCATATGGTAACACTTCTCTGATGTGCTTCAGTCACTCACACTGCTTATTTTGGTTGATGATAACAGCAAGCGAACACAAGCGATCGTGCTCATTCTGCCCGCAACTGTGTGGCAGACTGGTTGTGGAGGGATGTAAGCGAATTTCAGGAAAATTACAATAACAAAATTCTTTGGAATGCCAGTGGTTTCGTTTTTATTTCAGTGGCAAATCTTGTGTTTGAGTGCCGTGAGAGTACTACAGGCACCACTGGTAGAAAAAAGAGCTTCCCATAAGGCCTGTACTGACAATTTTTCTTGGACAGAGTATAGTAACTTTGATTGAAATCCATGGCGACTTTTTTAAGCTTTGAGAACGCCATATCTTCTGGCTAATAGGGCTTCACTGCCTCTAATACCTAATTCTACTGCAAACAATTTTCAATTCAAGTGGACACCTCCTATCCACCTAGGTAATTTATTTTAGCACATACATACCTATAGTTACACTTACACACCGTTCATCTTGATCAAAAATAATTGTATGTAGGTAGTGGTACCTACCTACAAATGCTTTTCGAAATAGTGAGGTTCTTGTATTTGTTTCGCAAATTGTGTTTCTGCTGTTTGGTAGAATACATAGATGGCGCGAACACCTTCTCTGCCCACATTTTACGCGCTAACCAAACTCGCAAGATAAAAAAGTTGTTATCATTGAAACTCATCCGCAGCCACAGCCAAATCCAGTAGAAATCCTTCATGGACGTTTAATTTTAGTATAATTATTTCGTAGAAAGGTAATTTGAAAGAAAATGTGTGTGAAAAAGATAGTCATCGACTATTGATTATTGTAAAGGGCAGTCCCATCCAATCAAAGGAAAGCAAATATTAAATCGATTTAACACAGAAAAGAAAACAAACAAAATTCCTTCCAACTAATTTATTATCACTAATCATCCGCCTACTGCCAGAGGAGGCTCAAAAGTGAAAGAGGAGGCATGCCGGGTTCAGCTCCCTTTCGGAAACCTAAAATTGGACATTGATTATTTGTTTTGTCTTAAGATTTTAGATATACCTAAATAGAGAACAACTGGAATAAATCCCCAGTGGAAAACTGTTTTTGTTACATCGAAAACAGCTTCCAGACGTTCTTTTGCACCCGGTGAAATTCCCATATTTTTTGTATATTTATTTGTTTTACGCAAGACTTTGGCAAAAATTTGGAATTGTACTCAGAAAAACACGAGTGGAGTAATCAGTAATGTGCTTTTGACAGTTTTATCTCTGGTCATTTTGACACCTCTTTGAAATGTAATACACATGCATGAAGTTGGATAGGTTTCTTATTTTGGGTGCATTCACTACTAGTTAGATTGCACGCGTTTTATTCTCTATCATACGCAGCTAGGTACCTGAAAACAAAATCTATTTCGTGTTTCTCTCTAGACTTATATGTTGTTTTTGATTTAGCAACAGACCAAATTTTTTTAGAAAGAAATCTGTTTATTTTTGATCGAGATTCATTCGATTTGACGAAAAAATCAATTTTTTCTTATTTGGGCCAATTTTGAGAAATCTCAAATTTTTTAAATTTTAATATCGTTTTCGATTATCGAGATTGCTTTTCATGTTCGATTTGCCAAAAAAAAAAAATCAATATTTTTTTTTTTATCTGAAGCACTTTTGATTAATCTCGATTTTTCAAATGTGTGCGTGATGTCGAGAACTGACAGCTTCCAATATTTCCTGTTCTATTGTAGCCTTGTTCCTGAAAATTCCAGGCGCGCTTTCCCATACGCAACCTATTTAGGTTGCGAGAAGGATGTCGGATGAGAACAACTGACAACAGCGTGACCGTTGTGAAACAATTTGGTACTTTTTCCGAGGACCCTGATACAATTTGTTACTAATTAGTTCCTTCTTGTTAGTTGGAAAATACAATTCGGAAAGCTTTCAAAAACTATGATTTCAAAATAAATATATTTAAAATATAACGCTGTTCCCTATCACGACACTGTTTTCGGTTAAAATGAGCCAATACTTGTTAAATATTGTGCGAAAATTCTAAATTTGCAGAAGAGCTTCAGAAAAGGCAGTTTTTTCTTCCATCTATTTTTGCAACATTTTAAAACTAAAATGAACGAGATCTTAAAATGTAGATATAAATATGAGTTGATATGTTTACAGCCAATGTTTAATTAATTATTATACATTTATAATTCAAATTCAAGGCTTTAAGGTTTTCATTTTAAAATTTGTCATTCGAAAACGAACTGGATCTATTTTTTTTTTTAACCATCTTAAATACATCTCTAATGTGTTTTTTTTTTTAAGTTTATACGGAGCCGTATAAATTTTCTTTTGCTTTTTTTGACCACTTAAACTTGATGGTTGACCTCAATCTTGATCTTAACATGTTGTTTATGAATTATAAAGTTAGTTTATCAAATTCGTTTTTCCAAAATAAGAATTTATAAATTTTTCCGTACGAAAAACGTTTTCCGAACACAGAAAAATTAGTAAATTCTTTTTCTCGAAAATTGAAAGATAATTTACTTATTTTTTCGATAAACTAACTTTATAATTCATAAGCAACATTTTAAGACCAAGATTGAGGTCTACCATCAAGTTTAAGTGATCAAAAAAAGCAAAAGAAAATTTGTATGGTTACGTTTTACATATGGCTATAATTGGGGCCTAAAGCTTCTCTGCAAATTTTACAATTTTCGCACAATGTTATCACAAGTATTGGATCGCTTAACGTTATAATAGTATTGCGATACTCAACTGCGTTACATTTTAAACATATTTATTTAGAAATCACAGTTGTTTAAAGAATTTGCGAAGTTCCTTTTTCAACTAAAAAAAGGGAAAAAGTACCAACAAAGTGTATTAGAGTCCTCGAAAAAAGTGTCAAATTTTTGCACAACGGTCACGCTGGTCCAGCGCGCGGTGCACTCACACATTCAAATCCGATTCAGAACGTTCCCTAGCGCAATTGCGACAAAAACCGCACAAAATCAAGGCACAGATCTACGCATACTTTCCCTAACACCAATGTTTATGTCACAAAGCTGGCGGCTATGATTGTTTTTTTTTTTTTTTTTTTTTCGTTGGAAGGATTGCTTTGTTATCTGAGTTATTCATTTTTTCTCGTGTGAAAACGAGTTTTTTTATTAAATTATTTAAAAATGCTTTATTATAAATGTATGAAAATTAATTGAAATGGATTTCCAGTGGAAGTGAAAATAAAAATATTTTTTTGCGGCAGATATCTGAGATCTTAGATCAAAATCGAAAACGACATAACACATACTTTCACTAATACCAATTTGTATGGGACATGGCTGGCGTTCACAAATTTGTTATCGTTTTAAGGATTGTTTTTTTTTTTTTAACTGAATTATTCATTTCACGCGATGGAAACGAATTTTTTATTAATAAATAAAAAAAAAATAAATAGTTGGCGCAACAGGTCTGGAGAGACCCTAGGCCTAGCTTCTCACAACCATTCGTTTTGTGTGAGTTTTTCATTTTTGGAACGAATGGAAGGGATCTACAGTTTTATGCCGACTCCAAACGGCTAATTGAGAAGCTCTTACAAGACATTTATACTCTCGGATGTTTGTCAGACGTTCGCGAGAGGTAGCGCAGCGGAAAAAACCCTACAAAGGCGGAATTGGGTTTTTGCGGGATTCGAACCTTGAACCCCCGCATAGCAGTCCAACACACTAAGCTACCGCGACTACTTTATTAATAAATAATACAAATTAGATCAATCTTTTTTTTTTTTTTTTTTTTTTTTTTTTATTTATTAATAAACAATACAAAAAAAAAAGATTGATCTAAAAAAAGCAAATCGAAAATGACTTAAGATAATTGGACAGCTGAATGCTTTCAATGCATTCCACATTTGATTTTATAGAATATAGAATCCATTCAACATTTTGCATTTTTGACAGTTATTTAAATCACTCGTGTTAAAAATGTTTTGATTGTGGAAAATAAGTCGTTCTATAAATAAGAAACTCAATCAATAATGGATGTAAAGAACATTTATCAAATTGCCAGTACTGACGTGGTAAATAACTCAACCTTGTTTTATCGACTCATCAAATAAAATATATTTAATCGTATATTATATTAAAGGCAATGGGGACGATGGCGACTTATAAAACTGGATCTGCATGCAATCTTTGCTTCAGTTATGGCTTACAAAACTATCTCAAGTCTTTTTACATTAGTCTGGACGAGCAAATAATTAAGTGTGAAAGTTCGCGGTGCATGTTTCCATACTCTAGGAAGCCAGTGCGTAATTTTTGTCCCGATTCCAAACTATCGGATAGTACTCTCAATTTAGACGAATTTCTAGAAGAGAATGCCAGACAAATTGATGGAACACTCTCCAATGTTGAGTCAAAACATTGCACAACTAAAAAGGAAGATATTCCGATTTTGTTCGATTTTTCTTCTCTGTTCACTAGTGAATCTCCGACAGTGGATCAGAAACAGTTATCTTTCGCACAAGCGGAGAACTCTTGGAAAACCGAGGATGTTAAACCGGGCGCTATTATTAAAAACGAGCTATTGCCACCGCAAAGTCAACCGCCTCCTAAAGCCAGAATTTCCCGTTGTCTAGCCGATATCAAAAGCAATAGAACGCAAAATCTAAAACAACAATCTAGAACAAAACGCGCTAAAAACAATCCTGTTCTTGTTATTGAGCCTCACAGTGGCAAGTCAATGCGGCCATTGGACGTAATTAGACAGTATCTAAAGTTTTAAGAAACTGCGATATGCTAAACTAATGTTATTACCTGCCTTTTATAATAAATATTTTCCTTGATAAGCAATAAACCTACTTGTCTTTTTTTTTAATTGAAAGCTGGGGTCAAATCATGTCATCCGTGAATGAGATATACGTTCACAGAATTACACATGCAAAACAATTTCCGTCACCTATTGCTCGTTTACTGATGACACGATTTGACCCCTGGTTCTTGGTGTATTTCTAAATGTCGGTTTCCATTGGGACCACCAGAAATCTTTATCGATCTCAGATTTTATGCGACTCGTGGAACATGCAACGAAATTAATCTGTTTTTGTAAATGGATTAGTGCGTTAGGGTGACACAATATCAAATGAAGTATTTTTTGCTGATTTGAAGTTTTCAGATGATGAGGAAGATAATATAGATAATAATTCCTCCGGGATCATGTCCATGGCCATTTATGTATTTTGTAATTTTGGTTTTCACGGAACTTTGCGCATTTCTCTCGAAAGCAAACTTCTTAAACTGACGTAAAACAGCTGTGCATAGTACATTCGTATGTGTTGATCTGAAACAAATATCGAGATCAAAAAAAAAAAAAAAAAAAAAAAATGATTTTTCTGCTCAATGGAACGTGAAAAGTGATTTAGATCAAAAAAAGATTGATTTTTGGTCCCAATGGAAAACGACATTTGAATTTCATTTGCTTACACCTTAAAACTCGGTCTTGACTGCTGCTCATTGCGTATATTTACATGGGCAAGTAAAGTAAATGGCAAATTTAAATGGTAGTACAAAAGTACATAAATCTGCACAATTTTGAATTTACTATTAAAAGATTATATTAATTAATAATTAATAACTACTCGAACAACTATGCAATTCGACTTTTTTTTATTTGTATCCCTATAAGCCGTTCTATCTTATGTCGTTTTCCATTGGGATTTTCAGATTTTGCTCTCAGATTTCAGATTTTTCGTGCCCAATGGAACATAAAACGAAATTTTTCTTCCTTTGCATCTGTGGTGGTGCGTGTTTTAAAAGCCACCCGTTCTTCAATTGTAATTTGTATTTATAAAAAGGCATTCAATTTATTTTTATAACTATTGCCAAATGTAATTTTTTTTCTATTTTTCACAGACTTCTCGTCTAAAAACGTAAGTAAACACACTTTAAAGTTTGACAAACGACAAATGTTTTGGTATTAGTGCAAATAGGTGCTTTTTTGCACCTAATGGAACATGAAATCTGACAGCCAGCTGATTTCGAGAGCAGAAAAACTGCTCTGACTCTGAAAAAAAAAAAATCTGTCCCAATGGAAAACGACATTATCCACATAGAAGGGGGTTCCATATCGGTGATATTAAAAAAAAACATTACATGAATTTCTTGTTGTAAATATGTATACATCTCTTTTACTCTATATGTAAGATACTACATTATCTTATAATTTTGCCAGTTTTATTGAATCTCATTCTGAAATTCAATACCAAGAACAGGAAAACTGCATCTGGTCGCATCTGTGCCTATAGTTTGTAAAAAAAAATAATTTCTTTGATTAAAGTTCATGCCTTTCCGGTAAGGTGTTCATGGGAAAAGTAGAAAAAATATTTAAGTTTGTACAAGTTTATCACAAATATGGCTGTAAACAGTTTAATTCCATATAATGTTAATTTAATTTTTCTGATATACGTGTTTAATAAATTTAAATATTAAAATGTTGATACCTGAACGCATTCGCTTCAATTATCTATTCCTAACATTTTCCTTTACTTCCAAGAAAGAGACTCTTATTATGATAAAACAGCTGTGTGATGATAATTGACGGCTCCTTTTTCTGAAATTTCTCTTACCGAACAGATTTAAGATTTAACACCGCTTATTGCTTTAATAATACCCAATTAAGCAACGAATAAAATGAGTTTTCTTAAATACGGTTCACGAATATTAGCAGCAGGCTTTCTGCCACTCGATCCAAAAGAAAATGACATTCTGTCCAAGGATACAAAAACCTATAAAGCTTTCGTCGAACGTTTACCATCGAACGAAACTGGTTGGGAACGAATAAAGGAAATGTTTAAAGTCGAGTAATTTTCAAATTGATTTTCTGTAAAAATCCAATTACCTATAATTTAGCATTTAATGTTTTCTTTTAAGTGAATTTGGCAGTATATCATATGAATTAAATTCGGTGTACCAGGCCGGTTTTTTTGGTTTCCTTAGCGGTGCCGTATACGGTGGTTTCATAAACTCAAGAACGGCATATGAAAATTTTATGAATAACAACCAAGCATCTACGTTTAAATCGCATTTGGATGCTAAGGTAAGTTACTACTTACCACTCATTCATGGACTAAGCGAAATTAAAAAAAAAAAAATCTTTTCTAGAGAAAACTGCAAAACGAATTCACAATTAGCTTCGCCAAGGGAGCCTTCAAATGGGGCTGGCGTGTGAGTCTTTTCACCACATCTTACTTGTAGGCGGTTTATTTCATTCTAAACATAAATAAATGCCTTAAATTGATTTCTTTTATAGTGGAATCATCACACTTATCTCGGTGTACAGAGAAAAATCGTCAATCTATGAGTATCTCGCTGCTGGAACAGTTACTGGTATACCTGTAATCGATATTTGTTGAAGGTAGTTTAATACAAATTACTCCTCTTAGGCGCTCTTTATAAAATCAACATGGGTTTGAAGGGAATGACCGCAGGTGGCATCATCGGTGGCGCCTTGGGTGGTATTGCCGGCCTCGCTTCTCTGGGACTGCTCAAGATTTCTGGTACATCTATGGAGGAAATGCGCTATTGGCAGTACAAGTGGCGGTCAGATCGTGACGAGAAGATAAGGGAAGCCTTTGTAAAGCAAGGAGGAGAAGTACCGGCTGTTATAACCAATCACGATGCCAAGTTAGGCGAAGATGGACAGAAGATCTCCCTTGAGTCGGTGAAATAACAAAGAAATAACAAACAAAACTTTATTTAGTTGTAGAATTGAAAAATATATTGCTAACCTCAATCAGAGACAAAAAACACGAAATAAAAATAACGTAAACACGAGGAAATTAGAAACAAAACGCGACTCCTCCAGTAGACAGTTACACATGAAATGCTATGCGTTGGGATAAATGCGAGCAATGCGGTTCAAAAATACAGATTAACTACTTATTCAGCTTGCTGTGGTCTGGTCAGGCGCTTAGCACCACGATTTGGTGGCCCCTTGGGCTTGGCAAACGCAGGTCGGTGGAGAATCTTCTTTGGGTGCAGCTCGTCTTGGAGGAATTCTTCGGTCAATTCTGGTCCGCTGTCGATTTCCAACTAAAACGGGTTCAGTTATAATTATTACACTCAAATCCAGCAAATCAAACTCACCTTCTTGGAGATTTCCAATCCAAACGATTCCAGTGCCTCTAAGAATGGTGCTTTGCAGCTGGAGTACATCATCCGCTCCCGTACCGAACAAGAATAACCCGGCATCGAGTAAATGAACACAAACGATTCGAGGTAGTCACCCTCATGTGTGTGTTTGAACAGGTAAAGATGATAGCGCGCGTGATCCTCTGGTACCTGTTTGGGAAGCTCCTCTAGGGCAATGTTCGTGGCTTTCAAAACGTGAATTTTCTCCTCCTACAAAAAAAAAAAAAAAAAAACAGTCACAGTGTTGCAGCATGTGTGTCAAAACGTACTTCTAAATCAATGCGAAACTGCAAGTATCCATACGTTCCTTTAACCGCATCTTTAATAGCGTCGACAGTCGCGTCCGACAATGGGCAGGAGATTCCTCCCAGCGTCTGATGCCGGGTGTCCGTACTTATGTTCGTGTTTATTTCAGTCTTCTTTAATTCCTGCAGCTCCTCTTCTCTCATGGTTAGTGGAACAGGTGCAGAAAATGCTTTTTTGTTTTTATAATACCCATTCAGAGAGGTTTCTTCAACTGCGGTGGCATGCAACTCTTCGGTTATATGCGCTGAGCCAAATTCCGACTTTAACGTTGCCTTTGTCGAGGCGTAAACCATCTTTTGTCGCACACTCGCAGTGTCCGGCACCCAACTTATCAGCAGCCATGCATATCCAAGCGAAGTTTTACTATCTAACCGATAGAGAATGTAGCATGGTACTGTTTCTTCTATTAGTGGTCCAATTAATTTGTCATAGTCTTTCTCCCAGTCTTTTTTAACATCATGTGTACCAGCGGACGTCAGCTCCTCTGAAAATAAAGGATAAAAGGTATGCATTTATGGGTGAGCGATGTGTAGATGCGAAAACTTACCATTTTCGATGGAAACTTTTATAACTCTCACTTTACCGTTCTTTGCTTTGCCAAAGACTTTTACAAGTTGGTCATTTGCTGTGGATAGAAGTTTTAATGGATTATTGTGCTATTCGTTAGTTGGATTGCTATTGGCACACCCTTAATTCCAGTTTGGTGGGACATATTCCAAGTGTTATAACAAAAAAAAATATATATATGTGGCAGCGTATTGGAATATCACCAAAAATGAAAGGATTACTCACAAAACTCTTCTGAAATGACGAACGATATCAATAAATTTTGACGTTTCGTGTTTATTTTTGGTTTCTTTTCTTTATGAAAAGTAAAGAAAAAGTCTCCAATAGGCAAGATCACAAAAAGTACAGTTCACGGTAGGTAATAGTATTTGAGAGACTGCGTTGCGCTCACTAAAGTTTATATTTTTATCAATAAGGCGGCCCGATTCGCCAGGGTTTTCACTATTTTTTTTTTGCTGAAGACGATCATGCTTATTTTGACATTCGAACGAATATCAAATTCTAACGAATGTCTATCAAAATACACAAAGTTCATTCGAACGAATAGAGACATTCGTTAGAATTGGATATTCGTTAGAATGTCAAAATAAGCATGGATACTTACGTTAATCAGGAGTTTTTTTTTTTTTTTATTATTGGACGGTTTTTTCCAATTCGGTCTATGCAAAAAAAAGAGATTCCAACCGCTACACCGAAAGAAATATCAAATTCTGAATATTGGTCCTTTTTTGATTTATTTTGTTGAAGGACTTAAAACAAACATCCTATCCTAGCGAAAGTAAAGTACAACAACTAATGTCACCTCCTCCAAGTCAGTCTGACATTATTGCAAGCGTTTGATAAGTGCTAGTTAGAATTTCTGTTTTTTTTTTTTTTTATCTCAATTTGGGGAGAATTTTCGTGAATCGTATCCTTAGGGCCCGATTCTGTGTCCAATTATCCGCGTTGCTGGAGTCTACCTGCAGCTGCTGACGAATGTTGGCAACTCGAGTTCACTTGTTTTGTAGAAATGTCTTTATCTCTCCACTTCACTTCTTACTGTCATGGCGTAATTGCTGCGGCTGGGTGAATTTTTGGTTTCTGTTGGCAAAATTTCACACAAATTTTATTAAATATGAGTGATTTCTTTAAATCCGCAATGGGTTACTTTAACCCGGCCCCAAATGGTGAATGTGACAATGAGTTCGTTGGACAAACTGTGGAAATTGGGTTGATAAAACTCCGAATCAAAAGAGTTATTGCCGAAGGTAAGTGAAGTGAAGATTTTTTGTCGTTTGCTTTTTTTTTTCCTACCATCTCGCCTGGGATATGATTTCGGTGATCACCCCAAAAAAAAATGCATTCATTTGTTTTGTGAACTCTTTCTTTGTTTTCCCACTGATGCATGGCTGAGGAAGCTTTCATACAAAACATATTTTATTGTTAATAGGTTTTTTTAGTTGCGTACGTAGGTTTGTAGATTGAATAGTGATTTTTTTTTGCTCGAAAATTTTGCTGGTGTCCTTTGTTATTAATCAATAAACACAATCAGCTGCTGTTTAGAAATTGATTTTCGGTCTTGTGCGTTTGTTGTTTCTATTTTCTGTATATTCATGTCACCTCGGAAATATTGTAGGTGGTTTCGCATTCGTCTATGTGGCACAAGATATTCAAAGCGGAAAGGAATACGCCCTCAAAAGACTCATTGGCGCTGATAAGCAAGCATGCAGCAATATTATCAACGAGATAAATATACACAAGCAACTTTCCGGACATCCGAATATTGTTGCATTTATCGGGGCAACTTTTATTGATAAAACGACTGGTCCACAAGGAAGGGCAGAGTATTTGCTTGTCACCGAGCTGTGCAAAGGTAGATGATGTTTGTGTTACCTTCCCTCTTTAGTGACAAGTGTTGATGATTTTTTTGCAGGTGGTTCACTGGTTGATTGTATGGGAAGTGCTCTGGAACCAGCTGTGGTGCTAAAAGTGTTTTATCAAGCAGCACGAGCGGTTGGACATTTGCATGCTCAAAGTCCTTCAATAACGCATCGGGATATAAAAGTTTGTTAATTGATGAAATGCGTAGACTCTACGCCGTAGAGCAAGAGAAGTTGACGATATTATTACTTTGCTTGCAGATAGAAAACTTTCTCCTGGGAAACGACAGTCAGCTAAAGTTGTGTGACTTTGGATCGGCTACAACGCAAATATTTGCACCCAACATAGAATGGGGTGCGCAGCAGAGGAACACATTGGAAGATCAGGTAAGAAACTTGTTTGCATGCAGTCTTGGTTTTATCAAACATAAAACATTTAAAGTGGTTGCTTGTTCAGCTTTATGCGAGAAGTATGACTCATTGTTTCTTGAATTTTTAAACGACACATGATTCACTTTGAAATACATATGCTCATATCGGTAAAACCTATTCCGTAAGAAGAATGTTATGCTTGAAGATTGTTTCGGCACACAACCTATGTGTATATAGTTTTGAAAACTATGAGCTAAGTTTACATAATACCAATTTTAAAAGGGAAACGTAGAGATTTATACAATAAGAGACTACGCAACTGTACAAGATGTCGAACACACTTCAATTAAAAAGAGTGGTTATTATTCTCGTGTCCCTTACAGTTATAAATTATGGCCTGTAAAGTATTATTTTAAGCGTCTGCGTCTAAAAGTGCTTCGAGATCTTTTGACAGTAGTTTGTTCTTTTAATTACAACATTGCGTTTCCATCAACAGCTTGCCACGGTGACAACCCCAATGTACAGGTCGCCAGAGATGCTAGACACATGGAACAATTACGAAATCGGGCCCAAACTGGATATCTGGGCCTTGGGATGTATTCTCTATTGTTTATGTTTCCAAAAGCACCCCTTCGAGGACTCGGCGAAATTACGAATTGTAAACGGAAATTATACGATTCCACCTGACTCAAGATATACATGTTTTCATGATGTTATCAGGGGATGTCTTACAGTAAATCCATCAAATAGATTCAGTGTGTCAACTATTCTGGATCGACTGGCAGCCATCGCTGAGACTAAAGATTGGTCTTTGAAAGGACCAATTGAATTAGTGGTAGGTTTGCTAATTAAAACTGTTCAATAAAAATAATTATTTTTCTATATTCGTTTCAGGGTAAACCTATAGTAACACCACCAAGTGACTCACCGGATCACTCTCCGACACACACCAATGGCCCTCCACGGCCCGCTCAACCATCTCGACCTCCACCACCGCGACCGACCAATTCTCCAAATCTGTCGGCATATTCAGACAACGATACCGGGGAAAGTTTTCCTCAGCAGCAGCGTCCCGCACGCCCGCCGCCAGTCGCAACCAATATGCATTACAATTACCAAGGCCCTCATCAGGCGCCCACTCCAAATGCGAACGCCGCACAATCTGGTAGTTTATTTTCCTCAATTAGAGGAGGCGCTGGGAGCTTCCTTAAAAACCTAAAAGATACTTCGTCAAAAGTGATGCAAACCATGCAGCAGACAATTGCCCGTGCTGATATAGACATAAGTTACGTAACATCAAGAGTTCTTGTGATGCCATGTCCCTCGGAGGGCTTCGAATCGGCCTACAAGACAAATAACATTGAAGACGTCCGACTGTCGATCGAGAGTCGTTATCCGCCGGCAAAAATCAGTGTGTACAACTTTGGCAATCGCAGCTGCCCGCGCCTACCACCGCCCGTGCGGACAGTTGAGGCAGGCACAATATACACATGTCCCCAGTCGAAGGC
The DNA here is from genome assembly GCA_946477585.1 of Cheilosia urbana. Lineage (NCBI taxonomy): Eukaryota > Metazoa > Arthropoda > Insecta > Diptera > Syrphidae > Cheilosia > Cheilosia urbana. The sequence continues at coordinate 158,830,407 of OX297853.1, read as the reverse complement.
ACCGTACTTGCAAGGAATGTTCTCAGTGGCCGAGGATATGTATGGGTTCCTTACAGCAGATCCTAAGAGTATTGTAATCATTCAGACCAGTGACAGTGGTGGCTGCAGTGCAGCCACAATGGTGTGTGCGTTGCTCATGTACAGCGGACTCATACATGAGCCGGAGGACGCTGTACAAGTGTTTGCCGTCAAAAGACATCCGATTAACCTGAGGCCGTCAGAATTTCGCTACTTGTACTATTTGGGTGATATACTTAGGACCACACCGCATCTGCCCCATTACAAGACACTAAATGTGGTGTCGCTTGTGTGCCAGCCAGTGCCGCGGATGACGAAGGCACGAGATGGTTGCCGGATGTACATCGAGGTGTACTGCAACGAAAGACTGCTGATGAATACTGTGCAGGACTATGAAAAAATGAAGTGAGTGCTTGTGGTTGATATAGAAGTAAATTAAATATACTTTTATCTAGATTATACTTGGCCGGTCCGGGAAAGATAATGCTGCCGATTAATCTAACCGTTTGCGGAGACCTCACCGTGGTGCTCTACCACGCTCGCAACGCCCTCAAGGGAATGGGCCGCCCGCAAGGCTTAAAAATATGTCAATTACAGTTAAACACTGGCTTTATACCAGAACAAGAAACCCTAATTACATACACAACAAACGACTTGGATGAGCTTCCCGACCAGGAGCACGTGCCATCTAATTTCACAGTGTCCTTGTCAATCGTTGTGACCGATAGCGAAAGTCGGCCTTCGAAGAATCCACCATGGTTACCGGCAAAACCAAAGAGAGATCCACTCAATTTGTTCAGTTCGCAGTTAGAATACGATGAGATGGTCGATAATTTCGGTAAGTTACGAATGAGTAAGGTAAACCTTTCGCAGACTGTCATCTTCGTGTGTTTATAGTAACGAAACCTACTACGGCGGCGAGACCAGATCCTCCCAGAGAACAGCGACATGCACCACCAGCAAGGCCCGCGCCGCCAGTACCTCATACAGAAACTAACGCTCAACCGCCCTTAGTGATGCCAGACGTAACAGATCACGACGAATCGCGACGTGCTACCCATTCGCCAGCTCCCCCAATTGATTTACTTAATTTGGGCAGTCAATCAATACCTCATGAACCAACAGCTCAAAGTCAGCCTCACATTGTACCACCAACGGAGGCTAGCTTTGACTTGTTGGGATCATTTGATTCTGGTGAGTTGCGTTCGGGCCCAATTCCTGATATATTAGGTAATGCCCTTAACAGTTTCTGAACGTATCACCATGAATAATTTATGTTTCTCTGTAGATAACACTCAAGCAAAATCCACGGCTGGCCTAGACGATATATTTGGGTCGATAAGCTCATCGGCGACACCAGCCGCGTCGGAGTTCAATTTGGACTTCAATGCTTTTGCATCGTCAACTACAGCACCTACAGTTACTCCATCAGTCCCATTGAGTTTTCCACGTCCACCACAACCACCAGCTGTGCCAGCAGCAACGCCTTTCACAACTGGTGTCGGTACCAGTCAAGGTCCTAGTAAAGAGACGTCACCACAGCAGGTTTGTAAACAAATTATTATAATTATTATTATTATTATTATTATTATAAATGAAATGAAATGAAAATGAGTTCTCAAAGTCAATCAAAACACACTTCCTACAAGCTTTTCCCAGCCTAACCAGTTCAATCTTTTTCTCTTTTCAGTCGAAGGACCCCTTTGCGGACATAGCAAATTTGGCCTCCGGTCTAAACATAAACTTCAATCCAAACACACTTAGTAATAGTAAAACACCCGGCACAACACCAGTCGCAAATAGTCCCTATGCGACACAATTCTCAAGTCCCACACACAATTATGCACGAGGTTCAACACCGGCAGCACCAACTCCAGTTAATCTTTCGAATCCATCGCCATCGCATAACTTAAAATCACCCAACGGTGCCGTCGGTGGACAATTTCCTAGTCAACCGAATCAGACATCAGCTGCACCACCGCCACCATCATCATCGTCACAACAGTCGCAACCAGCAACAGCCAACAACAGGCCAGACTACAGTAGATCTCATTTCGAACCGAAAACACAGTCAAATGCGGCACCCAAAAATGCAGACATTTTCGGTGATATCTTAGGCGAACAGGGTTACAAGTTCGGAAGTAAAACCCATCAAGGTCCTCGTTCGATTAATGAAATGCGTAAAGAAGAATTAGTTAAGGACATGGATCCCGATAAACTGAGGATTATGGAATGGGTAAGATTTGCGCTTGTGGTTTTCTTCATGTCGGATTTATGTATGTGATTTTGTATGTTCCTTAGACGGAAGGAAAGAAAAACAACATACGTGCTTTACTGTGCTCATTGGATACGGTGCTATGGACAGATGCTAAGTGGAAAAAATGCGAAATGTCAACACTTATAACGCCAACAGATGTGAAAAAGGCCTACCGTAGAGCCTGCTTAGCAGTGCATCCTGATAAAGTGAGTACAACATTATGTGATCGACAGCAAATCATGAACTTACAATAAGCTTTAAAGACACTTCCATAAGGAACCATTGTAACGTATTGCATATCCGTTCTTATCGTCTCATTCCGTTTTCGCCGTGCTTCTTTGAAAACTCACAACTTGTACTTCCACACATAAATGTTTATGTTTTCTCTTTCAGCACAACGGAACAGATAACGAACACATAGCTAAATTGATTTTTATGGAGCTCAATAACGCGTGGAGTGATTTCGAAGATGATGCTACCCAACAAAATATGTTTGGTTCGTAAACGCTAAGATTCAATCAACTACTATTACAATTGTTATCGTATCTTTATAAAAGAAAACAAAAATATAACCTTATGAGATTCTAATTACTTTCAAGTAAATTATGTATAACATCACTCCACAAGTAAAACAAAAGCGACACAGATATACGATAATCACTAGGAGTGAGTGTGTATAGCAAATCAAAAAGGCTTCTTTGTTTAAACTATTGCCAGGACAGTTTACTTAAGTATGTTACACAAAACGTTATTTTTTAACTTTTTCTAACAAGCATACGGAAATATGCAAAAAAAAAAAACGAAAATAGCATCGCAAAGAAAGTCTTTCCAATCTTATCGACGCGACGCCGGCGATGGAAATATGTTTTGCATTTAGATTTATCATTTACTCAGTAAGATCGTACATTGTGGTATTTTTTGTTCATAAATCATTTATAATAGTAAATCTTAAGTTTTTCTATAAACGAGAATACATGTGTGTGCTCGGTTTTCTGCAATTTATGTTGGGCTATTGTGACAAGGAGTGTAAGTTCGATTCCATCAATGAACATCGTCTTGTTTTAAACCTACATAATGTATACTTAAAAAATAATATAATTTTTTTTATGACTCTAAAAAGGAAATGGTATAATTTCGATTTCAAACAAAAAATGGAGACTGCTTAAGACAAAAGAAAACAAGTATAATTTGTTCACCTCCACACATTTAAAACTGTCCACTGTTTTTTCGGTAATAACTACAAATATTTATATATAATATAAAAGAACTATTTATAGGCAAATAATAAAAAATGCAAAATAATTATTTTCTTAAAAACAATTTACTTCCTAAACCATCTTAGATAGTGCGTTTAATGTTATTATTAATATATTAATATTTTATTATTATTGAATTCATTCCAAAATTTAATTAAAGAAGAGAAAAATCAAATTCAATGAAAAATGTCCATACAACTTGAGAGAAAATATATTTAAATTTTATTTATGCAATATTAATGTTATATAGTGTATTCATATTAAAGTAAACAAAAAAAAAAAACAAATATATATATATAAAAAAGAAGAAGAAAGGTGAATAAAATTCTAATTGTAACATGTAACTATGTTATAGCTTTGTAAGATATAATATTGAATGGAGGACACTGAAATACATGGATGAAGCTTATACGATATGTATATGAAACCATACTAATGGCTTTTGATTTGAGATTGGTTGGACACGCAGTACAGGTAAGAGTTCGCAATCGTCTGGGTCACACAGAAATAGTAAAAAAAATGTAAATGGTTGGCCGCCAGTGTTTTGCATGAGGGCAAATAAGCATTGCGTTCATATAAGTCAAATGACAGTCCAACTGCGATCAACTCTGCATTGAATTTTGTTTTGTTGCCGAGTTGCTGGAAGATGGCAGGGAAAAATATGTATAAGTAAAATAATTTTTTTAAGTTATAGCTGTACACAGACAGCTATAACTTTGAGGTAGTTAGGGACTTTGTCTACCTCGGCTCCGCTATAAACTCTGATAATGACATCACATCAGAAATCAAGCGAAGAATCACACTTGCCAACCGCTGTTTCTTTGGCCTAAGACGGCAATTGTTTAGTAAGGCCTTGTCAAGAAGCACTAAGGAGATTCTATATAAGACTCTTATCATCCCTGTCCTACTCTATGGCGCAGAAGCATGGACCCTAGCAAAAACGGATGAGGATCTTCTTGGTCGCTTCGAACGCAAAATTATTCGAGTGATTTTTGGTCCCGTTTGCGTTGACGGGATTTGGAGGAGAAGATTTAACACCGAACTCTACGAGCTGTACAGCGACATCGACCTGGTCAGAAAAGTACGCATTAGTCGTCTAAGATGGTTAGGACATGTAGAGCGAATGGACACCAACGCTCCGGCCCGGAGAGTCTTCGATTCCAACCCGGAGGGACAACGCAGTAGAGGAAGACCTCGCCTTAGGTGGCGCGCTCAAGTGGAAGGGGACCTCAACCAAATTGGTGTGCGCAACTGGAGGCAGTTAGCCAAAGATCGCGCTAACTGGAGGGGCGTATTGGTTGAGGTCCAGGTCCACCCCGGACTGTAGCGCCACCTTAAGTAAGTAAGTAAGTAAAATAAATGAAAATTTAATAGATTGATCCAAAATAAATGAAGTTTTTTTTAATAAAAAGTTCAAAATATTATTTGTGTTTTATAGGAATGAAAGTGAAAAAAAAAAAAAAAAAAAAAAAAAAAAAAAAATGTAGGTACTGCATGTATGAACTATTTTTCGGAAACGCAAAACTACTGCAAACTTGGAGCAGTATTTCTGTTCATATTTGCATTGAATCAATATTTTTTGCATGGCATGTGCAACAGTGTTGCAATTATGAACTCACCCGTGGCGTGTACTCCGAAACGCGTTCCATTCCTATGTTGATGAAAACTTCATGACAAAGCGCTAGAGAAACAAAAACAGATAAGCTAAATAGCTATCGGGGACAACAGGATGAATTATTTTAAACATATTTCAACGACTCTTTTTTGGTAACTTTTACTTTTTTCAAAAGGCTTGCTAAAGTCGCGACAACACTTTTGATAATTTTTGTCTTTAGTGTACCTATACTTCAACTTGTGCGCGCACCACATGCGAGTTGGTGTCTTGCTACTGCTTTTTGGATCAACAAATAAACTTAGTTTCAGGGTTTTATTGAGCAATCGAAAAATTAGCTCAAAAACAAGTCCTCTCAGTTTTAAAAATTTATGTTGTTTTCCATTGGGACAGACAAAGCCCTTTTTTCAGATTCAGAACAGTTTTTCTGCTGTCAGATTGCATCTGCCATTGGCCGCAAAAAAATGTTGTCAGATCAATTTTGCGAATCTCGATTTCTGAGCGAGATTTACACCTACTTACACTAGGTAACAACAAAGCATTTGTCATTTGTCAAACTTAAAAGTGTTTTATTTTACGTTTTAAGAGACGACAAGTCTGTGAAAAATGGAGAAACATTTACAATTGGACAGTGCAATGGATATTGACATAAATTGAATAGATTTTTATAAACACAAATTACAATTTAGCAACAGATGACTTTTAAAACACGCACCATCACAAATGCAAAAAAAAAAAAAAAACGCGTTTTATGTTCCATTGGGCACGAAAGATCTGAAACCTGAGAGCAAAATCTGAAAATTCCAATGGAAAAACGACATTAAATACCAGTTACATACGTAACTACTCGCTAAAAATTGGTAATAAAATCAAAACGTTTGTAATCATTTTTGGTTTTTTTATAAACTTAACTTTATTAAAATTTAACCTGCTTGCCAGCAATAAACACCTTTACTATATTCCGATCGTTGCCAACGTAAATGAATTTTTGAACTAATTCTAAAAGCCGCATTTCAGCTGATTTGTTCTCATTCAACGTCTTGTAAGTCTCAAAATTATAGCAAAGATCGAGTTCTGTATCAACTAAAATCGCGTCAAATTCTTTGCCGATTTGGAAATTTCCTGTAACATGATCTAAGGCGAGAGCTTGTGCTCCGCCCAAAGTTGCAAGGAATATAGCTTGCTTATAATTGATCGGCTTGTAGTCAACTTTAGTGGTCTCTACTGGTTTAGAACAGCCCCTGATATGTTGTTTCTTAACGAACTCAAGATGATGTGAAACGTCTAGAGCACGTAAAATTGCGTCTTGAATAGAAATCGAATTTCCACCGGAAACGTCTGTTGGATACAAAAAAAAAAAAAACTTAATCCAATCGTAGGCTACACGTTTTTCTGGTTACCTGTTCCCAAGCCTACTTTAATGCCATTGTCCAAAAGTCGAATTACATCACACAAACCAGATGAGAGCATTGTATTCGATGCGGGGCAATGAGCTACTGAGGTCCCTCTAGCACTTATAAGTTTGAGTTCGTCGTCTTCTAAATGCACACCATGGGCCAAGACAGTCTGCAGTTTTAAAATGTTGAAACAAAACTCAGTTTCATCTTTTAACTCACCTTATTGGTTAACAGTTTCGCATCATCGTATACTTCAGCGTAGCTTTTCGAAAAGTGTTTACGAACAAAGTCAACCTCTGCAACACTTTCACTGATGTGGGTCTAAAGATGAAATATAAAAATATGCCATTAGAAGATTGTTTCCTTTTAAAAAGACGATCAGGACCTGTATGTGCAGGTTGTGGTTTTTAGCAATGGCACCCAAAGCTGAGAGAAGTTTTTTGTCACAGCTGATTGCAAATCGTGGAGTGACGATTGGCTGCACCAAGGTAGTTCCGAGTTGCTTGAAACCCTCAATAAATGACTCAGTTGCGGTTACTGATTCTTCAAATGTTTCACTACAAAATGGTATCAGATAATGTTGCAATAGTTATATTGGACAGTTTGTACTTACACATAGAAATCGGGACTATTGCAATTGGAACAGACTTTACCGACTAGAGCTCGCTGACCTTGTAGGAGAGCTTCCTTGGCCAAAACAAGTGTACTGTCCTTATGGTTGGTCCCGAAATATGCTGCCAAAGTTGTTCCGCAGCGTATGGTTGATGCCTAAAACAAGTTATAGCAAAAGGTGAATGGATGGTTGGTGTAGTAGTATCGGGAGCAACCGGCATTGTAAGACTGTAATATAGTAACAACCGGAATTTTAAACTTTATTTGATTACATTGCATATAGTTGGACATGCTTTTATGGATTTTCAAGAGCACTGCACTTACAGATTAGAGAGTATTTAGAATTATTATCATACCAATTATTGTACTTATGTATTTCCATAGATTTAGCTAATAAAATCGCAGTGGGTGTATTATGCACATGCAAATGCGTAATTGAATTGCATTCTAGTGGTCCTACATGGACGTGTTTCTCCCGATGCTATTTTTTACATTTATTAGTATACCAGTCAAAGTATGCAAAATTAAACTCTACATTTCTACATTTATTTATAGACAATAGAGTTGGACAATCATCTTTATATTACAATTCCTATTCTTGAATGTCAGAATCGGACCCCGTATAGTACAATCTGACAATCAGCGCGAATGATAGTATATCTAATCTAATTTATTACTTTAATCAATGAACCTTATCTGACCCTTTGCCTAGTCACCTAATCTTCTCTTTCTTCATAATTTAACGAGTCGTATACTACAAACGACGTCATCAATTAGCTATGATAGATCCAAAAACGAAAAACTCATAGCTAGTTAACTCACATGCTCATTTTTGTTATTCATTCATGCCTCGTCCAAATAGGGATAGTCTTTGGTTGTGTTATCCGCAAACAATATGTTCACATACTCTTAATTCTAATCTTTCGTAGTTTCAAGGCACGACATTATTTTGGAAGAGAAGGTCTAAAAATGCATAGGTACTTGCTTAACGCGATAGCTATGCACAGAATTCAATAATATGTCCCCTGCACTTACCACCACTGTCCTGTACACATTAAGTGCAAATTTTTGATCAGCGAATTTCGCCTCCAATGGGAAAGTGTATGTGTTAAGCCATTCTAGCAGTGGCATATCTAATCCGAGACCAATTTGTGCTACCTGCGGGGCATGGATGTGACAATCAACAAAGCCAGGCATTAGGAATTGTTGCGCCGGCAGAGGCACTACCTGCATTTCCTTGATATTCTGCGAAGGACGCCATGATTTAAACTCACTTCCAATACCGATTATCTGTAAGGAATGTAGATCATGTAATGTTTCGGTTCGTTGTTCTGAATGCAAATTTACCTTTCCAATAGTATCAACTGCAACAAAGCCACTTAGAAACACTTCAAAATCATTCAGTGACTTTGTGTGTACAATTTGACCGATATAAACAGTTGCCATGCTTGTCTGTGTTTACGAATCGCTTGCTGTCTAGTAACTAAATAAAGTATAGTGTAAATACAAACTACAAACTGGCTTTTCGGCATTCTGGCAATCGCTTTCAGTGTTGCCGGAGAGAAATATTATAGAGGAGTACCGCAGCCAAAAAATGGGAGTATTTTGAGAGAAATAGTAGTACAGACATTTTTTAGTCATTAAAAATAAAAGTGGGGAAAACATTTTTTTTAAAACTTTATTTAAAAAAAAAAAAAACATAAATATTTACAGTCGAAACCCTCTAAGTCGAACCTTTTAAACTTGAATTTTTCGACACAATTTTTGCACTTTCTTCGAGTCATCCTCTAAGTCAAAATCCCTCCAAGTCGAAAATCCTTCTAACTCCGAACATATTCTTTTGATTCTTGACCCATAGCAATATTCCTCTAAGTCGAATTTTTGTCAGAAGTAAACAAAATCAAAAAAAAGACCTCCCTCCCGGAAGTGTTGCGTCGCAAAAGTGGGCAGGTACCCAACATTATTTGTGTTGCTGGTTGAGTAGCAAATTTGAAATCAAAAATAAATAATTTTAACTAATTTTGTTCAAAATGTACATACTTTCCACCTTAAATAAATTCGCTTGAAAAAAAAAAAATATAGTAAAACCCTCCTACTCGAATTTTTCCAGAAATCCCTCTAACTCGAACTAATTTTTATTTAATTCAACTTAGAGGGATTCGTCTGTATTATTAATTCTAATAACAAAAGTTGGCTATCGTTGGCTCTTGCAGAAGGTGATTTAACTAAATATAAATTTACTTTGATTTATTATAATAGAAATTATAATATTTCAAGCAATAATTTAACAAAACATTTCATTTTATTAAAACTTTACATACAAATTCAAGGAGTTAAAAAAAACAGAATCACAAAACCACAATCTCAGGTAACAATAAAATAAATACCGAACTGACAGTTGAAAATTGCATGAAGCCAACGAAAAACAAAAACAAACTAGAAAGAGGAAAATTCACTTTTTAACAACAGTTTCGCAGTGCTGCTAAATTTGCATTAAATTTTAAGTGAATTCAATTTATTAAGGTTGACATTACACTTTCGTGCAAGTGTAAGATATTTTGGGTCGTCTTTGAAAAAAATAGGAGTACGAATGTGAAAGGAGGAGTACGGAAGTACGGAGAGGCTGAAAGGAGTACAATACTCGTATGGGAGTACTTTCGGCAACACATTTTAAATATGTTTAAAAGCGACGCTTTTGTTTGTGGTTTGTATAATAAGAGAGAGAAGGAATGCGCTCTCCGGTTTACGAACTATAAAACCAGACTTAACTAAAAGCTGAAGCACGGAAAAGAAACAGCATATTTTAAATATGTTTAGATTGTATTTTCTGGATTCCGAAAAAGGTATGAGTGTAAATGACGGATACAATTTGATAGTACAAAACAAATGAATAGGAGTATAGTAACTTTAAAGGAGAAGGTACAATGAACAGCTTTACGGGTTGTACAGCAATAAATGCCTCTCTCAAGAAGATTGAAAATAATCGATTTTAGCACACCGGACTGGATAAGTAAATGGCTGATGCTATTCGCACGTCGTTAGGGACACGGCTTATGTCGACGGCTAAGGGCACGACAACGTAACGAAATGCAAATCGCGTTAAACAGTGTTATAAGGGCTCGCTTCGCTCGCAAAAAGGACTCTAAACTCCCGTATTACATTTTCGGGCACGAGCCTCTACGTTTTAAGGCACAACTTATTTCTTAAAACACTATTTTTAATGAAAATACATAATCCGTCGACCTAAGCCGTGTTCCTAACGACGTGCGAATAGCCACTTCGTAAATAGAACTGGAGTACTCACTGGAGAATCTTCAAATGTAGAGAATGATTTGGGATCTTAAACCAACATGAAAATCACTTGACGTTTACCTGCATAACAAACAAATTTTTTTTTCTTAGGTACCTACCTACCTAATTTGTTTTTAAAGCTTTGCAAAGTTTGTCTCTGCTTGTTAGTACCGTGTAGGTATGTCAGAAAAGAACTATCCGGAAGATTTATACCAAAATTGGATATCCGTACGCTTTTTCACTGAGCAAGAGACAAAATAAATGTACGCACAAAGTACAACCTACAAGAAATCTATAAACCGCATTTATTAGCAAAACATCAAGGTATATAGAATACATGGTATGATATTCCGGAGGAAAATATTGGTTCAGTTCTGCGCATGTACGTCACGTGTATCACATATTTTGACACTTCAGAACAAATTAGTTCACATTCATGTGCTTTATATTAGGGTTGTGGATTTTTAATTAATAAAAATGTGAATTGCAAGATATAGTGGCGAAATTGTTTTAAAGTGAGCTGATGGTGGTACGATACCACTTGTTTCCACAGCAATACAACAAAGAAATCTAATGTTGGCAGCTGTTATTCGCAGTTTTATTCTTTCAATCAAACCTCATAACCATAATGTATAAAATGTCCTTTATAATCTGCGAAAATATTACAAATAAAAACAAGTACATATCAGTTTTACAATTAGTTCAGCGTTTTATTCACTTTTCTTTTTTTTGCAGTGATATTCGTAATTAGTGTTTTGTTAAGAATTCGAATCTTAAAGAACATTTTGCCCCGGAAAAAACAACTATTTGATCGCGCGATCTAAATCAATAGGTTCGGCAAGGTCCAACAATGTTTTATGTAATTTTGTCCAGTTTTTAGACCAGTCGAGTTATATTCATTAAAAATACTTTCAAGAAGTCGCATTTTTTCGATAAAAATAGTGTTGGGTTTTCGAAGTCCACCTTCACTGACTTGATCTGTCCATGTGAAGGATCCGGTCGGTTGTTCTTCAGCATAATTTTGCAGTAGGTTCATTGGTGTCCTGGGTAACTTGCTCACTTGGAAGGGTTTTCCTTTGAAAATACAAATTTTAAATTAATAATTAATTAACTAATTACGTATTTATAATTTGTTCACACTTAAAACTCACAAAATTTCGCGCCCAATTTTTGGTTTTGTGTTCCGCCTTTCATAATTCTCCTGGCGCTTATTGTCAGAGTCCTTGGAAGTGAAAGGCAATTCTTACTGTTTTTGGGTAAATAGTTTAGCAGCTCATGTTTCAAGTTTCGCGCATATTGGTCACTGTTAAAGTGTTTCGAGCAAACAAATGCATTATTTGCATTAAACTTGTCTTTTCTACCACACTTTTTTCATAGATTCATCCTTGGGAATTCTGAAAAACGACAATTTTTCGCGCCTGGGAAATCTGTTTTGCTTTCGATTCTTGTCTTTATTATTATTACAACCGAATATCGCACATATAACCATTTTATTTTTATTTGTTTAAAAAATATTCCACAAAAACCTTAAGAGAACGTCGAACTTGCACTGAAATGTCAAAACAGTGTGATACACGTGACGTAACAGTGTGCGAGTGAGATAGGATGCGGACATGCGCAATATTTTACCATGTTATTCTATATACCTTGGCAAAACATGAAGCATGCAGTTTTCTTTTCTTTTCTTTGCTATAATTGCAAAGCAGAGACAATACTGAGACCCCCAACTTCGGCCGATTTCCCGTTACCTTGCCTACAAGCAATACTTGTACGAAGTGTACACAATTTAGTGCGCTAGTATTGATACATAGAAATTCGAATTGACAAATGTCACGAAACTTCAACACACCAACACACCCTCAAAAAATATCAACAACTTCCGGTGTCAGCAAAGTTGCTGCCAGCGTTCATAGAATTTTGTCCGTTAAATTTGAAATTATTCGTTACGCGTGAATAGTATTTTATTTTAGGAATAGGTGCACTTTTTCTGAAAATATTTATGAAAAATGATCACTGCAGAATGGTTGTAGGAAAATAAAAACATTTTGAACAATTTTTCTTCAGTTATTTAAGAAAAATTTACTCGTGAAATCGAACTTAATGATATTCAAAAGCGGAAAATACAAAACAGTGTTTGTCCTAGTACATAAAACAACTCATTTAGATAGTATTATTAACCAAACAAATTATATTAATCGACTTTTGAAAATTTATAATAATCAACCAATAGTATTCAGTTATCTTAAAATCTCGTATTCCCGAACTCTATCACATACCCCCATGGTTGGTAGCGGTTGGCAGCATTGATTTTATATTTTTTGTATGTTTTTACATGTCACGCAGATTCTAAATTGACATAACACCGATAGGAAAACAAAATGGCGAATTTGAAAAAAAAACTGAGGGGTCCAGCGGCAAGAGGATTGTGAGTTGGGGGGTCTCTGTATTGTCTCTGCTAACAAGAAGGTGAAATTGAAATTTATAAATGTTTTGTAGGTCACACTCACAATATGTAATTTTTTACAGTTGTGAACGCACTCATTACTCACTATTACTCATTAAGGAATTTGAAAGAAGCGAATATGGCTTGAACATGGACCTCGGCTGCATCCCACCTTATAGCAGAGACAATACTGAGACCCCCAACTTCGGCCGATTTTCCGTAACTTGCCTACAAGCTATATTTCTATGGGGTGGTACACGCTAAGTGCGTTAGTATTGTTACATAGAAATTCGTATTGACAACTGTCACTCACCAACACACTCGCACCTTGCGTGTTCCACTTCCGCTGTCGGCAAAGTTGCTTCCAGCGTTCATAGAATTTTGTCAGTTAAATTTGAAATTATTCGTTTCGTGTAAATAGTATTTTATTTTAGGAATTAGTGCACTTTTGCTGAAAATATTTATGAAAAATGATTACTGTAGAATGGTTGTATGAAAATAAAAACATTTTGGACAATTTTTCTTCAGTTATTTAAGAAAAATGTACACATCAAATCGAAGTTAATGATATTCAAAAGCAGAAAATACACAACAATATTTGTCCTAATATATTTCTAGTATATAAACCATCTCATTTAGATCGCATTATTAACTAAACAAATTATATTAATCGTTTTTTAACAATTTATAATAACCAACCAATAGCATTCAGTTATCTTAAAATGTGGTATTCTCGAACTCTATCACATTCCCCCATGGTTGGTAGCGGTTGGCAGCATTGAATTTATATTTTTTGTATGTTTTTACATGTCACACGGATTCTAAATAGACATAACACCGATAGGAAAACAAAATGGCGAATTTGAAAAAAAACTGAGGGGGCCAGCGGCAAGAGGATTGTGAGTTGGGGGTCTCAGTATTGTCTCTGCCTTATAGTTAGGATTTTTTTCAAGGGCTGAGGATATTTATTTTGTGTTCTATGACTGTACATCTGTTTCTGGCAATAAAAAAATTTTGTTTTTTAAAGTCTCTCACAAACTACGAGTATATTGAACCAAAAACTATATATAGGTTACAAAGATATATGCGTGGATTTAGTAACAATAATTAACATCATCGACATGTGCGTAGGTTAAAATATAGAGCAGATAAAAAATAAAACAAATTTTAAAAGCTTTCTTTGACTATTAGCTAGTAGTCAATTGTCAAATTGTAACAAGAAAATTGATGCGGCTATCCCTCGCTAAACAGGAATCCTATCTCTCAGATACGACATAATTGCATCGGTTCCTTTTTCTAAGACCTGGTGACGTGGCTGCCGGAAACGGTTTCCAACAATGTCTAAAGACCTGCAAAAATGGGAAATATATTAAAGTTAATAAACAACGTATTAACAAAATCCTACGTAATATTTTTCAGGTTTCCTAAAATTGGAGGAACTTGTTCAATGTTGTTGTTCCTAAGATCCAAAGTGGCTAAGCGTCGAAGAGCCCCAAGTCCCGCCGAAGATGCATCAATCTTTTCGATTTGATTTTCTCGAGCCAACAAGATTTCAAGTCCTTGTAGTTCATATACACATGGCGGAATCGTTTTAAATCTGCAAAGCAATTGAAATGAGGAAATTTTCAACAAAATGGGTCTATTGTTTAACAAACTTGTTATTAGCTATGTTAAGCTCCCTAAGCATGCTTAAGATTCCAAACTCTTTTGGCAAATCTGTAAGGTAATTGCAGGACAGGTCGATTCGGCTAAGTCTTGAGAACTGTGATATGAAAATCGGAACAGAAGATATAAGGTTATGGGACAAAATCAACTCTGAGGCACATTCGGTCAAATATTCCAGCCTAGAAAAATACATTTTTTATTAATCTTCAGTAAGGGTTCTACTAAAGCTTACCCGTCGGGTACATTTTCTAGTCGGTTTTTGGAAAAGTCTACGATGCTGGCGGCTTCTTCCTGAGCGTCTAGAAACACCTTCGTCGGTATTGTTGTAACACTTTGCATTGTTACAATAAGGCTACGCGTTTTTCGAATTTTAAACCTGAAAATGCAACGTTTCAAAGCCGAACCCGTGTGCCCGTGCCAAAACTACTCACTTGTCAGGAAACACATGATTCTCCTCCCCAACCAATGCCGAATCCTTGACCTCAGGCATGGCAATCGCGTCCATTTGGCTCCGATCCCGAAGAGTTTTCAATATACGACCAGTGCCACACTGAAGAATATCACGTCGAATTGATTTAATTGGATTTCCCTCCACCTGCAGACTAACCAAATGGGCTAACGTGTGCAGAGAGTGAGGTAAACTGTTTATTGAGTTGTTGGATAGATCTAACCGAATCAGACTCTGAAGGAGAGCGATTTCGTCGGGAAGTTTTTCAATCTTATTGTCACGTAAGTCTAAAATTTTTAAATGTGGCAACTTTGAGCAAAGTTCTCCAGGTACTTTCTAAAAAAGAAAAATAATAGCAAAGTAGTTTGGGGCGTTCCTTAAGAGCTTAATTCACTTATAGAACCTTTATAAAATTGTTGGCTACATGGAGTTCCTGTAACTCATCGCATCCATCAAAGTCCGGTAATTCCTTGATGTCATTATGCTGAGCATATAGACACTGGAGTTTCCGGAGGCTGCCCATGTCGATCGGTAGGGACTCGAGGTCGTTGTGCATAAGGTCTAACTTTTGAAGCGCTACAAGGTTTTGTTAATAATTATTATGGTTAGTGTTGCATCTGGTAGTCAAAAGCAATGAATTTTATGTATAAATTAAAATAAAACTTACATCTCATGTTAACAAGATCATCTGGTAGTTCTTTAAGATGATTATATGAACATAGCAGCTGAGTTAGTCGTACTAAAAACCCAATACCACCGGGAAGCGACTTAAGATTATTATTTGACACGTCCTTTGGTTGATTATAATTTATTTGTTTAAATACGCATTAAGAAAGATTAAAGCAAAAATAATTTAACAGGTTAGAAGCTTAAGTATACTTTTCGAAGTGAAAATTTTTATTTTTTTATTAGAATTTCTTTTAATTTTATGTAAACAAATCCTTTATTTAAAGAACAACATGTTTATAATTTGCTTGATATATTGCATGAAGAGATTTTGTTCGCAATTTTCTATTGAAACGCCAAACTCTTGCTATTCGACATTTTATTAAATGAATTAAAGAACACAAAAGGTAAGAATTAGTAAGCTCTACGAAAAAAATAAAATAAAAATTGAACCAATCACGCGAAAAAGCTAACAAAGCTAAAGGCCAAGGGGTTAACCATGAAATCCCGAAGCACAATATCCCGTTTACAAAATCCCGACAAAATAACAAATGCCCGAGACACAAAATCCCTAAACACCAAAGCCCAAACCACAAAATCTGATTTAATATGATTCGTTAGCTAATTTTACTTAATGAAATTTAAGTCATTCGTTTTTGTGAGAATCACAAAGAACGAACAATGTTCGCTTAGGTAGATTTATCTGACGAGTTATTTACCCAAAAAATACGATAGAAAAGGTAGTTATATAAAAGTATAGCATATATAGGTTGGGAGTTCGGACTTTGGTTTAAAGTTAAGTGAAGATTCCGGTATGGTAATCAAACCAACAATTTAGCATTTACCTATCTCATAATTCAACCGTTTTTCCTACTAAGACAAATTGTTTATTTTGAGAGATTTTATTGAATTTTCATTTAAAAATTAAAAAAACAAAATTGGTGGCTAAGAATTTTTTTTTTTTCAAAACCATTTTTCGGGATTTTGGGATTCGGACAAAAAAGTATTCCGGATTCTGCTTTTCGGGCTTTTTCCAAGTTTTTAATTTTTTTTTTCGGGATTTTGTAATTCGGTCAAACATTGGTTTCCTATGCCGAATCGCTGAATCCGTTTACCGACTTGATTCGATTTTCTGTTTGAAACGAATGAATAAATATTATTTGTTTCTTTTATTTAAATTAATATGTATTTCAAAAACATTTTTCGACGAGGTACCGAAAAGGATCTTGTATGTAAATAGGCGAAGAAAAATAGTTAATAACCACTTTTTGCCTTAAACACAACATATTTGCTTGATTTTTTTTTTTTAAGATTGTGTACTGTAGAGTACAGGTTACTATAATGGTGGAACTGGGCGACCTATAGTTTCCGAAATACTTTAATGCAGACCTACGATGTATGTATGTTTAGAGAAGCAGGGAAAATAAATATTTTATCCTAACATTCAATTTTAATTCATAGCTTAAAAATTCGACTTAATGAATAAGTTCAGCTTCTCAAAGACGTTAAAAAACTCTAAACATAAGTCCCTTGTTGGGAAAACTGCTTTACTAAAAACTCTTGTTCAATTCAAATGAATTCGATGTTGAAAAAAAAAAAAAAAAAAAAAAAATGATACGTCAATATTTTCCATATCACAAAAACGGGTTTAACGATTTCAAATATGGCGTACATGCACAATTCTTAAGATTAAACTTTTGGCAGTGTTAACCTGGATCTATGATCCAGATCTAAGATCTAAGATCTTTGTAAATTGTTTGTAAAATACTAGCTTAATTGGCTTATTCTTTGTTGTTTTAGCCATCATTTTTTGATTATGTACAAATGTGTAGCTGTGTAAAACTTACATCTTATGGGAAATATCAGTACGATGAATGTTAGAATAATGTGATAAAAAATATATGGATTCAAATATTTCGCCAGATAAATACTTGGTCAGCGAGAGAGATGGATTAACTATTTTATTTTATTAAAAGCAGTAGGTAAGCAATTATTAAACTGAGGCTAAAAAAAATAATTTTAAATAATAATAAACTGCTAAGATCTCTTGTCATTTTGGCAATTTGTTGTGGGAACTTACCAAAACTTCCAGCATAAGCAAGTCGCTCACATCTGGATTTAAGTTTTCAAAGCAATTGTACGACAAATTCAAGTTCTTGAGGTCACGAATGCGAAAGAATTCTGTTGGTAATTCTGTGAGTTTATTTCTACTCAAATTGATTCGAGTTAGTTTTTCCAGTTGACCAATTTCTTTTGGAATAGAAGTCAAAGCATTGTCGTACAACTGGGAACGGGAAGTGAAGAGTTTGTTTTTATTTACGCACATTTTTTTTTCTTTTTTTTGCGGTTACCAACTTACACTCAAGACTGTCAGAGCATGGAGATTTTGGATGTTTGCGGAAATACTTGTCAATGTATTCGAACTGAGATCGAGATTAGTTAGAGCTCGTTGGTTCCACCAGGCATCGTCTTCTTTTTCCATCAACGTGTCCAGAGTAACTTCGACCTCTTTTTGGGGTTCATGGAGATTCCATACCTTGTCGGGTACTGCAAAAAATAAAGAATGTTTTACACAAGTGTCTCGATGTTTATTCGATCGATTAAAGGGTGTTGTTGTACTTTTGGTCTCGGTTTCAAGTGCGATTCCATTGTTGACATCGTCCATGGGTTGTTGTTCGTTGCTACGGACTCGAAAGTATCTACGCTTTGGATACGGTGCATGCATGCACAGCGATATACATTTATCTTTTGAGGAAGCTATTTTGAATGTTTTATATTCTATTTTATTGCGGGAAAGTAGTGCTTAATCCAGTGGTTTAAAACTAACTGGCTAGTTGGATAGAGAAATTAACCAAATATAGTGTGCGTGATGCGGGGATATTACATATTCCCTGAACCGTGAAATTTGTTTAGGGGTGTGTACTTCGATGTAGTATTGCAGAATTCAATGTCAAGTTCAATAAGAGTATACGTTTCGTATTTGCGCTGCAGATTATATCAAGGTGAGTAATAAAGGTGTTTTTCTTATGCCAAGGCGGCAGGAGTTGCGCAAAGAATGTTGCAATATGTACAGAGGCTGTGTACCGTAGAGACATTTTAAAAACACGGCTTTCTAATGGGAATCAATAGCACATAGATAACCGCTATTTCATATTATACAACGCTAACGTTTAACTAAACCTAACACTATCAATAAAAACACACATTTACAATTATTATGGAAAAAAAAAAAACGTGTTTGTATATTTGCGCAGTATATTTATTGAATCTCACTGGGCAACGCAACATTCTTCTCAATATGCAAAACTTCAAGCAAAAGCTGTGGCATCCATCATTGCTCGTACCTTAAAACGAATGTTCAGTTATCCCAGGTAATCATTCCAGCGGAGTGTTGTTAGGCAGAAATTCGTCAAGCCGTGCACATTGAATTAGTAGTAGGTAGGTACAATTTAGGGAAACATTTATTAAATACGCACCTGTTCGAAACAAAATAAAACAGACAATTTTATGTGGTTTTCCATTGGGACCACCAGAAATCTTTTTCAGATCTCAGATTTTACTGTGCTCATGGAACGCGCAACGAGATTGATCTGCTTTTGTAAATGGATTAGTGCGCTAATTGACAACAATATCAGCTGTTCAAATGGCATTCGTGTTTGGCTAAATCACAAATGGATATCGACTTGAAAAATGTTTCGCCTGTTGTAGATACAAATGAAGTATTATTGGTGATTTGTAGTCTTCAGATGACGAGGAAGACAATGAAGATAATAATTCCTCCGAAATAATATCCATAGCTATTTATATATTTTGTTATTTTGGTTTTCACGAAACTTTGCGCATTTGCCTCGAAAGCAAACTTCTTAAACTGACGTAAAACAGCTGTGCAAATTAAATTGGTGTGTGTAGATCTGAAAAAATATCGAGATCTGCAAAAAGTGCTCCGAATCGAAAAAAAGATTGATTTTTCGTCCCAATGGAACGCGAAAAGTGATTTAGATCAAAAAAAAGATTGATTTTTTGTCCCAATGGAAAACCACATTACAGTACAGAAATCGTACTTTTTGTAATTCAGAAGTCAGAAGTTCTTAAAACTTTGTTCGAGATCTCCCAGTTCGATCCGGAAGTAAATGAAGAGAGAGAGATTTAATATACCTGTTAGAAGCCCTCCGATTTAAGTATGAATCTCAGGCGTTATTCATTTCCTTTAATTCATACAATAAGCAACCTTCAAGCTTCCTTAATCCGTTGTTTTAAAGGTGGAAACCATATTTTATTTCCTCTACGTATCTACCGCGTATGCAATCGCTAGAATGTTCATTGCCCAGTCGTGCCCTGTGTATCCCTATTACACAGTGTCAAGTAAAGACCCTTGCGAGTTGCGAATGTCTTTGCGGTTTATCAACTTTGACCTTGAATTTGGGCCTCCTTTGCTTACCTCTGGCTATAGTTGTTTTGGCTGCTTCCATGTGTTGTTATGTTTAAAATTGCTTCCTGGAAAACTATATAGCAGTTTTTTTTTTTTTTTTGTAGACTATAGGGCTAAAGATGCGTGCAATTTTAATCCATTTTTTTTTTTTTCAAGGCAAACTTGCTCCTCATTACCCAGAATATCCATATGCCATAGCGCCCAACTAGGATCTCCGTGTAGGCAGATGATATTTCATACCCATCGGTGAATTATTTTTGTAAGTGGAACTTCGGTGCAAGGCACCTTTTCTTTTCCATTTACTTAAAATTACACAATCTATATCAACTGCACTGAACTACATTCATGGAAATGCGTATAATACCTACCTGATTGTTTGCACGGACAGTTCTAATAATAAAAAAGGTAATTGTTGGGGAAAAAACCATTAGCGTCACAATTTTAAATAATTAACAACTTGGGTACGTACCTACATGTTTATCTAAGCAGCCACACCACGCAGCAAGTACCTATCTCAATTTGTACTTCCGACGCAATATATATTTTACCCATAACAAAATCATAATTTAAAATCTAAATCTCATAAGATTTAGCTCATCATTATGTATCATATAATATGTGCCTACGCCTAAAAGTTACCCGACTTTATATGCCCATACTCCGTGCGGTTTTTTTAATGGCAGAATTAATTCAAATTTTACAGGGATATCATATTGATCGACGTGACATTTTTCAACATTTACGTTCAGATCGCATTACTTCTATAGATAAATACTACATGGCCATGGCGGTAGTTGACCTTCGTATATCAAATGTTCCATATTCGTGCATTATCAAGTTCAGATTCAAATACTTGGTAATGAAACGAGCGTTGCTTATTTTGTTCCTTGTAATTATTTTTTGAAGTAAATCGCATCTCAATTTTATATCGTACATCGTTTCGATACGCGAATGAAGATAAAAATAGCACTCCAGGGAATTGGCTGCTTCATGAAGTACGACCTTGAGTGCCGCACCGAGTGCTTCTACAAAAGATGTAGATAGTAGGTACAAAAGAAATTGACATGTACCTAGACCTAGACTATTGGAATGGGAGAGGTTTTTAAATCGATAACAAATACATTATATTGATTTTAATGGAAGCAAACTGTCCTAAACTATTTTTACAAAAATACAACACTCCACAGATCCCGTTCCTTAAGCCCCCTACCTGTGGCCAATGCCCTCCCAGAGAGGTTGAGCACTCCCGATTTTCTGGCCTGTTTAATCATTGCCTGTGATAATTCACTGTTGTCCTCAGATTTATCGCGTTTATGAAAAACCGGATTAAGGTTCCGAAGATTTGGACGACGCGTTCTACTCGCCATTGTCTGTAGATTTGGAATAACTTTGCGTAGGTATCAACGGAAATACCTAATTAACACACTTTAAAGATACACAGTAACAGATCACGGAGGAAATTACACTTTATAATGAATCAGAAGCAGACACGAAGAAATAAACAAATAAATATAAAATAATACTGTGCTGGCACTTTGGTCTTGTGGTTGTGGGTCAAAATTAAAACAAAAAAAATTACTGATGCGCTTTTTTTGTTAAGCACGAACAGCTGATTTGATTAGAGACAAAATGTCAATTGTCGTTTTGTTTTGGTTTTTATTCGTCCAGTTTGAAATGCTGTGTGGTGCAGATTGGTGAGCAAATTTTTGATGTGAAGATGGCGCTGTTTATATATCCGCAACAAGTAGGTAATTTAAATACAAATGCGAAAGTGGGAATTTGGAATTTTTTTTTTTTTTTTTGTAAAAAGTGTAAATAAAGATTTTCGATCGCATCCGGCGGAAACGCAGATATTTTTCGACACACAAAAACAACCAAACACATCAATGCTTTGTCTGCAGATTCGTCCAGAAAAAAAAATTGTGAACTTTTTCACTCCAACAATTGATAGCGCCACAGTCAAATCACAGTTTTGAATCGGCGGATTGTGCCATTCTGGTTTAATTTAAATATTCACTCATTCATATTTATCCTGTGTAAATACTGTTTTTTTTTTAATATTAAAACCTGTGAAATAAAGAAATGTCTTTGATTTTTCCTGTTTTTTCTTACAAAAATTATGGCACGATTAGGTGCCAGATACAGGAAGGAAATAGTCTTATTAAGTAGACACTCTGAGACTAGGTACTTAAATCTATACACATATTCAGATCCATAAAATAAAATG
This sequence comes from Cheilosia urbana, assembly GCA_946477585.1. Taxonomy (NCBI): domain Eukaryota; kingdom Metazoa; phylum Arthropoda; class Insecta; order Diptera; family Syrphidae; genus Cheilosia; species Cheilosia urbana. The sequence continues at coordinate 158,808,086 of OX297853.1, read as the reverse complement.
TTAAGTTTGTATGTGGGTTTCACATTAGCTTCAAGCTAATCGTTCAATCAGCATGGATCTATATAAATAAAAATGAAATGATGTTCGTTGGTAAGGGCATCACGAGAGAATGGCTGGACCGATTTCGCTAATTCTTTTTTTGTTGTGTTTGTTATTGTCAGGAGAACAAAGTTATGAAAGAAAAAATTAAGAAAATTGCGCGGAAAATTAGAAAATTAAAGTTTGAATGGGGAAATACACTTTGAAAAAAAATTAACGGGATAGAAATCAAGTAGTGACACTTCAAATAAAAAAAAATATATTTTGAATTTTAAGAGCAATTGTTGTTGTCAATTATTTTAATTACTTTCCAAGCAAATTGTTGTTGTCAACAATTTTGAAATTTTTTTTTTTTTTAAATATAGGTATAGGTACCCAAAAAGTTTGTTCTAATAAATTATGTTTACTATGTTACATTAAGTAACTTTTTGAAATGAAGTAGATAGATACTTTGATTATACAAAGATGATATTATGGCCGACGATATTTTGCATCGAATTCGCACTGTGACATCGGATAATGAACTGGAGATGTCAGATGAAATGCGCAACAAAGCTTTGATTTGACGCAGTTAATCGAGAATTGGAGCGAGAAATGGACTTCGAACGAATCGCATTGAGTCAAGCTGTTCGAACAAATGTGCCAATGATGAATCTATATATATAAAAATGAATCCCTATTTCCCTTGGTCGCGGCATGACGCGTGAACGGCTGGACCGATTTCGCTAATTTTTTTTGTTGTGTTTGTTATTGTCAGGAGAAAAATCTTATGAAAGAAAAAATTAAGAAAATTGCGCGGAAAATTAGAAAATTTAAGAATACTTAACCACCATACTAAATTATATCTAATGTAACCATAGCTCTTTTACAGTTCAAACTTTTTTGATGTAACCTTATGGCGTTGGCATAACATTGACAGAATGCGTGCTGCAAATATCGTCAACGAGGATGTAAACAAAATAAATATCGTTTAAAACAGATGCTTCGATCGGAGTTATTATATTGATAAAATACATATAAAATAATTAATTTATTATTTTTAACAAAAACTGAATTTCTTAGTGCACATCGTCGGAAAATCCTCAACATGTGGCGTTGTAGGCGTATGTCGTTATTCAGGTCAATTAAATTTTCTTTAATAATAATCTTCTTAATTCATACCTATAATTCTTTCGGGATGAAACTCGATGATGATGATATAACTCGATAACCACTGGGTCAATTTTTATGATTCTTCTTTTGTTTTGTTCGTATTGTTGTATTTCAGGTTAACGCAAACTTAAAAGATAGGATTTTTGACCCGCTATATGGCGTTGTAATCGATCTCCGAAACCACTCACCCGATTTCAATGAAATTTTATAGATTTATATTCTTCGTTCCCGCTTGAAGGATAGGATACTTTTGGACTTGATAGGTGGCGCTGTTGCCGATCGCCGAATCAGCGCTACCAAGTTGATTGAAATTTTGTAGATGGATATGGTTGCTTCCAGTTTTAAATTTCGGATAGTTTTTGACCTATAGGTGGAACTTTGAAAAACACAAGCGGGATAAGAAAACGGATTGTGGCACGTCCCACTCAAAAACAAAATCAAACGCTATTTCTAAAGTCATATGATGAAAATTATTAATGGACGCTGTCCAAATAAAGCAATTTGCGAAATGTGAGCATAATTTAATACGAAAGGTACGGGCAAAGCCGGGAGGGTACAGTTACCTACATATAAAAGAGACTGACGTCCGTATGTGCATTGTGCATCCATAACTCGGGGACAGGTAGTTCGATTTTTATGATTTTTTGGTTGGAAGGAAGGGCATAATTCTACCTTTTGTTGTGAAAAAAAACTTTATGGGGATTAGTTGAATTTTCGAATTCTTTAAATGTTCCGGGCCTACCTCAACATAAATTGGATTTGAAAGTCGGCTCAGTTAAAATTTTGTTGCGCAACATCAATGTACCGAAACTTTGTAACGGATCGCATTTGATTCGTGGGGAAGGATCTCATATCAAATATCATGCAAGTGATGAATTTGAGGGGAAAATTCAAAGGCAAACACTCTTATTCCGCAGATTTCGCTTATTCAGAACGATTTACCATTCGTTCGACTTCAATTTCCCGTGCGTCTCGCTTTCACTATGACAAATAATTTATTGCAAGGATAATCGATGGATGTTTGTGCATTTGTAGCATCAGTCTTGATTCCCCATGTTTCTCACATTGTCAATTTAGTGAAAAAGCGGATGGTTGGACGACACGTCAACATCATTGCCGAATTACATAAATTAGTAAGTGCATTGTGCATGCTCGGAATTATTATTTTCATTACATTAACAAATTTGGGCGGAACGAAGTTTGCCGGGTCAGCTAGTTTAAAATAAAAACAATTTGTTTACTCCTAATTACGCAAACATTGTGGGAACCCGTTTTTTAATTTACATATATATATAAAGTAGAATTTTCAGCACGCACTTTTATTCAAAAAAATAGTGCATTTTCATTTCTAAAAACCTAAAAACCTCAAAAAACCTCAACGTTGCTTGATTGTCTAAATAAAAGATGAGTAGAGATCTACGCACATCCACATGTCTTTAACTGGATAAAACCTTAAAACTTTTCGATGTTGTCGTTTAAGAAAGGGTATTTCGCACTGATTTTGGGATGTAGGATGTAGGTACACCAAAGGGTCAGCATACTGTAGCCTAAATTGCTGCCTGATTCATAGTGAAAACTATGGCAAAATATGAAAGTATTTTTGCCCAGTCCACCAACGAAATGTATTTGTTTAAATTAATGTTGAAAAATTGTTGCAGAGCTATAACACTTACACACCATCTTATGATTTTTCGCCACAATCAAAATAAACATTTTTTTTCTTAACCCAAAAGTGTTGGCATTGGCATAGTAAGAACTGCAGGTTGTAGGTATATATAATAATATATCCATATATCAAATACTAGCAGATACCCGTGAATTAGTAGCAACTTATCGAATCCAAAGCTATCCTATCTCTCAAGCCAACCAACCACCCCAAAACTTTTAACTTCATTTGTAAAAAACGCAGCAAATGTCTTTATTTCTTACAAAAAGTACCTATATATGAATACGTCCTTCTCAGAGGTCCCACTTATTCCTATACCCAAATTCATAAAAACGGTCGTGAAAAAGTAACAATCAAAGTTACTTTCGCATTTATAATATTAGTTACGATCAGAACTACCTATATCAAGGCTACCTTAAATTTTTCGTTCGGTTCACGACAGTGTTATTGCGGCGGAATTACTATCCGACGATTTAATACTCACAAGTGCAACGCTAAGGGAACTAAAACGTGAAATTGAATCCCTAAAACCTAAGAAAGCTCCTGTGTATGCTTTGATCACGGGAGAAGTTCTCAAAGTTCTACCAAGAAAAGCATTAATTAAGCTTCTTCATATTATAAATGCCGCACTCAGACTAAAACACGTGCCGAGCCAATGGAAAGTTGCGGAGGTCATAATGGTTTTAAAACCAGGAAAACCGCCAAATGAAGTAAAGTCGTATAGACCAATTTACCTTCTTCCAGTTATATCTAAAGTTTTCGAGAGAATTTTACTAACGCGCCTACAACCGGTTATAGAAAACAATAATCTTATCCCTGACCACCACTTTGGACTCAGAACCAAGCATTCGACGATTGACCAAGTGCATAGAATTACTGACGTAATTGAGAAAGCATTTGAAGAAAAAAAGATATGCTCAAGCGTATTCCTTGACGTCTCACAAGCCTTTGATAAGGTGTGGCATGACGGCTTGAAATTTAAATTACGACAAGTCCTTCCCGTACGCCTATATGATATTTTAGAATCATGTCTCGGGAATAGACTCTTCCGTGTTAGACATGGAAACGAATACTCTCAACTTAAGGAAATTTCGGCCGGCGTGCCGCAAGGAAGTGTCCTTGGGCCCCTTCTCTATTTGTTATATACTCGCGATATACCAAGAGAAGATGGCACTACTCTCGCTACGTTCGCCGACGACACCGCTATCTAGCAGTAGGTAATACAATTGAAGAAACGACTGCGAAACTTCAAATCGCACTGAATAAAGTAAATGAATGGACGAGGGACTGGCGGATCGCCCTCAACAAAACAAAATCTGTTCACGTGAATTTCACGTATAAGAAAACTAATGACTTGCCAATTTTCCTAAACTTGGCCCGAATACCCTTTGCAAACGAGGCCAAATACCTGGGAATGACACTCGACGCAAAGCTGAAATGGAATTCGCACGTGAAAATGAAACGTAAAGAACTCGATATCAAATATAGAGAAATGTACTGGCTCCTCGGAAAATATTCCCAGCTCAGTACCAAAAACAGACTGCTTCAGCAAGCAAGTGCTAAAGCCGGTGTGGACCTACGGTATACAACTTTGGGGTTGTACCAAGAAAACAAATGCCAATATTCTACAAACATTTCAAAATAAAGTGCTTAGAGAAATTGTACAAGCACCATGGTATATTAGAAACGACGACATCCACAGAGATCTCGGAATTCCAACAATTGAAGCTGAAACTAGAAGCTTCGCAAGAAAGCATAGAAACCGACTAATCGGACATGTCAACAATATGGTCCGACAAATTTTGGATGAGAACAATTTATTGCGCCGGCTACAAAGAACGAAACCGTTCGACTTGGCAAGATAAGATTAACCGCGTTTAAATTGCGAAGCATGCAGGATCTTTCATGGGGAAGTAGCCTGTCAAAAGTTGTTAATTCGTTATAGAAAAATTGCTTGATAAGTTATATCTTAGTTGCAGTATCTAACAATCTTTCGCAGGGTGGTGATTTTAGTCAGTAAAAATCTGACACTACTATGAGCACGCGCTTGCTATTCTCATAGTGTCTTTGGAAGATTTTCACCTACCCTCGGTTAAAAAAAGAAGAACTGTGTTCACATGAACACTGAACCACTGAAAATATATCTTAATCTCTTAAGTATACCTGTAGTTATTAATGGAATATTTCACAGTTGTGAGCTTATAAAATTAGGTGAATAATAAAAATGAGTCGTATGTGGGTATTCGGGGCGTATACGCACTAAATTCGTCCACGAAATAAAACTTGATATAATTTAACGAATGTTGTTAAAAATCACAACATTTCACCACGTCCATCAAACAACGCACCGCAAATTGAGAAAGCAAGTGCTCAATTTGGCATCCCCCATTTGTGTATTTTTTTTGCGAGACTAGTCTCAAAACTGTACGGTGTAAATATGTTTATGAAAAGGCGAGCCGTGTTAAAGAACGGTAATTGACAAAATTAGTCATATGATATGAAGTCAACGACTCTGCCGCAATGGAGGGCGATAGTAACTACAACCCGATACAAATTTACATCCTTCAAAGTTTTGTGTTTGTTTCCTCCCTCTCAAAAAGCATTACACATGTATTTTCAATTGCCTGCAATAAACAATTGAAATCCACTAATTGAGACAATCAAAAAATTATTCTAAGACCGTGTTTACCTTCTAATAGGCCAATCACTTGCGCTCGTCATCCACAACTGTCGCCGCATCGCTCGTGCACTTCGGATTGACAATGACCGCTTATGTATATTTACATGTCCACCTCTCCAATCTTGGCCTAGTACAGTTCGGGTGGTCGTTTGAGTGCGCGCCCTTAATTTCGAGAAGCAAAAGCTAAATGCATTTCAAGAGCATATCGTATTTCTGGCACACAATCGCCATGGATGTAGGTGAAGTAACCAAGAACGTAGAAATCAATTGCGTCATACAACAAAACCGTCAGTACGCACTCAAGCCAACACTAGATACCGATGTATTTGGTTACATTTACTATTGTAGTCAAGGTCGAACTAGCTAGACCAAGCAACACCTCCCCATATGAAGAATTCGAGGAATGAATCGAATCAGCATTATAATACAGAAACAAAAAGTTTGCCGGCATAGTTTAAGGACTTATGGGGGAGGCACTCTTTTCATGGCTAGCAAAGAAACCACTAAAGTTTGCCGTACATCATAGTCGCTGTCGACCGTGGATAAGTCAAAGTCTAATTGACTGAGTCGTAGAGGCGTTATTAAGTTTGTGTGCGAAAGCTTATTTGCCCGCCAATCCCCTCAAAATATTAGTGGCAGGGTAATTTTTCACTCATCTCTCTGTGTGCTGCCCTTCTATATCCACGTGGGTGGGAGGACCATCGCTGTAAGGTAAGTTACTCTGATATGACTTTATGGAAGCAAACTTGTATATTTTGAATTCATTGCTCAGTTGGCGCAACATTTTCAACGGATACAGTCGTTACACGGTCTTCAACACAACAACAACTACTGGTGTCTTCTATTTGTGGATTTTTTTTTTCGTTTTTGAGTGCATGCCGAGAATTGTCCGAAGGACTACTGAACACAGCATTCCAAATTCAAAGATGGGTGATGGTGTTTTAAAGAGTTTTATTCGAGATATTTTTGCGGTTAGTGGTAGTGTTTCGTTTTGGTTTGGTGTAACGAATTTGTAAAGGGAATTTGAGCGTAGAAATAAACCTGACGTTTGCGCTCATTTTTTTTTTGTTTATTATTTTTTTTATGAATTTAGAGTAGCTGCAGTGGCCTAGAGTTAGTGTGTTGGACCGCACAGACCCAAATTCCGACTTATGTTTTTTTTTTCTGCTGCGCTACCTCTCGCGAACGTCTGACAAACATCCGAGAGTATAAATGTCTTGAAAGAGCTTCTCAATTAGCCGTTTGGAGTCGGCATAAAATTGTAGATCCCTTCCATTCGTTCCAAAAATGAAAAACTCACACAAAACGAACGGTTGTGAGAAGCTATAGGCCTAGGGTCCCTCCGGACCTGTTGCGCCATAGTGCAGGGCAGTTAACATGTAAGCGTGGAATTCCTAAGGAAAATGGATTGAAATGAGGGGATAATTTTAAACAGGTTAAATACGTGTGAATACTAAGAAAGGAAAGGTACCTTATTGTCACAAGTTCTAATAATAAACAAATTTACTATGGAGGATATAAACTTTTTCCTGGGAATTGAACACCTGATGCACGTTTAGATTATTGGAGTGATTACTTTTTGGGGACAACGTGTCTGATTCTTAATAATTATGGCATATATAAGTAGCTCGGTCTTTCCAACATACGACATACCTGATAATAGTGCAATTAAAAGGCGTAGTAGGGATCAGTTAAATATTTGCAAGACTAAGCTCCTATATTGATGCGAGGCGTCAACATTTTTATTCATATATCTGTTAAAATCTGTCGTTTTCGACGTTTTAAAAAATGTAATAAATATACCCGGTAATCGCTTGCTAGTTTGCTACGTTTATTACATTTTTTAACTATGTGGAATGTGAGATGGAAGTTTATATTTTAAACACAACAAACACATAAAGAAGCAAAGATATGAATATAATGCACATATTAAGTAAAAAGGTGAAAATTATCCGAAAAGAAGGTATAATTGCAGTAAGAACGCGTTTGAAATAAAACTTTTTTCAGTGGCGGATTAGCCACGTTGCGTTGGTAGTAAGAGTAGCAAATGCTACGGTCCCTGCGCATTTGGGGGCCCGCGTACCAAGGCTTTCTAGGCGCAGGGACTTAAGTCCCAATTTTTAATTTTGGGACTTATAACCCACTTGAGGGAGACATAAATCCCAAATTCAATTTGGGATGGTGTGGGACATAAGTCCCAAACAAAAATGTTGGGCCTTATGTCCTACCCATCAATTTTTTTTTTTTTTTTTTTTTGATAAGCTTACAGATTTTCCCAGAAGAAAGTCAAACACATTACTTAAAATTACAAAAAAAAAAAAAAAAACAATGAGTTTAAACAACTTGTGGAACACAATGCAAGCATTATATAAGGGCTCAGATTTTGCATCGCGCGCTAAAAGAAACTTATAAAATTTTAGGTTTTGAGAATAAACGCTCGCGCGATTTTTTTAGTTTTATTTTCTCAAACGAAAGAAATTTTGTTAATATATTTTCTCATATCCTCAAAAGAAAATATTAAACTCTAGTTTTTGAGAATTTAAATTTAAGAAAAAAAAAATTAAAATATTTGGTTAGATTATATTTTTGGTTTGTTCCAAACTGTTAGTTTAATTTTCTAAATTATTAAGAACAATTGTTGGTGTGTGTAGTGGAACAAGGGGTTGGATACCTAATGGATTTCACAATATTTTGCTAACTATTATCAATGCGAAAACTTGGGACTTATGTCCCATCTTCCGCAAAACAATTTTGGGACTTATGTCCCGATGATGTGGAATATAAGTCCCAAATCGAATTTGGGATTTATGTCTCACTCAAGTGGGTTATAAGTCCCAAAATTTAAAATTGGGAGTTATGTCCCGGGGACTTATGTTCCTGCGCCGGCTTTGTAATCGTAAAAAAGTATCTATTCAAATCAATGTAGGTACAAGTACAATTCTTGCCACGAAAGAGTTTTATCAAAGGTTTTTACCAATAAACATTTATATTTTCGACTCTAAATGTTAGTAGTTCACAGTGGCTATATTTCCTATACATATTTTCGTAGTTGTGATTTGGTATTAGTACGGTGCAAAATGTTCAATTATATTTTAAACTTTTAGTAGGTACCTACATTTCTAAAACTGAACGCTGGTCAGGGTTCACAGCACAAATGATGTTTTGTACCCAAAGTTGTTGTAAAGAAAAAAGACCTACCTATGTCGTTTTCGATTTGGCTTTTCAGATATTGATCTGATATTCTGTTGCCAAATTGAACATAAAATCCGAATTTTATTGGTTCTGTGTGTATTGAGTTCGCCGCAATGGAAATACATTTCAATTGATTTTCACACATTTATAATAACCAATGCAAAATAATTTAATATAAAAACTCGCTCCCATACGCGTTAAATGAATAATTCAGCTAAAAAATCAATTCTACAAATGTACAGTCAGCAATACATCAACTAACCTAAATCTGTCGAATTTCCACAACCAATTTTCAACTTAATAGGTGATATGAATAAAACGTAGCGATTACTTACATACTTACCCGAAATGTTAAAATTGAAGCATTTCCTATGGTTCGTATAAATAAAAAATGATTGGAGCTATGACTAACATTGACATGTTCGAAAAGAGGCGCCACTTACCTTTTACTCAGATCCGTATAAATAAAAATCGAAGTTATTGCTACGAAAATCCAAGTCTGCTATTTCCCTGACTTCAGGACTTTTGCTAAATATTTTGTATGCACATTTTTAACATAAAACAATCTAAGCATTGAGAATTTTCGATATTTTTTTTTTATAAATAAATAGGTGAGTTAAATTCTGTTTGTACAGGAAAACCAACAAAATACCTGTGAAAACAGCAGCAGTTATTTCGTGTCACGCGAAATATTGAGTGTGAACTATTATTTGGCTAATACAAATTATTCGTTCAGATAAAAATGTTTAGAAAGAATTATTTCTTAGGTTGGTTTATAGGAAATCCTTGCATTTAGGTTGACAGTTAAAAAACCTCGCGGTAATTCATAGTTCTTCTTTATCCAATTGGCTGGGGTGTCAACAAATACTTTAATTTTTTTTTGGGTTTATGTGGTTAGTTAAGTTTACGGTCAGACTTTTCACGTGAAATAAATGACACAGTTGGCAGTGATCTTGCCAGTGACATCTGAGTGCTATTTTGGGTAGGCTAGACATTTATTAAACAAATTTTCGTCTAACCAACCTTAGGTAATATAATCCAGAAAAGTTTATTTATAACAGTTTTATTTTATTTATTACAATAAATTTGATAACCTAAAGCCATCAATTCAAACTGCCCCTTGATAGAATTTGCAACAGGCCCCGCGCTGCCTTAATGCTGCTTTTTTTTGGATATAATACAATACTTTTGGTGTAATTCTTCCAAGAGTAAGGCTTCCTCGAAATAGAATGGGCGAAACAATACGAATTTTTCAACACTATTCTTTTGGAAGACAATATCTAAATGGCTCGAACTATTATTCTATACAATCAAGAACAACGTATGTTGATTGGAATGGTGTATTTTTTTTTGTATCAAATGTTATCATAAGCTAAGGAAATCAACGTTCAGACTAGATAATACCACTTTTCTTCCCAACAGAGTTATCAATACACTGTACTAGCTTATGTAAAGCCCATGTTCGTCCATTCGTCCGATGCCAAAAAAAAAAAAAAATAAAATTTGCCTCTTGCTTGCCCATCTCTTACCTTCTTCTTACCATAGTCAACGTGATATACTTTCACGAAGTGGATGCGAATGTATTGAAGAGTGAAAATATTTGCCGTTTCATATAACCGCGTGACTTTCCTTCGAGCAGTATATTTTACGGATTATTGGAAGTTGGAATCATTCATGTACAATGCAAATTCTCTTTCGACCCGACCCTCGTACCTCATGGGTATTCCACGTGACACGCTTCATCCTCCTGACGCAATTCTTCAAATTTCCTTTACATTAGTGCCTTCTTTAGGTAATGTTCTGCTTTCACAAGCAGAAATCCCTTGAAAATGTCAAATATCCAAACTGACAGTTACCTTGAAGTTTACATTTCCTTAAGCAGATTATTGTCTACTTATAATTTCAGGTTCACTACCTGACACCGTGATAAGAAAGCTAAAACAAAACAAGAACCCGCAACTGACTTCCAGTCGATGACAATCCGGAAAAAGGACGCGACTACTTGTTGAGCTTTCGTCACCACCAACCAACACATTATATTATGTGCCCCTATCGCATCGCATGCTGCACGCTCCCTCCCTGCTAAAGTATTAAATTCGTACACTCAATTGTGTACTTTGCTCAAGTGATTCATGTGAGCTATGCACGTGTTTTCAATTGAATGTAAGAGCTCAAAATGGTACCACCCCCTGAGGGTGGGGGTCTGGTTAAACTCATAAGGGTTGGATGACTATAATGAGCTCTGTGAGGATTTTCACGGATTTCACGGATTTTCACTGATTTATTCGCTTAATATAGTGGAAGAGATAATATTGTTTTGTTGCTGTTGTTTTAGACTTAAAGTGGTGGGGGAATAAATATTCATATGCTTAGCTTATACAAGCTTTTATGTCGTCTTTTGTCTGTCAGGTGAAATATGATGCAAAGGAAAATGATCCGGAATCGGAGCGTATTGATGGCAGCGGCCGATGCTACCCGAACTGTGCATCCGACGTTTGGTTACGTTCTTGTGAAGCGGAAGTTATCGAACCGATTCATGGAAATGTTCGAGGTAAGTATAAAATGGATACCAAACGACATACGCCTGATGAATAATTTGTTTTGACTTATTTCCAGGTACAATTCCCACATGGCTGAATGGCAGTCTGTTACGTAATGGGCCAGGCAACTGGAAAGTAGGTGACATGACATTTCAACATTTATTCGATTGTTCTGCTCTGCTGCATAGATTTGCAATCAAAAATGGTACCGTTACGTATCAAAACAGATTCATTCAAACAGAGACACTGAAAAAGAATACCGCAGCACAACGTATCGTTGTGACGGAATTCGGAACGGCATCAGTTCCCGATCCATGTCATTCAATATTCGAAAGGTAAAGTTGAGAAAGTTAAAAGTGTGAAAACGTCAAATTATTTGATTTTTTACTCGGATAGAGTCACAGCTATATTCCGCGCTGATAAAGGCTCCGACAACACTATGATATCGGTGTACCCGATGGGAGATGAATTTTACACATTCACAGAGGCACCTTTTATTCACAGGTACATTTCAATGTATGTAGTTAATAAATTAACAAACAACAAAAAAAAAAAAATTCTACATCTTGGGCTCGTCCGGGATTTGAACCCGGGACCTCCCGCACCCTAAGCGGAAATCATACCCCTAGACCAACGAGCCAGTTGGAAATTGCTTGACTAAACTGAAACTGAAATGTTATCAAAGATTTTTATTGTGAAATTGTTTTAGTTTGTCTTTTAATTAAAGAAATTTCGACAGCTCTCATATCCCCTGGTAGTCACTTGCATCCCAGAATATAATAACAACCTCCTCTCTCCTAGAATAAATCCTGTAACACTTGCCACCGAAGGACGCGTCTTTCTCACCAACTATGTTGGTGTTGTTAGCCATACTTCGCATCCACATGTAATGCCTGATAAGACAGTTTACAACTTGGGAATGTCGGCTGGGAAATACGGTCCCGCATACAATATTATCTGCTTTCCCAGTGGGGACAGTATGTTCCAAGATGCATATATTGTCGGGTCAATACCATGCCGATGGGCTCTTAATCCCGGCTATATGCACACTTTTGGTAAGACAAACCCCCTTATCCTATAATTGTACAAACTACATTAAAACTGTTTATCCTTTTGCTACAGGTATTACCGAAAATTACTTCATAGTTGTCGAACAACCTCTGTCAGTGTCTCTGACTGAATTTGTCAAATGCCAAATGTACAGTCAAAACACTTCGTCGTGTCTAAAATGGTTCGAGAACAAAAATACTCACTTCTACCTGTTGGATCGTAAAACTGGAAAACTCATGTACACTTTTCGAACGGAGCCCTTTTTCTACCTTCACATCATCAATCAGTACGAGGTAGAAAACTATGTGGTCATCGACATCTGCTGTTACAAAGATCCATCCATGATCAACTGTATGTATTTGGATAGCATGATGAACATGCAAACGAACCCAAATTATGCGTCCATGTTTCGGGGACGACCGCTGAGATTTGTGTTACCTTTGAGCGGAGTTACGTCACAACGGCGAGGGCTTACGAAGTCCTTCTCTCTTGGCGGTATCAGTTCCAGATTTCAACAGACGAAGGTGGCTAATCAATTCAAACGTTCCGGATCACAGTATGACGATATAACTCATTTTGCAACGAACAACAGTGAAGCACTAAAATCTGAAACTCAAAGGGGCAACGAGTGCAAGTATGAATGTTTGGTGAATTTGGTTAAATTGGATCATACCAAGGCGGAAGCGTATCAGATGCCAGACAAGAGCATCATGGTAAGGCCGGAATTGCTTTGTGACCTGGGATGTGAAACTCCGAGGATCAACTATGACAGTTATTTGGGTAAAAACTATCGATACTTTTACGCGATAAGTTCGGATGTCGATGCTGAGAATCCTGGAACGGTAAGCTAAGATCCAGTAGTAGTCTTACAACTTTTTTTTTTTATCTGAGTCCATCTATGCAGCTGATAAAGGTAGACGTCGTTTCTAAGAGCAGAAAAACGTGGTGCGAGGACAATTGCTATCCAAGCGAACCAATTTTTGTTCCCGCTCCCGGAGCTAAGGTAACTACATTTTTCACAAGGACCGATCAGCTAAAATTAATTATTTCTTTTTCTAGGATGAAGATGATGGTGTTGTTTTGGCTGCCTTAGTCTGGGGCGGAGTCAATGATAACTACGTTGGTTTATTGGTGCTGTGTGCTAAAACTTGGACAGAGATGGGACGTTGTGAATTCCATGCGAGTGGTCCAGTTCCGAAATGCCTCCACGGGTGGTTTGCACCGAATATTGTCTAGTTATAAGATGTTTATAGTTGTACATATAATCATAGGTACCTAACTTAATTTTATTACGTAACAGTTGAAGCAGTTAAAGTGCATGTATTTGGTAAATGGCGTATTATTGTGATGGTTTTATTTTGCTACTGCGAGTGGAGTTGTTTTGGTCGTGCAATTGAGTTAGTGTCAACTACAGCTACATAAAAAAAATGGTCCATTGGTTATAAATCGCCATTTTGCAATAGATCATGAATGTGAAAATAGTCACAAAAAACGTCTCCATCTGTATATTCGACGTAAGTCGATTAAAAAGCAGTTGCTATCAATCGCAAACGTACAATCTTCTTTAACACAATTGTAAAGATTGAATGTGGATTTGAACAATCTTACTTAAGGTGGCGCTACAGTCCGGGGTGGACCTGGGCCTCAACCAATATGCCTCTACAGTTAGCGCGATCTTTGGCTAACTGCCTCCAGTTGCGCACTCCAAGTTGGTTGAGGTCCCCTTCCACTTGCGCGCGCCACCTAAGGCGAGGTCTTTCTCTACTGCGTTGTCCCTCCGTGTTGGAATCGAAGACTCTCCGGGCCGGAGCGTTGGTGTCCATTCGCTCTACATGTCCTAACCATCTTAGACGACTAATGCGTATTTTTCTGACCAGGTCGATGTCGCTGTACAGCTCTTAGAGTTCGCTGTTAAATCTTCTCCTCCAAATCCCGTCAACGCAAACGGGACCAAAAATCACTCGAAGAATTTTGCGTTCGAAGCGACCAAGAAGATCCTCATCCGTTTTTGCTAGGGTCCATGCTTCTGCGCCATAGAGCAGGACAGGGATGATGAGAGTCTTATATAGAATCTCCTTAGTGCTTCTTGACAAGGCCTTACTAATCAATTGCCATCTTAGGCCAAAGAAACAGCGGTTGGCAAGTGTAATTCTTCGCTTGATTTCTGAGGTGATGTCATTTTTAGAGTTAATAGCGGATCCGAGGTAGACAAAGTCCCTATAACTACCTCAAAGTTATAGCTGGCTATCGTGACATTCTGTCCGATTCGTCGATGTTGTGTGTCCCTTCTTGTTGACAGCATGTATTTTATTTTACCCTCATTCACCACTAAACCCATTTTTGCCGCTTCTGTACTAATACTAGCAAACGCTCCAGTAACAGCTCGCTGTGTTCTGCCAACAATGTCAATGTCGTCAGCGTAAGCAAGTAGTTGCACAGACTTATGGAAAATTGTGTCTCTGGTGTTGAACAATCATCACGATGAAACTACTCACTCAACCCTTTTGGGACTCTATCCAAATATACAGATGACTCAACATGGAGCAACGTTAATGTGGCTTACCATTGGGACCACCAGATGTTTTTTCCAGATCTCAGATTCTCGCTGCTCAAGAAGCATGCAATGATTTTGTGTAAATCTGAAAAAATATCGAGATTTGCAAAAAGTGATCTGAATAAAAAAAGAATATATTGGTTTTTAATGCCCAATGGAAAATGACATAAATTTTAAATCATATAAATTATTTCTTAATTTCCAAAATACCCTATTTTATTGAATGCTGCACTTCGGAATAATTTTTCATTCTTTTCATTAAAAACAAAACAAAAATAAATAAATAAATAAAATAGCCACACAATTGCATGAAATCGAAAATTTGTAACAAGTTTTCAAGGACTCATTTCCCGATAAGTTGGTTACAGGAACAGTTCACTATTTTCTTTCGAAGTAATTCGTTTCTTTTATTAATAGATACGAAGCTAAAGTTTTGTAAACATTGCATATTTTCGTGAGACTGTTTGTAAAAGGCGACGCTGTTTGGAAGATGTATATTCTATTGTCTTTTCTTTAGGACAAAGAAAACCAAAAAGAACCCGACTGACTGTAAAAAAGATCGCACTGTAATTTGCGTGACAATTGCTTTTTTTTTTAAGTTTATATTTTTATATTTATTTGTTTAGCCTGTGACACTCCGGGAAAAAATACCAATTTAATGACACCTCACTCTTAAAAATCGGTCAAGCCGTTTAGGCTACAGGGCGTCACGTAGGAACGTACATAGGATACGCGCGAAACACATAACCCTCTCTGTGTACAGTCGGGTAAAAAGCTATTTATTTTAAATTTCTATTTATTTAACTTTCCACTAGAATATGGCTTTCCTAGTATACTAAATAAAATTATGAACATTTTTATAGTTATAGAAACGGTTGGTATTTTTTTTTTCTAACCCACGAACACGATTGGCAACAGCACTGGCAAGTGACAAGCCCCTAAACTTTTATTCGATTAAAATCACATCCGTACAGACATATAGTACTTGAATTTAATCATTCTTCCCACATCTGTGCTTTGCATGCATTTCAAAAGCCTACGCAGCTTCTTTCCAGCTGTCTATTTAAATCAGTTTATATGGGGTACTTACATAAAAATAACGGTCCGTTCGTTGAGAGCTTTTATCAACATAGAAAATTGCATTACCAATACCAGTGTTGATGTAAAGTGATGTCCATCCAGAGAACAACTGATCAATGAAGGCCAACAAATGAAACCATACAGTGGTGTTTAAAAGTTAACTCTAAAATATTTGTTGCTCAAATCATATAGATATTGGTCTAGTCTTTGGGCAACATTTTAACGTACGAGTATCTATGTATTATCATTTCATGCACCAATACTGATTACGGATCGTCCCGTGCGTAAACTAACAAATTTACTTTTCAGTTTTGTATGTAGAATGGACATACGGGCTGTTTTTTGGAGCTTCGTTCTCAGCAAACCGAAGTAAAGTAGGATTTTCAGCACGCAATTACAACAACAACGCTCTACTTGACACTTCGAGGACTTGCAGTAGTCGTAGTAATTGCGTGCTGTAAATTCTAAATTACTTTGCTTTGCTGAGATCGAAGTTAAAAAAAACACACCTATAGTTCGACCCTGAATAATCCTCTGTCATTTACGGCAGATATATTTAATTTACTTGTCTGTTTCTACGGTACTGTTGCAACAATCGAATATTGTAACACAAATTTTGACTAAATTTGACACAGTTAATATTCACATAAGAGCGAACTGCGAACACGCGAATATTCGTGTCGTATACTTTTTTGGTCGCAAATACCCGCGTATCAGTTTCATTTTTAAAGGTTAAGGTCGAACGAATTTGTGGATTGTGAATAAAGTGTGACAGTTCGCGGCAAGAATTTTCCGAGGAATTTTCATTAATTGTTAATTTAGCCGTTTAAATCAATTGAGATTCATGTTTTCTTTGATTAGATGTTAAATCAATTAAATATACCTAATGATTTTGTATTAGAACAAATAGCAAATTTCAATTCATAAATACAGTTAAATTGGTTTGCTCGCAATTCGCAATTTGCTCTCATGTGAATAGTCATTTAGGCCTGGATTAGGCGAGAGGAACATCAACGCGAAAATAGGTGACACTGAACTTAGAGTAACTGCAGCTAGAGGCACTCCGCAGGGAGGGGTCATTTCTCCTCTACTCTGGGTACTTGTCATTAATGAGCTATTAATGAGATTTAAGAATATGGGTGTCAAGGTGACTGCATACGCAGATGATGTAGTCTTGCTTGTACAAGGAAAATTCCTACAAACCATAAGCAACCTGTTAGGGAATTCACTAAGAACTCTCAGTACGTGGACAAAGCAATGCGGCCTCGGGGTTAACCCTCAAAAAACCGAGCTTGTCCTCTTTACAAACAAAAGAATAATACCACAATTCGAGCCACCAACTCTTGAGGGAATACCTCTAAAGTTGACAGATAGGGCAAAATACCTAGGTATGATCCTCGATAGGAAACTTAATTGGAAGCCGAACGTCAATGAAAGAGTGAAGAAAGCAGCTAATGCTTTCTACGCATGTAACCGTATCTTCGGCAGGAGGTGGGGACCAAACCCCAAAATAATCCTGTGGATGTACACGGCAATCGTGCGGCCAATACTCACATATGGCAGCATAGTCTGGTGGCAAGCCGCTGGCAAGGCAACCAATCTCAAGGCAATGACAAAGATACAAAGACTAGCATGTATAGGGACAACCAGCGCAATGAGAACTACACCCACAGCTGGATTGGAGGCAATCCTCAATTTGACTCCTCTGGACCTCTACATGGAAGAATCTGCTGCCAAAAGTGCATCTGAACTTTGATAGACCATTCTCCTACTCTTTTCCGAGCAGAGATGAATGGAATTCAGACGAACCCACTAAGGGGAAATCGATATCCATCTACATAGATGGATCAAAGATGGACTGTGGAACCGGTGCCGGTATATTCTGTGAGGAATTAAATATACACTGCTCCATTAGGCTTCCTGACAGCAGCAGTGTCTTCCAAGCAGAGGTTCTGGCAATCGCGGAAGCAGCCCGAAGGGTGTCATTGTTGGCAATACCACGCAA
Source organism: Cheilosia urbana (assembly GCA_946477585.1). Lineage (NCBI taxonomy): Eukaryota > Metazoa > Arthropoda > Insecta > Diptera > Syrphidae > Cheilosia > Cheilosia urbana. Next base: position 158,790,128 of record OX297853.1, on the reverse strand, counting down.
TGATATTACCATTTTCATTGACAGCCAGGCGGCTATAAAGGCAATTTCTGCTATTGAAATAAAATCCAAGCTAGTTCACAGCTGTCGCGAAGAGCTCAAGGTTCTCTGCTCGCAGCACGCTACCAATCTCTGCTGGGTCCCTGGACACAGTGACAAAGCCGGCAATGAGATTGCTGACGAACTGGCGAGAAAAGGGTCTGCAATGGATCATGATAGAGCACTACAGTCGATCAAGCCTCCACTCTGTAATCTCAGAGAACGGGTGGAGAACAAGATTCGTATGAAAACCAATAACAGGTGGAAAGAACTAACTACCTGTGAAATATCTCGGAAGCTATGGCCAGTATATGACAGTGGCCGAACCATCAAACTTCTACAGTTTGACAGGTCATCGCTGTCTAAGCTGGTAGGGGCTTTAACGGGTCATAACTTTCTAAGAAACCACACGATGAAACTAAATCTCAAAGATGACGATATATGTAGAGGCTGCGGGGACGAAGAGGTTCATGAGGACACACCTCACTTCCTCTGTCACTGCCCGAGCCTCTGTCACTTGAGGAAGAGAACACTTGGAAGCTATTACTTCCATGACTTAGAAGAACTTTCTGATATTACACTCTCTGATATTTACAGGTTCTTGAGGATATCAGGATGGATGGACAACGTCGGGTAGATATATGAAGGAGAGACATGTGCTAACCATCTACAGCACCAACGATAAACCCCCAACAAAGGGTATCACAATGGGTCCACAAGGACCTAAGTGGGGTATAGTAGGGTCTACCTGCTCTACCAACCCGTTAACCTAACCTAACCTAGGCCTGGATCTCATATATTGCACTTGCAAAACTAAAAGCATCAATTCACCAAATTGTATTTTACACAAACCGTATTAATTTTGTGTCATCATTTTTGAGCAGCAGTGTCCCATTATGCACATAGATGCCCGCGTAATTAATGAATGTCAACGTCAGCTAATGTCACACTGACCTGAACTTGAACAGTTTACATAAAACGAGAGCGAATTCAAGCCATTGTTTATGTTTTTAAATTGCATATATACCAACTCGAATCAACCCCAGACCCAGCATCCAACCGTCCATCAGCCATCACCCAGATATTACATATGGACGACAAATTCGTTATCGGTTCAGTTGAGTACGCGATTTCATAAATGTCGGGCTGCACTTGCTCTGGAACTAAGAAAAGAACTGCAAATTGTTCTATATTTTTCGTGTAGTACTTTAATTAATCGCCAATGTGATGTGTCAATGAACCTACATGTCAAATGCAGTTAAGTGAATGCGAAAAGTGAAATTGTTTCCAAATACGCTATTTCAACCGAGTAGGAGACTGAACTAATAAATTAATTTATTTACGCAGCGACACAATAATTTGCGAAAATGATGAAAACTATGCTCGTTGTAGTTTATTTTTTAGCGATCAATTCGTTTGTAACGTATGCAGTTGAAACACCAGAGCTGTGTAAGTATTGTGTACCAGTAGATTGGATGAAATTTGTTGATGTTTTTCGTATGTTTTGTGTTAGGGGTGTGCAACCCCTTTATAAATGATTTTATTACCTATTTAAATCTTCTTTTTTTTTTGTTATTGTTGGTATATTTTGCTATTAAATAACCGACAACAGTTCTTTTATTAGAATTGAATTTCCATATTTTCTTTCAGGTGGATTTACTAAACAATTTGGTAACGTATTTACTTTAGCAGCTTAGAACTTACCGTTGGCACTGTGTAGTACACTAATTGTAGAGCTAAATGATAATAATCACTAATTCACATGGCTCTGCGAAATAAGACCCCAAAAGAAGAAAAGAAATAAGTTCCCAAAACTAAGTTTTTATTATTAATTGTTACCCTTCCGCATGCTGCCCCCCTGCAACCACTTTGCTCGTGTTTACTGTTAGATTACGGGGTGGGTGCGAGGTTGAGTATATATACAAAGTTCCTTTAATCTAAATTAGTCTATCCAATATAAAATAAAAAATAGTTTTCGTTATTTTTAATTTCATTATGAAATAAACCCCAAACTTGGGGTCTTATTTCATTTTTTTTTTGGGCTTATTTCATATTTGAAATCGGGGTATTATTTCATTATGAAATAACGAACACCATAAATTTGGGGCCTTATTTCATTTTCTCTTATTTCATTGGGGCCTTATTTCCCACAGCCATCCACATAACTAAAATCTCTTCAATGTGGTATTCGAATGGGCGCTCTCAGATCACTTTTTTTGCTCTCAGATCAGTTCTTATGTTCGTTTGGTACAAAAAAAAAACAATCGTTTTCAGATTTTAGAACACTTTTGCGAACCTAGATATTTTTTCAGATTTACCAAGACGAGTGCGTTTGAGTTTGACAACTGGTTGAGGGCGTTTAGGTTTTCGTGAATTTGTTCTACAGCAAAGAAAGGCATTCCATCGGGTGAATTTATTTTAGTAAATTGGTTATGTATAAATATTTAAAAATCAATCGAGACGCACATTTCTGATGAGAACCTTACCTTGAGATCACAAAAAACAACAATACTTTCAAAATCAAAATCTTTATTTCATATGTGCGCTGCGTGCGGAGGTACAGAAAGAACTGAACTTTATTCATAAGAAAAAGAAATACAAGAAAGGGAAAAAGGCAGATGCATGCATGTACACATACACATAAGCAAAATCACATTGGAATTATCAACACCCTTCCTCAATGTGAATCTCTATAAATATTTAATTACATTTATTACATACATTAATTAATTTAAACTCATTAATTTTACAAAACGACAATGCTTCTGTTTCGACAGATTTTTAGTGAGTACATCGGCTATCATATTATTTGTTGAAACGTATTTCAGCTCGACGTCGCCACTTTGAATTACCTCTCGAACAAAATGGTGCCTGATGTCAATATGCTTTGACCTGGCATGATAAACGGGATTTTTAGCCAGATTTTGTGCGCTGAGATTGTCACCATATAAGACTGTAGGTGAACGGGAATCACCACAGCGGATCTCAATGAGGAAACGCCTTAGATGTAGCGCCTCTTTTGTAGCTGAAGACAAAGCCATGTACTCGGCCTCTGTGCTGCTCAAAGCCACACAATCCTGTTTTTCTGATTTCCACGAAATGGGACCGCCTGCCAAGAAAAACACATAGCCTGTGTATGATCTACGATTGCTCACATCACCGCCCCAGTCTGCGTCCACGTAACCTTCAAGCGCCTGACCACAAGTACGATAGTTTAACTTCATGTCTATCGTAGATGCTAGATAACGCATTACATGCTTCACACCTGTGACATGTTCTCTATGCGGGTTGTTGTTTCTTTGCGCCAACTTGACAACTGAATGGTATATATCGGGCCTTGACGTTAATGCTAACCACATCAACTCACCAATAGTTGATTGATACGCTCGCGGATCTTCACTCACGCAACTTTCGCTTGCACACGCAACTTGGAAACCTGCATCTAATGGCGTTGCTGCAGACCTGCACTGTTGCATGCTGTGACGCTGTAACATATCTTTTATATACAGCATTTGATTCATTGAAATATCGCCTACGTCGCCATCACGCTCAATTTGCATGCCCAAAAACATCTGCAATGGACCCTTGTCGACACATTCGAATTTCATTGCAATCATTGACTTGATTTTTATAAGGTCTGTCTCGCTCTGGCACGCTATAAGTAAATCATCTACATAAATTAGTATCAGACAAAGATTACCTTTTATATCTTGTTTATATAGACAAGGCTCGTTCTGGCATGGAGTAAACCCAATATCGCATAGGGTTGCGCTCAACTTAGAATTCCATTCTCTTCCGGCTTGTTTTAATCCATAGATCGCTTTGTTGAGTTTCAACACCTTCTGTCCACACGAGTTGTCTGCATACCCCTCAGGCTGCTTCATGTAAACCTCATCGTTTAGCTCACTATTAAGATACGCCGTGCAAACGTCCATTTGGTGTAGATAAAGCTTCATCTCAACAGATAAAGCCATCATCATTCGTATCGATTCATACCGACACACAGGAGAGAATGTTTCGGTATAATTTACGCCAAATTTTTGCGAGCAACCCTTTGCTACCAAACGTGACTTGTAGCGTTCAACACAACCGCTGCTATTCCTCTTGATGGTGTACACCCACTTGCAACCAATCGCCTGTTGGCCCTTGGGTAGATCTGCCAATGTCCATGTGCCATTTGCCACCAACGCCTCATATTCTTTGTCCATGGCCGCCTTCCAATATGAAGCGTGTTTACAGTTGTTTGCTTCATCGAAAGACTGCGGCAACGGAAACTCTTCTACATGCATCGCGTTCAAAACATTGTATACCTTTTTCGGACGCCATGGCTGGCCTGTTCGAACCAATTTTGGCCTACCTGGGCCAATTTTTGTAACCACTTCTTCCTCTGGCTGCTTCGGCTCTTCTGCGCTAGCGTAGTCTTCGCTCATGGATTCGCTGTCACTGATGGTTCTTTCTTCTTCCTGCATGTCGTCATCACATTTCAAATTAAGCTGCTTCATACCCGTTGTTGTGTTTTCTGCTGGTATGTCAAATATTATCTGGTCGCACATTTGTCCTTCATCACAATGTTCATCAAACAAAACATCGCGTTTTTCGACCACTTGATGTTTTTCTTTATCGTACAGTCTATAGGCTTTCGATACTAACGAGTATCCCACCAGACGATACTCCTTGCCCTTTGCTTGAAATTTACTGTGACGAGTTTTATCTAAGCCAACGGCTACTGAACCAAAAATACGCATATTTTGCACATTGGGCTTCCTGCCACTCCATGCCTCTAAAGGAGTCATACCAACTAAGGCTGCAGTTGGTGATCTATTGCGTATATAGCACGCTGTTTGTACTGCCTCTGCCCATAAAAACTCCGGCATATTGGAGTGCACAAGCATACTCCTAGCCATCTCAACAATAGTACGATTTGCCCTTTCCGCCACGCCATTCTGTTGTGGGCTGTATGGGACCGTAAGTTGACGTACTATGCCATTCTGCTGCAAAAAATCATCAAACCGCTTGTTAATGTACTCACGCCCATTGTCGCTGCGTATTGCTTTGATTTTGAATCCGGTCTGCCGCTCTGCCATATTCTTAAATAAAACAAACTTTTCATATACCTCATCCTTTGATTTAAGGAAATATGTAAATATGCGCCGAGACATGTCATCGATGAAAGTCAGAAAATACGACGACCCACCAAGAGATCGCTTCTCAAACGGCCCACATACATCTGTATGTATGAGCTCTAATTGTCGCTTTGCTCGATTTTCTGATGTATGTGGAAACGGCTGTGTGTGTATCTTACTCTTCATGCATGTCCTACACTGTAGGCAGTCTGAGAAATCCACGTTTTCCATACCAAGCACCATCCTGTTCTTTGCAAGATTCATCAAACTGGCATTATTTAAATGACCATACCTGTTATGCCATACCTTTGCGCTAGGCTGCGTCGCACCAAAACACAAGTTGCGGTTGCTTTCGAACACAAAAAGTTTATTTCTTTTCTGCGCTCTCAATATCTGCGCACCTTGTTGACTTACAACCGCATTCTTGTTGTCGAAAAACACTGTGCAACCCCGTTCAACGGCTCGACTGACCGACACAAAGTTACCCCTCATTCCAGGAACATACAAAACGTTTTCCAACTTTAATTCGCACAAATCGGTTTGTAGTACGACGTCTCCTCTGCCTTCTGCTCGTATTACCTTGTTGTCGGCTAACACAACATCCTCTGCCTGTGAAACATAATTCGTAAAAAGGCCACGCACACAACACATATGCATAGTCGCCCCGCTATCCAGGCACCAGCTTGAACTTTCCATATCGTTCTTGTCTGCAGCTGCAAGAAGAGTAAACGATCGTTGTTGTTGATTTTTCGGCGGTTCTCTTTCTTCTTTACCCTTATTTTTGCATTGATTCTTGTAGTGGCCACGCTGCCCACATTTGAAACATATAATTTCTCTCTTTTCTTTTTTACGTACAGTTTTCGTATTCACATGAAATGCCTTCTGTTCGTTGCTATGTGTTGGTTTTTCTTCGTTCTCCCTTCGCTCCCCCACTTCCAGCAATTTAATCTTTAATATTTCCAGGGAAGGCAAACTGTCGCGCGTTTCCATAGCCATGACGAAATTCTCATATTGCTTTGGCAAACTTGATAGGAGTATTATTACCACTAGTTCGTCGCTCAGCTTAATATCTACTTCAGCCAGTTTGTCAATCGTTGAACAAAATGTATTGATATAGCTTGACATAGATTCTCCATCTGCCATCTGTAAACCAAGCAACTTTTTGTATAGCGATACCTTTCTTACCGGTCCACTCGGTTGATAGACATCCTTGAGTTTTTTCCAAGCACTCGCTGCAGTCTTGCTTTGCTTGAGATAACATAACTGTGATGGTTTCACGCTCAAAACAATGATTGCCAACGCCTTTTCATCAAGTAAATCCCACTGCGTCGTTTCTGTCACTGGCCGCACTCCTTCTACCACCTTCCACACTTCTGCGTGCACCAACACGCTGCGCATTTGAATGCTCCAGGTGTCATAGTTTCCTTCATCTAACTTCTCGATCTGATACATTGAAGTCATGATAACCGCGTAGGTACAATCCGAAATAACCGCGTAACTCGCGAAATTTAATTTATGAAAATACTACTTTAAACACTCTTGTGAATCTCGTCCTGGGCCCATAACCTGATGAGAACCTTACCTTGAGATCACAAAAAACAACAATACTTTCAAAATCAAAATCTTTATTTCATATGTGCGCTGCGTGCGGAGGTACAGAAAGAACTGAACTTTATTCATAAGAAAAAGAAATACAAGAAAGGGAAAAAGGCAGATGCATGCATGTACACATACACATAAGCAAAATCACATTGGAATTATCAACAATTTCGAATGTTTTTATTTAAAATTTAACCAGTGAATGGAAAACTCTTTGAAAAGTGTTGAAGGCTACACATATTCGAATCGCACTAATATTATCACAAGAAAGAGCAAGTGACATTTTTATGTTCGATTAGCTACACGAAATCTGAACTCTGAGAGCGAATCTGAAGAAGCCCAAACGAATACCACATAAGTCGGTGCACAGAGAGCAACTCATTACTTTGTACTGTGTTAAGCAGGGTTGCCAGGATTTAGATCGTTTTAAGCGCCCAAATTTAAAAAAAATGTAGCCCAATATCATTGCCCAGAAAGTTTCCCAAAAATCGTTGAAAATATGTAATTCAGTTCTTTTATTTTAAATGAATTGTGGCAGATTTTCCCAATTACAACTACAAAAGGCCTGTTCGATGTTACTTGACTGCAAGAGTGCTGCCAAATTTGTTCAAATTTCAAAATTTCTTTATTTTAGTTTTGTGAAAGAATAATGTTGTTTTCCATTGGGACAGAAAAAGCACTTTTTTTCAGATTCAGAGCAGTTTTTCTGCTCTCGATATCAGCTGGCTGTCAGATTTCATGTTCTATTGGCCGCAAAAAAAAAAACACATTTTTAGAGTCAGAGCAATTTTGCGAATCTCGATATCCGAGTGGGATTCACAGCTATTTGCACTAACACCAAAACATTTTTCATTTGTCAAGCTTTAAATTGTGTTTACTTACGTTTTTAGACGAGAAGTCTGTGAAAAATAGAGAAAAAATTACATTTGGCTGCAATGGATATTAGCATAAATTGAATGGATTCTTATAAACACAAATTACAATTTAAGAACAGCTGACTTTTAAAACACGCACCACCACAGGTGCAAAGGAAGAAAAATCTCGTTTTATGTTCCATTGGGCACGAAAAATCTGAAAACTGAGAGCAAAATCTGAAAATCCCAATGGAAAACGACATAAAACAAACAAAATTAACACACAATTTGGAAAACGATATACATATAGCCCAAAATTGTGTTGGGAGCTCATGGAAGAAATTTCTATCGTTTTTTTTAAGTAAAAAGATATCCCAAAATACGACAAAGCGCCCAATCTGGCAACCGTGGTGTTAAGAGAAGTTTAACATGCAAACAGTTAAGTAGTAGCTTAATATTTTGCCCTTTTGTGACATTAGCGCTTATACGTTGTTTAACTATATGGTGTGCATAATGTACATTAGTCAATTCGTTAAGATAAGCTATGAATTGTTACAACAAAGGAAACGCATAATGTAAAATAAAATTATTTTCATGCGTTTTTACTCAAACAAAGAATGGCAAAAGAAAAATTAACGGAAGCGGACGTAGAACTTTTCAATGAAATACAGTTTTTTTAGCAGAATGACAAAACCCATTTTAAGAACAATTTGAATTTGACAAGGCTTGAGATTGTCTGTGGATGCCTCAATGCAGTCTTGAACTATGTCCCTGTGTATTATCCTACAAATTCAGTGTTTTATATTTGGTTAAGATGCCATCCGCACAAATAAGGAAACATAATATACTGCTCACTACGATAGGTAGTTCGTTTTCAGGCAGTTATTGTTATTAATTCAATACCGTTTAATTTTTAGTCTTTATTCCAAAATTTAACGCCCGTCCACTACAAAGAAAAAAGGCTATTTATTTCCATGACCTAATTCAATTAATGTGCATATATATAATAAACAAATATCAAACGAATACGGTTTAACCGAAAATAAACGTCTGCACTTTTTAATTTTCCATTAGATGTATTCATCTGGAAAATACCACCTAATTAGAAGCTAAAAACACTTTGCATACAATTTAACACTATATTTTAGAAAGAAATAAGTGATGCCAAATGATCATACACTTACAGACAGTTTGATTTATATTCCAGCCTATGACTCTGTACGCGAGAAGATCATGGAAGCGGAACGTCTCTCTGCAACTGGCGGTAATTTGTGGCTGTCACCAAAAGAAGAGAAGGCCAATTCTATTTTGATGAATGCCAAGCGGCAAGAGGTTAAATCACTTACGCATACAGAATGACTTGCATATAGGTCTAATATACCTTTTAGATTGCAGAAGGTCTTAAAAAGCCCGACATGTACCCACCGGGGATGCACTTTTTTCATGCGAAACCGTTAATACGACAAAGTGAGGTCTTTCGTATAATCCAAAAAATGCCGAAAGGTGCCTTTCTTCACGGTCACAATAAGGGAATCGTTTCATCAAAGTGGGTCATTAAAAATTTGACATCCCAATACAATGTATACACGTGTCGCGATGAGCGTGGTGTTATGTTGTTCACTTTTCGAAACACATCACGATGTTCGAGTGAATTGAAAAATGTTTGTATCGAACGATTGAACACTGACGATCGCCGGCAGTATGATCGACAATTGGAGAAACACATCAACATGTACACAATGCATCCGGAGTGTACGTGTTTAGGGGGGAAGAATTTGTAAAATGAGTACAGAAAAGTTGTTTCATTTCAGCGCTGATCACAGAGACCCAGAAAATATGGCGACGTTTCGAAGATGTGTTCGATTCAGTCGATAACTTTTATAGGTATTTGCCAGTGTATCTGGCCTATCATCGCCGCATGATGGAGGAGTTTTATGAAGACAATATTATTTATGCCGAAATTCGAGCCTCGTTGTCTGAAGTGAGCTTTGTAGTGCAATGCAAATTTGAAGGTGTCAATAAATAGCTTGACTGTATTGCAGCTATATGGAGATAAAAACAAAACCTATGACTCTTTGGAGGTCGCAGACGAGCTGGAGAAGGTCGTCAATGAGTACAAGTCCTCAAATCCGGATTTTGTTGGAATGAAAGTGATTTACACGAAGAGAAACAAGGGCACGGTCGATGATATATCGGAGAGGATCGTTCGATTTAAGGAACTCTAGTAAGTTGCAATGAAAAACATAATGTGAAACGAATTCCTAACAAAACCCAAGGCTCTGAAATGAAAATTCAGAGGTGTCCAATTATTTCAGATAGCTTATTTTTTGTGTCTTTTTTTTATAACCAAAAGAGTGCAAAAGGAAAAAGTAGCTAGTAGTAGTTTTTGAGTATTCACATATTGTTCAAAGCGTTCCTGTACTTTTCGTTATTTTGTAATATTGTTGTAAGAAACTGATGTCGTTTTCCATTGGGACCACCAAAAATCTTTTTCAGATCTCAGATTTTTGGTCCTAATGGAAAACGATATGAGTTTCATATGATATTTATATATTTATATGACATATAGATCATAATAGCAGCTGAGACGAACTTAATTTGATGTTCCTTAATATAACATCTCTCTGCGATTGCAATTCCTTCATTTGGAATGGAATATGGAACATAAATAGAAAAACCATTATTCAAAAAGGAACTATGCCATTAAGTCCTCCTTCTCTAAAATATCCATGAATTTAATTCCATCTTTGCACAATAAATATTTATTTAAGCTCTGCAAAACCAAACTTTATAATTGGATTCGATTTGATTGGCCAAGAAGATCTGGGTGATCCGCTGCATAAATTTGTCAACGAACTGTCAGATTTACCCACTGGAGCGCATTTTTTCTTTCATGCTGGCGAGACAAGTATGGCAACTTCTTTCCCAAACTCATAGTACAAGTTGACAGGTTTTACTTTTTTCCCAATAGAATGGTATGGAAAAACCGACTGGAATCTAATGGATGCAATTCTTCTAAATACTCGCCGCATTGGACACGGGTTTGCCTTGTCGAAACACCCACAGCTGTGGGAGACTATAAAAAATCGCGGCATTGCCATTGAAGTGAATCCAATTTCAAATCAAGTTCTGGGTCTAGTTTGGGACTTGAGGAATCATCCTGCTTCGTTCTTCATCGCTACAGATCTACCAATTATCATATCAGCCGATGACCCGGGAGTGTGGAATGGCAAAGGATTGAGCTATGACTTCTATTATGCCTTTATGAGCTTCGCACCAGTTGATGCTGATTTGCGGATACTAAAACAGTTTGCACTCAATTCAATTAAGTACGGAATTTGTAGGAAGTTTGAAGGAATTCGATGATATCCGTTTTTATTTTTCCAGATTCTCAGTGTTAACCAGCGACGAGCGTCGAAAGATTAACAAAGTGTTCAGACGGAAATGGGACGAGTTCATTGATGATGTGACAAATTTGCGGTTCTAAAACGATAGGCAAGCGTGTCTTAACTATAAGTAATTGTACTTATGTGGAAGCGTAAAATAGTATATGCTGATAAATAAACAAATGTTCTAAATTAAATCGTTAAATACATTGCACTATTATTTTGTTTCGTGATTAAACGTAATTCCAGTAGTAAAGGGTCTTTCATTAGCGACTTGACAGCTTCATACTTTCAGTGTGAACGCACCCTTAGGCAGATTACCGAATTGTCAATGTCAAAATGTTCAGTTATATTTTCATCAATGTTTACAAATAATTTAAATTTACTACCGAAATACGAGTCGGTGGTCGCAACTTTAAGAGCGTTAACGTCAATTTTCAATCTTCAGCGATGAGGCGCATTTTTGGTTAAACGGTTCCGTCAATAAGCAAAATATGCGTTCGTTACTGGACAGGTGAGTACCCTGATGTGCTTCATGAAACAGCGCTTCATCCGCAAAAAGTCACTGTTTGGTGCGGTTTTCAAGTCTGTGGCGTCATTGGACCGTTTTTTCGTCGATCAAAATGACGGTAGATGGTTTTCGCTTCAAAGACAAGTTGCAACGTTATTTCTTTGAGCAATTGCATGAATTGGACATCAGTAATATGTGGTTCGAACAGACGGCCCCACAAGCCAGACAACGGGTGCAGCAATCGAGTTATTGAAGTCTCAGTTCGGTTAACGTGTTATGTCGAGAAAAAGTACACATCGATTGGCCGGGGAGATCTTGTACTTTCTCGCCTCTAGATTTTTATATGGGGCTACATTAAATCATTGGTCTATGGCAACAAGCCGGTGACGTTAGAGGATCTCAAAGCCAATATTGAACGAGAAATAGCGGCCTATCGGTCGAAATATGCGCCCAAATCATCGAAAATTGGGTTCAACGTATCGACCGCTGCATTCGTTCCCGTGGTGGACATTTTTATGAACGAAGTCGAATTCCATTCATAAATATTTTGGTAGCAATTCAAGCCAATTGAATTAATGAAAGACCCTTTAGATACGTGTATACCTACATTTCAAATAAAAATATATAATTAGTGCAACAGACTCTAGGTCTAGTTTACCACTTCGATTCCTGTTTATGTCTTAAATTTTTCAAACAAATAGAATGGGCAATATGTGTAGGTCTAAACTCCATCAAATAGGGTATATAAAAACAACCCCAAGGAGGTAGGTACGTCTTTACTGGATTTCTATGCAGCTTCCCAATAAATGGACCTGTATCACTTGGTCGCTAGCCCAAGCAAAAAAAAAAAAACAATTTCTGTGAACTTCAGGTAGTTAACTTCACGTCCGTAGCTGCTCAACATTTTAAAACGTCATGCCCCGCTTAAACAAAATTCTTCCACCCGTCCAAAACACTTGAGGGAAACAAAGTTAAGTATCTATCTACTTAAAAAAAGCCACTCCACGAACAACGGTAATCAGCCTTTGTTTCAGTTCCATTTAATTCTTTGACAGAGGTATTCATCCAACGGAATTGCAATAAAATCCGAATCCGAACTCCTGCCGCACTTGATAAACAAATCACACACGCACATAGTTAAAGAACCTTTTTCGGGTTACAATTAGACCGGTTCATTAATAATTTCAATCACATAAATCGTTTGAAAGACGCGATCTTCGTTGTTTCACTTACAATATGACGAATGAACGTCTATCAGTTCTCTATGCGTAGTCGGAAGATTTGGTGCTGTAGCTGTAGATTCGTGGAGGTCTCCGCAATTTAGCAAGCTTGCGACAATAGGAAGTATCTCTCAGTATTTCGGCGATATTTGCAAAGTATACTCGCATTTTGTAGCCTGGCGCTTACCCGCGCAAATTCAGCTGACAGTGAGAAAATAAATAATAGGTACTACTGTAGTGAAGACAAATTTGTCGATTCGTTCTTCCCTAATTGAAATTATAAACAATTTACACTGTCAACTGTGCGGGCTTATATACTTTCTACCAGTGCTAAACGAATTACTGAGTCGAGTCAATGGGTTATGATTATGAGTAATATAAAAATTATTACGGGTTGTGGAAAATAGTGCGGTTGTTTTATGGGGAATTCCATTATGTTTTTCCAACAATACCTACATTTAGTTGTGCAGTGTATTAAATAGTCTTTAAGACGAATACTGAGTTCAGTTCGCTTGAAGTTGAGTGACTGCCAATCGTGGATGTGGATCTAATAAAATCATTAAATCAAAACAATTATTGTACAAAGTGCTTGAACTGTAAAAGAAACTTTCAAGGTCTATTTTTCGGAGACGCTCTACATAATTAAGTTTGAATTTAAAATCATTATACCCAAAAAAGTCAAGTTTATCGTTGGGTCATCATATTCTATTAAAAGAAATTGAATTTTAAAGTGAAAGTGTACCTACTTAAAGTGAAGAAGCCCCCTTGGGCCTTTAAAGGTTTTTCCCATTATCACCGTAGCTGATGCTAACTTCAAATTATAGGTACATTTAAGTACGTATTTCATTATTGTATGTATTCTTATAATGCTTTCTTTGACAGTTGTTATTGTTACTACTCCATATATTTACTTTTTTTGGTCATCGCCTCAAGTCTGATCGATCGTATCGAGGGTTAAAATTTCGAGTTGCCAAAAAGTGTAAAACAAAAATAATTTTGTACTTAAACAAGAAGACGCCTTAATATAAAATATGAACAAACAAACACCTGTCTACAGTTTAGTAGGAAACTTTACAACTTTTGGGACGAATGGAAGGGGATTACAATTTTGTGCCGACTCCGAACGGCTGAATTAGGCAGATCTTCCAGGCAGGCGCCTGTAGGTAATTTTCGTTTTGAATGTGGTCGAATCTGGAACGCCCATGTGGCTTTCCATTGGGACCAAAAATCGATCTTTTTTTTTTATCTAAATCACTTTTCGCGTTCCTTTGGCAGAAAAATCAATATTTTTTTTCGATTTCGATGCAGATCTCGATATTTTTTCAGATCTACACATACCAATATAATTTGCACAGCTGTTTTACGTCGGTTTAAGAAGTTTGCTTTCGAGAGAAATGCGCAAAGTTTCGTGAAAACCAAAATAACAAAATACATAAGAGGTCTGTTCCTTCACTTTTAAATCTTACGAATTTTTACTCACTGCCGTTCCTTAACTCAAAAAATTCGTAAAAGAGAGCGTCATCGAGAGAGCAAGAAATTACCCCTCCACTGAGAATCTTACGAATTTTTACTCAACAAATTTCTTGGTGTAAGAAGTGAAAAAGCTGTCAGTCACCTTACAACTAACAGCTGATTTGAAATTTGTTGTCCCATTTGAAATATGCGTTGTTTATTTGTTGACTTCTTGCTTATTAGAATGGTATCAACAGGCGGCAAAATAAAATTGAATGTTCTCTTTAAGATTCTTTTCGATATTGGCGTCGAAATTCTTCGTTGCTGTAACAAGGTACAATCTTTTCCATGTAATTCTTAATGCAGTGTCGCTTTTTCCTCTTCTCGAATGCTTGTAGATAATTCAATCAGTACAAACTCTTCCACATACTCAGATTCATTAAAATAAAGTTAAAAATAAATGATAGAACTAATTTTCTTAGTAAATTAACAAATTCCTCGAGTTTATCAGACATTTTAACGACTTTTCGTACAATTTTTTGAATATTTGATTTATGTATCTGTCATTTTTCATTAAATAAATTAATGTCAGAATTTGTTAATTTACTAAGAAAATTAGTTCTATCATTTATTTTTAACTTTATTTTGAAGAATCTGAGTATGTAGAAGAGTTTGTACTGATTGAACAAGCATTCGAGAAGAGGAAAAAGCCACACTGCATTAAGAATTACCTGGAAGAGATTGTACCTTGTTTCAGTAAGGAAGAATTTCGACGCCAATATCGAAAATAATCTTAAAGAGGGGTTGGGTTCGATATCCCGCTTTTTATAATGCCGATTTTTAAAATCCCGCTATTAAAATCAACAACTACTTTTGATTGTAAAAGCGGGATAATAAGAACATTAAAATAAATTAAGCAATGAGTGTTTTTTTTGAAATGCAGTTTATTTTAACATTTATCATTTTTAGAGGAAGTAACAAAATAAGAAATAAATAATATCAAAATACATTTTTAAGTAATAAATATTTCAATAATTAAAAAAAAAAAAAGGAACGGCATTGAGTAAAAATTCGTAAGAATTCGTAAGAATTAGTAAAAATTCGTAAGATTTAAAAGTAAAGGAACAGACCTAATACTTCATTTGTATCTACAACAGGCGAAACATTTTTCAGGTTGATATCCATTTGTGATTTTGCCAAAAACGAATGCCATTTGAACAGCTGATATTGTTGTCAATTAACGCACTAATCAGCGATACCAACCGTATGATAATTATGCTACATGTATGATAATTTCAGGTCTTGTATGATGTATGATAGCAACCCATTATGATACGCAAAATGTATGATAATTTGCACATTCTTTAAAAATTGTAGCATAATTGCTTTTATTCTCACAAAAATCTATTGTTACTCATTAAAGGTATAAAAATTACACTTTTCAATAAAAGTGAAACTTGTCATCACTTACCAACCTAGTACTTAGCACACTGCGGCACTGAACTGACTTGTTGCCTGAATTCTGAATACCTGTCCTCTGTGCAGGAGCAACACAAGCCCACCCACAAACCTTTTTTCTACCTCTCTCTCTTTCTTACATTGCGACGGCTACCTGGATAGAGATATTAAACGGAAAAAAATAAATTTTAAATAATAATAAATGTAATAAAACACCACTTTCCAATTCTATCCAATCACCGGCATCTGCTCGTAGCCAAAAGCCAATAAGTATTTTTGTTATTTTTGTCGTTTATGTCAGCTTGACACTTCTTAATGTTCGAATTCGAACTCACAATGAGCTTTAGATGGGTTCCTAAAACTATGCTATGTACGCTCTGTATGACAAGAAATTGTATAGCAGCATGTATTCTACCGGTTTGCGAGGGTAATTGTGAGAGATTTGAATTGTGATTCTCAGTGGATTCTCTTCGGGTACCTAATAAAGCTAAAAGAGGTAACAACAATTTCCATAAAAAAAAAACAAACAAAGGATCGAATGATTAGGAATAGATTCAAAAGGTTGGTGCGATTAAGACCCGCTGACGAAGAATCAACGAACAACGTTGACTTTTTCAAACGGGCAGTCGCCGAGTTAACATCTTCGAGCAGAAGAAGAAAAAAACAAAAAAAAAAAGTGCAGAAGTGCAGTAGACAATATATATATATATAGGTATATAAAAGAAAAAAAAAATTTTTTTTTGCAATAAAGAAATAAAATATTAAAAAAACAGACAGTGTGATTCAGAAGCGGCAAATTCATATTCCCGGTAAGTGAAGATTTCACTTTTCCTTATTTTGTGAGAGTGTGAACGAATTGTGTTATAGGCGTTTTGTGCACGTAATACGAGCATCACCAAATTGACAAATTTTGCGGATTGGCGGTCATAAACTCATCGTGGCCGCCAACAATTTTTTTTGAATCGAAGTGCTGTCCTCGGCGAAGCAAATAAGCACTTAGCAGTTACACAGCTCATAGAGGTGATTTAGAGGTGAAACCCATATATACCTATACTTATACGAAGTCGTGGGGTCAGCGGAGTCTCATCATAAGGAGCTCAGCCGGACCTATCCGGAATCATTTCGCCTATCCCTCTATATCTCGATAGTGTACTCGGATACTACCTTTTGGCTGTAAAACCAACAGTCGCGAATCGAGCAGCCGATACAGGCGTGTCAAAAAAAATTCGTATACCTGCAAAAAAAAAAAAAAAAATTGTTCTGTAAAATAAAACGATTATTTGCACGTAAATTTAAACCATTTATAGCATTTGCCATAATAGGCCAAACATAACAATACATACCGTACTTATTTAAATTTTTAAGTTTGAAAACGCACACATATAGTATAACGATACACAAAAAAAAAATATCATATTACCTATATAAAAAAGCCACCCGCACAGTAGGGTAAAAAAAATAAAACGCCATCGCACGTAAATTTTTTTTTTGTTCTTATATTTTTTTTTTTTTTCTTATTTTTGATTTTTTTTTGGCGTGATATTAACTTTTGTTATTTTATTTATTTCTTTATTTTCTCATTAATTTATTTATTCGATAATTTTCGAGTTTCCTATAATTTTGTTGTTTCTGTTGTTCCTTTATTTATTTTTTTGTATACAGTCATTTTGGATAGTGGCAATAGATTTCCCTTTGTTTATTTTTTTTTTCTTTCGTTTTTCCAAATTTAACTGGAATTAGTATTCTAAAACGAGCTCATTTTAGGTAGAGATCGCGGGTAGAGTAGTGTGAAAGGTACACTGGGAATAAAAAGGTCAGGTACCAATAATTTTCCTTGGGAGATTTACATTTTGTTTATAATTATTATTTATAAGTTATTGTTAATATTACTTTAACTATGTTAAAGTTTATATATTTAGCCGTAGATTATAAATGTTCAAGATATTTTTTTTTTCTAATAAACGCTGTACATCACGCCAAGCTGATTGAAATCGCGTCATGTTTATTTTTGATTTTGCTCGAATGAGTATGATGGCTTGCTAGATCAAGATTTCAGGGGTGCGGTAAGGTCTGCTACGGTTCTTTCGGTGAACATGGTCTAGTCAGCGGCAACTAGACAAATTTGGGGAAGTTTAAAAATCGGCCAAAAACTTTCAGGAAGGGTGGGAACTGGCCCTAGCTGCAACAACAACAGCAGCCCCCTCAGCACGGTGGACGTCCGTCTGCTTTCAAAAAAAAGTAAGTTTTTATTTTGGCATGTTTAATGTTTTGTGGTAGATCTCGTTATGTGTGTAGGACAAGAACCACCCCATCCGGCGAGCAGAGCCGTGCTACGCAAGCATGCCATGCTCCTCGCACGTAACACTCCCTCCCTTTCCATCTCCGCTTCCTTCCTTAAGTCCCGTCCACATCCAGAATTCCTTCTTCAATCCGCTCCGAACGCCCTCTATATATATCCCTAATCTAGATCTATTACAACATATAGTAAAGTTCATTTTTATATGGTACCTACCTAACCGTATTATAAGTCACTATCACGTACCATTACTACTCTTACTCGTCTTACAGTGTTGCCCCCTCAACTGGTTGAAAATGTAACGTGGCGGATTTAAAGTGTAATCTATCTTAGCATTACCTGGAAATTGAATTTGACATTGGAATTGTGGAAAGAAATTTCGGCCAGCGTGCCGCAAGGAAGTGTCCTAGGGCCCCTTCTCTATCTGCTATATACTCGCGATATACCAAGAGAAGATGGCACTACTCTCGCTACGTTCGCCGACGACACCGCTATCCTAGCAGTAGGTAATACAATTGAAGAAAAGACTGCAAAACTGCAGGCCGCACTGAATAAGATAAATGAATGGACGAGGGACTGGCGGATCACCCTCAACGAAACTAAATCTGTTCACGTGAATTTCACGTATAAGAAAACTAATGAGTTGCCAATTTTCCTAAACTTGGCCCGAAACGAGGCCAAATACCTGGGAATGACACTCGACGCAAAGCTGAAATGGAATTCGCAAGTGAAAATGAAACGTAAAGAACTCGATATCAAATATATAGAAATGTACTGGTTACCCGGAAAACATTCCCAGCTCAGTACCGAAAACAAACTGCTTCTATACAAGCAAGTGCTAAAGCCGGTGTGGACCTACGGTATACAACTCTGGGGTTGTACCAAGAAAACAAATGTCAATATTCTACAAACTTTTCATAATAAAGTGCTCAGAGAAATTGTACAAGCACCATGGTATATTAGAAACAACGATATCCACAGAGATCTCGGAATTCCAATAATTGAAGCTGAAACAAAAAGCTTCGCGAGAAAGCATAGAATTCGATACTGAATTTAGTCGACTAATCGGACATGTCAACAATTCAGTTCGACAAATTTTGGACGAGAACAATTTATTGCGCCGACTACAAAGAACGAAACCGTTCGACTTGGCAAGATAGGATTAACCGCGTCTAAATTGCGGAACATGCAGGATCTTTCATTGGAAAGTAGCCTGTCAAAAGTTGTTATTTCGCTATAGAAAAATTGCTTCATAAGTTATATCTTAGTTGCAGTATCTAACAATTCTTCGAAGGGTGGTGTTTTTAGTCAGTAAAAATCTGACACTACTACGCGCTTGCTATTCTCATAGTGTCTTTGGAAGATTTTCACCTACCCTCGGTAAAAAATAAAAAAAATTGGAATTGTGGAAAAGAATGTTAATTTTTTTTTTTTTTTCAGTAAGTGGATGCGGAAACAGAGTTGTTTTATTTTATTTTTATGTCTCAATTTGCACAGAACTGCATTGGTGGCTGGGGTTGGAAATTAAGCTAAAGTTTTATGGTTAATACCATGTTCCCACCAACGTGATTTAGCCGAAGTGATTTATAAATCACGAAACGCGTCCCCACCGAACTTTAAGTGATTAAATGTGGCATTTACGCCAACTTTGCCATATCAGTGATGGGACTTCTAGCACTTAAGTGGTATTTCAATTACTTTTTACACTTTCGGAAATTCTACCATAACACGAAATCTACCACCTTTTAACAAAGCTATTCGCTAATAATATTTATTTTCCATCATTGAATTGAAATTTGTACCTACTATACCTACTGCTACTACTTACTTTTACCCATACACACTCAGCTATCAGTATTTTTTTTTCGAAGAATTCAATCAGCAAAAACTTTCAGTCCAGTATACACCATTTACTGCGCCATTACTTCTTTATTTATCATGGACAATTTTTTTTTCTACCACTTTTCTACCACCGTTTCACTTTCCTCAAGTCCCATCACTGACTTTTCGTTTGCTGAATGAAGTGCTGAACATAATAAAGGTATGTTTGATTTTATTTTGTGTGGACAGATACGTAATTAAAATTTAAACACGTCTAAATCACGTAATTAGTAATCACGAAAATGTATGATAAATCACGTAATTTATGAAATGATTTAGCTAAATCAAGTGGATTTAGCTAAATCACGTTGGTGGGAACATGGTATAAGTTTCTTATTTCACTATAACCATATTTTTAATTATAAAAGTTTTACCATTTTTTTTTTTTTGTAATTCATCGTTTTCAAAAAGGCACTCTTCACTTTGGCAAGGTAGAAACTATTTAGTGAAATCAATTTATTTTTTTCACGTGAGTCGTATACAACAGTCCTTTCTACTCCTTGATGATGGATTTTTTTTTAGATCGATTTAAACAAAATTTTATAAGAGCACCTAACTACTTCGAAACACGCATCATTACTATATTGTTATAACGGGTGATTTTTTAAGAGGTTTAGAACTTTTTTTAAAAAAAAAACACAAAAAATTCGAAAAAATGAATGAAATATTTATTTGAATCGATAGTTTGAACCTTGCAATTTAATGTTTAAAGATAATTTCATGCAAATGTTGACCGCGGCTGCGTCTCAGGTAGTCCATCCGCTGAGTCCAATTTTGGCATACTCTTTCACACATATCGGCCGGTATCTCACGAATGAATGCATGGATGTTGGCTTCCAGTGCGTCAATCGAAGCGGGCTTGTCCCTATACACATTAGCCTTGACATACCCCCACAAAAAATAATCTAATGGTGTCAAATCGCACGATCTAGGCGGCCAATTGACCGGCCCGAAACGTGAAATTAACTGTTCACCAAACTCGCCTCGCAATTGCGCCATTGTTTCGCGTGCTGTGTGGCATGTGGCACCGTCTTGTTGAAACCACATATCATGCAAGTCAAGAACTTCCATTTCGGGCAAAAAAAAGTTTGTTATCATCGCTCGGTAGAGTTCACCATTGCCAGTAACGCTGCGATTCGCATCATCTTTGAAGAAATATGGCCCAATAATGCCGCCGGTCCATAAACCGCACCAAACAGTGGCTTTTTCGGGATGCATTGGTAGCTGTTGCAATGCTTCTGGCTGATCTTCACTCCAAATGCGGCAATTTTGCTTATTTACGTACCCATTCAACCAAAAATGAGCCTCATCGCTGAACACAATTTTTCGATAAAAAAGCGGATCCTCGGCCAGCTTTCCAAGAGCCCATTCACCAAAAATTATAGATGTTTTTGAAATCTGTTCAAGAAATTCTTTTAAAAATCAATTAATGTCACTTTTGAATCGGAGTAATTAATAATCTTTGCTAAAATAATAGTTTTAAGTATATATTAAATAATTAGTTTTAAGTTGTCTAAAAGAGTTTTGTGTAGCTCAAATTGACATAAATAAATAAATAAAAAAATAAATAAATAAATAAAAATTGGGCGTTGTGGTAGGTCGGCTGGCTTTAGTTCTTGCACAAGCTGTATCTTAAAAGGCTTTACACACAAATCCTTCCGCAAAATTTTCCACGTAGTGCTGTAACAAAGGCCTAACTGCTGGGAACGGCGCCGAATCGACATTTCGCGGTCTTCTGTCACACTAGCTGATACGGCCGCAATATTTTCTTCACTACGCACAGTACGTAAACGTGTTGGTGGTTTAATGTCCAACAAAGTAAATTTGGTGCGAAATTTGGTCACAATCTTCCGAATAGACTGCTCAGAAGGTCGAGAATGCCGATCATAAAATGGAAGCAGCGCGCGATGAACATTTCGAACCGAGCACGAATTTTGATAGTAAAATTCAATAATTTGCAAGCGTTGTTCATTTGTAAGACGACCCATGGTTAAATTGCAAACCAAACTGAAGCTGTTTGACAGTGACACAAGGTACTAAACACACGTCAGCTGTCAAAACCAGTGTTGCCAAAACCAAACCAGCTAAAAAATCACCCGTTATTATCATGTTTTTACCATTTTTTTTTTTTTTTTTCAAATATGAAATAAGGCCCCACTGCGATGAAATAAGGCCATTTTACACCACCACTACACTTTACAAGATTTTTGAGTACAAGGACAAGCATAGTAGGAGTTTCTGTTTTTTGATGTGTTATAGGCAGAAATGGCAGAACTGCCTCTTTTTATTTAATTACTACATTAGTTACGTCTGCTCCCTAACTGAGGTTTAAATATTTATGTGGTATTCGACTGGGCGCTCTCAGAGCACTTTTTTTTTGCTCTCAGAGCAGTTTTAGAATGTTTTAATTTAAAATTTAACCAGTGAATGGAAAACGATTTGAAAAGTGTTGAAGGCTACACATATTCGAATCGCACGAATATTATCACAAAAAAGAGCAAGTGACGTTTTTATGTTCGATTAGTCACACGAAATCTGAAATCTGAGAGCAAATCTGAAGAAGCCCAAACGAATACCACATTAATGTAGTCAAATAAAGCAAACGTAGCGGTATCTGTCAAAATGTAGCTAGCGTTGTCAGATCCAACCGCAAAACTGACCAACTGAAAAATTCAAAATCTGTTCCGCTTTAATTTCTATTAAAATTAAAAATGTTCTCAGTACCTACATAAACATGTAACAAATAGTAAATGTAAATGAAACAAATCAGGCGTGTAGTTTATTCGATTTAATATGCGTACTTCTAGTTAATTGATGAGCAGATTACCTCACGTAAACTAGGTACTTTGTCGTCTCTCTTTTTAAATGATTGCAAGTAGTGTTCTCGATAGATTGATATCTTTACATTTATATACATATATGTATATGTATATTTGTAAGAATTCAGAAATTTGTTTTTGAATTTGCATTAGCAGTTATAAAAAACGCAAATAAAGTGGGATTTTCTGATTGTGTAACCTCCAAGTTGTTGGAATTATTTTCAGGTGCATATTCAAAATGGTTGAAAAAAGAATGAGTGGGTAATATTTGCTACAAGTAAGTTTTGCGTCGCTGTTATTGCATTTTTAATGGAAGTACGGTGTTGAGTATTAAAAAAAAAATATATATGAACACAGTACACAGATCGGCTTTTTGGTAATAATTTTTGAGAAATAATTAAAAAACTGATTTATTCGAATTTTTGGAGAAAAACTAATGTGGTTTTCCATTGGGACAAAAAATCAATCTTTTTTTTGATCTAAATCACTTTTCGCGTTCCATTGGGACGAAAAATCAATCTTTTTTTCGATTCGGATCACTTTTAGCAGATCTCGATATTTTTTCAGATTTACGCATACCAATATACTTTGTACAGCTGTTTAACGTCAGTTTAAGAAGTTTCATTTCGAGGCAAATGCGCAAAGTTTCGTGAAAACCAAAATAACAAAATACATAAATAGCTATGGATACGATTTCGGAGGAATTATTATCTTCATTATCTCCCTCGTCATCTGAAGGCTACAAACCACCAATAATACTTCATTTGTATCTATAAGAAGGAAAACATTTTTGAGGGCGATATCCATTTGTGATTTAGCCAAAAACGAATGCCATTTGAACAGCTGATATTGTTGTCAATTAACGCATTAATCCATTTACAAAAGCAGATCAATCTCGTTGCGGGTTCCATGAGCACAGTAAAATCTGAGATCTGAAAAAGATTTCTGGTGGTCCCAATGGAAAACTACATAAGTAAGGGATCTTATTTGGATCAGTTATATTAGGTATCTTTAATATATATTTTGATCAAAATCGTTAGAGCGGTTTTCGTTAAATTGCGCAGACAAAACAGTAACAAATATTGCTGTTTAGTTAAAAAAATACTATTGCTCAACTTTTTAGCTGAAAACTGATTACAGGTTATTGTTCGGGATGCAAGCATTACTTGCTTTTAAAAGTTTTATCGATATCGAGATATGAGCAGTTTTTTAAATTAACGATTTTTGTTATTCGAATTGAAAATTGAGGACACAATCATTTTGGAAACATCAATTTTACTCTTAGTATGCACTTTGGTTAAAAATTTTAGTGTCGTTTCGAGGTAAACTAAAGAAAACCTAATTAAACAAAAAATGATTTTCTCAAAAAAAAAAAAAAAAAAAAACATTGGGGGATATTATAGAGAAAAACTTATAGAAATAACCATATTACCTTTTTGTTCCAATCGTGTGAAACGTTTTCGAGACATGGCCAGATTTTTTTTTTTTTTATCGAAAAACTTAGTATGCAGTCATGTTAACCTCACCCAGTTAAGCTCAAATATAAATTATGCTTGAAATCGCTGGAGCCGTTTTCGAACAAATCAAACTGGTATTCAAATTTCTATGGGAAGTATACCATTGATATTGGGCTTACCTACCTTGCACAGAAAGAAAAAATGGCGCCGAACTTTAAGCCCTCAAACTCCAAATACGAAATTTGAATGAAATCCGGACAGACAGACGGGAAGAATTTTGAGATCCACTTTTTTAAGTTCCTCTTATCATCGTAGAGTCAGAGTTGATTAACATCTCGAGTTCGAAATTTTGTACGAATACCTACATCAATATAATCTTACTACATCATCGATAAAGTTAAAAAACTTAACTAAGGTACCTGGCTAAAACTGATCAAAAATTGTCTGTCCTGTGCAAATTCCCAGATTAAAAATGTTCCCAGTTGCCAGATTTATATTCTTGGCTTCTGTCCTTGCTGTGCAGTCTACAACAGATTTTGGCAAGA
The DNA here is from genome assembly GCA_946477585.1 of Cheilosia urbana. Taxonomy (NCBI): domain Eukaryota; kingdom Metazoa; phylum Arthropoda; class Insecta; order Diptera; family Syrphidae; genus Cheilosia; species Cheilosia urbana. Next base: position 158,765,491 of record OX297853.1, on the reverse strand, counting down.
AAGAACTTCCGAAATTCCTCAGTGAGTAACCACTTAAAAGTACATACATTCTTATACACGTATTTAATATTGTTTTATTTTTGTAGGCTACGAAGATGCTCGCAATGCAGTCATGGATGCGGAGGACCTTCTCTCCACAGGTGGGCGTGTCCTCTTATCGAAAAAAGAAGAAACAGCTAATCGAATATTTATGAAGCACAAATTGGCGGAATTGTCGGACGGATTTATTGATGGAGACAACCATGCTCCAGGAATGCATTTTTTTAAAGCCAAGGACCTCATAGAAAACAGTCGTGTATTCCATTTCATCAAAGAAATGCCGAAGGGAGCCCTGCTTCACGCACACAACACAGCGCAAGTGTCTTCCGATTGGGTTGTAAGCAATCTGACCTACATGCAGGGTCTTTTGGTTTGTACAGATCACGTGGGGGTAAATGTGCTCTCTTTTCGAAGAAATCCTGATCTTGGTTGTTATTCTTCCTACACGTTGGTTAATGAGAAGCGCCGAAAAACAAGGAACAAAGGGGCCTTCGATAGGCAATTGGAGAGGGCCATTAACTTGTATACACCCTTTCCAGAACGTAAGAAAGACGACACCCTGAATCTTTCTTTTTTTTATGCTAAATCAGTCATTTTGTCGATCTTGTTTCAGTTGAGTACCCGACTTTGAATAAAGTATGGTCGAAGTTTCAAACTTTCTTCGGAACAGTTTCGGACTTTTTGAAGTATATTCCGGCTTTTCGAGCCTATCACTGGCGCATGTTAGAAGAGTTCTTCCACGACGGTATAATGTACGCCGAAGTGAGAATGGAATTTAAAACGGTAAGACAAGTCCATCTTTAACCTGGACGCTAACGAGATTAATTTATTTTAGATGTATGATGACAAAGGTAAAGAATATCCCCCCGAGTTTGCTGTTAATGAGTTGATTGGACTTGTAAAACGTTTTCGTGCACAGAATCCTGAATTTCTAGGCGTCAAAGCGATTTTCAGTACTAATCGAAGGGTGGAGAAAATTGACGTGATACAAAAATTTGAAATATTTAAGCAACTGCAGTAAGTCTGTCCACAAACAATTGTGTTAATGATTTTGTCAATAGGTCTTACTAATTCCCATACCCGTAACAAAATCCATTGAAAGTGTTTTTATAAAGGGGAACTATTTTCGTTTCTACTTCTAGCAAAGCTTATCCAGATTTTGTAATTGGTTTCGACCTAGTGGGTCAAGAAGACTTGGGCAATCCATTATATAACTTCGTAGATGCATTGAGAAATCTTCCGACAACAGCAAAGTTTTTCTTCCATGCTGGTGAAACAAGTAAGAGTATCCAATATCCGTTAATAATTTAATAAATATTATATTCCCTTTTTATTGCATAGACTGGTATGGAGCATCAACCGATTTCAACCTTTTAGATGCGATTCTGTTAAATACCACCCGAATCGGTCATGGCTACGCATTATTGAAGCATCCTGTCCTGTGGAATGCTGTGAAGAAACGAGGCATTGCCATTGAAGTTAACCCCATATCCAATCAAGTTCTAAACTTAGTATGGGATTTGCGAAATCATCCGGCAGCATTTTTCCTTTCGGAAAATATTCCGGTCGTTATATCAAATGATGATCCAGGTTTCTGGAATGCTAAAGGCCTAAGTTATGACTTCTATTATGCCATTATGAGTTTTGCACCGAATCATGCGGGTCTAAGGACACTTAAGGAATTGGTCTGGAACTCCATAAAGTATGTGTGAGCACTGTAAGGTGAAATAAATTAATAATAAACTTGCCTACATTTACTAGGTACTCGGTTTTGAATGAAAAGGAGCGAAAAGAGGCTTATTCTATACTTGAGAAGACATGGGACAGATTTTTAGACCGAGTTATAGCTGCCGATGCATTAAGCTAACGAAACAAATAAATAAATTTCTTTAGGTATGTGAATAAGAGTTACCGATTTTTTTTTTTAATCTTAGAGGTAGGGTTTTTGAGTAAAAGTACAACATTTACTTGCATACAATATAATGTAAGGATAAAAACCTATTCCATTTAAGAAACTGTACGATAAAAAGCAACTTTTAAGACTACGTCACGCATTTACGTACTGGACTAGAGGTATAGAAATGGACTTCATAGTCATAGTCTATTCTTTTTTTAATTGTATTTCCAAGAAGTTCTTACAACTTGAGCTTATTTGTTCATAGCATCGGCGAAAGGAAGATATTCCATCATGCTGAAAGTAAAAAAAATAATAACTGGTTAATAACTTGGAAATACAACAAAGAGAATTTTTTAGTACATAAACGTCTTTTACATTTTGATTTCCTCAAAACGGTAAGTTAGTACGAGATAAATTTTAGCTCCCATACAACGTCCTCGCTAAAATTCAGCTACGATTTTAGCTAATGTTTGGAAAATAAAGTTGGAGAAAGCTGAATTTAGTTTAGCTCGAGTAGCGTACTAAACTTAACAATTGGCATGGCATATTCTGCCGAAACGTAATCCTGACAGAGATATATATATATTTTTTTTTATCAATTAAAGTACTCAGCAGTAGACAGAACATTATTCTCATAAGAGAATAAATCAACAAAATATTAAAGCAATAAAAAGGGCTTTGGAAATATAGAAAAACAAATACCTACCCCCTTATTAATAAAAAAATGTGCACAAGTAAGTTAGTTAGCAAACATAAGATAGCATACAAAATTTGGACATAACTGCTGAGTAACAACTTGATAACTTTTACACAGTGTTTATTAATACGGGGGCTAGTGTTTTAATTGGTTCTGTATTCAATATTTATACTTACAAAATACGGATCCCATATGATGTTATCTTCAGCTCGGCCAATATAAGATCCGAGGAGTTCAATGTTAGCCTTCGATCCATTCGGTACTCGTTTCATTAGTTCCTCAACGTTGCTCTCATCCATACCGAATATGTAGTCAAACTTGTGGAAGTCATTTTCTGCAATCTACAAATAACGATTGTCATAATATTTGGCGTAACTTGTAAAGAAAACTACGTCTGGTTTTCATGTATAATTCCGTGATCGTATAGGTAGATCGTTCACGGATGGGGCGAATTGATTCGAAACTATTTACCTCTCTTCCCAAATGTTCTGATGCCAAACCATTTTCTGATAGTACCTTAATGCATCGAGGTTCGGGGTTAATTCCAACATTCCACGATCGCAATCCTGCGCTATCAATTTCCCAATTAAGGCCGCTATTTTCAACAAGATCTCGCATTATACTCTCCGCCATCGGAGAGCGGCAGGTATTCCCTAAGAAATATTATGTTAGAATTCCCGAGCACAATTTTATTTCTCACTCACCGATGCAAACGAAAAGTATCTTCTTTGTATCACACATTAGGTTCAATTGCGTACTCGTTTGAGAATGAATGTAAATTTAGAAAAGTTGTCTAACAGATTTTTACTCTGAATTGCAAAGTATTAGCCCTTTAAGAAGAAAAATATAAACCAGTCAACAGAAAATAAATTCCGATAGATACCTTCTGACAGACGGCAATATCTAAAGTCTAAACCCAACAAATAGCTGTCGCTGACGTATAAACAAATACACAACACATTAGAAACGTTTAAATAAAATGTATTTCGCTAATTACACGTAAACATAATCACACATTTGATTTTAGATTTTTCCAGCTAGTGCTTGCTTTAGGAAGGCATCGCAGGCAATCACACACTGTTGGTAGGCCTTTTCGAATGCAGCTTCCCCTTTTAACTGAAAATGCAATAGAATCAAAGAATCTGGGGACCTTACAATGAACGTTTGCATCTTACATAATACGGATCCTTGATAATTTTATCGTTCTTCTCTAGGCCAAAGTTACCCAACATTAACAGCTTTGCCTTTGCACCTTTCGGTGCTAGGCGATCGAGATCGTCCATATTCTCTTCATCCATACCAAATATATAATCGAACTCTTCGAAATCTTTTTTGCGGATTTGTCGAGCGTGATTCGAGTATTTAAGGCCATGATTTTTCATGATATTTAATGCACGGTGATCAGGCGAATTGCCAGCATGCCAGTCACCAATTGCTGCACTATCTACATGCCAATCTCCGTCAACACCGGCGTTTTTGATGGTGTCCTGCATCACTGCCTCTGCTATGGGAGACCGGCAAATATTACCTAAATTCGGAAGGAAATTGCTATTGAAGTTGATGTAGAACTAAATTTGTGGTGTATAAACTACCTAAGCAGATCATAAGCACTTTCTTTGTCATGATTAATTGTGAATAGTTTGACTTATCCTACTTTTCCAGTAAAGTACCTATTAGCAAACTATACAATTGTATTTTGAAGTTTTGAAGGGAATTGTGTTTGACAGCTGAAGGTCGTCGTACTCTCGTATTTTGACATTTGGCAGGGGCAAAATGATGCTGGTTGTCGACAATGTACTGAATACGTCCATTTCAATAGGTTGGATCTAGTTAAATTCAATTAACTTGAACTCCAAACAGGCTTCTAGTAACAAAATAAAAGTTTCTTTGAAACTAGCTCAACAAGGTACCAAAATCGTTTTCCAAACTGCTTAACTGAGTTTTATACAGCCCAAACTGTGGCACCACCCAAGGTATAAAATAACGAGGAACTTAAATATATTCGTGGCGACAGTAACCATTTCGCTAGTCTACCTTTAAGGAAGTACACTCGGCACATACCTTGGAGGTGTGTACTTACCTTATTTAATTGGTAAAAATTGAATATAATTTTAATTGGATTTTAATTAAAAAATAAAGGTAAGTACCTACCTGATATGTTTCAGTACTGAATGGAGCTGCAGTGTTCCAATCTTTGCTTGAACACATCCATCGCTGAATTGATTTTTCAGAGCGCTTTCACAGCGAAAAAGAACGCAGCCATTTTATTTTCGTTTTTTGAAGTATGAGTGTCATAGCAAAGTCCCAAACTTTTCCCAGTTCTGTAAATTCTAATTAAAAATAATAAATATTTAGATCTAGATTTTGCTTTTGCAAACATTACCAATAAATAAACAATTAGCTGTTTATAGAAAAAGATGGACGAGGAAACCGAAGACGGTTTAGTTACGTACACTTTCGATGATGATTGTGAATGTGCAGCTGAGTGTGCGGAAATAAATGGTAAATCTCAACCGCCAAATACTGAGGGTACATAACTTTCATAAAATGTTTTCTGTTTATAGTGACTGAAGTAACAGAGGCAGAATCATCATGGAGTCAGACATATATTTGCTACCTTTTGGAGGAGTGTTTAAAAATGAAAAAGGACCTCCACGACCCGCGTCATCGTCGAAACAAGTTCTTTTCAATTATTCGTGAAAATATGATGGCTAGGGGATGTTATTTTAGTGCCAACACATTGCAAAAGAAGTTCCACAATTTAAAAAAGCATTTCTCTACGATATGCCAGAATAGGGACCGTGCTGTCAAACCCGGCAAACCCATAACATGGCCCTACTACAATTTAATGATGGAGATCTTTGCAGAAGAGCTAGAAATTGAGGACGCTCCTACTATGGCATCTCTATATCCCGACCCACTTCCACCAAAGACTATTGTATTGTTAAAACAGACAGATGTGAAACCAGTCGCAGTAGAATACGAGTCGCCATCCGAAACAGAAGAAGTGGAACCTGCCGTCGACGATGGGACTGACGGTAATGCAATGAAATGTACTTTCATATCAAAGAAAAATAATCTGTCAACTTTTAATAGCGGATCAAGATTCACCTTGGACGCACAAGGCTGTGGTTGCTTTTTTGCGAGAATGCGAGAAGAAAAAACACGAGCTCTGGAATCCGCAGATACGCCGCCGCGAAGTATTCGGTGATATTCGACTGCGACTGAAAGCGAAGGGGTACATCTTCAGTCCAGATTCCCTTGATAGGAAGCTGCGAAACATGAAGAGTCACTTTACAACCGTCACAGATCAAGCGCCCAAGAATGGAGATGTGAATCACAAGCGTCGACGACTCACTTGGCCTTACTATGACCTCATGAATGATATCTACGGCCCAGAGGCGGAGGAGGAAGTCTATCAAAAGCGCAAAGATCTCGTTTCAAAAAAGAAAGAAGAAAACCTCAAGGCGAAAGAAGAAAAGATGATCAGAAAAGAGCAATCCGCAAAGAAAAAGAAGGAAGCCCAGAAGCCTACTATTAAAGTTGTCCCGTCGGAGAACCTTACCATGCCTAAGTCAAGCCTAAAATTTCGCCCGATCGCACCAAAAACTGAGATGCCTACTAACTTACAACCGGTCATAGCTCAATCAGTTCAGGGTCAGAATATCCAACTTATATTTGTACCTCAAATAGCGCAAGTATTTTCTGCTGCTACTCATAACGTTGAAAGTCCCGCAAATAGATCATCGTCTCCGGGCGAATTCGATGAAAATCACCAGCTAGACGATTATTCACCTAATACATTCAAAAACTCAACAAAGGATAGGCCCCCTGATTTCGAGGTACCAATGCACAGGAATGACAAGCCCAATTACGTCGGCGATAAGCTCAAGTTTTCCATGGATATTTTAGCGCTCGAGGAGCGACGGACAATTGTTTCCGAGCAAATGCTCGACGAGTTAGTAGAATCAAACAAAATCAAGCAAAAGCTTCTGCAGTTTAAACGTGCTAAACTGGAACTGGCCATGGCGAGAGCAAAGAGAAAAAACGACTATTCTGTCTAAGATCAGAAGACCATCTCGTGTTTATGTAGTTTCTGTTTTTATTAAATAAAATCAAACAATGAAAGCAAGTAGTTCCTCTTCATTAGCCCGTCACAGTCGGCATTTTCTCCTGTAGCGCCCTCGGCGTCTGCATTGAGAAAGACTTCGGGCGATTCATCTCGAATCAGTTGGTCGACATCGTCCGCTGGGTCAGTCATCAGTATGTGGTTGTGCAGAATGATGCATGCGCATACCATTTTGTTTGCCAGCTCTGGCTTTGAAGTATCGAGGTACGTCAGTCGGCGAAAACGGGCCAATAGCAGTCGAAATGCCTCTTCGACTGTTGCAATTGCACTGAGCAAACAATTGTTAAAGTGCTCTTGCGTTTCTGTGAGAATTCCTTCATCTACGAAGGGCACCACTAAGTTTTTCATTTGCGGATAGGATGAGTTACCAACGATATGGTAGTCTTCCGGTATAAGATTCTCAATTTGCTTGGACAGTGGACTGTTGCGAAATACTCGTCCTGCATGGAGACACCCTGGCGCACCGACATATACGTCCGTGAATATCTTTTGGTTATCACACACCGCTGCGCAATAAAACCCCAGCATTACATGATGAACGAGGTCCATGAATCCACTTACCTTGTAAAATGATCGAATGCGTTTTCCTCTCATTGCAGTATATGGAGTAGCGCGATGGCTTCTTAATTTGAATGTGACATCCATCGATTGCGCCAATAATTCCGGGTACATAGCCGCCAGTCTTAGGTTTAAACCCCTATAAATACAGGAAGTAAAATTCGATTTCACTTGGATACGCCGCTACCACATACCTGCTCAATGTGTGAGAATTCAAGATCGCCTGGCCATGAGACATGGTCTTTGAATAGCACAACTAGCCCGTCAATTATTTCACAAAAATACTGATATGCTGCACCTTTTGCCAAGCCAAAGCGCGTGCTAACTGCAAAAAAGCTGTCTCGTGTACTCAGCATCCAGATAGAAAAGAGGAGTTTCTTCTCTAGATTAAAGATTTTGACCTTTTTCGACAACTTATCCATTATACTACCAAAGCAAATGCGGCTCATGCGAAAATAGTATCGAAATTCTTCTTCTGTGAAATTTGGAATAACAGTATCATAGAAATCAGTACTCTTCGGTATATTTGCTCCTCTCTTTATGGCCTTTTTTGCTACTTGCCCGTCGATGTATGGATCATGTTCTTCGAGTACATCTTCTTGAATGACCGCTGATTGTGCAGTGGCTTGATTTGATTCGAGTTGGTTTACTAAGTACTTGACAATGTCATCTAAAAAGACAGATTAGTTTTTAGTAAAGTATATATGTTTCGCTGCTAGCAATTTATACCAGAGTTTGAACAGTCCATTGGAACGCTATTTTTCCTTAAATCGAGTTATAAAAATTGTTCCAATAATTTTGTTTGCAATTTGTTGTCTTTCAATAGATAACAATAAATTCTAAACAAAGTGACAACTTAATGGCAGAGTGCGTTCAGCGTTTGTATAAAATTCAATATGGAGTCTAGAACTCTAGACGAAGAGAATAATGGTAGTATACAGCAAAATGGTTAATTGTAATGTCGTTTTCGGTTTGGCATTTCAGATCTAGATCTGAGATTTCAAATTTCTGCTGCCAAATCGAACATGAATTCCGAATTTTATTGGTTCTTGTGTGTATTGAATTGGCCGCAAAAACAAAAACTTTTTCACTTGCACTGGAAATCCAATTCAATTATAATAACGGATTTCGAAATAATTTTATATGAAAACCCACTCGCAAATCCTTCCAAAGATAAATAATTCGTAACCGCCAGCGCTGTCTGTAAAAAAAATTGGTATTAGTGAAAGTATGTGTAAATCTGAGAAAAAATCAATCATTACCAAAGTGTATGGCACACGGCTGGAAGCGGTGTGTTTATCGTTGAAAGGATTGCTTTTTTATTATTCAGCCCTATTGCGAAGATCAACTATCAATCGGTTGACGATTGACAAATTTGTCAATTAAAATTGATGTTGGTATTGCGAAAAACGATTGATAAAAATATAACCTATTGTGAACATAACGCCAAAAAATAAGGTTATTGTGAATGAAAACTCAACTTTGACAGTTCTAAAATATTTTGGATTCGAAGAGAGTGATTGTTACGATTTTTGCAAACTATTTAATTAAACAATAATTACGAGTGTTAAATCTGTGAAATTTATTGGAAATCGTGTCATCGGTGGAATCATTTTTTGATGATGACGAAGACGAGACAGATTATGCGGAATTGGCTGCTATACGGAGGAGTTTGCGAGATACATCTAATCCCTTGGAACTGGAAAACCGAAGGTAGCTAATTCCTTTTCCAAGGAATGCTTTTGAGGTGCATTCGTTTATTTTTTGGAAGATATTGGACCCAAACTTAAACCGATTAATTGCAGCTCTGCTTGGTCTTGCGCAGTCAACAGCAACAACAGTGTCCCTTTTTCTAAGTGAACTGCTAAACGCGTTATGGAAAATTACATGTGCCCAAAATGGATAAAATTCATTACACATAGGAAGAAATATCTATATATACATCTACCCTCTAATAAATAACAACAATAACAAATAAAAACGTTGATGTTTAACATTTTCTTTTAAGAGTCGTCCTTATCAACACCGAAATTGCGATTGATAGAAAAATTGACAACTACCAATAAAATTGTTCAAGATTGACACTCACAATACCGATTTGTCAACCGACAATTGCTGCACGTTCACAGTCGATCAACATTTAATTGATAATTGATCTTCGCAATACCATTTAAAGAAATTTATTGATAAGTATCAACTATCAATTGATAGTTGATCTTCGCAATAGGGCTGATTATTATAAATGTGTGAAAATCAATTGAAATGAAATGCAGTACAACTGAAAACAAATGAAACATTCAAATTCGGCAGAAATCGGGGCTGAGGTTTCCATTATGCGCACTAAGCAAATTCATTTTTTTTATTTTTTTTATATAAATTGACTTATTCTAAGATGTACTGTAGAAGAATTTTTTTGAGGAAACTTTTTTTTCTATTTTTTTTTTATTTTTAAAGTTTTCAGTTTTCACTGAAAAGTGCCTGTATACAAACTGCACAAATGGACGCGTTACTTTAAATACACCAGACTTTCTTAAAGGCGCCTGCCTGACAGTTGTTGACATACCCTTAGCGGAGCGACGAAGTCGCGTGAGCGTCTAAACCCTGCGAAAAAAAGGGTTAAAATCCTGTTAGCGAGCGAAGCGAGCCCTCCACCCCTCTACTTTAAATACACCATACTTTCTTACAGGCACCTGCCTGAAAGTTTTTGGTATACACTTATTCAACTATTTAACTGGGCTAAAAAACATAAATATAATATTTTTTTTCTTTAGGAAATGAAATTTTTTTTTTTTTTTTTTTTATTAAATTTTAATATTTTTTTTTTTTTTTTGATTAAACCAGGAGATTTTGCAAAAAAGGTTTTAAATCTCGGTGTATAAATCATGTTAACATGATTTCATTAAAAAAAAAAATAAAATAAAAATAATAAAAAAAAATTATAGTAATAAAAAAATTAAAAAAAAAAATTTCATTTCCTCAGGAAAAAAATATTATATTTATGTTTTTTAGGCCATTTTAAGCCAGAAAAAAAATAAAAAAAAATGTTTGCTTAGTGCGCATAATGGAAACCCGCCCCGAAATCGGAAATCTCGGATCAAAATATTAAATGCCAATATTTCTTTTGCTTACTAGTGTGCTGAATGCGCCTTTTGGAAATTAATTTCTACTAACAACTGACGTTTATTTTGTTCAGAATTTGGCTGTCAGCAAAGTTTGGACGAAAAATTTCTTGCTCCAAGTTGTATTTATTTTAATTTTTTTATACATAAACTTTCAACAGCTCGATAGACGAGTACAAAAACCAATTAAAATGGCAAACCAGGAACCATCTCAAGTTATGTCGCTACCCCTTCCTCCAACGCAGTACATCAGCCTTTTCACAGAAGAAAACATTCGCCGTAATCGTGCACCAAGGCCACCTCCTAGCATATACGATACCTACTCCATGTTTGGAGTACAATACAGTAATGAGGAAATGGTAAGATCCCTTGAAAGTCAGGGAATCAAGAGGCTCATACCACAGCACTTTGACAGAAGAAAGGAACTAAAGAAGCTAAACCACTCGCTGTTTGTGAATTTTTTGGATTTAATTGATTTGCTCATCCAATTTCCAGACAGTCCAAGGAGGACAGAAAAGATTGATGATCTAAGTTTGCTATTTGTACACATACACCACTTGCTTAACGAATTTCGACCACATCAGGCACGGGAAACCTTACGCGTCATGATGGAAATGCAGAAAAGACAGCGGGTAGAAACCTGCAGCAGATTCCAAAAGCACCTAGAGAAAGTTAGAGAGATCGTAAAGAATGCCTTTGCCGCCTTACCAGACTTTGAAGAGGAACACCAATCGCTTTCCGAGTTCATGAAGATGGACGATGATGGCCACAAAAACTCCCTTAACTTGAAAGTCGATCAATGCCACCAATGTGATAGAATAATGTGCAAAATTGTTGACAACATTAATTAAATGCCCATAGGAGGGCTTAGTTGATAGGTGGAAATATAAAAGTTGTATCACAAAACGGTACTTGTGTTTTTTATTTGGAATGCCGTTTAATTTTCTTATTGAAATATATAATATATGTATAGAGAAACAGAAAAAAAAAAAAAAAAAAAACCAAATTTAAATTATTTAATCCAGAAACCTTGTAACAGCACCTAGATGTTTCCAGAAACGGCTTCTTTGAAGAATGCCTCGCAAGCCACCTGGCATTGTTCGAAGACCTTTTCGAAAGCAGCTTCTCCAACTAACTGCAGAATGAAATACAAGTAGATTTTTTAACGAATTTATGCGAAAAAGTCATGTTGTCCCTTACGTAATACGGATCCTCAATGATCCGGTCGGCTGCATCCAGGCCAAAGTCACCTAGCATTAGCAATTTGGCTTTTGAATTGTTTGGCGCGAGTCGTCTCAAATGTTTCATATTATCCTCATCCATGCCGAAAATGTAGTCGTACTCATTGAAATCTTTAGGCTTTATTTGTCGTGCATGATTTGAATACTTCAAGCCGCGTTTGCTCATCACGTTGGTTGCCCGTTTGTCAGGAGAATCACCCATATGCCAAGCACCAATCGCTGCACTGTCCACATGCCATTCGTTTTCTTTGCCCGCTTTGTGAATAATGTCAAGCAATATAGCTTCAGCAATGGGAGAGCGGCAAATGTTTCCTATACAAAAAATATGTCCGTTAGGCATGAATATTTTCAAAAGAAGAATTTTAAGTAAGGCCTTACCCAAACAAACCATAAGAATTCTTTTTCTTTCAGTCATTGCAGATTATTGGAATGCAATTGATTGGAAATTATTTAACACAGTGTAATAATTTTTTTGTTGTTGGCCAAATTAACCGTAAACAGGAAGTGCAAGTAAAATATTGTTGTTGTCGCCACTTACTTTAACGTTATTTGTTGTCAACATCATAACGTAACGTTATGAAATAAATTCAAGTTGCCACATTAGGTCTGTTCCCTGAGTTGTCATTGCTGACTTCTGAATAAGTACAAGTATGTTCTTTTACAACAACTTCTTATTGGTAGGTTATTTTTAATAATGTTAAGACAAAGTCTAAGCTTACAATTGTTCGAAAGTTGTGGAATTGGTAAAGATAACTTTTTAAGAAGCAACGTCTATTAACTGTACTATGTAAAAAATGGGGATGTAGTTGTGCTAATAAGAATCCCAGAATAGGCCACGAAGTTTAAGTAAAGTTCGTCACATTAGGCGTGGGGGACATATTCCTTGCAATGCCTAGGTAGCTTTGACTTACAATTTCGATGGCGTTACAGTCCAGGAGGACCTATTAGGCTTATATTTAATTATTTGATTAATAGTAAATGTTGAAATTGGTGTAAAACCTTCTTAATAATTGGAATTGAAAGTATGTATAGTGCACGTAATCTAAAGAAATAAATGACTAAAAATATAATAGAATCTATAGGACCATAAATGTCAAGCTTTTTAATCTACTAACACTTACCATTTCATTGTGCGGATTTTCGATTTTTGGTTAGAAGGGACCTTGAATTTTATACCGAATCCGAAAGGCTAAGTTAATAAACTTGTTCGGAAGACGCGTATCATTTTTCGTGGCAAATTTTGATATACTGACGGCATAAAAATTCGGCTATTCGGTAACAGATCCGTTCCTTTGCTTTTAAATTATACGAATATTTACTTATTCTTACGAATATTTACTCAATGCTGTTCCTTAACTCAAGAAATTCGTAAAAGAGTGCGTCATCGAGAAAACAAAATACTACCTCTCCGCGAATTTTTGAATTTTTACTCAAAAAATTTCTTGGTGTAAGAAGTGGAAAAGCTGTGAGGTGACTACCTTACAATAACAGCGTGCATTATCTAGCGTATTAAAATGGTATCAACAGGCGGCAAAATAAAATGAAATGTTTCCTCAAGATTCGTTTGGAAAGTGGCGACGAAATTCTTCCGCGTTGTAAGAGGGAACAATCTCCTCCATATATGTAATTCTTAATGCAGTGTCGCTTTTTCCTCTTCTCGAATGCTTTTACATAGTTCAAATAGTACAAACCAGTACAAACTTCTCCACATACTTGGTTTCATCAAAAAGAGGTTCGATTAATCCCAGATCACTTTTATGTTTCATCGTTAGGTAGCTGATATAACTAATTTTCTAGTAAATTAGCAAATTCCTCGAGTTTTATTTTTAGCAAATTTTAACGACTTTTCGTACAACTTTTCTTAATATTTGAATTACCTATGTATCTGTCATTTTTCATAGATGGTACTACAAAAGCGTTCCCTAACTTTTTTGTAAGTAGGTCTATTCCTTTACTTTTAAAGCTTACGAATTTTTGCTCAGTGCCGTTCCTTAACTCGAAAATTGCGTAAAAGAGAGCGTCATCGAGAGAGCAAGATAGTACCCCTCCACCTAGACTCATACGAATTTTTACTCAACAAATTTCTTGGTGTAAGAATTGTAAATGCTGTCAGTCACTTTTATTAGGTCTGTTCCTTTACTTTTAAATCTTACGAATTTTTACTAATTCTTACGAATTCTTACGAATTTTTACTCAGTGCCGTTCCTTAACTCGAAAAATTCGTAAAAGAGAGTGTCATCGAGAGAGCAAGATATTACCCCTCCAGTGAGAATCTTACGAATTTTTACTCAACAAATTTCTTGGTATAAGAAATGAAAAAGCTGTCAGTCACTTTACAAATAGCAGCTGATTTGAAGTGTGTTGTTTCATTTGGCATATGCGTGGATTATTTTTTGATTTCCTGCGTATTCAAATGGTATCAACAGGCAGCAAAATAAAATTGAATGTTTTCCTCAGATTCTTTCGAAAGTGGCGACGAAATTCTTCCCCGCTGGAAAAAGGAACAATCACTTCCATGCAATTCTTCACGTAGTGTCGTTTTTCCTCTTCGCGAATGCTTGTAGTTCAATCAGTACAAACTCTTCCATATACTCGGATTCATCAAAAATAAGTTCGTTTAATTCCAGATCACTTTTATCGCTGGGTGATGATATAACTAATTTTCTTAGTAAATTAATAATTTCCTCTAGTTTATCAGACATTTTAACGACTTTTCGTTCCACTTTTTTGAATATTTAAATTATGTATCTGTCATTTTTCATAGATTACTACAAAAGCGTTCCCTAACTTTTTCGTAAGTGACTCTCTTTGTGAGAGAATTTATCCCCACCACTGACATTTTGACAGTCTTTTCCATTCTTACTACAAAAGTAAAGGAACAGACCTATTATTTATTGTAATACTACAAAAGTAAAGGAACAGGCAATCACCATCACCACGCGGGACATTCCTTCTAATTTTTTGTCGCTTTAAAAAAAAAAAAAATGTGGTTTTCCATTGGGACCACCAGAAATCTTTTTCAGATCTCAGATTTTACGGTGCTCATGGAACGCGCAACGAAATTGATCTGCTTTTGTAAATGGATTAGTGCGTTAATTGACAACAATATCAGCAGTTCAAATTGCATTCGTTTCTGGCAAAATCGAAAATGGATATCGACCTCAAAAATTCTTTCTTTGTTGTAGATACAAATGAAGTATTATTGGTGGTTTGTAGTCTTCAGATGACGAGGGAGATAATGAAGATAATAATTCCTCCGAAATCGTATCCATAGCTATTTATGTATTTTGTTATTTTGGTTTTCACGAAACTTTGCACATTTGCCTCGAAATGAAACTTCTTAAACTGACGTAAAACAGCTGTGCAAATTATATTGGTGTGTGTAGATCTGAAAAAATATCGAGATCTGCAAAAAGTGATCCGAATCGAAAAAAAAGATTGATTTTTCTGCCCAATGGAACATTAAAAGTGATTTAGATCAAAAAAAAGATTGATTTTTGGTCCCAATGGAAAAACACATAAGATAAATACCAGAAAGGGATTTGATAAAGTCGAGTCTTTACTCATCGAGGTACCTATGCTGCCGTCTTTCTGTATACGATTCTGGATAGTCTTTATTGCGTCTTGACCCTGGCGTTGGATAATTTTTGACTATTGATACTTATGTCGTTTTTCGTTTTCCATTGATTTCACTCGGGGATCCACTCATTCTGTAATCCAATGGAACAAGAAAACTGCTTCTTAATGAATCCACAAAAGTATTTGTTAAATGCCAAAAAATAATCTACGGCAGCTGTCAGCCAATGGAAACCGACATTATTCACCCAATAACAACTTTCGAGTGAGTATTGCTATAAATATGTACCACCTACCTATGTATATAGGTATTGGAAAAATATTTTACGAACATCTGTAGGTACCCAGTTTAAATCAAGTCCATTCATCTATTCGTTTTGCACGTCCAGTTATTTACATAATGCATCGTTACATCGTTGGCAAAACAAACGTAAAGTGTAAAAAAAAATCTTCACGCTAATACTTTACAGAACCAAACGGCACGCCACCATTATGGTTACAAACAACTAATGCGAGAAACAGATTAACAAGCAACAGCAACTTTGACAACATTTTAGAACCAATGTATTTTATGTCGTTTTCCATTGGGACAGAAAAAACACTTTTTCAGATTCAGAGCAGTTTTTCTGTTCTCGAAATCAGCTGGCTGTCAGATTTCATGTTCCATTGGGCGCAAAAAAACACTTTTTTTGAGAGTCAGATCAATTTTGGGAACCTCGATTTCTGAGCGAGATTCACACCTATTTGCACTAACACCAAGACGTTTGTCATTTGTCAAACTTTAAAGTGTGCTTACTTACGTTGTTAGACGAGAAGTCTGTGAAAAATAGAGAAAAAAATTACATTTGGCCGCTGCAATGGATTAGCATTAATTGAATGGATTCTTATAAACACAAATTACAATTTAAGAACAGCTGACTTTTAAAACTCGCACCACCACAAATGCAAAGGAAGAAAAATCTCGTTTTATGTTCCATTGGGCACGAAAAATCTGAAATCTGAGAGCAAAATCTGTAAATCCCAATGGAAAACGACATTAATTACTTTGTTAGCAACATCGACAGCGAAGTCAACTTTAAAGCTGTCAAAAATTCGGTGTTGCTGTTGCTGTCGCTGTTTTAATCTGTTTCTCGCATTACAAGTAAATCCATAACCTCAATAAATGGAAAGAGACGTCAATTAGAAAAAGTGATTGTCTTTACAACTATAGACAATCGCCGATCGCACCAATAGCAATTCCAATATTAATTGCTTCATGTGACATTCCATATCGCACTGCGCACAACAGAGTGCCGTTTCATAGTTCGCCCCTGGCCACACCTCTTTTTCCTATGAGCAACAAATCAATTTCCCTTCCTACCCAATGCACACAAGAATGTCTTTAGCCTGACCTAAACTTCCTAATAGCCAAAACATTATGATCGCTGATGGAATTTACACGAAGAAAATATCGAGCCAAAAAGACGAAGGAAAATCAAATGTATGTCAATGTGGACATATTTTTCATTCGGTGCTGGCATACCTACATAGAAGTCGGCACTCCGCTGGCAAAAAGATCAAACCAAGAGCGAGAAGACCAAATCAAAAGACTCACGTGTAAAACTTGTTAATTCCCAACACAAATAGGCAAATATGAAAATATTTTCACAGCAAACAGTCAGGCTTTAGTGTATTCGTCACATATTGGTATAATGTGAGACCTGGGGCTCCACCAAATATACCCAGCGACAAAGCCGTTCTGGAATGTAGCTATATACAGAGACAGACTACAACTATGATCATTAGTATGAAGTATGATGCCTGAGATCGGAGAGTAATTTTTTATTGGCGAATTAAAATTCATTTTAGCCAAGACCATGGTGGCGGTTTTAGTAACAGTTAACAGACACAATGTTGGCAAGAGTTCATTTTTTTCCAGCATGGATTTGGTATGAAATGAGCTGTTGCTTTGTGGTGTAAGTGAGTTTGTTGCTGTGACCAAAAGTGTTTTGGGCTGGTCGCATTTTACGTTTCTCAATGTAAAAGTACAAAAAGTTTGTTAAGAGACCATAGAAAAAAAAAAAAAAAAAAAAAAAAAACGGTGAACATTGAATATCTACGAATGCATATTCACCAGTCATGACTTGCTGATGCTCAGATTGAGATTGAGGTATTGCCATTTGTGCGACAATGTTGGTATTGTCTGTTGCTGATATTTTCCATGTCAACGCTTTATTTGTATGGAAATGGTGTCAATCAAGCCACAAATATTCATGAGGTCGATGGTTTTTATTTCTATTCACGTACACTGTAACGCGGTTTTTGGGTTCTATTCCAAATTTATTCGATGACAAGATTTGGCGCTCATAAGATCACGAATAAAATGATAAACTATTCATAATTGAATCTGTTGATTATTACTGAGCTAAAAGCTGTCAAATTTCCTAAGCCGAATTGCCCCTAAGCCGCCGTCGTCACCATACATACAAAATACATACATTATAGACTTATCGCGCGTTTCCAAAACCAACGTCATACATAATTCGTTTAGTTTTTGTTTCATCGCGCGCTGATTTGGTTGGATCCACGAAAATCCGTCCTTAAAACTAATTAGTTGTGGGAATTGAAATTCCATTCCCAAGCAGCTTACTGCGCTGCTCCATTGTATATGTATTCCGCAAATATGAGTTTCTATATAGTTGCCCCTCCCCCCTAAAATATAAAGGCACGAAATGGCCATATCTAGAAATTGAAATGAATGCAGCGCTCACAGCCAGTCGCAAATGGGGATATACCTACCTAGTTGGAGAACCTATAGTTAGTCGTGGAACAATTTAAATTAATTCAACTGCAGTGACCATATCACCAGCATACACAGTCGACAGTCATATAATATGAATAGTTCCTATGGGAGATTAAGTGGACGGTGGGCACTTTTGGCTTTGGCGCAGGTGGTACACACGGTGCCCGGTATACGTATATCATCTAAGTGGTTGTATTTGTACGTATTTTGTGTTATTTCGTTGATGGAATTCCATCTGAATTTGACACCATTTTCATAAAAATCGCGTATTTTTGAATTACCTAAAAGAAGCGTTAATAAAACGTAATTTCTTTTTTGGGCAGACGTTTCTAAATACCCCATTTGTCCCTTTTGCGAGGAGGGTGTATTAGTAGGGTGTTTCATTTTGTAAAGGGAAAAAAAAAATTTGTTAAATTACGCCCCGAGTCACACTGATTTAAAAGGTATATAATGCCTTATTTCAAGGAAATATCAAAATATTAGGTCTGTTCCTTTACTTTTAAATCTTACGAATTTTTACGAATTCTTACGAATTTTTACTCACTGCCGTTCCTTAACTCAAAAAATTCGTAAAAGAGAGCGTCATCGAGAGAGCAAGATATTACCCCTCCACTGAGAATCTTACGAATTTTTACTCAACAAATTTCTTGGTGTAAGAAGTGAAAAAGCTGTCAGTCACCTTACAACTAACAGCTGATTTGAATTTGTTGTCCCATTTGAAATATGCGTTGATTATTTGTTGACTTCTTGCTTATTAGAATGGTATCAACAGGCGGCAAAATAAAATTGAATGTTCTCTTTAAGATTATTTTCGATATTGTCGTCGAAATTCTTCGTTACTGTAACAAGGTACAATCTCTTCCATGTAATTCTTAAAGCAGTGTCTGTTTTTCCTTTCTCGAATGTTTGTAGTTCAATCAGTACAAACTCTTCCACATGCTCAGATTCATTAAAATAAAGTCAAAAATAAATGATAGAACAAATTTTCTTAGTAAATTAACAAATTCCTCGAGTTTATCAGACATTTTAACGACTTTTCGTACAATTTTTTGAATATTTGATTTATGTATCTGTCATTTTTCATAAATTACTACAAAAGCGTTCCTTAACTTTTTCGTAAGCGTCTCTCTCTGTGAGAGAATTTATCCCCACCACTGCCATTTTGACAGTCTTTTCCATTCTTACTACAAAAGTAAAGGAACAGACCTATTGATCACTTTTATGTCAAATTTTGAATACAGAAGTAATTTGTACTAATAAGCTGCTCTGTTCATAACCAATTAAATTTGATTAATTATTTTTATTTGGTGGGGGCAATAACCCCCATTTATTAGGCTTAATATAAGCTAACAATGAATTAAAGCTACTTAAACTCAGGAACTTATAACTAGTACTTAAAGCTAAGGATGTTTAAGGAGATATATTTTTAGGGAGGAGGTGCTGCGGTTAAAGTCGAAAACGGTGAGATTTAAGTTAACCTTTCTCAGCATACGAGAGAGCCATAGGAGGTGCGGTGGGTTGGAAGATAGAAGAGACGGGGGCAACGCAGACTACGAGGGTGAGTGTTAAAGCAGATAGAGGTGTAAGGAGACGTGCAATCCACCGAGCATGAGAGTAGTCGGTGAATGAAAAGAATATCTGCTGCATCCCTGCGTTCCTCAAATGTATTCAGGGTAATAAGTTTGAGACGGTCGCGATAAGGGGGTAGGATTAAGAGAACATTCCAAGAAAGACCACGAAGAGCAAATCGAAGAAATCGACGTTGGATGCTCTCGATTCTTGAGACATGCACTTGTTGAAAGGGACACCATGCTTGGCTAGCGTACTCGAGGAGGGGGCGAACAAAAGTGATGTATAAAGATCTGGTCACATTAGGGGTCGCAGAATTCTTTGGACCATCTCTTAACGAAGCCAAGTGATGAGATTGCTTTGGCAATTATCTCATCAATATGCGGACGGAAATTAAGCTCCCTGTCGCATAAAATGCCAAGATCACGAATGGATTGCACGATAGATATAGGTTGGCCGAGAAGAAGGTAAATTCGGGGCGGAGACTTGTTTCTCTTGCGTGAAAAAGGTAATAGATTGACATTTGGAGGCATTCAGTTCTAAAGAGTTTTTAAGGCACCAGGTGGAAAAACCATTCAGATCTTTTCAAAAGAGACTGGAGTCATGTTGTAAGGTAATGTGTTTGAAAAATTTGGTGTCGTCAGCATAGAGAGAGACTGTTGAGGGTTGAATGACCCTTTCAAGATCGTTAATTGTTAGGATGAAGAGAAGGGGACCCAGGTGGCTACCTTGAGGAACAACCGAGCTGGCTAAGATAGGAGCCGAGATAACGCACCTGAAGCGGACTCTATAGACACGGTTTTCCAGGTATGAAGATATCCATTTCAGCAATATGGGTTCGAAGCCGAGGCCAGACAATTTGAAAAGTATTAATTTATGGGAAATCTTATCAAAATCCTTAGAGCAGCCGTCCACTACCATTGTATCGCCGACAGTATCGGGAAGTAGTGGCGTACGTGATTAAATACACGCTTGCCCACGCACCGAGTTTTTGCTGACCATTCCATTCGACTGCTCTCGCTTCATTTAGTGTGTGAAAAGCGTGTCACGATCACGACAACAAAGCAACTGATTGTTAGACCGGTAAAAATCCGGTGAGCGTGCTGCCGGTAAAATGTCGGCCGATTTTATACTGGCCGTCCAAAATCGGTGTGTGTGCAATTAGCCTTACTGAAATTTGTTGTAATAACGTCGAAAGTATAGCCAAAGTACTTTACTGTTAATAATTTCTTTTATCTTTTGTAGGTAATTGAGTTTTAAAGAGGAACTTGGCTTCTGGGAAAGGTACTAAGTGGCGAGTTTTTAGGAGCTTGGCTCCCTTCAAAGGAACAAGTACTTTTGGTTTGATTGGCTTGGAAGGTGAGCAGATGGCTGAAGTTGTTATTCAGGAAGTAGACCGATTTAGGCTACATGTAAATATCATCAGTAAGTATGTCCTTTCATAAAGAAAGTCCTATTCAAAGCTTTTTCTAGGAGAACAATGAGTTAAAATAGTTGGAAATGTACAAAATGTCCTTAAATACGGAAGGCATCCAAGAGAAGACTATACAAAAAGTTATTAAAACATACACTCCTGTACCTAGGAAGTTGGTCTCTAAATCAAAACGACTTCAGTTTTAGGATTCCAGGCGCTCTGCATCAAGCAAGGTGGATATTTGCACTTAAAATTGTACTTTTTATTAAACAGTTGAATGTTCATCAACGGAAACAGGTTGCATATTTCGTCAGCTTTTGAACACTTACCTAGATGCACAGGAAAAAAAAGTGTTCTGACAGTTGTTAAAATACATCTTTAGTATTGGTCAGAAACAAAGGTAGGGTTGGCTTTTCTCGACGGACGAACATATTACTGAGGCTGATAAGGAAAAAATTACTACAAATTTAGAAGCCAAGGCTTCTGAAAAAAAGCAAACGAAACATTTTGTTACTTATAAAACAAAGACGTTCTTTGAATTGTTTGGGATCCAGGACGTGACAGAATACTGTAGTGATTCTCTAAGAAGCCATATGAATGCCCTTAAGGTGGTCAATGATACCGCAGAAAAATTAACTATTCAATCAAGCACGAACAACAAAAACAATTCTTGTTGAGGGTAGTCGAGCATTACAGAAAAATCGTCACCAAACGAACAAAAGAAGAGATTCCATCTTTTAAATTTGATTAATAGCCCAAACATGTTTTACCCATGATACTACCTAATTATTAATGGTAGTGAAGTGTTTGTAGATTGTAGATTGTAAGGCGCGAGAGCTTTCGATGAGCTCTGGCACTGCGGCTTCTTAGAGGAGCCTATTGTGCCTTCCCTGGTAAATTCTTAGAGCCATGTTTTCACTCCAGAGACCATTAGAAAGACCAGGATCTTCTCTGGGTGTAAATTCGCAAGAGATTCTGAATCAATGATTTCATCACCAAGGACGTTTTTCCTGAGACGACAAAGGGCCGGACATTCTGTGACTATATGAAGAGAGGATTCGTCACTCTCGCGACAAAGTCTACAGACGGGATCCGTCGAGACGCCAATGCGGTGAAGATACTTTTTCACGCGACCGTGGCCACTGATTATTCCTGTTAGTATTCTCAGGTTGTTTTTATCCAGATTAATCAAGAAGAGTGATTTTCTGGAGGAGAATTTGGGGAAAAATGTTCTGGTGCAATTCTGCCTAGCTGTGTTTTGCCAGATCTCGTTAGAATCTATACGAGATTGGTTCTCGATGTAGTTCCTGAAATGATTTTTGCTGACTCCGCAGAAGGGTTCAGGTCCGATGAGTGGAGTAGTTGCTCCGATTTTAGCCAGTGAGTCACCCGATTCGTTACCCTCAAATCCTCAATGAGCTGGAATCCTGTGGAGGATGACTAGGTTTTTCTTAGAAAGTTCATTGATGTTTGAGAATGTTTCTAAGACAAGTTTGGATTTGATGACAGATGATTCAGGAGGTTTGAGAGCTGCTTGGCGGGAGCGTATCGGAATCCCGCTTTTTGAAATCCCGCTTTTCAAAAATCCCGAAAAAAAAGTTTTAAAATCCCGTCTGCTAAAATACTGTTTTTTTAAAATCCCGTCTTCTAAAATCCCGCTTGTTCAAAATCCCGATCTTTTATAATCCCGCTTTTTAAAATCCTGCCTATTCCCGCTAATCCCGTTTTTTTTTACAAAATATTGTTATCAAAAAAAAAAAAAAATAGATGTTGGTTATATGCGCTTTTTTATTTATTTTATAAAAATACTCGACCAAAAAGAAAATGCATCCGAATGTTTTTAGTTTTTACTGTGAAGTACATAGGTATTGTTTTTGCTTATATATTCAACATTGTTTTTACGCATTGCGAAAATAGTATATAAATAAATAAATTGTTGGCGCAACAGGTCCGAAGGGGCCCTAAGGCCAAGCTTCTCACAACCATTCGTTTTGTGTGAGTTTTCATTTTTGGAACGAATGGAAATGATCTACAGTTTTATGCCGACTCCAAACGGCTAATTGAGAAGCTCTTTCAAGACAGTCATACTCTGGAATGTTTGTCAGACGTTCTCGAGAGGTGGCGTAGTGAAAAAAACCCTAAGTTGGAATACCTATGGCTTTTTGCGGGATTCGAACCTCGACCCCTAGCGTAGTAGTAAAACACACTAACTACTAAGCCACTGCGCCTACAAAAGAAAATACTATATAATGCACATAAAAACCTTCCTCTTGCCAACGGTTTTACCCTTATCATTTACTGCTGTAATAATAATTGGAGTTTACGCCAATTTATATTGTGTAGAATATCATATAACATTATTATTATTTTTTTTTTAATTATTGAAGATTGTCATATTTATTACTTAAAAATGTATTTTGATATTATTTATTTCTTATTTTGTTACTTCCTCTAAAAATGATAAATGTTAAAATAAACTGCATTTCAAAAAAATACTCATTGCTTAATATATTTTAATGTTCTTACTACTCTTACTACTACTTACTTACAATTGATTGTAAAAGCGGGATAATAAGAAACGGGATTATAAAAAACGGGATTATAAGAGGCGGGATTTTAAAAAGCGGGATTTTAAAAAAGCGGGATTATAAAAAGCGGGATTATAAAAAGCGGGATTTTAATAGCGGGATTTTAAGAATCGGCATTATAAAAAGCGGGATATCGAACCCAACCCCTGCTTGGCTATTTGAAAATATACATATGTTTTTTCCACGTGTGTAAGAACTTAGATTTATTCTAGCGCAATGGTTGATTGCAAAGGACTTCAGCCTGGAATATGGATTAGTTTTGCCCAAGGCTGACTGACAAGTTCACCTGGTTTGACTCACCGTAGATTCCAGAGCCAGTCCCTGATTCCATCTTAGAACCGTCTGTGTACCAGATGATGTCAAGTCGAGATGGATTAGGTTTGTATTTCTCCCACTCTTCCCTAGGGGGGATGATTATGGAGAAGTTTTTATGCAAGACATATTCCGGTAGCATGTCATCAAGAGGCATGCTGAATGAGCTTGAAGGCTCAATGGTGCCGAGTAAGGACAGATGATCTCCTTGATAGGTATAGGGGTCAAAGTTGTTCGAATGGAACAGGCGGTGAACACCCAGTCTGGCTTCCATTTGAATATGTATTTGAAGAGGTGTTAGATCAAGGATGACATTGAGTGCCATAGTCGGTGTGGAGCGTAAGCAGCCCGTCATATAGTTTCCGGCTACGTTGGACTCGTTTTAGCTTTTTAACTGTGGTGACTTCGTTAGTCTTCGTGCACCAGATCACGGCGGCATAGGTAACCGCTGGTCTTACGACGAGCGAATAGAGCCAGTATAACATCCGAGGCCTAAGACCCCAGTTTTTACCACAGACTCGACGACAGATCCATAGAGATCTGGTGGATGATAGTTTACTGTCAAGGATAATTCCCAGATATTTGGCTTCTCGAGAGAATTCAATGGTTTCGCCAAACAAGGTAGGGCGAATCAGGAGATCAAGTTTCCTCCGTCTAGTAAAGGGGATAGTTGTCTTCTTTGGATTAACAGAAAGACCTTCTTTATTACACTATCTCTGAACAACAGATAAAGCGTATTGCAGTATTTCTGACACCGTGCTTTCGAATTTACCACTGACGACGATTGCAACGTCGTCGGCATATCCTACGGCATAGATCTCTTGATTTGTCAGTGACTGAAGTAAATCGTCAATGACAAGGGACCAAAAGAGGGGCGAGAGGCCACCCCCCTCAGGACACCTTCAGGTTGTGAGTGCCTAGTGAAGTGTTTACTTGTAAAATTATTTGAATTTTTTGATTTCAAGTTTTCCCAATAAATTGACTAAAATAAAAAGAACAATTTTTTTCTTACTCTTACAAAACTGATCAATGTGTGCAAATATACTAAAATATCCAATCTCCTTAAAACTTGACATACACACATTTTACATCACTGACGCCTCATTGTTGGTACTACTCATAGCGATTTAAGTTCCACTTAAAATCTTATGTGACAGTTTATGACATAGAAAAAGTAGCCCATAAGGCATTTAAGTATAACTTAAATCGTTATGAGTTGTATCAGCGAACGGGCCTGAGTCTAAGACATTCTAGGGTGTATGGAGGAAAAGACATTGGTAACTCTAAAAGCTGTACAATGATGAGTGAAGTTCAAAAGGCACGAATGAATTGTAATGCTTGAGTCGATCAGCGAAATCTATAAAGCTGCGATTACACGGCCATTTTTGTGTGTCATTTAAATGGCGCTCTGACGTCAGGAAAAAATGTCGCATTAGAGAGACATTTAAGCTACGATTCGTCATTTGTCATTTGCAAAAAAATGGCGATCACACGAAATGACTATCACCGTCATTTTTGTCCCAAAATCAAATGACGGACACTGCGCGTCATTTAAAATTTTCATTTGGGATGCCATTAAATGTCGAGCGAAAAAATGGCGATCACACGGTAATGACATGCCTCATCAAAATGGCAAATGTCACCTTTCCTATTATTTCAATTTCGCGTCATTTATCTGCTTTGCGATCAGACGGCAATGACCAATGACAAAAATATAGCTACTGCCATTTGGTGTTTTTCTCTCGGCGAAGACGCGTACGTGTGCTACGACTTTATTAAATTAAATAACAGTAAAAAAAAAAATATAATAAATACAAAATGTCGAAAAGGAATTTTGCGATGATGGTGGAAATTGCGGAGACGGTATATTTGGCAGCGTGTATACTGGAAAGCAGTGACGACGATCTTGATCTTGCAAAGGAGGTGGTTGAGCCGTCGCGAGAAGAGTGGATTTTGTGCTGAATTACTGCTCGAATTGCGCGGAGAAGAACCTGAACTATATCGCAATGTCCTTCGTATGTCAGCCAATCAATTCGATTATTTGTTGAGGTTGGTGAAGCCACACATCGAAAAACAGAACACAAATATGCGAGAGAGTGTTTCAGCGGAAGCACGACTGGTGATCACACTGCGCTACCTGGCCACTGGTGAAAGTTTTCGATCGCTGCGATTCCTTTTCCGCGTATCGCAGCCAACGATAACGTTCATCATTCTGGAAGTTCTCAACGCTATTTACAAATATGATTCGACTCTAATCTAGAGATAATCATATTTATTCGAATAAAATTTTATTCTTTTCTTTAGGCGCCCTGCCAGCACCAAAAGCACTGCCTGACATACTGAAGTTTGCATTCTGGAACTGAGCTCCCGTTGCTTTTGCACCGTCACAATCAAACGCGATTCCTCTTTGTCGATCCACGAGTGCCTAATTTACCTATCCTGATTCAATCCTATTTTCTGCGTTTTACCTAATTTTTTCGACTTTGTTGTACATTGTGTATTCAAACTCAGAACACAGTTGACGGAGTAGTCCAAATTGTCGGCACTTAAAGGCGACGCGACGGTTCGTATTCCATTTCTCTCAATAGGTACCGAACAACACAACCACAACAAAACAAATAAAAAACAGTTTATTAATTATTTAATCGTCCTTTTGCCACGAGAAAAACACCAAATGAAAGCACAGATATCGTATTAAATTCTGCGTCATTTGTCATTTGCATAGAAAAATTGCAGGGCATGAATTTCGTGCCTAGTCATTTTTTGGAGGCTGACATTTAAATGGCGCATCATCCGAAAAGTTCTGTCATTTGTCCTAAGTGTCATTTAAGAGTGATCACATGGCCATTTTTTTCTGCCATTTAAATGGCACAAAATTCATGCCATTTGCTCCGCCATTTTCCTAGTCATTTAAATGACGCCAAAAATTTCGTCCCAAAAATGGCGATCACACGGAACGACATTTAAATGACGGCTTTGTGACGCGATTTTTACGTCAGAGCGCCATTTAAATGACACACAAAAATGGCCGTGTAATCGCAGCTTAAGGAAGACCGTATGACTCCTTTTCCAAGACCAATTCATCGTCGATGCCAAATCGATTGGTTTGGATATTTGGAAGCAGCAACACCAGGTCTGAAGCTAAGCATGGTTGTGGTTGCATTTGGAAACACTTAAACCCTCAGCTTTATCAATACGTAGAATAAAAATGAAAAAAAGTGTAGCTTATTAATATAATGATTATATCGCTACGATTGCTGAATTTCGTATGCGGTCGCATTAAAAGTTATAGGTATCTTCAATGTCTTGCGACTGAATAGTCGAGCAACAGATATCGCATATGCGCCCCTTGGTGGTACAAGTCTGCAAAATGGTTTTCTGGTACACAAAATTACATTATTATAATGATTAGATGATCAGACTAAAAACATAAATGTTAAAAAAAGAGCCAAGTTCTTCAGTATGAAAACCTTTATGTAACAAGTCAGCCGTGAAAAGCACTGAGATCTAAAAGTACGCCCGCCAAGTAGACCAATACTTTAATATTTAGAGTAGGTATCACGTGAACTCGAAATTGTTCACCGTATTATATTAGCACGTTTAAGTGCAAAAAATGTGCACTTCCGGATAAGTGCACACACAATTGAAGTCCCGACGTTGCGTTGTGTAGGTACTTATCCGTTCTCGATTGTAATTGACACCTAAGACCTAACTACCGAAGGTATGAAAGTATGTACTAAATTATTAAAATTAAGCATTTCGTTCTCTTAGACCGAATTAAGTTTTTCTTATCTTGCAACATAACAAGATAACCCGCTGTAGCAAATAAAAATCTAACACTTTCCAAAGTCTGCCGTCTTGTTTTTTCTTGTTATGGAGAACCCACGCCTTATAAGCTATTTAAGCAGTAACCTTCCTAATGATGATAAAAAAGACGACAACAAACAACAAAAAAGGTCGCACCGAGTGCATATTTGCCAACAGGCTTACATTTTTCTGGAAAAGTAAATGCATCCGCAGCCAACGTCCGTGTGTGTATCTGACAGTTTGTTTGTTTACACATTAAAAGGAAAACCTTTACACTGGAGCCCCAGGCAATTATTTTCATGCGCTGTCGTAAATTGTGTTATCTCTACAGCAGAGTCTCCACCCTCCTGCGAGGAAATGTTTTTTTTTTTTCCTGCAAAAGGGGCAACCAAACCATTTTTAAAATCGTAGGAAAATTCAGTTTCCTCTAGATTATCTTGTCATCGACATCGATATCGCATCCTTCCACAGACAAACCCACAAGACAAACTATTACAATGGAGAGAGTTTCTACCGAAGAAGAAGAATAAGTGCACTTTTGCAGATACGACACACTCTGGCTCTGGCACTCAATCTCTCAAGAGCCTGCATATATGTCTGACATTCGGATGCGATGATACGCGCGATGTTCTTCTTGAGCTAAGAACGGAATCCACTTGAAAACATCAGACAGCTGGGGGTATGGACTTGAGAACAGGCCAAATGTCTTGTTTATCAAATCGATATCTTTGGAATCTCATCCGCGCCAATATCATAGAGAGTGTCCTTTGCCAAGAACAAGGCAACTACATAATATCCACAAAACGTTGGGACTTGGGATGGGAGTAGAGTTGCAGTATGTGTGTAAGTGTGTGAGTGCACACTTTGCTGGTTTGTTTTAATTCCTCTTCTTCTATGACAGCATCAGTGCCGGTGTGGAGTTGTTTACAATGCACGAGCATCCTGTTTATTATTTCCTTATGCGTTGGCACTTTAGAAGGCATCTCGAGGGTGAATTCACATGTGATTCGTCATAGGTGGATGCGTGGATAGAAAATAGCCTCGTGGACAAAACAATACATAGATAATTATGTCCGAGTTAACAGACAAAGATGTGTAGTATGGCATGGGAAAGCGCTGACAATCTGAAAAATAAAAGCTTATCGATGTTTGATTGATTTTTTTTTTTTGAATTTCGTAGACGGGAACATAAGCTAGTTCGACTTAAGGTCTGAGCACAAATCTGTTGAAGCAGCTTAAGTAAGTTGAATTTATCGGATTTTTAAAGTGGTTTCAAATACGTTTTGTTTGAAAGTAGGTTATACTTTTGGGAAAAATTGTTTTTGTGCTATTGGTGCTCTGCACATTAATCTTCTACGGACTTAAATGACTGACCTAAACTATAAGCGATCCCTTTTATACAACTAGAGTTCGCCTAATGCTAGCAATTCTAGCAACACAACAAATTGGGAAACTAAGTTAAAGTGGTTCTGAACCTTTTCCCCTTGCCTATTTATATTGTTACATTCAGGCTGGGATTCGAAAAGATAAAACACTATTCTGTTTAACTTTGCCAATAAAATCACTTTATTTACACTTTCTACTTATTCACTTATTTAGTACCACGACAATATCACTCTTAAACGTTTCAATCCAATCACTAATTAATTCACTGTATTATTATACACTTATTTATCTCACAACCGATTACTCTTTCGAACTTAACAATCTCGGGCTAAAAATCAACTGTACATCTCTGTTGTCAACGCGCCCCTTTTATATCCGCGCTGCCACCTATCAGCGAATATTCCAGAAGTAGATATATTCCAGATGTATATTCCAACTCCTATCTAGATGGTTCTAGAATTAGCTTGACAGATTCCAGTCTCCAATTGGAAGTGGAACTTGGAGGGAAACCGAGTGCCCGATTCACCACTTGTTCCACAAACTTAGTTTTAATGATTCTGTTCCGTGATTGAAGCCCTTTGGTGGATTGGTTGTAACGGGTGATTTTTTACGAATTAAGTTTTTCAGGTTAGCAGAACTGGTTAGTAATGGCGTCCAAACGTCATCTGTCAAAGTGAAAAGTTTTCAATATACTCTGCCATTTAATCATGGAAAGACTTACAAACGAGCAACATTATTATCATTGCAAATTGTTGAAATTTATTATAAAAATTCGTGCTCTGTGAAAAATGTCCGCCAAAGACGACCGTGGAAGAAACGTTACCAACGGCGAACGATATCGAGCCATGATACGCGACTTTTTTTTTGCCCAGTTGGCTGAGTTGAACTTGGTTGACATGTGGTTTCATCAAGACGGTGCCACATGCCACACAGCTTGTGAAACAATGGAAATGTTGAAGGGTAAATTTGGTGAGCAGCTTATCTCTCGAAATGGCCCTGTGAGCTGTGAGTTGGCCGCCAAGATCATGCGATTTAACGACACTTGATTATTTCTTGTAGGGTTATGTAGAGTCGTTAGTCTATGTGGACAAGCCGAGCACGATTGAAGCCTTACAGGATAACATAAGACGCGTAATTCGTGGAACACAGACTGACATGCTCGAAAAAGTGACGCAAAATTGGATCTTGCGAATGGACCATTTGAAATGGAGCCGCGGACAACATTTATATGAAGTTGTCTTTAAAACGTAAATGGCAAAGGCCTATTTATCGATTAAAATATTTTTTTTGAATACAGTGCGACCTCAATAAACGCAACCCTCGATACGTGCAACTCCTCGATAAAAGCAACACCTTAAATCTTACCATTGTTGACTCAGTAGGATTGCAACTCCTCAAAAAAAGGTGACTCGATAAAAGCAACTATTGGTTCATGAGCTCTTATTTCGTTCGCTATTTGTAGATATTTTTTAAAAACAATTAAAGTTTGTTTTTTTTTATTTCTAATACCTACGAATTAAATTATCAGTTTTGGTCTCTTTACCAGTGCAAGACACGTTTTTTTTTTTTTTGTACTATTTTGAGGTGTTTAACTTGTTGCCTCATTTTTGGCACCTACAATTTTTTGACTCGATTATTGCAACAAACTCAATAACAGCAACTGCCCAAATTCCTATTAGTTGCTTTTATTGAGGTCGCACTGTATTTGATGCAAATTTGAGTGTTTTATTCGATATTTAATAAAACTACGCTTAAAAAAATTACCCGTTAGTAAGACCGCAGATTCTAGCAAATGACATCCCCAAGATAAAAAAGATTTGGGTTCGTAGAGGCTAGACGAATTAAAACCATTTTACGGAAATCCAAGAAGCAGTACGGTACGGTGCTGGCTCGCAAATGGAGAATGTTTATGCCACCCCTAAAGATTCATTATCTTGTGAAATCAATGCCAGCGTTAATAGGTGTCACTAGAAAGTCAATGCCCTTTGTAATTGCAACCCACTCCATCTCCATCAAAGTGAAATGAACATTTTTGTCTGCCATTGGTCTTTCTGTTGCCTTGTGTGTCTTCCTGTAAACGAACTCGACGTATGGATTTCATTCATGCATTGCAAATTGATGCAGTACCAACTTAAAAGTCAGTTGGCATGGCACCATATTCCTCTTAATCGAGAGCCACTGTCATTTCCTGAACAAAACTCACTCAGCCTGATGATAAAACCACCGATTCATCTTCCGTCAGATTCAAAGGGAAACCACAACTTTTTTGACTGCTATACGTAGAAATAGAAATATAAACGAAACGATGTCAAACGAAACACGCTAGTCAAAGGAGCGCCGCTGAAAACGCTGTATCTGTCAATCTCACAATGGCACCCATTCATCACACGCCACTGCACTGTTGTATTCCCGCATTCCCCGATATGAATTCCCATTATTCACTTATAAAACCGAATGCATTTGGCAACTCATTCACAATGGAAACTGAATACTTTTAAATAGCTAAAACCAAGACAGTGGGTGGGGATGGAGGTGGTCTTGGGCTGTATTTCTTAGATAGCGCTACTAGCTGCAAACTGAGAATACTACAAATCCGAATTCAAACATTTTGCACCGTTTTCTCTGTGCAACATGCTAAGTGCAGTGAACACGTATTTGAAATGTATCTCACCACATCGAACAGCCACTTTTCACCACGCCATGCAACAGAATTCATTCGCCGGCTCTATTATTGTGATTGTGAGCTGCGTCTGTTGCCTTGGTGTTGGTGTTGAACGAAAAAGTTGGCAGCGAATCGACTTCGTGGTGTGTGTTTCGCTACGAAAAACTACCTGTCTGTCTGTTTTGGTTTTCTGTTCTCTAGTGTTGGATGTTGGATTGGATCTGTTCTGTGCCTCTACAAGCAGTGTTGCCGCTGAGGAAAAAAAATTGTCGCTAGACCATAACCTAAAATCCGCTAGAAATGTTAGTTTCTGAATTGCGAAAATCCGCTAGAAATCGCTAAAATATCAATTTGAATGTAAGTTCACAAAAATATGATTTTTTTTTTTAAATAAATTGTTAATTATTAAATTATTAATCAAATTAAATACTGAATTAAAAAAAAAAAAAACAACCAATGAATTCAAGATAACAAAAAAATAATGTGAAGTAAAAAAAAACGTTTTAAAAGAAATAAATAAATTGAAATTTACAAATCAAATTCCAGCTCAAAAATGGAATCATCTAATTCTTGGCTGTCCATTTCTTCTAAGTTTGAAGTAGAGGCTTTGGCTATATTTTTTTTATAACCTGGTCTGGCAGGTCGTAGTTACAGCAACCCTGTTCATCACTTTTAGTTGATTTCTAATCAATATTATAGAATTCAACGTCAGGGTTGAAAGTTGAT